>JAWMRA010000001.1:99844976-100117843 GCA_035584735.1 Pseudotriccus pelzelni | reverse complement strand
TTGTTGTGGCCAAAGTGCAGGACCCGGCACTTGGCCTTGTTGAACCTCATCCCGTTGGAATCAGCCCAGCTCTCCAGCCTATCCAGGTCCCTCTGCAGAGCCCTCCTGCCTTCCAGCTGATCGACACTCCCGCGCAGAATCCTTCAGAAACGGACTTCCACTGTCTTATTAAAGTTGGTGCATTGACAAATTCCTTTGCTGAGGTGCCTTCAAGATCTACAGGAGTTCTGGACAAGTGTATTTTAAAGTTTTAATAATGAAATAAAATTGCAATGACAGAGTTTATCTCCCCTGAGACATTCTCTACAGAAGAAGAAATTCTTTTTCCTCTCTAGCACATTGAAAACTATGCCAAAAATGCTATATAGTATGAAGGCCTAGGCAAAGTGACCATGTCAACTACTATCCCACGAAGGTCTGCTGAGACACAGAATAGAATTGAAAAAACAGGCCAACTGGGACCTTAGGGAAATACTGACACTGTGTCCCAGAGTTCTCAGTTTGACTGGTGAAGTAGATAAATCAGTGAAATACATGTGCTGAGATTTCCTACTTAGTTGTCAATAAAAATCCATATTACAGATGAAAATTCAGCTTATTTTGAGCAAAGCTGGGACTGGACTTCGTTTGTATTGAGTGTGGAGGAAAGATGATTATGTGGGTATGACTCAAATGAGAGTTGACTACTGCGTTTGCAATTCTCAGTGTCAAATGAGGACAGTGCTATGTGGGTTCATTCTGATCAAAAAAAAGGAACAATAAAATTGGTGTATCTTCCTATTCCCCTAACTTCATTGGTCTGCAAAGAAATCTCCACTGGGGATCTGGGAAGAATCTTGTTTCAGCCAAAATTTTTTTTTTGCTTCTCTTGGACGGTTCAGGCTTGCACGTGGCACAGAAACTGATCCTTAGCCTGTATTTTAATTTCCTCATGTATGAAATGCAAATAAGAACTGCTTAAAATGTTCTGAGATGAAAGAGACTGTATAAAGGAAAATACAGGAAAAATATTATGCTGATGTTGTTAATTGACAAGAAACTTGTGTAAAGAAGTGGAGAACTTGATTTTCCTTGCAAAAAAATGGATTGAGTATATATTAGCAGAAATCAAAAGAATCTGTGAGTTTTCTTTCATCTTTCAGACCTTGCTGGTTACCATCTCCTGTTCATAGCTGTGCTAAAAGCCTATTCAACAGCCACAGTGATGGAGTAAATTCATTTTGGCAGGTGAAAACCTCTTTTGAATTTGTGAATCTGACTTTCTTCTCTCCCCCAAAATTGTTAAAGTGAAGGAAAGAAATTGATGCTCATTGTGAATCTTGCCCAGTGTCTTCTCAGTCTCCTTGATGAATCCCATTATCTAGAAAGCAACCTTTACAGTTCATATCTCTTTCGTGGCTAATGCAGTTATTCTCCATTCTGTTATAATGAAAGTATAACATGGATAACTGTCGAGCGTTATCTTCCAGAAGAGAACTAATTTGGGAAAGAAATTAAGTACTTTGACATGAAACCCAATTTCTTTTTTTTTTTTTAACCTTGTAGATACTTGAGAGTTAGCACACAGTGAGTTCACAGACACGGTAAATACACTGAACAACTTACTTACCATAACAGGTAATTTCCATTTCATAATTTATAGACAGCTGAATCAATTCCTGTTCTTCAGTTACAGTACTTGGATGAATAGGTTGTGCTGCTGTCTGAAGACAGACCTGTTTGACTTTTTGACGTACATAACTGCAGATTATACCTGTATACACATTTTCCTCAGTGGTATGCCCCTTGACAAGCCATTTCTTATCATCAAAGAAACTAGTACCTGCTGTAATTAGTAATTTTGTACCTGTTTTAGTTTCAGATTGCTTTGAAGTAGCTGTGCAGTACAGTGTAATTTGGAGCTGTGACTCAGTTGAAACTTGTGCTGTGCAGGTTTGTGCTAGTAGAGCTGCTATGTTTTAACTTAACTTCAGCTGGTTGGCTTTGGACAGAGGACTGTGTGTCTGTCTTCCCATAGGGTTTACTCATCTGTGATGATAATTAATAATGTCCAGTAATTTCTAGGGAGGGATAAGTTATTTCCAATTGACATAAATATGCATGATAGCATGAGTCCTACACAGAATGTGTAATTATGTCAAGTCAGATGGCATGACATCCTCTTATGCAGTAAATGACATGGGTCATACTTTGCTGAATAATCATTTTCTCATTATTTTTCTCCTGGAATAGAGCTCAGAAAAAGGCAAAACAAAACTGAGTCAGATTTTAACATTTGATACAAAAATGTAGTTTATGCATCTCCTGCAATTTTCCCGTCTTAAGCACAAGATATTTGCTGTTAATTACTAAAATAGTAGCATTATGCCTCCAAAAGTTTGGGTTTCTCAGAAATTGATGAAAGAAGTCAAGAAACAGATGTCAGTGGGCAATAAGTTAGTGAGAAGTCTGCCTTTATTTTTCTGCTAATATGGTAAAACAAATAAGGAAACAAAAATAATAGTGGTTCAGATTTAATGGAAATAGATGAAAGAAAAAAATGCAGACAGCCACTCAATAGGAGACAAGCCTGTGTAAGACTCTACTTGTTGGAAAAGTTTTATTTTATACACGTTTGCTTGGAAAAAATGCTGAAATCAACCACATTTCTCCTTATGATCTTCTGCAGAGAATCACTTGTTTGTTCACGAAGCATGTTGAATCTTCCAATCTGCTTCTATACCTAATTTCAAAAGCTGGAAAAAAGGTTCATCAATCCTTCTATGAGATCATCAAACTTTTGCTTCCAGTAACAAAACCATACAAGAAAAGAAACTATGCATCAAATTGGTATTAAGTCCCTTTAACTGGTATTTTCTGAATTGTAAGTCTGTGTAAATAATAGTTTTGGCTTTTTTGGCAACCAAACAAGAATTAAGCCAAAACTATTTGTGTTTTTCTGATCAAAATGTTAATTTAATTTGTACACATTTGGAAAGAAAAAGAGATAAAATAGTAATTTTAAAATACTGCTAGAAAATTCAGGACCATTTCTTCTGGAAGCCCTGTCTTTAGGGCTCTTGGCCAGATTGCTGGAGAGCCAAGTTCCTTCTGCCTGAGCAGACTAGAACTCCCTAGAGTGCCCTAGCAGTCAGACCATTGCATAGCCTGTGCCAGGGATGCTCTCCATCTCTTGTTGATTTTCTCTTTGGCATAAACAATAAACTTGTGAGAGACCAGAAATCCTCTCTGAAGTGATATGTTCCCCACTGGAAAAGCAGGAAGAGAAAAGTGACTGAAAGAGATGTTCTCCCAGTGGTAAATTATTTTCTGAGAAGGGCTTGCGCTTCAGGAAGAGAAGAGAAGAGCTGAGAGTTACTCTGGCAGCTCAGGCACTTTCCAGCACAGTAAGAAGTTTGGATTAAGTCACCACAGCTGAGTGAGGGGAATGAATTTTGGTAGTGCCTCACTGGCAAAGGTTTAAACATATGAATTACTCTGTCAGTGTGGCACTATGGCTTTTTCTTCTGGGTGCTTGTTTCACTGCTTATTTCTTTGTCTCAGTTAGAACAGGCTGATGAATTTACAAAGATATTGTTGTGTCCAAAATATTTTTTTTAGTGCCTAAGTGACTCAGCAGAAAAATAAAATATTATTTTGTTCTACCATACCAACTTACTAGAGGTCAGAGGAGACCACATGTTTTTTTGCAGTGATTGTGTGTTCTGTTTCCACACAGGAATTTTGCAGATTCTCCATATTGTCTCACAGTCTCTCTGAGGGACCACCCTAACTCCCTAACAAGGAATGTGTGACAAACGAGAGCTGGGAACTGCAAATGTTTTCATCTCTGCAGCCTTCTGCTACATTCTACCCTCTGTCATGGGATATGACTTCCCCCCCTCCCATTATTAAGGTGTGAGATAGGAAGAGGATGATAGTAGCTACCTTCTTTCCACTCCCTTCAGACTTGCGTCTTCCCTCTGATGTATTGTTACATTCCCAGATTTTTATAGTACCAGAGAGCAGGAACTATGCCAGAACTCTGAGCAGCATAAGAAGAAATATGCTCTGTTTTCCTGTTGGTACAGCAATTTTCAGACACTGCAGGACATGTGTTTTCATTGAAGGTAAATTGACCCTAAAGTGTAACTCAGTTACATAAAAAAAAATTATAATTAGCTCTGGTTCTTCTCTTAAATTTTGCTTAGTTCTGGCATATGTTTTGCCTTTTGTTCTATTTTGAATATAAAATTAGGGAATTGATACAAAGGAAAATATTGGGGTGACTAGAAAGAGACTGAAAAATTCTGTTGCAACTTGTTTTCCCTTCACATGGAAGGAATGAAAATTTTCTTTGATGGATAGTTTTAGTGGCGCATGGACACTTTTTGTTTTCTACATTTAACTGATTTCCACATCTTCACCAACACTGAATAATTTAATGCTCCTAAGAACATTTTGAAAAGGATCTTGCTCTCCTCTATGATAACTTTTTGTTCCTTTCCATTTTCATTCACTTTCTCATTCTTCTTTCCTTGCTCTTATATTCCTCAGGGATAAAACTATATTTTTTGCAGTTTTCAGGGAGAAATTCTCTTCCCGTCAGTACAAAGGATGCATGTACCATCTCCTACATGTAGTCAGAAATCAGCTGTTAAGTTCACCCAGGTGCCTACTGGTTGCCTTAGTACAACTGCTATTCCTTCTGCACCACCCCCTGCTTTGTTTTCTCCAAAGCAACTTAATCCACTAGGAAGTAAAATGTTTGAAATATGTATAAAATAGAAGTTGTCTTGCTGCACTGGTTAAATTTCCCATGTTTGTGTGACCTTGTCATTCTGTGACCTTGTCAGTCATTTCTCATGCGTTCTCTTGACTCTGTGTATTCCCTTCTCCTCAAAGCTTTATTTTGCCTTTTTCCTGAAGAATTTGCTTGAACATCTCCTTTGTCTTTCTGCTCTTAGGATTCTTCATGCTTAAGGAAAGCAAGCAGGTTCTGTTTCATTATCTATTTCTCGTTTGATCCAAATGAACATTATGTGAGTGGTTTCAGATTAACTTTGATTTTAATCCATTTTTTCCATTCAAGAAGTGAGAGTTTTAAAAAGTAGAGTAGTAGCTATCTGGGAAAAGTTGGGGTACTGACGTATAACTTTGATGAAGTCGAGATTGTACAAACTTAATAAAAATAGGAAATGTCTCTGTAGTAGGAAGTAGGCCTGATACTATGCACAAAAGGATATCTGAAGTTATGACAGTGGCAATCTCCTTTTTTTTTTCTTTTTCAGAAATTTTTAAAATAGTTTAGAAAAAACAAGTAGTGACTTTTCTCACAAATTATGCTATTTAGCTATTAAGCTAATGCAGATACTGACCTAGAAACTGTGATATGAAATTGAAATCTATTTGAAGTGTTGTTTAAGGCATATAGCAACCTGACACTTTTGAACAGAAAATGATCTGATACTGTTCTTTGTCTTGTTAATGTAGTTTAATACCTTTTCCTAGAAAAGGTTCCTCTATTTTTATTATGGTGAACGTAGTGATAAATTTTCCCATTTACAAGAGCATAGGGAAGTTTCTTAGATGGAGAGAAGTGTTTTAACTCTGTTTTACTCAATACATGTGACAACTTCTAGAAATTAAGACACATTAAATTAATCAGGTTTTCAGAAGAAACAAATAACTAACTCAGAGTTTGGTCAAAGATTGCCTTTTAAAGGATCTTTGCGATAATAATACTTTTTAAAGGTGGACAACATGAAAGAGTTATGAAGCTATCAGTTGCATCTGAAATAGACACTAGAAAAGCAAATGGTTGGAAAGAAATGAGCTGATAGGTAAGTTATCTAAATGATCTCTACATGAATTTTAAATGAGGCCTAGGGCTTCTAGCTCGAAATTAGAATGAAGGATATGACCTATATATCTGTTTGCATGTAATAAATTAGAAGAAGCTTGTGCTGGGGAATCATGGTTATTAATTGCCCTGAGACTGTGTAGATTTTTTAGGACCAAAAGTGTTTAAACTCAAGATACCAAACTTGACACACACCAGTGATCACCAAAAGCACAGTATGCAGCATTTTGAGTGTAATATGTATAAGGAGAGTTAATGTTGCCTAAGGATATATGAAGTATATACCAAAGGGAAAAGAGAACATTCGATTTTTGTGTGGAGGAACTTACGAGGTAAACTAGACATGACATGACTGTTACAGAGGTAAGATTTACATTAGCTGTGGCAAGATTTGTGGTATAACATGAGAAAGCTTTTTCTTGTGCCTTTTTTTCAAAGTCTGGATCAAATAGATACTCTAGTTTCTAGATGTGCTAAAATTCTAGCAGGAATCATCTTTAAAAGGAAATTAAATCACTTTAGGAAGCATATTCCTTGAATATGTTTAAATTTCTTGAATTGAAAGAAGGTACATAAACTCTTTGCTTCTTCTGCTGCAACTGGGAGAAAAAGGCCAGGAGCTTGAGAAGCCAGTAAGACATGAACAGGATAAGACACAAAGTAAATACAGAAAAGTAGAAGTATATTCAAACTTGCTAGCCAAATCCTTCCTCTCCAGGTACCTAAGAGGTACCTGACGACGTTTTCTGAAGTTGGAAGATCTATGATGACATAATGTAGTCACTGAACTCTGTATCTGAATTGCCTTGGGACTTGCTTGATAAGGTTAGTTTGGAGCCCTTTGTTTTATGAAAAAAAGTTTGAAAAAGTCATTCTTAGGTAGAATGAAGTTTGAAACTAAGTAAAAACTATTACAGAGTTAGTCCACCTTCCCAGCAGAATTTATCTGAAAGCTAGTTCATTAGCCAGAAAAGGCAACCCTGAGGAACAAGGACCTTAGCTATTGAGTGTCAGATAGATAAGACTCAAGATTTATGCCTAATATTTGTTTCTATTTGGTGTCTGTAATAAGAAAGTCCAGAGCAGGTTTAATAAGGAATAACAATAGGTTTAGTGAGGAGTAGCAAGGCAAACTGTATCAAGAGATAAAGTGACATACCTGACCAATTTTTACATATTCCCCACTTCCAACCTGTTCCCCCATTTACTGAAGTGAAATAGTTAGTCCAGGCACTAGAAGTTACAAATGGAGACTGAAAAGGAGGCAGGAGCATGGTACTTTGTGGTACGTTGTCCTACATACAACATATGTTGATGCTTACAACAAGGAGGACTGTTTTCTAAGTCTCATTGGAGAACACAGCTGTTTGAAGTCTAGCCTTCTGTTCCTTTGGTCTATATCATTCTCACTTTGAAGACTAGAACTGAGAAATTTGTAATGTTCTTAGGCTTTGCGTTTCTTTTTTTTTTAAATTTATTTTGTTTGTTTGGTATCATTTTTTATTAGCAAATAACTTTATTTTAGAAAGAGTCAAAATATCAAAATAGTGTGGTTTTAATTTGTTTTTACTAAGGCAGCTTGAATTCAATGTATTTATAAAATGTTTCATGTATTTATAAAATGTAGTGCAAACTGTTTTTAAGCAAAAAGACATAAGAAATCATTGATTCTACTGTCAAAGGCAAAATTGTTATTTTTTAATGCCCTTTTCATCCAAAAGGTTTGGATTCCTCTTGGCTGAAGGATCAAAGTAATTGCAGCGTGATGGGTAGGGTAAAGGTTAGGAGAACATATGTGAATGAAAGCAAACTCTGGAAGTGCTAGTGGTATTTATTCTTGCTAATATAAAGACTAAGACACTTGTACACTTGCAGCCTCATCATGTATTTCTTCTGAAAATAACTGAATTATTTGAGCATTAATATCCTTAAAATTTTTCTCATTCTATTGCAGTAATTGTGGGTGCAGTATTTTCTAGCTATAAGCAAGAAGCAATATTAATTGTAGCTTTATATAACAAGGGGACATGCCTGGAACTCAAAACTCCTGAATTTCTTTGCCCCATAGATTTATTAAACTGCTGAACAGAAATTTGCATCTTATTGACTCCTCTGATCTAGCCATGAACTCTCATTATGGGAGATGCAGTCAGAAGGACCCAGGAAAAAATAATAATTTTTTTTTTAGTTGATTTTGAAATAATTGACTAAATGTCTACATGATAAATATTTTAGAATCTGACATCTGAAGCTATATGATGAAAAACAAAGGTTCAAAGAAACTTTTGCAAAACCATATGTTAAAATCTATTAGATATGGAAAGAGTAAAGCTCTTTCAAAACCACAGTGTTGCGATAAATTGGTATACCCTTCCACCTGAGAATTTATATTTGTCACTGCATAACTGATTTAAAAACTCGGGAAAAGTAGTAGTGAGTTAATATTTCCTTTGTAGGGCAAGAGTATTTAAAACATTTTTTTATACTAGTAGCTATAGTGTAGTTAAACAAGCATCCTGCTTGCTCTAATTAAAAAATGCAGTTCCTTTGTGCTGTATAGTAATAGTACCGACATCCAAAGTCCAAGTGGAGGGAAAGAAACTATGATAAAATTCGTGGCAAAGAACTGGGTCTTATTACTCAGAAAAAGTTATGGAGAAGTATAAAATTATGAGATGTGAGCTTGAAAAGGTACCCAAAAAACCACTGTAAAATTTTCAACACTCCAAAATTACTTTCAATACCTTTACAAGTTTAGTCCTGACAATGACCTCCTTGAAATATTTCCTGGACATGAAATTCTATCATAATTATTTCTGCTCCTGTAACAGTTCTGAAGCAGACAACTGAGCCCACCGAGAGAAAAATATCATTGATTGCTTTGAAAACACTAAGATTCCTTGTTATGAGCACTGGCTTGCTTGTCCATAGTTGAAGCTGTACTTGCATGAGCATTTCTAACCTTGTATATCCATCAATTTCCTAGGCTGGTGATGTGGAAGGGTAAGATTTGTTTATCTGTATAGAGCAGGTTTCTGTCCTTGGAAAGATATTTTGAGTGTTTGTGCATGTGTGGAAGAGGTAAGATGAATTAAATATTTGGATGACTCTAAAAACCACTTTAACTCTGTCACCTACTTCAGCAGCTGAACATAGGATGTTTTTATTTGCCAGTTTTTTTAGAGTTTGGCCAAGTGCTACATCCTCTTTGAAGGGAAGGTTGATGTTGGTAGAAGAGTCCAAAAAAAGCCAGCATGAAATTAAGTGTTTGCAGAAATGGACCAAGGACAGCAAAGGAAGGAGTGAGGCTGCACCTAATGAGAACAACTTTTATTTCTCTGGAGTGAATTTTCAGCAAACTCGGAACACCTTAAGGCGGCAGTGGTCCAGGCTGAGAAACCCAAAGGAAAAAGCTGTGCGAGAGGTCTATTTAGTGCCAGAAAACTTTCAGAAGTTTTGAATCTTTGGCCCAGATCTCCACCTGGTGTTAATTCCATTGAAATCAAAGCAGTTATGCAAGGATCTGGGACTGCATGTGAGAAAGGTTTATAATTGTATTTTTGAAAATGAGCATGAGTTCATAGAAATAGAGCATGTCTAGACAAATAGATAACTACAAGCAGCTAGTTATTGTATTGTACTGTAGTGTTTAGTGTTGCTTGATGATGTCAGGGTAACTGCTTTAATTAAGTACCTCTGAATTCCCTCTAATCTTTACCTTATTCTCAGCTGGATGGAGATAAACCTTCCATTATTGCATATGTGTCAATCCTTGGAGGCATACAAGAGAAGAAACTGCTAAAACATCTGTGAGTGTATCAGTAGTTTCACTGTATGTTAGAGCTATGCTAGGTCTTTGCAAGTGGCTGTTAATTTATCCAAGCTGATGACTAATATAAACAAAAATGTGCAACTGAATTTTCCCAGATTTGTGTGAAATTTCTCAGATTTTGTGTGCTGAATATTTTAAACTTCTTACTGTATCTTTTCTTTCCTGTTGTCTTTTTCTTACCATGCATAGCAAAGAGAACACACCCTACTACCTTTATAACAAGAATTTGTATTGGTATTACTGTACTCTACAAACAACTTAGATGGTGGGTTATTTCTATTGTGGTCCAATCCCCCTAACCCTCCATTGCAGCTAAATAATTAAATCAATTTTGTTTTCCACAGTAGTCACATTACATTTTGGCGACTCCATTCTGTAGATGCCTACTGGAAATTGTTTTGAATCTTGACTTCGTCCTGTTTATTACTGGGTCCTTTTATATGCTCTTTCTCTTTTTCTACACTGCATATAATACATTCAAATGTATTCTAGATTAATACTATGCAAGTTAAAATGTTTATATACATGAAAACTTCACCTTCTGGTAGTGACGAAATTTGTTTTCAAAGAATGTCTTAGTTAAATTCTGTCAGTGTGTTCTTCTAAATCATTTTGATTTTGATAGTAAGGAAGTTGTAAATAGAAGCACTACCAGCTTGAACTAGCTTTCAGATAAATTCTGCTGGGAAGGTGGGCTAACTCTGTAATAGTTTTTACTTAGTTTCAAACTTCATTCTACCTAAGAATGACTTTACTTTTGGTAAAGGCATGTTTTTTCCACATTAGAATGCTATCAGAAATCACGCTATACTTCCAGCATGATTCTCTACCTTAATCATCCCATTAACTTATTGTTAATAGATGAGTAATATCTCCATTCTTTTCATCTTGTATTATGCAGAAACAATGAGGCAAGGCCTGTGCTACAGTCAGAAAATGGGAAAGTTCATCTAAACTGAAAATTGGCCTAACTGCCTGACTTTTTGATAAAGCTGGGAAATAAAAAATGGGATTTAAATTCTCAAGCCTGATGCAGTATTGAAATACTCTTCTGCTTTAGGCATCTCTAGTGTTCGGGATAAAATGGTGTGTTATTACTGCTGAGCAAACAAACACTCACTGTGTTTGTTTTATCTACACTATTAAACTTTGGCAGAGTGAGTGATTCAAGTGTCAGTCAGAGACATTTAGGTGCTGCTTCTGACAGCTGAGAGTAGCAGAAACTTCTATGATACTTATTTGTGTATGTAAAAACCAGAAGTTGTGTGGTCCTTCAAGGAAGCAGGGACTGGGATGGATACATCAGTTTCTTAGAGGCTGCCAGATAAAACAGACTGACTTGACTGAAAATCTGGATTAAAGTAGCATACCTGGCTGTGATTCTTGTGATCATGCCAGGGCTACATTATGGAGGTGCTGGAAAGACAGGTGCTGTGTGAGCAGCAGAGCAGGTCCCTGAAGGACGTGTGTTGCTTGTTGTTGCAAAAGTTTTAAGCAGCTCTATAAGCAGCAGGCAACTTTTTATACTCTAAGACAATGATATTTTTGTTGTTGCATCTTGGAATGACAGTTCACAAGGGTCAGAATGCAGATAATCAGTCTGGGCTGTCATTCTTTGAACAGAAAATAGTCAGACTTCGATTTTTAGGACATTTACACTAGAGAATTTCAGCCAAAGGGGAAACATTTCAACTACATGTGTAACTATAGTGCTAGCTCTTCTATCTGATGATGCCTCTCATTCTTAGCACTGTAGTTTGATAAAAACTCAAATTTTGTAACAGCCACAGGAATTGAAGAAAAGTGCAATGAGTGATGTGTACAGTTTAAAAGAAGAACAGAACATATTTACAATATGAATTGTCAGAATAATGTCAGTCCACACTTATATGTTTTGTTCTTTTTAGGATTTTGTGTAAATTAGGAACCACATAAATAAAAAAGTAATTTTAAAAGTTAAGTGAGAAAGTAATGGAGCTCTTTGAGACTAGAAAGATTCCTCTTTGCTATATAATCATGCTCATCTATTTATTTGGTCATCTTCAGTAAGAACTGTTTTTTAGGCCTTTAGAACTAGTTTCATTATTGTTTCACTGGGCAGGGTACAAGATACCATGTCTTGCAAATAATTTACAGGAGAATTAATATCTGGCTACAGATCCTTTATCTTCTTGTGCTAAAAACATATAGTGCTCCCACCAAAACTGAACTTAGTTATATTAGAAGATAATTTTCTGAAGGTCAGTATCACTATATGTGCATTTACATCCACATAAATTCATACTGTGACTGGAGGTTTTGTAATACTCAACTGAAAATTAATCCTTCAGGTCTAGAACACCAAACTGAGGTAAAAAATGAAAACTTTTGATTGTTTCAGCTTAAGATTATACAAGTTAACCTTGTTATAAAGGACCAAGAAATTATCTGACTATCTGAGTCGTATTATTACAGGTGAAACCCCCTAAATAAATGTATAAGTCATTATCTATCTAGAAAGACCCGCTGTTTTCTATGTCCTTTGCCCATCAGCAGCAATGGACAAGCTCTGGAGGAAAGACTTACACTATAATCTATACTCTGCCTTCTCAAAAAACTCTGAAATTTATAATTTTGAAGACCTTATTGTTATAACCTGAAGGACTTACATTACCAAAATGTAAAAGATATCTGAAGACTCAGTAAAGTGATATTGACAATTTTCTTTAAAATAAGAATTTAAAATAGCAAAAATGAATGTTTCAAGGAGCTGGGCATGCTTAAAAACAGCCCCTTTAGTGCTGTGTTGGGTATTTTAATTGTGTAAACCTGGGATATTCATGTTAAGGTTTGGGTTTGTGTTGGTGCTTTACATGAGTCTTCTATACTCTCCCAAGGTTCAGAGCATGCACAAAACATATTTTCTCGGGCACTGCTGAACAAAGAAATAGATTACTGACTTTTCTGCTGTACGTTGCAATACTTGAAAATATTTTTTAATGGAAGTTACTTTAGAAAGTAAGAAACTCTGTGTCTATTATCAGTCACAGCAGACAGAGATCTGAAACAATGAGAGCGGGAACTTCTTATACTAAGAAACCTTGGTATAAGACATTTCTTTCTGAGACATTACTAAAATGGCAAAAGTTTACATAACTTTCTCCAAATGCAGGGTCATCCTAAAAGGAGCACCATAGCAGGGTAAATTCAGAAAGGCAACGTGGAACTGTTTAGAGGAGGTGTTTATAATAAACTCTATAAAAGATTGCAAATCTCAGCAAAAATGTTGCAAAACTTCTACAGTTTGGTTTTCCCTAACCCTTTCCCTTTCCATCAACTAATATTTGCAAAAAATATACCCTGGAATTTTTCTTGCTATTCAGTTTTGCACCCTCTAGGGAGCTAGCAGTGCTATTAAAAAAAAAAAGGTAAAGGACTGGGTAGTCTTCTTATTGGGTAAAATTTAGCTAGATTTCATTAGAACAAGATCATCTATCCTGATGATGGCAGTACCACTAAAAATATAAAGGCACGTGTGAATATGATCTTCCACAAGTATTTTCTTTCATAAGCCATTACTTAGGCTGGAGTAGTTCTTTGGTCTATTGATATACCCTAAAAAACTATCTTTGGAAATGAAATAGTACAACCAATACCACTGTGGGTAGAGATGTGGGGAAATGCAGGTGTTGAGGGCATTGATACTATTCTGTTTTTCTTTGCTTACTCTTTGCAGCCTCTGGGTGTTATTTTTCCAACACCCATTCTCTTATTTTGGTTCCTGCTACGAACTTGCAGCTCCTTGTTCCAGAATAACATACCAGAAAGGTATGTTTGCCACTGTTGAGTATATCTTGCTTTCCTCTAGTTGCAAGGCTATCTGAAAAGTCTACCTGCTGTGGGTTTGCAAAGGTTCCCCTTCCTATGGGGCTCTAGGTGGTTTGTCCAGGTGAATTTCTGGACCAAAGCTAATCAGAAGTTTTGGTCACGTCTTTGCCAATTACATATTTAAGAAAACGGAAGAGAAGGTTGTGGTGCAGATGAAATTAGGAGCCATGTAGGAGGTTGTGGCAGGCCTCAGGGGCAGGAGCAGCACTAAAACCCTCCTGACCAGATGTGTAACAGAGTGAAGAAAAAACCTTTAAGGAAGAACTTGGACAGAGCTGCTGCAGAAAGAATTCCAGCCAGAGAGATAGCGGAGCCTTCAAGGTCAAACCTGGCAGTGGTGGCACCCGGAGGGAGAAGCGGTGAGGGGAGGAGACGGCTCCTTCTCCTCCCCTCCTCTCTGTTCAGCACGGAAAAGATTGAAATCTAAAAATCCCTGCCACCTGTGGAAGATTGTTGGGGAGCAGAGATAACTCCATCTGCAGCTTGAGGAGCTCATGCTGGAGCAGAGCCAGAGTAGAGAAGTACCTGAGGAAACTGAGATTTCATGGGAGGCCTGAATTGAAACAGAGTTTTGCTGGATTGTGGCCCACAGAGAGAGAAACCTTATGCTAGAGCGAGACAGCCTGGGTAAAGTCTTGCTGAGATTCTGTGGGAGGCCTGAGATAAAATAGAGTCTTGCTGATTTGCGGCCACAGAGAGAGAGACCTACACTGGAGAGAGACCTGGGTAAGATTTGTGTGATCCCAGTGAGGGATCTGTGCTGGTGCAACTGAATTTGTGACCCTCACGGACAGCAGAGAATGGAAGAACTGCTGTGCGAAGGGTAGACCCATGCTGGAGAGGTCTCTCAAGGACTATTCCTGTGGGAAGAGACCCCACGGGAAACAGGGGTGGACTCAAAAGCCATTATCCCCTGTGACCCTGTGGTGAAGACCATGGAAAAGCAAGTGCCCCCTGGTAGTCCATGGAAGACCATACAGGACCTGGGTAACCCCAGCCTTATCCCAGGAGGGAGGTAGGCCCAGCCCTGAGGTCGACAGAGAAGAGAAAGAGACAGAGAGAGAAACAGTTCCAGCTGCAATGAGTCGGAGTTGTCGTCCCAGAGATAACGGAGAGGAACTTTCAAAATGTTGGAAAATTGTGTGGAAGACCTAGAGCTCTGTAAAAGACTGCTTCTGCTCCTGTACTGATACAAAGGCGGGAGGGGTGTTTCTGTAAATACATAGTGCTTCTGCTTAATTAGAATTGTTGTAGATGTAGTTGTTTAATTTTTATTTTGCTAGTAATAAACCCTAATATTATTTTCTCTTATAAAAAATCAGATCTCTTTGTCTGCATAAACCTTTTCTCACCTTAGAGCAATTTGTGAGTGGTGTGGTAAAAATTGTTCCTAGACAAACCCATGACACCCAGCCACCCTCTAGGTGAAGAACCTTTTTCTAATATCCAACCTACACCTCCCCTGACACAAATTCAGGCAGTACCCATCTCATTTTTGTACTGTAGTCAAAGCTGTCAAAGCTCTTTCAGTTTGTATTGAAACACAAGGATGAAAACTCTTGGCATGTCTAGTTCAGGCACATGTGTCAAGACAGAATGAAACACCCTCTACCAGCATCTGCATCTCTCCACTGGCTACAGGGAGCACAGGCAATTACCTGCTTCATCCTCTGATGTCAGAGCCTAAGCTCAGTGAGTTGAGCCTTCACTATTAACAGACCCCATACAACTACCCTACAGCCATATTCCATGTTAAACATGAAAGCCCAGAGCTAAGTGGAGTCAGTTTGGCCACAGAAACCCCAAGCACTTGGTTCTGCTGACAAGACCACCTCACCAGGGAAGTTGTTCAAGGCAAGTCAGAGCCACCACTGCCAAGGGTAACACTGTTATCCTCACTACCATCAGGGTACCTGAGAGCACCTCTGACTTCTGAGAAGTGCTCTTACCTATGATAAATACTGATCCACAGCCATCAGATCAAAGCTAAATGGTCCTTGAGACTACAAAGATGATGAATATTCTATAACACTTCAAACATTTATTCTTTCACTCCATTAGCACTATAAGCTGCAAGCAGCTGTAACTTATTCCCCACTTCAAGAATCACTCTATGCAAAAAATCCGGGCTGGGTGTTAAAGCTGTAAGGAAAGCATCATAGGGAGTGAAACTGCAGAAAACACCACCTTTTTTTTTTTTTTTTGTTCCCTTTTGAAGAAAGGCTCCAGAAAGTGTGGTTCCTGCCCTGGTGACCTTGAGAGGTACAGCCAGTAGCATCTTAGATTCCCAGTCCCACCATTTTTCCCAGGATGTGTTTGCAGCCTTCTCACCCTCAATGTGCCCACAAAAGAGTGAGTAAATGGGTCACCTTTTGCTGTGAAGACAGTTTCCAGCTTTCTCTGATCAGAGAACTTTTCATTGAAAGTCTGAGTAGGTATGAAGATTTTTGGGGGGAAAGGAGGGAGAAAAGCATAAGTAAAAAAGGTTTTTATTCTTACTTCCCACAAATCTTTGCAAAATAGCCTTTAATAAGAAACAGAGCAAGAACAACACACAGCTATATAATATCCCAATCACAAACTGTACTGACATCTTAAGAAGAATGAGAGGATGAAAAAAGCTTTAGGGTATAACCGATAAACAATCACATCAAAAGCACTACTGTGTTAATGAGGTGGTGGCTCTTTGAAAAACATCATCTGAAAAAAAGATTAAAAAGAGGAAAGTGACAAGATGAATACTGGAGATTGAGTGGTTTATAATGTAAGGAAAACCACAGATAACAAAATTTTCAGTTAGCTTTCTCATCACATACTGGGAAGAACAGGCAACCTATTCCCTGGTAGAAATATTATATACTGTCTTGGAGACAGCTTTTGAACCACATGCTATCACTCTAATTTAAATGAACACACACTTATAAAAAAAAAAAAGCCAGAGAATTGTGGGTTTTATGAAATGCTTGGGAATACCAAAGCCTTTCTGCTTGTTGTGTTTACATTCACTGTGGTTCACATCTTAAGATGGTGATTCAGCAGAATTGGAAGCAGTTCCTTACAAACACTCTATTCAGCTCTGGTTTTGCTAATATCAGTGGGGCTAGATTGGGTGCTGCAAAGGTCACTTCCAGAGGCAAGCAATTAAGAGCTTAAAGTAAAGAATGCACACAGCCAGTAGTTGGACAACATAACCACAACCCACACAAAACACATTTGATGTGCAATTTCTCGGAAAAAATCCAAGTCAGCTCCTTTTCATAGGCAGCCTTGGCCATCACTCTATTAAGCTTGCACCTTACAGAATTCTTCTGTTTCATTTTGGGATCTGTAACATGGGGTGTTAGAAACAGGGAAACAACAAACCAAGACAAAAATAAAGCCTTTGGGGCAGTTATCAAGTCTTAACAATGTCAATCCTAACAGATGAAAGTTTTAATCAGGCAAGACAAAGGGACACTTTACCACAAACCCTACACTTTATCATATGTTTCAGCCTTAACCACATCTGCAGTTCCCAATGTCTACACGACCAAGAAACAATTCACCAGCGCAGAGGTGATAAAGGGTAGCCCACAGTACCCTTGGATATCCACCTGCCCAGGGACAGCCTATGCATGTAGCAGTGTGCCCTGCACCAGCCATGTCCTGAGCCCTTGCAAGTCACCTGGCACCTCACCTTTGTTCCTTCTGTCAGTAGACACAGTTAATAATGGTGGATAAATCATATATACAACAAGCAGCTGTAAAACTTCATTTTAATATTATAATGAAAGTAGAGATTAACACTATTTTTCCAAATCTCAGACCTAGCACTTCTATTTTCTTTCCCACTTAGGTGGAAAAGCTGAACAGAGGTGCACTACCAGCACAAATAAATAGATAAATTGAGCAGTGTCTGATTTTCTTAAGTTTCCCAACTCCTTCCCAGGAAGTTAAATGACTAAAGCAGATTTTTAAAATTTTTTTTTAAGAATACAGCAGTAATGGGGGAAAAAAAAATCAAAGAAAGGACCATTGTGTCATCTGCCTTGACTTGGGAGCAAGGCTCAAAGTAATTTATTTTTCTGCAGAGCACACAGCATTAGGGACTCTAAAGTATCTAAGAAAGAAGAATTGCCATTTCTACAGTTGTCATTAGAACACTGAACCACTTATGGTTTTGATGGTGGTTTTATCCTGCTATCAAAGTATCTTGTGCAAATTTTAATTGGAATAACCCGTGGCTGGACCAGATGAAAGAGAAAGGGCATGCTCTTGTAATGCAATAAGAAGGAGACAGCCTCATTTCTAACTCCTCTGGGATTAAATCTATTCTGAATTTATCCAGGGAAGTCATGTTTGTTTTCTGGACTTAGGAATCACTTTCAGTCTGTCCTTCTGTTGAGCTTGACCTCAAAAGTAAGTTTTGTCTAAGGATCCCAAAATACTTCAAAAATTAAAGGTTTTTCTTTGAATAATTACAGTTTAATTGAGATGGTTTCTAAAGATTTATCTGCAGCAGTTTAAATTTATTTACTTTTTAATAATTCATATACTGATGCACGTTTTGCAGTGTTATATAGAATAAATTAACTTAAAAAGTGGTCCAGAACTGATGAAACAATAAAAAAACACAAAACAAACAAAAAGATAAAAAAGGAGAAGAGCAGCCTCTTTGAAGGCAACCTCTTTGATTACATCTGCCCTCAACCAACTGCAGACACTCTTTCTGAATAATCACATCTCATAGTTTAAGAAAACATGATATGAAAGCTGTGAAAATTGGAGTCCATAGGAGTAGCATGATAAAAGCTGAAGGGCAGTAACACATAAGAAAGCACTCTGAGCATCTCTGAGTATTCTCATAAGGACAGCAGGTACCTGTTCTGACTTACATCTTGATTTACTGAGTAGATATTGAGCAGTGTCAACACTTACAGGATCAAATTCATATTATAGTTTTGGCCGTCAAACCTCAATCCCAGAATGTGCCATAGGCTGTAAACATCACATTCAAAATTAACTTTCCTCACATCAGGTTTTTCAAACAGAATCTCCACATGACTTTTATGTTTATCCTTACCTGAGTCAGGATTAGTACAGTGATCCAGCATGAATGAAAAAAACTTGGATAGCTGAGTAAGAAAAAGAAAAGAACAAACACACTGATCAGTTTAGGGGATCCAACAAGCATTAACATTCTCTTTCCTTTCTCAATTACTAGCAATTTCCCATTTAGGGAGATCTAAGACACTACTGTATGTTCCCATAGCATCAGCCTGCAATAATGACACAACTGGTGTCCTATTACAGAAATAGCTCTCTCTCTTTCCTTCTTTGCTATGAATTCACAGATTGACACTATATGAATACATAAAATGTTCCAGGGCTGTATCAGTGCTGCTGACACTTTTGGGTGTAATTCAACTTGCCCATCACCCAGACTATTTGCTTAGACTTGCTTTGTAGTCAGTAGAAAGCAACTGCTACAGTGCAGTGAACTGACTTTAGACACAGATGCCACGATGAACACAAAGGCGTAGAAGTTTCTAATTTCCTGTACTGACCCTAAAGGAAGCCTGGGCTCATGTCCTGAGACACTGTTGCACATATATTGCCTCACAGACACGGTTAAAGTCACTCATAGTGTGGTGACCTGCTATCTCTGGCTACCAGGGCTGCTCTACAGGAATCTCTAACCTATGGTTGCATGGGCAGAATGTACATACGTAGTTATGCCTATGCAGTTATACACATATACACATGTACGTATGTGTACACACAACTTAGTTCACACGTGAGGAGGGAAGTGGTTTTATTAATCAGGATCCATCTTTGCAGGAAAAAAATAACCACACACCCATTTTATTTGTGCAGCCTCAGTGCTTTGGGGACAACATAACTGCTTGTACAGGAAGAATGGAAGATTACAAACCTGTAGCTGATCTTGTTCATCAGCATATTCGATTGACCGGAAGATACTCAGAGAATAGCGGCGCCTCATCTCTATCCGGGCCATTGTGGAGCGGTACCAGTTCTGGATGAGGATGGCAGCTTTAATGACTGTCAAAACAGAGGGCAATGCACTATGCATGGATGCAGTGTCATCTACAATTGAAACACACATGCTGCCTTGGCAGAATTTTGCAGACAGACGACAAATTCAGTCCATTGTGCACAGTCAACAAACAGTAAGAGGAAACCCTGTGAGACTGAAAAGCTGTTTCCTGGTAATACGTGATGCCTTTACTGTTTCTGTCTTCAGATACAGATCCCAAACTAGCTGACTTGCTCAGGCCTACAAAGGCCTCACTAAGCTTCCCATTTCATTGTCCTGAAGACAGTACCCATGTAAGAAGTCAGTGGTTCATGACAGCTGATGGGCAGTATGTGTGTTCTGGGAAGGTGAGGAAAGGAAGAAGAGCAGTTTGGCCTACCAACAGAATGTATAAAGCTTCAGACTTTGCAAGCCGTAACATGAACCATGCAATGACAGCATTTGCCTCTTCTCCTGGGAAGTTTTTTCCTGCACAGCTGCATCAGCAAGCCATCAAAATTCAAACACTAGGATAAAATGTTAACAAATTTTATTGAAGGACAGAATATGTTGCTTAAATAGACAAGCCAAAAAGCATGCAGGTGTATCTTTGGCAAGCTCGGTGAACAAAGGAACACCTTCCAAGAATTCAATGGAACGTGTCAGAAGAGCACTTTTGACTATGTGCTGAATACACATTCCACTCAGCACTTTCAGAAGTTATGTCTACTATTATCTCAGTCTAGAAAACTTCTGGAAACTTCACTGAAGGACAATCACCAAGACTGCAGCATGGAAGAAGGAGGCTGCTGCCTACAGGCCCCATTCATACCATAGAGAGATCACATTCCTTTAGCTGCTCAGATAAAAGTTTATTAACAAATAACAATTCATGCTAATACTTTTTCTCGCTGCAAAACAGTAAAGAAAAGCTCTGTACTAGAGGGACAACAGTTTACACTAATCAATTCTTTTAACTGATCACAAATAGCAGGAATTTTGAGACTAGGATGAACGGAACCCCTGAGTGAGAATGATTTTTTTTCTTAAACTAATAGTTACGCAGGTAAAGAAAACCTTCAGTGGAAAAGTGATTCTATTAATAAATGTATAACGTTAAGGAAGACTTTTTATAAAAATGCTTACATATGCTATAACAACACATTGTTTGCTTATTTTACCATTAATGAGTATACAGTATAGTTAAAGTGGTAAAGTTTTCTAGTCCAGACAAGACTAAAATCAGTAAAGACTCCCATCCTGTAGATACCGCACCCATCCTAGAAAAATCCTCCTGCCCAAAGGAAATGTGATCCTTATATGGCTAAGAACATCCTTCACACCCTACATGATTTCTGAGATTTCTTTTATTTTCTGTCCTTTCTGAAACCCCCACCACTATAGACCTGAAAGCCTGATACATCACAGCAAGGTTGTCACCAAGGTTTCTGTTTAGAAGAAAAAGTGGCAAAGCACAGTCATCAGCATAGAAACTGATTTCCAGCATCAGAGCCATTAAACTTCCCATTAAACCCCCCTGTGTTGCTTAATGGTCCTGAGCACTTAACACGGCACAATTCCACTGGTATCACATAAGACAGAGACATATCAGTCACTGTGGTTAATGTTGCAAATCTAACAGAATATTTCCTGCCTTTTTTTTTTTAATTGTACTTATTACAGTGCTGTTATTCTCAGGACTGAATCAGAAAATTATTTTCACACATGGCTAAACTGCATCTGTAAAAAAATTTGTTGCCAGTTGCAGAAGGTCTTTACACCAGCAAGTACCTGTTAAATTCATGTTATTAATGCGTTAGAGGGTTGTACAGCCTCAGGCTGCAGATAGAATGATGGTTCAGCATCACTTGACTACTGCTGAAGTATAGAAGGAAAACCATCCAGCAAGTAAGACAAAACACTGCCCAACAAGCACACAAAATCATAAGCCAGCATTGGGCTAGTCAAGTCTGCCCCACATCCATGTGTGTTGATGGTTGTAGACTGAGAAAGGGTACAGCTTCTCACACCCACTCCAAGCTTACGTGCTCTCAGAAATACTCCCAACTAGCTCATCCCCCAAAGCCTTGCAAGGCACATATATGCATAGCATGCAAACCCAAAGAGGAAGGGCTGCCTCCCAGTTACAGGTAAGTCTGGGACTCCACATGTTTCCATTCCACTTTCACACAGCATTGAAGCTGCTATGACCACCTACTAGCATCCATAAAGCTGAGGGCTACTCTTAAACCAGTCAGCTTGGATCCCTGTAGCCATGACTGAGAGCTCCCTGCTTTGTAGACACCAGTTTACTGGGACTTGTGTCCTGGTTTGGTAGCCAGAAAGAGCCTTCCTTTTGAACCATGGCTGCTCAGCATTAATAATGTCCTAAGACACTACACAGTGCCATGTAACACGGCTCTTTGCAGACCTGTATATTGTGCTTTAATGACAAATTTTGAAAGAGAACACAAAGGGTCTGAACAAAAGTTGGAGTCAATCCTGCCCATGTAGAGCCTGGTGTGTTCATTCCAGGGTGGGGTATCATTAAAAGCAGGGAGAAGATGCATAGTTTAATGGAACATTTAACCAGGTACTGTGGAGACTTTCAACTGACAGCCTCAGTAACTGTCAGGGAGAATGCCAGGCCAGGCACTTGGTAGGCCAGAAAACTGATTCTGATAGTCATTGCAATAGCTCTGCTTTATCACACTTCTTTCATAATCAGGGTCACCCAACAGCAAAAAATTGGGGCATTTTGCCAGGGATTCCTGTGGTGTGAAAGGCCATAAAAGATCCCCCTCAAAACCTTATCCTCTAAGCTTTGCCAGTGACACAGCAAGCACAGACACATCTGAAATTTAGCTTCTGTCCCAGATGCTGTGAATCTTTTACAACCCAATCTATTGATGTTAGAGGTGGTCTGAAGTTGCCTTCCGACCTCAGCCAGCATCTAAAATCTGTGCAATTCTTTAAAAAGAAAATAATTTTCTCTAAATGAGTATTTTGACAACACAACTGTGGGGAAATGTTACCTTAACAATCCTCTTCTAGTGTTACAGAGAGAACAACCACTTGCCCTGAAGACAAAGGCAACACTCACCTCTCTCTGACCTTCTGTCAGGTACAGATCTGTTGCACCCCATGGTTCCAGTGCTGCTGCCTATCCGTTTTAATTGCTGCTGATATGGAGCATGTTCCTTTCAGCTGTTAGCATTACACACATTTCCTGTGCTGTTCCTTCAGTGATGAGGACTATACCCCTCTGGGCTCCTCGGCTCTTTCTAGCACTCCTGCCAGGGAGGAGATTGGGAGGGAGAGACAAGGAGAAAAACCAAAAGTGTTTGACAACACAGAATCTGAAATACCTACAGCATGATTGTACAGCACATCCTACACAAACTGGACCTGATGAACCATACTAGGTTTCTTTTCCACATCTGATTACTATCAGCTTCCATTCAAAAGAATTTGACTCAGTGATTAATACAGTTTACTTTTTACATGTTAGCTTAAGGTTAACATGTCAGCTAAAAGTGCACCAGTGATTTCTTAATTAGAAGAATAGCTGTTTAAAGCCTTACTACTAGGGACAAGGGACTACAAAGTCATGTTACTCTTAATTACTGTGATTTGAAAATTGAAACTGCAGAATTTTAAAGACTCTAAATTACACCTGATACTACTGCTAAAAAAACCCCAACCCTCAGCCCTCCTAACACTCTATGGATTTTAAAAGGTCCCTACCACCCCATTTATCACTTTATCCCTCAGTGTCACCACCAACAAATTTACCAGGAGAAACAGTGCCATAGCAAATCACTGCATTATCAGATTTCATTTAAATAAAACATTCTATTTTCTGTTGCTTTTCTACTGAAACAATTCAAAGAAAAGATTTTGTTTCATTAAATAAATGAACAAAGTACATTTTGAAGTATTTTGGGTTTTTGCCCTGGCACTTGCTCAGCTCTTCACTAAGTAATATCATTCACTAATGCAATACATTCCGTAATCAACAAGTTCAAATGAATACAATTCCCCTGAGATACAAAATGGATCAATTTCTAAGTAGCAAGAAAGTCACTGATGCTCTGAGATACTGAACTTTGTTTTAGCTAAAGTTTTCTTACGTGGTCACACTTCCCCCTCTCTCTCCTTGTCTCCAGGGATACATGTCTGACATTTACATTATTCCATTTGCTGTTTTGTTTCATTGATATTCATTTTAACTTGAGGTTTAAAAGAAAGAAGAAATTCATCAGCATAAAATGAATGCTTAACTACTATTTTCCTTTGGCTTTACTAGCAGAAATAAAATGAACAGGAGGATACAAGACAAAAAAAATCATAAATGCATAACTAGCTGATCTTCAATTTCAATAATTAGAAAACATTTATAGTTGTGGGACTATATGTGTAGTTTTCTACATTCATTGTTATGAATGATATCCTGTCATGTCATGTCATTTCATGTTAATATCACACAAGTCTTTACAGGTATGGGGCTATTTTTCTGGGTCCCACAACACCAGGGTATCCTACACTTGAGCTGGGTCTGACACCGTATGAGTCAGTAATTATTTCAGAAAAGAAGAATTTTAAGTTTTTTCCCCACAATGGACTGCTTTACTTCCCTCTGAAGGAGCTATCATGAAATGCAAAGAAGTGCTGTTATATTTATTTTGAGCCAATTGATGGCTTTGACAGCATCAAATACAGCACTGGTTTTGCTAAAAACTCAAATTTGTTTTCTCTCCAAACAATTATTTCTCTCCTGTATACCATCTTCTCACTTGTCCTCCTAGGAGAATCTTGTCTTCATTAGGCCATCAAACAAACCAGCCATGACCTGAATTGTGATCAGAAGAATAGGACTGAGAGCAAAACAGAACTTACAGTCTAAATCCTCCTACAGCGAGACTGTCTTGATTAAAGGGCAATGCAGCTGGGCAATGGGAGCCCCAAACAGAACCATCATTCCTCTCCTCCTGAGAGGAATGACGGTTCTGTTTGGGGCTTTCAATGACTTAAGCTTTTCTCCCAGGCATTCCCACTCTTTCCTTCACATACCTCTAAACTCATGGACTTCTAGCACCTCCTTAAGCAAAGAAATAAAAAGATGGAGACACAGGGACAAAAATTGTATTGTGATAGCAGTAAGTGAAGACTGAAACATACTCCTCAGAGCTCGGAGGAAAACTTGCACAAATATATCCTATCATTAAACCTCTTTAAAAGGCCAAATATGGCCATCAGTGAGCTAGTCTAGGGGAGTAAGCGTCACCTTCAGTCCCAAATATCTGCATTCTAAAATGGACATAGCAAACATTCAACTACTTTTTCCTGATGGCTTTTCAGCTGGCTATAGAGACATCCTGGCTGCCAACCTGCATGCCCAGACTCCAGGCCATGAAAGTAATTTCTATGAGCTACTTACTATGCAGTGGTAACATGGCGAAGAATCATTTGCCTTAACAAAATTCCCCCCAAATGTTGGCTGATGAAATGGAAAGCTGGGATTTTACCAAGGTATTAAAAGAGAGACAAGGTAGCTGGATGAGAATTTGGGACACAGTGCTACGTTAATATTCTGAATACTATACCACTGATTTACCTTTAAGAAAGAATCTGTCATGTTGACTAAAAAGCAGGAGGTAATTCAATTTCTACAAGCCAGTGATCTGTCCCAGTTTTAGACATAACTTCAAGAAATCGCTGCATTTCCCTCAGTTCAGCAAAAAGGCAATTTTGTGACGGACAGGCTCAGAACACACAGCCCATCCAGTGAAGCAAAATGAAGTGTCTTTGCAATCATGCCAAAAGACATGCACAAAGCTAAGCCAGAGTGGCACATGCTGCTCTTTTCTGGATAGGAGTTACTGAAGGTGTGCTCAGAAATTTGGGGTTCAGAACCCAAGCTGTCAAGAGCCTGAATTACAGAGATAATGAACCAGCATCATTTGATCCAGATGTAACAGGTGCTGACCAAAATCAATCATGCCTCCAGTTTGTCAGTCAGGTAAAGACTAGGCTGCCTCAAGAATAAAGGGAATCTTGTAAAGATTTATAGCTGACTTTTAATGAAATCAGACAGCAGGTCCTTTGGGCAGAGAGCCATTCTTTCAAGCACACCTTATCTTTTAAATTAGATGAGCTGTGCTACTGACAGACAAGTGTAAGCTAGGTCAAGCCTGAGGAAACGGGAGACATGTGAGTAAGAGCCACTAGGTTTTAAGTTATTATTCCTGCATATTTCCTTTTGTTTCTTATTTTTGATAAACAAAAATGAAAGACTTCTCTTTTTATTTTGGTTGGAATGGAGTTTCTGTAATTATGCTACTTCCCTACAAGTTGTTTCAATGGCTATCTCCAGCAATGTGCCTCCTTGCTCTACTCACCCCTTTCTCAACCATATTTGTGAACAGGCAGCTATGATGTCCTCTCATAACATGTCTTAGAAGGTACACGGAGTTGGAGAGGTGCTGAGACAGGGACAGTTTCCTGCATAAAGATCAGATGGATGGGTGGGTGGATGCTTCCAATGACAGAGGCTTTCCTTTGATGCCATCTTATCCTTCCTTTAGTTTACTGTGACTTGCAGATTTCCTTTAGAATTGTTTTCCTTTGGAAATGAGGACTGAAGAGGACTGAGAGATGCTCTAATATGGTTTTGTGATGGATTTGCTTCTGTGTATTGCTGAGGGAATGAAGCTGGAAAGAGCAAAATACCCTAGAGAGAAGAACGCAGACATTAAATGACAACACCCAGGTCAGGACCTGCACAAGGACAACTCTTCCAAACTGCCTTGTTACGATTGTCAAGGATGGGAATCTAGAGATGAGTTAAAGATTTCATCAGTTAAAAGACCCATCCTGTGGAAAGTGGGATGAAGCTGCCACTGTAAAACTAACAGAATGAAACAGAACCTGGCTATGGCACAAGAGCTGTAATTTTGATACCAACACTGAATTTGGTCTGCCAAAGGTCTGATACGAGAATATCAAACATAGGCAAATCAATATGTGCTTAGGTTTCCATTATTTTACATCCATGGGACAAACTAAGAGGGACTTCCTGGGATTATATATGTCTGAAAGAAACAAGAAAGCCTTTTTGTTAACAGTTAATTTCTTCAGCCTGCTCAGAGAAGCAAGGCTAACCTCAATATAGAACTGATGGAATAATTTCTGTTAAGTGGCCATGTTGATAGACCTCAGTGTTGGGGCCAGGAATCAATAGGGAATGGATGTAGCAACATACAGGTGAGCCAGAAAAGCCTGGAAGTGAATAGGATGGAGACAGAACAGTTTTTTAAGGGGGACTCATACTCCTGATCCAAAAAATGCACTGCAAAAAGAAATAAAAGCAAGAGCAGCAAAGGTGTGAACATGCAGAGATAGTTCAAGCAATTGCTGAATTCAGGAACTGCATGCAAATCCAAAGAGAATCTGTAGGAAAAGGATGGAAGAATGCCAATTCGTGTTATTTATGATCAAAAAAGGATACATTTACACAACACATTTTCACTTTTTTTGTGCAGAAAATAACCAAACAAAGTAAGCAGCCTCATTTTTTTTTTTTGTGCAAGACTTTGAGCAGAATGTTTTTTAAAAAGGGGCAGAGTATCAAATACAAGTGTACAAATGGGGTGCAGATCACCTTGAAGAATCAGCAGAGCCATAATCAGCATAAGAATCAGCAAAGCCACAAACTTTCCAGAAATTTTAAATGCCTCTAGGACACAAGGAGAAAACTGAAATCCTGAAGTAAAGTTGGTTCTAGTAAACTGAATCCAACTGGAGCATAAAAGTTAACACCCTTTAAGCAAAAACGCTGTATCACACACAGTCCTGCAGTTAATGAGCAGGGTCTTAATGACATCCTGAAAAAGCAAAGCTTCAGAATAAATATGTGTTGAAATATGAGCCACTTTAAAAATTAAATTCATGCTTTAGTATGGTTTTAATAATGTTTAAGTTAAGCATCAGAACAAGGTTAAAAAATACCATCATAAAAATTACTTTTCCTAAAACAAAGAGCACATGGAATACAGTAGTCTCAAACCTATTTGATCTCACCTGTACTCAGAAGTTCTGGACAACTGATTCGGTCCTGGTCAAACTTCAGTGTTTGAAGCACACTGATTTTTCTCAGGGTAAAATCATAAATAGTGCCACATTCAACTCTCATTTTGTAAATATGCCATTCAAAAGTGAGTTAAAAATATATATATGCCCCACCCAAACATATTACCTTTTTTTCTTTCTGCTTCAGCAGTACAGAGATTTTTTCTACATGAGTACCTTTAGAAGATTCTTTTTTTTAAGAGAAAGCAACCCCTGAGAGGTGCAGCTCTGCAGAACAGGTGCTCCAATTCTCTCTGGGGCTCTGGAGCTCAGGAGCTGCAATGCATTTGCTCTTCATCTATTTATACAGCTTCCCGAGAGGAAATTTCTTGAACGCTGCTCTTCAGAAACAGCCAGGGGAAAATGCCGTTTTCATCGTCCAGACTGGTGTGAAAGCTCATGGCTGCAGCCCTCCAGCTGTGCTGTACGTGTGCTGTAGCAGAGCTGTTTTGTCACCATGCCTCCTGAATCTCAGGCAGAGAAAGGGATGGGCTGAAGTTTTCTGCTTCACATCTAAGTCACATGATCTCTTTCGGCCTTTTTGCTGTGTTGAGGCAATGATTTGCATTTTAGCAGATCCAGCACACCGGAAAAAACCATAAGGCTGTCCAGGTATTTGGTCATCTGATGTGACTGGCATGCTTATGAAAGCCCTTAAGGAAAGAAATACTGCATTTACCACAAGGCATTGTATCTGGATGCTAGTGATATAGGTGTTCTCCAAAACAGTCATACAGAATCACAGAATATGCCGAGCTGGAAGGGACCCACAAGGCTCAACAAGTCCAGATCCTGGCCCTGCCCAGGACCATCCCAGGACATCTCACCACATGCCTGAGAGTGTTATCCAAACACTTCTTGAACTCTGTCAGGCTTGGTGCTGTGACCACTTCCCTGGGGAGCCTGTTCTAGTGCCCAACCACCCTCTGGGTGCAGAACCTTTCTCTAATATACAGCCTAAACCTCCCCTGAGACAACTTCAGGCCATTCCCGGGGTCCTGTCAGTGGTCACCAGAGGAGAGATCAGTGCCTGTCCCTCCTCTTCCCCTCACGAGGAAGTTGTAACTGCAATGAGGTCTCCCCTCAGTCTCCTCTTCTCCAGGCAGAACAGACCAAGTGCCCTCAGCCGCTCCCCTTACGGCTTCCCCACAAGGCCTTCACCATCTTCATTGCCTTCCTTTGGACACCCTCTAATGGCTTAATATCTTTCCTATATTGTGGTGCCCAAAACTGCACACAATATTTCAGGCGAGGCCAACCTAGTGCAGAGCAGAGCACTCCTCTCCCTTGACCGGCTGGTGATGCTTTGCTTGATGTCCCCCCAGGACAGGGTTGGCCCTCCTGGCTGCCAGGGCACTGCTGACTCACATTCAGCTTGCCATCCACCAGAACCCCCAGGTTCCTTTCCGCAGCACTGCTTTCCAGCATCTCGTTCCCCAGTCTGTACATATATCCAGAGTCATCCCAACCCAGGTGCAGAATCCAGATAATGGGACAAGTATGAAGCACTCCAATCTTGTGTTCAGAAGCACTGCACTAATGCCTGTACACTTCATTTCTTCATGTGCATGCACATTTCTCACCGTAAATGCGTGATTGGAACTCTGTGGACTCAGTTCATGTTTTGGCTCGTCTGCTCCTTGTGTGATTACTGTGAAGGGACCGGGCAAGCCAAGGACGCTGCAGCCTCGCTCCTCTGCGCGGTCAGGAAGACGTGGTTCTGCATGCTCTGACATCAAACCCTGACCCCTGGCAGCCGGGCCCAAGTCTCTGACCCAGCTCCTCTCCATGCTGATCCCTGACTCCATCACTGCACAGTGCCCAGGGAGGGGCAGAGCCATCACGTCCGGGGTGATTTGTTACTGCCCACTGCTAACACAACAGCCTCTGAGCAATCTGCTCCACCTGGCAGTGTATCCATAGCATGGGGACACTGCGATTTTGGACACATAGCCCACCAAACCACTCAAAATCAGGAGGTGCCAGTAGAAGTATGATATTGTAATACCACCAGTACAGTCTTGGGCCCAGTCCTCAGCATCACTCACTCTCATCAGGTCACCTTGCCCCCAGGCTTTCCTGCCACCCCACTCCAAAAGCCAGTGAGGGGCTGGCTGCTTTCTGCAGTGCAGCGATGGAACAGAGCACAGCAGCCACTCCTGTGGGGCCAGGGAGGGGGCCTGCAGTTTCAAAGAGGACCAAAAATTATAAAGCATGCTGTGGTGGGAGAAATCTCCACGTGAATGGGCACAAGGTGGAGATCACTGTGCTTCTGGCTCTGAAGCCTCTCCAGGTAATGGAGTCCCACCAGGACTGGATAGGGAGCAAAAGATTTCTGAGAACAGAGGCAAACAAAGAAAGCTCTTCACACTCCTACGCCTGCCCCAAAGGTCTAATAATACCATAATATGATATTTTCAGGAAACTTTTGCCATCAGTCTGGTAACAGTTCTGGTTTGGCATCAACAACCACCGAAAAGGACAGAATGATAAAATTTTTTTGAGACAGATCTTTATTAAGGTGCAAAAGGTATCTAAAATGCCAAACCAGCAAAGAAGAAGGCGTATGATTGACTGAGCTAGTCCTTTAAGGTTCTGGACTCTCAGATACAACCTTCCACTTTCAGAGCTGTTCTTCTCCTTTGAGACGAGCTAGTAAATGGAAAGCACATCAAGCGCAATAATTCTGCATGGCCCAGAAGAGTTTTGATATTTGTTTTCCTGACAGGATGCATTTTCCCCAATCAGAGTTACAGTAGCTAATCATTTATGTATGATCAGGCCATTCTGCCAAAATGCATGCAAGCAGAAATGCATCACAACCTCTTTCCACTGCACTCTTGGGATACACATTATTTATAAACATTTACTGTACCTGATAAATGCATCTAGATTGCCATTTACCGAGATCTCTGCATAATGAGAGGCTACAAGGTTTGCTCCAATGGCCAACACATCCATCAGAAACATTTCATCCAAGATCAGTGGGAGAGGGATCAAACCCTTAGCAGTTAGGTTCTGTAGGACATAAAATCTCCACTGCATATTTTCTTTTGTTACTCATGGAAGTCCCTCGTCTTCTGTCTCAGTGATCTGACGTGACCAAGCAACCTGATAAAGAGTCAGTCTTGCTGGACTGAGCCACCTCTCCAGTTACCTATGGGGATCACGATAACATGCAAATTCAGCAAACACAAATGTGCTTTCCAAATTAACCTTTCCTGTTCAAGTCCAAGGAGATACCAAACAACACCATTTTCCTTTCTACAAAGGCAAAGAGAACATACCAGTCCCACCAACAAGGTCACGCATACTGCTGCTTTTTTGTTCAGCAGTCATGTATCACATGCACATTTAATATGCTAAAAGGAGTTTTAGCATCAACAGCTGCAGCAGAGAGTAGGCCAAAAAATTCTGACAATATGTGGTTGATCAGTCTAGCATGACAAGGAGAAACCTGGTGATGTTGCTAGTGTAGAAACTGGGACATCCCTTTACAGGCAGCCCTTCGTGATGTAATGGCATACATTCTGTTTTCCAAATACTTTAGAAACATTAACCTCCTGAGCAAGCCTCCATGCAGGCATTTCACATACATAATTCAAATTCTGCTTCAGGCTTATTTCTCAGAAGCACCCACTACAAAGTGATGTAACTGATCTTTTTCAAAAAGACTGAAGATAATCATAGTTAAGTGAATGTGCTCCTTCTAAGCTATGACCGTGATTTCCCCTCCTCTTGGCCCACCAAGCTCAAAGACGTATTTTTATGTGACCCAACAAAGTATTTTAAAGTAGTAGCCAGGGGACAAGTCCCTGACTAAGAGACTTTGATGTCCAGTCACAAACAAAAAGCAAAAAAAAAAAAAAATAGAAAAAATGAAGAGAGAAATAAATACCCAGAGCAATTTTAAACTCTATCTCAGTCAGTAACATGACAGAATTCTGTGCTCACACATTAGAAGGAGTAGGTTAATTTGCGTGAACAGAAAAAGAAATGTCCCCCCACTGACAGTTCCGGGTGAGAAGCTGAAAAAAATCCATCAAAATTAGCATCCTTGGCAAAAAGCACACAAAATCAGAAATGTAGAAGAAAGGCAGTGGTAGGGCCTCAAACCTTCTGAAGGCCAAGAAACCAGACCAGAACACTATGAAAGCATCAGGATACCTTCTGTAAAAAAATAAGAACAATTTTTTTTAAAAAAAGGAAAATTTCCAAAATTACCAGATGAATGCAGATTATTCTGGGAAGCAGTGACTAATGACCTAATTCGCACAACTCTACCTCCCTCACCTTAGCTTCAACCTCCATTAGAGCTTATAGAAATGATAGCTGTCTATAGCACTCAGGTTCTGACAGATCTTAGTAAAGAAACACAAGAAAAAAGAAATGGGCATAACAATTGCCTAACAACAGCTTGATCTGCCTTTCGCTGGTCCGGTGAACCACAGGCTGCACAGACAATGCAGACCTTACATTCCTGATGCCTCAAGCCAACCAGATTGTCTCTCCCAAAAGGCACCTTCCGGGTCAAATCAGGCTCTCCAGGTAAGGGGGGTACACAGATCTGACACAAAGACTAATGATCAGTATGTAAAAGGATTTAAAAAAACCCAGTTTTTTTAAAGATTGGATACTACCAGCTACTATGTAAAACTATCACATACTTGGTAAGCGGTCAGCAAGTCTGTGGAAGTAATTTTCTTCACTTTTATTTTCATCTTATAATTCTTAAACTGCTTCTAATGACAAAAGGACAGTATTTTTTATTTTGTTACAGTAAAGAAATCTGCTGTTTCAGCAAAATGTTATTAATTTCAGTAGTCAAGCCAATCATACTTAGCCACAAACAACACACTGTTTTGCTTGCAGGCCTCACGTTTCTGAAAATTCACAAACTTATCTTTTATATTCCAAATTCTGTTTGTAACTTTTAACCACAGCCCTGTAAACCTTGTGCAGGTAATTTAATTTGTGCTCCTACAAGCCACTCGCTCCCCTTGGGATGTGAGGCGAGGTTAAGTGTGGTGAGGACTGCGGTAAGGCAAATAGTGCAGAACTCCAGGTAAAACGTAACAGATGAAAGAAGGCAATGATTGTGGGGTGTTACGGACGGCGGAGAGGTTCCTGGGTGAACGGATACCTGATGCCGATGGGCGCCCGAACGGGATCCGCTCCCGGAGTTGTTCCCAGCACGGACCGGCCTGGACGCGGCCCTGAGGGCGCTGCGCGCGCGCGGGGCGCCCCCTGCCGGCGGCGGGGCCACACGGGGGGGAATCCCTCCGTCCTCCCCGGGGGGATTGTGGAAGCCAAATCGTCCCGTTCTCACGCCTTCCTTTAGAAACACGCGCGAGTGTGTCCCGTGCTCTGCCCGAGGGGATCGAACGTCTCTCTTGCAGATCCATTAGGGCACCGCGCAACAGCTTCCTCCAGGGAGGCACTCACACAAACGCCAGGCTCTGCCTTCTCCCTCAGTGCGTTATTCCTTTTAAACGGCCTCCTCTACCGAGAAAATCGCCTACACCTTCCTCCCCCGCTGAAAAGAGCTGGAGCACCTCGCAGAAAGCAGCGAGGCGCCTTCCCACGAGTGGTGTAGGCGAAATCCACGCGGCCGGGCTCCCCCGGAGCTGCGGGGGAGCTGCCGCACCTCTCACGGAGCTCGGCCCGCCTCTCCCGCACCTGGGCCAACCTGAGGTGACACACTAGCCCAGCGACCTCCGTGCTCCGCTCCTCCGGGAGAACCGCTCGGCCCGGAGAATCCCGGGAGCAGCAGGATGCGCAGGAAGGCTTCCCAGCCCTTTCCGAAGCGGCTGGAGCCAATGGAGTGGGGAGCACACGGTCTGAAGGCAAAGAATGCATTCGCTACCGCATGTATCGAATACGTGCAGGGGAAAGGAGTTCCCTCAGCATCTGCCTAAGGCTGCAAGGCGGCCCTCGCCCCCCAGGCTCGTTACCTGCCCCCGCGGGTCGTGTTCGGTGGGGCAGAGCGGGTCCCGCGGCTGTTCCAGCACGCAGAAGCCTTACCTGGAGCTACTGAGGTGCTTTAAGCCCTTCACTGCCCCTCTGTAGCCATGTGGGGGGCAGTAAACGCATTAGGGTAATTTTTGATTACTAGAACTGTTTTTAATCAACCAGCGATTAAAAGGAAAATAAGAGCCTTCCCAGCTCACCGAGGGAAGGAAGCACGGCCGGCGTCTCGTCGATAGGGGCAGTGCCGCGGCCGTTAACGCGTGTGGCGGTTCCATAGTGTAGTGGTTATCACGTCTGCTTTACACGCAGAAGGTCCTGGGTTCGAGCCCCAGTGGAACCAGCGCCAAACTGTTCTTTTCCTCTCTTGGCTCACCGTGAATTTTCGCAATTTCCTCCGAAGCGAGGAGGATCGGTTTAGTTGTTTTCTCCTGGCGACGAGCAACCTCATAAGCACTTAAAGCAAGCGTGGGTCCTGCCTGCGGCGGTAGGCGGAGCAGTGCGTTTCGAGAGGAGCAGAAACGCCCCCTGAGTGGGAAACCCTCTCCATCAGGAGCCTTTCCACAGGCTTAAACCTCGCGAGAGGAGCGTTTCCCTGGCAGCGCCGGAGAGGGATCCCCATCTTACCATGGTCCCCCGGGTGGGTAACCAAGGAGACCAGAGGCAACCACGGCGGAAGGGGCGCGAAGTAGCAGCCTGTGCCTCCCTCTGAGCAGGGAGAGGGGCAGTGGTGGAGTCTGCAGCCCGATGCATCCCCAAGGAGAGGCTCACCGGGATAGACAGGAGCACAGGGCCTTTCACCTCTGTGCCTGGAGAAGAGTTTGAGCGCTGGGAAAAGGTGGGCGCTTTTCACAGCACACAGCTAGCAAGGACAGTTAACTCCATCCTGGTTTTCTCCGGTACTGTGTGTACCGTTTTTATTAATTAGGAAAGAAAGAGCCATCTCAGCTTGCCTTGGAGCAATTTAATTTTTAAATTATAACATGTCTCATTTTGCACGTGCAAGCCTTTAGAAAAGAGTAACCTCTGGGCATGGATACTGGCACAGCATCTGTCTGTGTGTGGGAGCCCTAATGAGTGCTGGGGCTCAGACATCTCCACAGGAGGAGGGCAAGGAGAGTCCCTGAGCACTGCTGACCTGGAGTTAGCTCTTGAGTATCTTTGAAAGATCAGAGTGGGAGGGTGTGATTTGCCTATCTTAAAGATTAAAGAGAAAAATTGGCTTAACTTACCTTAATCAGAGTCTTATTAAGAAATTTTCTTTAATCATCATGTATTAAGAAAACTATTAACCTTTGTTAGTGCTTGCTCTTACTAAAGAAACACTCAGAGGCATGGGCAAACTGCAGTTACAGATTGCAGACCAATGCAGGGATACCTGGGCCAGGAAACAAAAGCTCCTTTGGGTAGAAAAGACCCATACTTCAGATAGTGAGACCTAGCATACCAAGCTTGTAACATTAAACACCATAACAATACTAAGGGTCTGTGTATACCACAACCTGAAAGTGCAGACGGACTGAAGTCTGGCTTTCCTCTGCTTATTTTGCTTAGCAGCATGTGTGCAGCTCACAGGAGGTGAAGGCAAAGCAATGTGTCCCACCTCTTGGGTAAACCATTTTCCCATAGACTGGCTGCTTCCAGGACACAAGCTCAAAGGTGAGTCAGGCTTAGCTAGACTTCTAATGTAGGATATGCAAGCCTCTGGTGTAGTTACTTTCCATCTAATAGGGATGGTGATCCTGTGGTGCCTACCCTGCCATTGACAGCCACAGCACTCCCCAAGTGCGTGTTAGAGAGACTGGGCCTAATCCTGGTGGTCAGCACAAGGTAACTATCTGCATCATGGTTTTTTGCATTTAGGAAAAGGGGCCCTTTTCAGAAGAGGACTTAAGCTCACACTTCAGACTTGTAGAAAGAATATTTTATTCTAAGAGCCAGATTCTAAGTGTGTGTAGGCCAGAGTAGCTCCATCCATTTTGAGAGGATTCAGCTACTGACAGTTTGACTCAGGCTCTAAAAGTGCTGGCAGTCTTGTTCTCTCCACACATCAGTATCCTGCTTCTGAGCAAAACAAAAGTGTGCCAGTCACACATTCCTGCTGAGACATTGCGTGCCATGTGTGTTCAGCTTCCAGACGCATGAATCGATGCGTGCCTCTCTGATTTCACTGTCTGGCACTCTGACTTTGGGAGAAACATGAAATTGCTACGTGGAGTTGCACTACTCTCTCACGCCCCAGTACTTTTGCCTCCTGCTTCCCCTCTGAGGCCACGCACACACGGTGCCAGTCAGACTAAAAGCATCTCAGTGGTGCAGGGTGATCTTTGTGTTGTTTCCCACAATCTGGAGGAAGAAAACACACCGAGATTTCTGAGGGCTATGAAAACATACCAGAATGACTTAAGGCCAACGTGACACGAGCTAGAGCTGGAGAAGTGTATGGCCAGAAGAGCAAACCTGCCTAGATAGTTCCTGCCCCTGTTTTACACAGCAGTGGGGATATCACCAAACTGTCATAATTTGGGCCATTTGCACTAGTCTCAGTTTTGTTCTGTAATCAATGCCAGACTAATCCTTATGCTTTTTTAAATTTTAATTTTTTAAAAAGGGCAACTGAAGCTCTTTCTGGTGCTGTATTATGTACTGGCTTTTTGAATGTTTTCTGTCTTCTGTACCTGAAAATATTTCTATGTTTTCTAGGAATTAACTACATTATTCACTTAGCAATGTTGTCTGCAGTGGCAGTGTGGTTTTGCTCTTTATGGTTATTAAAATAAAGGACCGTCAACACCATTAGACACAAAGGGGCTGAACTGCATACTGTTTATACAAGGACTTTAAGGCTCTTCTAATCTTCATGTGAACCAGTTTGATTTTTTGAATGCTACAGACATTTTTAAACAAAGGCTGCCTTTCTTTCTTTGTAGAGGGAATTTTATAACTGGGCAGCCACCAGTCTTAAGAGTGTCCCTTTGGATGAAATGTCCTTTGATAAGAGCTGTGCTATTTCTGAATGCATTCCCTGAGCTATTGTGCACTTCTTACAAAAAATCAAAACCTATTTGAAGCATGGGGTTGACCATAAACCAAACTGATTTTGAACTGCTTGGGGTGATGGAAGAGAATTTGGCTTTTCTTTTTTAAAACATGGTAGGTGTTTTCTCTCTGTGTGGGCAGCTCTGCTTCCCTGTGACCTGTGCTTATGAGACCATAAGGTGAGAGGCTGAAGCCCTGGTCTGGTTTTCCAAGAGATATGTGGATGAAGGTATTTAGGGATTTTTAAGCTGGGATTTTCAAACACATGGGATTTAGATACCAACTGCTCATCATGGCAGGGAGGGAATAGATATCTGAGTGTCTTCAGCAGCTCTGGAAATCTCTGCCTCTGTGGCAGACCATTTTAGCCTGGACAAAAAAAAAAAAGAAGGAGAGACACCCTTGTCTGGATACTGTGTAGAGCCTGGAGTAAGATGCTGCACTGTGGCAGGTGCCCAGAGGCTGCCCTGGTACCCTCAATGAGGCTCGTGTTTCTTTTCCCCCCCGGCTGGACCTTCTGGTGGGTCTCACTGCCCTGAGAGGGGTGTTGCATATGAACATAAGGTGTCTGACCAAAAACCAGGAGCAGTCACCTGCCCTTAGGAATATGACCCCGTTCCTGGTGCCTGGGACAAGCTGCCCTTCTTGCTTGTGCTGCCATGCATTGATTTGCCCCCAGTATTTGGGGTGAGCTGTTTCAGGTCCATAAAGCAGAATGGCTGTGCAGGGGTCTGCCTGTGATAATGCACCTCTCCATTTAGATGGAGTGGGAGAAAGTGTTGGCTTGAGAAGGTTAAACTCCTTGAACTGAGCAAAGCAGTGAGGCCCCTTGGCAGGAGATTTGTTCCATCCATGTCACGTGCCCCGGTATTGGTGCTGGAGGTGCGACTGCAGTGGGATGTTGTACCTGACAACCCATTTACAGGGCATGCCAAATTTGTGACTATCTGAAGACAAGTGAGATGAATCCTGCCCAGGGGACTGTTTTTGAAAAGTCAGCATCCTTGTCTGCATAGCATTTTTTGAATGGATGTAGACCAGAAGACTAGAGACACAATTAGCTTAACTCCACAGCAGCCTACGTGATCTATGCAGCGCTTTAATCTATTCTCAGTGCATACAATCTGTGATCTTTTGAAACAAAGCAAGCTGCTTCTGAAGCAATTGCTTTCAAAAGCCTCCATTAAAAATTCACTGCTAATTGCACATAATTAGCAGAGAATGGAGGAATGGGTGCAGGAACCACTGGAATCACTAGCAGTCTGTTATCTTGAATCTTTCAATCATTTTAAAATCAAATTTATTACTCTCTTGAATGTAAGTCTGTTGAGAGGATACTATAGGTAAAACTGTTAGCAAAGGCAGGTGTACATTTTTGGTTTGAGTTTTTTACAACCTAGCAAGTAAACAACTGAAAAGTGCTATTTTTGTTTAATCTACTAATTGCAATTTTTAGCCCCACACAATTACGTGACTGGAAGAGCAATAAAGCCAGAGCAGATTTCAACTCACAACTATTATTAAGAAAGGCACTAATAGTGTAGAGGTAAAGAATTGGGGTGGAAGACAGTGAATACCTGTTATATACAATAGACAATATATACTACTTATCTCTTATAAGCATTAGTCATCTGTTTTTCTGTAGGGGGTATATGTGGTTTCTACATAGGTGTATCCTTGTTTATTTGGACATATGTCTACATACCCATTCAGGTTCACGCTCAGAGTGTCAGTACCTCAGTACTTGTTACCTTTCAAAAACTGTTGCAGATGATACATCCTCTAGGATGGAGTTTGATGGTAATAATTATGTGGTTGGCTTGACGGTGCTTGAGGAAATCTTGAGAATGGAGGAGAGTAAGGTGCTTAGGCAATGCTTAAGTTAATCTCATGCCTTCCCATCAAGCCAAGCAGTACACTAAGGAGCTATTCACAACAGAGGAAGGAAAAGATGCAGTTCAAGATGGGAAGCGTCCTGCTGTCTCTTCTTTTCTGGTACAAAGGTACGCACTTTGCCTCCTGAGAGGCGCTTTCAGATTTGTCTTTGTGTTTCTTGTTTCATCCATGCTTTCTTCTGCCAGGGGCTATGGGGTACAGAGCAAGCTCTCTTTACATTCTCCTGGAAGCATAATAATTCAGGGCAAGGCAAAATGTGGAGGAGATGCGTAATTTATGTACATGAGAGAGCAGTGTTCTTACAGCTCTATGAATATTCAGTAGCAAAACTCTGTTCCACCAAATAATTGCAGTATAAAAAAATCGCCATATAATTTGTCAAAATATGAATTTGCAAAGAAAATTGTGGTGCAGCTGAGCCAGTGTGTAAATAATAATGCTGATTTGAAAAATGAGATACAGTATAACATTAAAGACTGGTCCTTCATTAATCAAAACTCTTGATTAACCAAAAGATGATAATTTTCTCTAGCAGCAAGAGATTGCTGATGAAGATTGGCTTTTTTTTTTTTTTAAAGGCTGTTTCAGGTATTTTGGCCTGGGAGAGACTTCCAAAGGCACTTTCAGAACAAAATGCAATCATAAGTCAAGAAAATGGGAAAGGTATTTATGAATTTTGAGGCTTTATCAAATTTACTTTTCAGAAAGGCAGCAACGAAAGGAGGTAAGCAGGAGGTAGAAGAAGCCAGAAAATTCAGGGTCACAATCTCCTTCCATTTTAATTAACCCAGCAGTAGAGAACAAGGACATAATTTTCTGGGTTTTGTTTAAATTTCTGGCTTCATCAAAGCCAATGGCAAAGCTGCTATTATCTTAAACAAGGCTGAGGGTTGATCTTGGTAAGTGCTTGGCAGTATCTACCAACATTAACATGTGAATCAAGCGTGATCTGTCAGAGTGAGAAGAAGATTAATCAGACAGTCCAGCTTTTCCCCCATGTATGTTGAATTCTCATTGTTTTGATTTGTCTAATTCTTTTCTATCTTTCTGTGTTTCCACTTAATACTTTGGTCTACCAATTTTCATGGGTAGGAAAGTAAATGTTCCTCAACTAGCCATGCCTTCCTTTCATCCTGTTATGTTTGGCTGTACCCCACTCTGTCTAATTAATGGGTCTTCCTTTTAATCTTACAGCAAATATTTGTATGTTCTCCTCATACCTTATCTTTCCCTTCTCCTTTGTTTCACTTGGGAAGGTTACTGTTGCCTAAGCCTCTTGGAAAACTGTTTTTATCCAGACTCCAGCATTTTTTTCCCTATGGGTGGCATAACTGCAATTAGTCCTTGGAATGAGTTCATACCTTACTCTGAATCCCAGACACAGCTTGCTTTTAATAGACACCTACACATCAGGATATTTTTGGAGAGCCTGCAGTGAAAAATAACTTGCAGGATCACTTTCCAGGCATCAGTCCTTTGACATTTAATTTATTTTCTTAATTTACTATGTTACTTAATTTACTGTTTTTCTTTGCTTCATGGCCTAAGTGTCCTCCTCTGGATAAAAAGAGAGCGGTGACCCTTTGCCCAGGTCCCCCTCACGCTCCTGCCTTTCTCTCTCACCGCGAAGGTGCTGCTAGGTCAGCCCTCCGAGCTACGTGCGCTGATGCCACGATAAGCTGCTTAGCTTATTTTCTCTGGCAGAGCAAGTGGCTTAGAGGAGCACCCCCAGCCCCCGCGCCTTGGCTGGGCTTGTGTTTGCCGGGGACACCGCAGGAGCAGCAGGAGCAGCGGCAGCAGCGGCAGCAGCAGCATATGGTGCAGCAGGCGGGCTCCTGCCACGAGAGCCGCGGCAGCTGCTGGGCCCCCTCCATATGGCGAGGGGAGCACCCCGAGCCCCGGATTGACATGAATGTGCTTTTAGCACATTGAATGTGACGTGCCCGCACCGCATTACTCCACCCGTGCTCGCTACACGTTGAGGAATAAGCACATCTCAGCAGTTTGAGTGGATTTCTTTTCCCCCCTCTGTTTTGTTTTGTTTTGTTTTGTTTTTCAGTAGCTTTGGGGAAAAAACCCACAAAAAACCAAAAACCAAAACCCAACCCAAAACCAAAATTAAAGCTCAAACCCACCTTTGGATCATGGTAAATAACATCTTTAGTGCTGCCCTTCGGCATAATCAATGCATCTAGAGAAGTTACTATGCAGTCAATGTTTTGCATAGCTCTAAGCAGGAGGGAGCAAACATGTCAGCAAGACCAGAAATTGGCAAAAGTTTTCGAAGGAACACTTCGGGAGGAAAAGATAATTGTACATCTCTTAAGAAGAAAAGGGGAAGAAGTTGATTTTTTTTTTTTGTTCAGATTATTTAATCTTTTTCCAAATATTTTCACAACATACGAAAAATTAGTGGAAACATTATGGAAACAGCAGGCGTAGAAGAGAAATGAATATGAATTACATGGGCATAATTATAATTATTTCAATATGTTTTTTATAGCTTTCAAATAACTAGTAAATATTAAATGACACACAATACAAATGAATGAAAATGGAAACCAAATAAAAATCATTCAATTAAAGAAAATGGAACGGAAATTAAAATAATAAAACTATGAAAAATCCCCACAAAATGAAGGAGGAAAAGAACAGCTGAGTTAAAGCCCGAGAGAAAAGCTTAACACAGAGTATGAGACCGTCTCCCCTCTGCAGGCTGACACAGGTGCTGCTTCTCTTGCCCTCATTTTCTGGCTCTGACCGTGCCTGCCGGTGATCAGCAGAGCTCAGGCCTGGCGGGCTGATGTGTGCCGGGGTGTTGGTGCCCTCCTGGGGCCAGAATATCGTCTGCGGGGGAAACAGGCTGAGCATTTTGGCCGCTGTGCCTTTAGGTGGTCGTAGTCCCTGGATGGGCACCCAGCCTGACTCCCAGTGTCTTTTGGTGGACACAGATCTGCTTATGTCCTGGGGGTCTCTGCCTGCCAGCATAGCACCCGACGACCATTTAAAGCCCATGGTTTTTAGTAATAAAGGTACTGTTTGCACAGCACGAGGTCCCGTAGAGGCTGTTTAGCATAACCATGGAAAAAGCCCCGGGGGAAAATCAACAAAAGCAATCACCAGGCAACTGGACAGGGGGGCTACTCTTGCCAAGGGGACCTGGGGACCGGCCACAGGAGCAGCAGGGGGCCCTGGGGCCCTTGCCTCTGGCGCATTTGGGAAAACACCGCAGATACGGCAGCTTCCCTAAATGCACCTTGTTACCAAGGCTCGTGCAACCTGATGTGAGTCACCTCACTCGCCTGGCACGATTTTCAGGGCTGAGATGTAAAAATAGCCTAAGTTAATAATATAGCAACCCACAAACTAGCACCCAATGGGCACAGACCACCGAATGCTTTTTTCAGTGCCTCAACCCTCTGTGTTGCTTTACAGGCTGTGTTACCTAACTCTGCTTCCTGCTGATGCCTAATGTGGTGTGCAGGCAAAAGAGGGCTTTGCGATGGCGTGCTTTTCAGAAAGCACGATAAAAACGGTGCCATATATATACCTTTTGTTTCTGTGACATCTTTGCTGGGACTCCAGTCATATTTTTCTGGGTTTTGAGCTGTTTTCCCTTGCCTTGCCCCATGACCCACAGATGCAGAAGGGAAGCAGGAGCCACAGTGCCCAGAAAGCACTGCTGCATCATGGACTGCTCTCCCCTGGGAGGAGAGAATGTCATTTTACTCATCTCTCTGAGCTTTGTTAAACTGAGATGTTGCTTGCAGAGATGAGAGACAACACTAACTATTTTCCAAGCTTCTAGGACACCTAAGTCATAAAGTAAATAAATAATTAAACTTTTCCACATACTTTTCCTACAATGACCAAGTTTATGTGAACTTATTCCCACTAAGTTGAGTTGGCTGACATTTATTCTGTGTTACATTTTATTTATTTATCTGTTTTCATATTTTATTATGTGCTTTCTCATGCTTGCACATTTGTCATTAATTCTAGACACACTAAAAGATGACTTGGTATTGTGGCTTTATGGCCAGGATAGTGAATATGATTTCTCAGAGTTACCATATCAAAATGTGCTTAGCCTTTGGCAGTGTTACTTCTGTCCACACTTATCTTCCTCCTTTCTTACTCTCGTTTAACCCCATTCTTAATGATTACAAATTTTCTGAGACACACAGTTACCTGTTCTTGTCCTTAAAATGGCAGCAGCTGAGTTTCCTTGTTATTGATTGCCCATTCCTTTTCCCAGCTAGCCCTAAGTTGTGGCTGCTGCTTTATCCCACTTCCACCTCAGGAAACCTGTGTCCTCCAGATCTTGGTATCCCAGGACTACCTCTGCCATCTCTTTTCTTTCTCCCACAAACCTGGAGCAGTCCCTGGAGTATCTCTTCCCTCCATCCTGCTCAGCAGCAGGTGATGTGTGGGGCCATCCCAGGGCGTGGGCTCCGGCCCAGCCTTTTATGGGAAGAGGTGCTCTGGCACAAAATCATCCTCTGGTTCTTGCCCAAGCCCTGGTCCCTAAATCCCAACCTGTTGGGTGGTATTTGTGCAGGACAGTGTGCTGGACAAACTGCACTGCAGGGTGGGATGAAGGGACGGGAAAGGTGCATGCCTTTTCTGCCTGCCTCCCACAAACACAGATAATAGTTTATTTCACTGAACTGATGGTTTGCTGAATGTCCTGAGGGGGGCTGTAAATAGTGCTTTTTGCTTTTTAATGTTTTGGGGTCTTTTTCAGTCTTGTGCTTTTAAAACAACAGCCCCTGGCGGCCGTGCAGGACTTATGACTCTCTCACGAATTGCAGCAATTCGTTCTGTCTGACCTACAATTACCAATTATCTTTGTAACCTTCCTTGAAGGCAAACACGCTCACTATAAAAGCATGCTGGCCATCAGGTTTTTTTTAGGCTATTGGCAGCCGGCTTTCCTCTTCATTTCCTTTGTAGGACAGGGCCTGTCACAGCTGTAAACATACCAATATATCAATTACTATGTTTTCTGGCCAACTGCAGGCAAGGGCATCTTTCCTTTTCTCTCTCAGCACTAGGGGTTATCAGGCCACTCTGCCCAGGCAGGATGTTTGACCACCTGCTGCTGCGCTTACCACAAGCCAAGCCAAGCCTGCCACTCCCCTGTGCTGTGGTCGGATGGCTGAGCCACTTGTGGGAGCAATTAACCCCTTCTGACTCAAGAAGACAAAGCTGAGCTCCTGTTTGAGCTGTTTAAATCAGTGGGTTATGCACTGAGGGGTGGTGGTCCCCCACCCAGCAGGGACAACCAGAGGGGCAGCACGCTGGCACCTGTGCCCTGGCACTGCCTTTGCACCACTGTGTGTTGTGGGACTGACCCAACAAAACATTGCCTTGACAAAAGGCCTTTTGTGCTTGAAATTTACAGCCTTGCTTGATTTGCAGTGGTGTCCCCTGGCAGATGAGGCTAAAAACCCTAGAAGCCACTCTTGTAGCTCAGGAGCAGGCATCACTGGCTGAGTTCAGCCACACAAGCAATGCTGGGGTGACCTGTGAGGAGGATTTATTTCTGGTGGTTGAATTGGTGCTATCATACACCCACCCACCTGAAAACTGTTCCTTGTTTTCCTGTTGTTTCACTCAGAGGTGTTGAATTTCCAGCTCCGTGTGTCAATGACATATCAAATTTTGATCTTGGCTCTCAAAGGGAGGTACTCAGGAGGCCTATGGAAGGGCTCAGCACAGTCCCACAGCCATACCCGACATCATTTCTGGTAAAAGACACCCCCTTTCGCCACCACAGACACGTAGTGCACAAGAGTAGACTTCACCATAATACAGTCTTCCTCATGAAACGTAATTTCCTTAGGTTAATGGCTGGACTTGATGATCTTAGAGGTCTTTTCCAACCCCTTTGCCAGGCCAAAGTGCATTAAACCACCGTAAGGAAAACCCAAAACAACACACAGAAGTTTTTGCACAAAAATCAGTCTTCTAAAGATGGAAAGAGGGAAGTTAAGAAACACGTAGCAAGCACACATCTCTAAGTGAAGCTTGAGTGCCTGCAGATGGAAGGAGTCAAGCCTGCAGCTCTGTGAGCTCAGACAATTGCTGTGCAGCGGGGACACAGGAGGGCTGTGCTGGCTGGGGAGTCAGGCTCCCAGATTTCAGGGTAAGGAAGCTGTCCTTGCAGCTGGTGCTCCTGGAGCAGGAGCACTGGCTGGAGGGGCAGGAGACACACTTGCTGGCCTGGCTCTCATGGCCCTGATGCCAGTGCCACTCCAGGATTGGCATCAAACAGAGCACCAAGCAGGCAGGAGAGGCACTACATGGCTTTATTGGCAAAGATGGTGGAGTTTTGAAAAGTGATAATGTCCTGTTTGTACTGTATTGGCAAACAGCGTTAACTTAAACCACCTTTATGCTGATTTAAGTCAAATTCCCTTGCCCTGTGTGGCACAGCACAGAGGTGGCCAATCTTGGGCTTGCACCTCTGCCTTGGTTTTCTTATTGCACAGTGGAGTGACAGGGCTTGACTGGGTAACATCTGTGCTAGGAAAGGTGTAGTGCAGTGCTGTGAGTGGCCCTCAGCCTACACTTTACAAGAGGCCAGATCCTGAACTTGTTGGGATCTGGGTGCCTCCTGCCTCCCTCTTGGGTCTGACTAAAAGCCACATCTTTTTATTGCAGACAAATGTTTGCTTCTTGTGCCAGGGTCAGTGCCTTGGGTTAATGCTGTAAGTTCCTGCTGCCAGAAATGCTGTCCTGGGACACTGAAGCACAGGAAACCATCTCTGTGTTAGAGAAAGGAATTTTTAAAAATTTCTTTATAATTTTGTTCTTGGCTGTCTTTCTTTCAGACCCTTGATACATTTAGGCTCAGTTTCACACCCAAGCAGCGCTTGCATTTCAGTAATAAACAAAGCTTTGTATATAGTTTATATTTCAGCTGATTATAATTGCTCTGTGTTTGTGAGTCTTTCGAGAGGAAACTTGCTATAGAAATGTGAGATGTAAATTCCCAGCATTAACTGGAGCTTCTTAGGCTCAGCAAAGTGACAGTGTATGAATGAATAAATCATAACTAGAATTCAGTGAATAATTCAGAGCCTAATTCATTTAGTGAAAAGACCTCTTTTCATATTCACAAAACCTCTGGAGATGGCTGGTTTCTCATGGCTTCTGTATGCAAGTTTTTACCTGCTCAATAGCTTGTTCTTTGATGGCTTGTAGATTCCCTACTAGCTTTGAAAAAGTGATGTTTGACATTTGACTTGTGTTGATGAGTTATCAGCAGTCATGGGACTATATTTTTTTTAAATTACTTGCATAGATGTCTGGGAACTCTCCTGCCAGTCTAAATGCTGTTAACACAGTCTGCATTGGACTTCACTGTGAAGCAAGGAGAGCCTTTTCAGTAAGGAAAGTGCTCATAAAAAAGCCATTGCTCAGTAAGAGGCAAGAGATAAAAGAGGTCAGATGTTACAAAAATAGTGTCTCTTCCTCTACAGCCACAACGACTGGTTTGCCCTAAGAAAGGGGAAAAAAAGGTGTCCTGTCTGTAAGATGGATTAGGAAGACCTATTTACATTACATTTTTCTCCATCTCCTCCAGAGTGAGTTGTCTCAGACCAAGCAGCTTGTAGGGTGTCCCATCTCCTCCAAAGGCACTTAGCACTTGCAGTAGTGCCAGGATGGGATTTCAGCCTTGGAGTTCATCAGCTTACACATTTTAAGGAGAAAATGTGACAGGGAAACTGTAGAGCAGGAAGGCAGAAAAAGTGGATATGGGTAAAATTAGCTGTAAAGCAGAGACCAAGTTGGCTGGCATGAGTTTCTCCTCAGAGTGATTCAGGTTTGTCTGATCAGAAAGAGGAGATGCCAAAGGCATGGAGGAGTAGCACAGACATGGACACAGGCAGTGCCCTGCTCCTGCCCATATTCTCTTGCCTTCCCCTGGCAATCAGCTGGGGGAAAACATGGTAGATTCATCAATCCTTCCTTTATTTATTTGTCCCTAGCTCAGGAAGAAATTGTATTCCTAATGTTTGCTTGCAGCATCATTGTTTCTAATCTCTCTCTCTCTCTCTTCTCTCCACGCCCACTGCCCAGCTGCAATGGCCCTCTCCCCAGGAGAGGTAAGTGTCTCCAGCTAGTTTGGCTGCCAGGTAAATGCTGGGGCTCCCACACTGCCTGGCTCTGATGCCTTGGGCCAGAAGTAGGGGTGGCACCTGGATCTCCAAGCTCAGGCACATGCTCTGACCTCTGAATCCAAGGAATCCAAGTCATCCCATGTTTCATGCTACGCTGGCATGAGAGTCTCAGAGAAGGTGCAGCAGGCTGGGCAGGCGTGAGCATTTGTCTAAGGTTCAGAACTCAGATTTAGCCGTGTGTCACTGTTGTTGATGACTCTGTTGATTTACTGATGTTTTTTTACCTTCCCTTTAGGATGAGAGACTGGAGCTGTGGCACAGCAAGGCTTGCAAATGTGATTGCCAAGGAGGACCTAACTCGGTGTGGTCCAGCGGGACTAACAGCTTGGAGTGCATGCCAGGTAATGGACCAGTGTGCTTTTAGCCTTGTTTGCCTGGTGATCTCCAGCAGCTTCCCCTCCTGCACTCACTATTGCAGAGGAGGCACGTTTTGGCAGTACTTGTTCCCAATCCAGCTGCTATGAGGCTGGGGGAGCTACACTGGTGTGAGGTGAGGGGTGACCCTGCACTGTCAGGCAGAGGCAGCTGCCATTCCTGGGCCCTGGGAGGTCACCAAGGGTGGCCCATGCTGGTCAGTGCTCCCTACTGGCACCTATGCCTGGCATGCCAGCCTGGTCCTACTGCATATTTTCTTCCTGTTTAACCTTAGCAGTGTACAGTTCTCCATTTGAAGTCTTGCTAGAGCCTGGTATCACCCTGCTGTCGTATGCACCACGCAATCACAGAATCACAACATGGTTTGGATTGGAAGGGACCATTGAAGATCATCTACTTTCAGTACCTCCCGTCTTCTATCCCCTTTATGGATAGTGACATCTTCCACTAGACCAGGTTGCTCAAAGCCCTATCCAGCCTGGACTTGAACACTTCCAGGGATGGGGCATCCACAGCTTCTCTGGACAACCTATTCCAGTGGATCATCATCTGCACAGTAGAAAAGTTCTTCTTTATGTCCAATCTAAACCCACACTCTTCCTGTTTAAAGCCCTTGCCCTTTGAGAGGCAAGGGAAGGGAAGGAGATGTGGCAGGTTTGGTTGATCTGTCCATGGCAGACAGGCGAGGAGCAGGGCTAGGTTTCCAGCCAGGCCAGGTGTGACGGGTGCTCTCCCACATTAGCATTACGCAGCTGAGTAATGAAGGCATCTTCCTTGACTGATGAACGCTGTTCTCCTGAATGATGAATATTGTCACTGTAACTCTGCTCTCCCCAGGCCTTTGCACTCCCCTTGCCCAGTCCAGCCCAGCCAGCATGGTATGGCCTGGTGTCCCTGCTGCCTGGCGATGGTCTGCAGAGCAGCCTCTGGCATGGCTGAGGGGAGCAGCTGCTTCCCAAACACCACGCAGATCTCCTCTGGATTGGCAGTAATGGTGTTAAATGGTTTGGCTGATTTGGCCAAGGCACCAGGCATCTGTTTTGGTGGGTCCCTGTGCATGGCACAAACGGACTCACCAGAAGGTGACCTGCTAATTGCATTATGGTTGTGTGGTTTGGGGATTAATGTTGCTAAAAGTGAGGTTGGGTGGTGTTTGAGATAAGCCTAACGAATAGTAAACACAAGGGGCCACCCCAGCCCAGCCACCTCTTGCACGAGGGGAGCAAGGCTTTTAACGTGGTGGAAAAGCATGATGTTTCCATGCCCGGAGGAAGGCGGGAGAGTGGCTGTATGTTTTCATGGGAAAAGACATGTTAATGAGGTACCGACAGCGCGAGATATGTTAATGAGATATTGATGAACACAGTATTGACCTCGTGGAGCTTGCTAATGAGACATCGACCTCATGGCTGCAGTACTGGGGAGTTGCACTGGGGAGGCCACGGTCATGCTGGGTTCTGGGCCCCCACTGAGGCACCCCACGTGTGGGTCACGTTTCACATGAGGCACCACACTGCTTAGTCAGGCACAGCTAAGGCAAGGAAATGTCCTACCCACAAGGGAAGCTGTGCAGAGCTTTGCTTGCTCCTTTACTGCTGAGACGTGTGAAACAAACTATGCTAAACTGGAGAAAGGGACAGAGTACCCTCTGGGGTCTCCATAGGCTGCAAAATTAGAAAATGCTGTCCATGATATAGATGTTTGCCTAGGCGATCCCCATGTGACCCTTGTGAGCGCCTTCATTCTGCGTATCTTGATACGCAGTGATAACCTGATTGTAAAAAAATGATCATAACAAAAAAATCCCACAACTAGGTCCAGTTAGCATGCAGGTGCTCAGCATCACCAAAGTCCTGCATTCCAGAGCACTGTGTGGTGACCCACCACAGAAAGTTTTAATGACAAATGAGTATTTCTTTCTCCAGTAGTTTTGCAGCCAGCAGGAGTCATGTTGAATTTCTCAGTGTTGCCAAAGGCAGCTGTGGGGGCAGGATTGGTAGCCTGGAGATCTGAAGTCTCAGATGGAAATCCCTGAGCCTTCAGCACAGTCAAGCACTACACCTCACTGGCACCAGACCACCTGCAGGTTTTCTACAAGGCAAGACCATCTCTAGACACAAAGATGGTCCCCATAGCAGAGAATGCAGAAGACCCGAGGGTGCTTGTGAAGCAAGCTTGGTGATCAGAGCTTGCTCAGAAATTTTGCCATGCAAGTAGAGCCATAAATCAAGACAGTGAATGGAGGGGCAGAAGGAGGTAAAGCCCAGCAACAAAAGCAATGCCTGACATTTCTCAAGGACCAGGCAGACAAGAAGCTGACAGCCTGGAGGCTGGATCCAGGTTGATGGGTCCAGTTTGGCTCTTCTTCCATATGCCTTTCAAGAAGGAGATTCAGACTGCAACATCTGAATAAAGCCTTTCCCCCCAAAATGTTGCAGGTAGAACAGGTTTAGTAAGTCTGAGAGAGAAAGAAGAGTTAGAAATTAAAACAAGAATTAGAAATTAAGACCCTATGGCCCCTGTGCAGGTTGTGGTCTGAGAATAAGAGCATCCTAGTCAGGGAGGAGAGGGAGCAGTGAAACCACAGGAGATGTTGACAATGTGTGTGCAAACACACCCAGGAAACAGCCACTCATGTCACTTAAGGTGTTTTTTCCCCTTTTCTGCAGAGTGTCCCTACCACAAGCCCCTGGGTTTTGAATCTGGCTCTGTCACCTCAGACCAGATAAGCTGCTCCAACCCTGAGCAGTACACGGGCTGGTACTCCTCCTGGACAGCAAACAAGGCCCGCCTCAATGGCCAAGGCTTTGGGTGAGTTCCAAAATGCCTCTCTGAGGGGCCCCATGGGCAGTGGGTGTGGGATGCTGGGCAACCCTGGCGGCGCGGGGGCAGGAGGGTCTGTCTGGAAGGGCAGCAGTAGAGGACATGGCAGGGCTGGTGGTGTCCCCCAGGTGTGCGTGGCTCTCCAAGTACCAGGACACTGCACAGTGGCTGCAGATCGACCTGAAGGAGGTGAAGGTGATTTCAGGGATCCTCACACAAGGGCGCTGTGATGCCGATGAGTGGATGACCAAGTACAGCATTCAGTACCGCACCGACGAAAACCTCAACTGGGTTTACTACAAGGACCAGACCGGGAACAATCGGGTCAGTGCAATTTGCTCTTCGGCCACTGGTGGAGGGGCGGCATGTTTGGTGACATGAAGACATCATTTCTCAGTGGGAGGTGCCCCAAAATGGGGGTCCTGTGGCACCAGCAGGGTGGATGGGTCTCAGTGCTCACTCCACATCTGGGGGCAGCGCAGAGAGGGGCCATTTCCTCTGTGGTGAAAGTGAGTCCCATGCTGACCAGGGCAAAACAAATTTTTTGTGTTTTCTAATGATGGTAGTGGAGTCCATATTAAGCTCGGGGTATTAGTTGGCATTGCAGAGGAGGGAGCACCTCCATGATAAAACCCCTTTCTCAGCTGTGGCCATACAACCCCAGAGAGAAATGGGCACTCCTTTTGGCACTGAGAAATGGGCACTGAGAAATGGGGACCCCTTTTGCCCTAAGTCCAGGGCTAGTGCGCAATGACAATACAGGAAACCCCCTGAGACAAGATCTGTAACTAGTTTTGTCACAGCCCACTGAACCGTTCTCACGCTGCACTTTTTACTGGCTGGTTTGAAGCGAAAAATTGCACTGGGGAGACCTTACAGTGATGCCTGTGCAGCCCAGCTGGGCTGGGGGATGCCACAGCTGCTGCCTCCTAGGTATCCTCAGTGTTCATCTGTGGGGATGGCCCTGTCCTAGCATGGGAGGCTCTGGTGCCTTTGCTGAGGTACTGGTTCCTGCAGCCTCGGGGAGATGCTGTGCTGAGCTTTCCCCAAAAAACAGGTAATGGCAGCAGGAGATGTGACGTGCTGGCCAAGCAATGGGGAAAGGACACTCAGATACATTTTCTGTCTAAATTGGCATATGAGAGAGCCCAGCTCATGAACTGCAAAGAGCCAGATTTTACCATGCTCACTCCGAACATGTGATGCCTTGCTGCAGGAAGGCAAGTGAGAGAGAATGGGGTGAGATTAAGTCTGGCCTAACCAGAAAAAGTGCAGGAACAATGCGAGAAAGTGACTTACTCAGAAAACCAAATCAGCGTGACAAAAATGGTCCGGCTATTTTTGAGGTCTTTTGTTCTGAGAGTGGAGGAGAGGGAGCCTCCTCCTCATCAGTTCTGCACAGGCACCCCAGACTCATGGGTCAGAATTTCCAGCCCCTTAACCACCTACCCACACCTCCCTTCACAGGTTTTCTATGGCAACTCAGACCGCTCCTCCTCAGTGCAGAACCTGCTGCGGCCGCCCATCGTGGCCCGCTACATCCGCCTCATCCCGCTGGGCTGGCACGTGCGCATCGCCATCCGCATGGAGCTCCTGGAGTGCCTGGGCAGGTGTGGCTGAGTGCTGTCTCCTGAGCTGGATGTGGAGGTGTCTGCCCGTGCAGCTGCCCTGCCTCACCACTGCAGCCACGGTCCTGTGGTGTAAATGCCCAGCCTGGAAAAGGGAAGGGCTGTCTTGAATAAAAAACATGGCTCCACACCACGCCTGGTCATACAGCTGATGGGTGTTTGTGGGCACGCGTTGGGAAAGGATCAGGGCTTTGATCCCATGAGATGTGGTGCTTCTGGCCCTGGGTGTTAAGTTGGGGAAATCATCATCACAGCGTGCTGTGAAGGCCAGAGTAAATGCGGATGGGGTCCAAAGGCAGGGCTTGGGTTCTTTTCAGGAGGGCAGGTCTATGCCTGATTATTTGTCCTGGAGCCCAACCATTCCCCACTGCCCCATCAGGACCAGGGAGGATTCTCATAGGACAGGCATCACCCTGCTTTTCCTCATGCCAGTCTCTGCCACCCCTGAGAAAGGGTTGGAGCCAGATCTGGCCTGTCTCCAGTATGAGGAACCCCATCCGGATCTCACGCACTCAAACCACCTCATGTCCTCTTGCATCAGCAACCCTCTGGCCTGAGCTGCTGTGGCTGGTTTTGGGACATGAAGACATAATTTCTCAAGACATCAGTGCCTTGAGAACCAGATGGCCAAACCTGTATCCTGTCCGGTTTTGCACTGACACATCTCAGGGACCCCAGGGTGCTTTGCTCCATGTGGATGTTTGGGCACAGAAATAGGGACTGCCTCTTATTAACTGTTTGATCTCCATGGCCTGATTTCCAGTGGGTGTTTAGCATCTGAGGAATTTGGGGTATCTGGAGGCTCTGATGATCGACCCATGTCCCTGGGGGTGACAACTTGTTTACTATGGCTCATGTCCTTGCCCAGCACAGGAGCTCAACACAACCTCGATGCAAACTGCAGCCCCACAGCTTCCATGTGGGAGGGTTGTAGGGAGATTAGGAGTGACAGCTTCGGTTTGCCTTCCCACGCACCTGTAGCACAAACCTGGCAGGCATCAGAGGCCTTTTCCCTATTTTCTAACAACCTGGACTGTCTCAGCAGTCATGAAGACAACTGCACTGAGGCAGGCCATCTGCCTCTCCTCTCCTTATCCCAGTGGGCAGAGAGGTGAATGCTCATTGTGCAGGGTAGGAGTTGAGATGTGACTAAAACCAAATGAGATGTGACTAAAAACATGAGAAAAGCCTTTGGATGGCTGTGCAATTCATCACATTCATTTGTGAGAGCAGATGTTTCTGCCTTGTTTTTTTCCTGTATATAGACACAAATAATATCTGTCAGGAAAATAAGGTCTTCTGGTGAGTCTGAAAGCTGCTCCATTAAACAGTAAGAAGTCTACAGAGATGTAGAAAAGACAAATTCCCATCTGCCGATGATTGCTATGATACACCATTACTCCCTAGCTTCACCCCAACCCCCCTTTTGTGGGTAGGAATTTTGCTTATCCACAAATTGGGCTAGGGACACTTTTTCCTAGTAAGAAATCACTGTGTGGTTCTCTAATGCTAAACAGTCAAGGCAAGCTCTACTGAGGAGGTTCATTGAGCTTGAGGCACGTCCTTCGTGCAGCCAAGCTGTGGGACCACCATGGTATAACAGCCTCCCCAGGGACACTGACGTACAACAGCAGGGAGACAAGGGCTCTCATAGCTGTCATAGCTCTTGTGTTAACAGCACCAACACTGAGAGCTGAAGTATTTCTGGGCCCTGGACATCATGTTAATACACAGCTGTGTCTGCCCTAAAAGCAGCACAGGCAGCTCTGCTCCATGTGCTGGTGGATGGTGATAGGGAGAAGGAGGATTGGTGCTGCTGTTCCACTGCATGACTGAGGCACAGGGGGTGGAGATGGAAGGGCGAAAGGATGGACTGGGCACCGGCCAGTGAATATTTATATCACCCCATGCAGTTAAGCTTGACTGTAGCTTGTCAAAGCCTTGTCTGTGACTCGACTCTGAAGAGCTCCTACGCACTGTCCAGAGTTTTCAAGTTGTCTGCACCCTATGGAAAGGTGGACGAGCTCCCGTGAATTTTGGAAGAGCTCACAAGCTTAATGCACAGCCTGAATGGATGGACCACACACCACACACTATTATACACCAAGGAACCTCACTACGTTATGTACCTTCACATGGCTGATCCTACATACAAGATACAATAAAACCTTAGAGGACGAAAGTACTGTCTAGGTAGAAAGGACCTGTGCTATCACTCTTCCAGCCTCGCACTTCAAAGAAATCACTAGATTTTTTTCTAGATTGAAATGTACAGTGATAAATAAGGTGGAACTAACTGGCATAACAGTGCATTTCACAGTTCATTTGCTTCTTCCCTTGCCCTGTCCTTTGCCTGCAGTTCACTTTTCCAAGCTTTCATGGGGAAGAGACCTACTTCTGGCTTTCAACTAAATGGTTCCTGCTAAAGCAGGAGTTTCTGTTCTGATCCTTGCTGTGCAGCTCACTTGCTAATTGACCTCTGAAAATTCACTTAACCTCTGCCTCTTATATAAAAATAAGGGTGCTGAGAGGCTTAATTAATTAAGTGGTCCTAAAGTGCTTTTAGAATTGCATTTGACTTCCACCTCTGCATAAATTCAGCATGTTGGAGCAAGTGGGACAGAACCAGCCAAAGTAAAATTACATGAATACACAGGTTTTTCTCAGAAACACAGAATCACAGAATGGTTTAGGTTGGAAGATCATCTAGCTCCAATCTCCGTGCCGTGGGCAGGGATGCCTTTCCCTAGACCAGCTTTCTCAGAGCTCTACCCAGTCTGGCCTTGAACATCTTCAGGGAGGGGCATCCACAGCTTCCCTGGGCAACCTGTGCCAGTGCCTCACCACCCTCATGGTAAAGAATTTCTTCCTAATATCTAATCCAAATTTACCCTCCTTCAGCTTAAGGCCATTTCTCCTTGTCCTATCACTACGTGCCCTTGTGAAAAGTCCCTCTTCAGCTCTTCTGTAGCCCACTTTATGTACTGGAAGGCGCTCTAAGTGCCAGCCCTGTGATCATATTAGTGGCTCTTGTCTGGACTTGCTCCAACAAGTCCACATCTTTCTTGTGCTGGGGGCCCCAGAGCTGGATGCAGCACTCCAGATGGGGTCTCATGAGAGTGGAGTAAAAGGGGCAGAATCACCTACCTCACCCTGCTGACCATGCTGCTTTCAATGCAGCCCAGGATACAACTGGCCTTCTGGGCTGCCAGGGCTCATTGTCAGCTCACACTGAACTTTTCACCCACCAGCAGCCCCCAGTCCTTTTCCTCAGAGCTGCTCGTGATCTGTTCCTCCCCCAACCTGTATTTGTGCTTGGGACTGCCCCGACCCAGTTACAGGACATTGCACTTGCCCTCGTTGGACTTCATGATGTTTGCACTGGCCCACCTCCCAAGCCTGTCCAGGTCTCTCTGGATGGCATCCCTACCCTACAGTGTCTCAACTGCACAGCATGGCTTAGTGTCGTTTGGCAAACTTGCTGAGCGTGCACTCAATCCCACTGTCCATGTTGCTGACAAAGATGTTAAACAATCCTGCAGGTCTTTACCTGTACACTTAAGGAGACCAATGCATGGCTTTGCAACTGCAATGAAACACAAGGGGTTTGAAATAGGAAGCAGGACCAAGAGCTGCTCATATTCATGACCTGAATTTTTAGCATAGGGTGCTTAGAGAGAAGTGAGGGAACTGTGCTGAGAAATCAAACTTGCCCAATCAAAGCTCTGTGATCAGAGACTACCTCAGGCCTCCAGACCAGCCACATCATGCATAAGTCAATAGCCCCATGCAGAAATTATCCCTTCACTTCCACCCAGAGAAAAATGCCCAATGCCCACTATGGTCCCCATTCCATGGGGGACTAATGCTGACTACACTGGGGTTCCTCTTCAAGGAGGTGGCCACTCCATTTTCTGGGGCTCTGCAGGGGGTACAAAAAAGGGGTCACTACAATGAGATCCTTGAAAGAGTAAGACCCAAGTAAGGCTGTAAGAGTAAAGCCAAGTGTGGCCAGAGCATTTGGCAGCTCAGGCAAACAAGCATTTCAAACCCATTTCTGGCTGGGACTGTTAAAATACTGGACTGCTTGTCCTGGTGGAAATTGAAGACACCAGTTTGGGTCAGTGGTTTCCCTCCTGGGGAGGTGATGAACACAGCTCAGTGCAGGCACTGGGCAGCAGCCTGGTCTCACTAAGGCTGTGGTTGCTGCACAAGCCATCAGGCAGCTGTTTTGGATCTAACAGACTGCAAGTCCTGGCTTTCAGCAGGTCTGCTACTGAAGATCAGAGGGAAAGATGAGAGGCCAAGGCGAAGTGGTCCCTACTCCTCAGTTTCTGGCAAATTATCCTGAAGAATGAGAGACTAGCAGAGAAATATTTAAAGTTTTTCAAAGCTGCACACAGGAACAAAAAAAAGTCATGGCCAGGACACATTAAAGAGGAACCAATCAAAACCTTACTGCTGACACCTAAATATTTGCCTGGAAGGGTCTCAGTCATTACGTGTGGCAATAATGAAATGCCAGCATGATACTTTTCTGCAGCAAAGGCTACTGGCTGGAAACTATCAGGGCCTTTTAATTTCTGGTAGCGCCTGCTGAGGGGTTTGGTGGGTTGGTACTGTTCAAAAGAGGGAGCAGCAGAGATTCTGGCCCTGAAAGGAAGAAACCACCCTGGATGCCTGCGATGAGACTACAGGAATGGGGGGCAACAGGGTGCTTTGGAAACATCAGGCCTGCAGACAGATACAAGCTGGCTTCTCGGAGGGGGAAGTTAGCCAGGACCTGGCAGCAATCCATTGGGCACAGGAGTCCTGGTTCTGGCCTGTTCCACTCATCTGAGCCAAGCTACGTATATGGAGAGGTGCTTTGGAGGAGACAGGTCAGGAATAAGATCAGCTGTTGAACAATGCCAGTGTTCTAGTGCAAAATCTGCATTTTTATTAAAGACATATTTTGGAAGGCCCATTCAAAAATACATTGTGCTCAGTAAAAATTAACCATTTCCATGCTTATAATTAAGGTTACCACAGGATTTTTTTTTCTCTTTTAGAATATTTACAGCAACAATAGAAATTGTACAGAAGTTAAGAATGGAATACATGCTCAAAAAAAATTTGGTAAGGTGTACCAACAACATGATACAAAGGGTTGTATACAAACACTTTACAAATGGTTTATTAACTTGCATGAAGTCATCCTTAAATATTCAACACATTTTAAAGTCAATTGGTATTCCAGGATTAAAAAGGTTAACACCACAACATATCCCTTCCACAACAGAAAGCACAGTAGATTTAAAAGTTTGTGCGCTTTAGATTTCCAGTAGCTGTTAAAAAAACATCAGGGAATCTTATACATAAATTTAGAAGTTTTGAAAGCTGCCTCCTCAGTCTGCTAATTTTGGAATAGTCTGTACTGGCAGATTGTGGGGGAAAAAAAAAAAAAAAAAGATTTTCCTAAACTTCATTCTTCCTTCTTTCTCTCAAATGACGCAAATTTAAAATTCAGCATTTCACAGTGGAGACCTAAGCAGTCCTGGAAGTCCTTATCACGTTCACCAGATTTTAAAATGCCTGCATAGAATTTCCAACCAGATTATGGTTTCAGGGAAGATTTTAGCTTATTGTTCCATATAAACCAAATATAATGTTACTCCTTTCAATTAGTCTTATCCTTCAGTAGTACGAGTCTAAGATGTGCACTAGTTAAAAAAAAAAAAAAAAGTCAAGACAGTTACCTTTGCTTAAAGTTTTGCCTTGTAACTAAGCAGTTAAAAGCTCTGCCGTTGGATTTACATGTCAAGGGTTTACACCAAGAGGTTCATACCCTATAGGGAAGTTGAATAGCGGCTTCCATCTCGCGTTATGAATATGCTGTAACGTTGCTAATGGAAAGCTCTAGGACATGGAAAGCTACTTCACAACACATTTCTATGCCTGTACAATTAAGATGCCACCTTGCATTTCTCAGAACGGATCCAGAGAAGCTGCCCTGTGAAAACAGAGACCTGGTGGAACGAAAAGCCTGGCAGGCAGCGTGTTTTGGCGGGGGCACAACGAGGTAAGGTATCTCACCCAGATGAAATGGAAAATTAAAATGAAGAAAATCCTGAGCAAGTCTAAGGATAGCTGTTTAAGTAAAACAGCAAACAGGGTGGAGTAGTAGATAAGGCCTCTAACTCCCTGAAAATCTGCACTAGAGAAACAACAAAGAACAAGGCAACTGCAATATTTGAGAACCACAAAGGGAAGGGCAAGGGAAGACTGCAAAGCAGTGCAAAGGATGGCATTGGGATTCTAGAGGGAGAGCTCAGATGGCTTGGAGGTTTCACAAGTATTTTAGATGAAGGCCCATCAATATTTTATTACTTGGTTGCTAACAGTACCTAGAGGAAGAATCTTTTTAGGTGTCTCTTCAAAAGCTGGAGTCAATAAAAAGCTCAGAACAAACAAAACCCAGCCTTGACCACATTCTGCAAGAGAGAGGAGGTAGATTGACTTGCAGAGAAGACACGAGATGTGTAGTCACTCTTCGGCTAAGAGACAAATTCCTTGTTCAGACTCTCGGGCCACGTGTTAAGAGTCACTTTTGCCCAGCTGCATATTTTGAGTTATGTTCTACAAGAGCCTGAGAAGCAATCTGATTTGGTGGAATGAAAGCATCCAAACATAGTGGGGCTGGGCCTCTCACACCTCTCATGCATCTTCCACTTAGTGTGTCAAAAGACAATGTTTGCATCAAACAATTGGCTGCGCACAAGGTCACAAATTTGCATCCGAGTAGAACTCAGAGCAAGTAAAATTGAGACCTAATACATTAGAGTTACCTCTGCTGTCTCACACAGTAGCTGTTAAGACAGTCTGCCGACAGAACAGATGACCTAACACAGTTTTTCTTTTAAAATTGAAAGAGGATCTCCTATAAAATTTGGTTTGCTTCATTACCATGAAATTTGCTTCCTGACTGCAAAATGAGAAATCTTCTATTCAGTACAACATCTGAACCAAGTGATGTGCACAAGCCTTCACTTGCCTGATGAGCCTGAGCATTGAGGCTGCTGTTTGATCTGTTTGAAAAAGGTGCCAACATCTAGAACTTCCAAGCTGTGTTAAATTAAAAGGATTTACTCAAATCACACCCCTTTTAACAAAGGCCAGAAGTTAAATGGCTTTTCTCCTCATTCACTACAAATTCAGTTAATGAATGGTTAATATCATGACACCATTAGAAAGAACTGTGTAGGGAAAGGCACCTGTTCTTAAATAGTGTCCTGATTTGAAGGTCATTTAAAAATAGTTACACAGGGCACATCACCATTCCAACCATCTTCTGTGGCACTCCTATTTCAAATGGTGGGCCTACTTACATGAACAACAGCCTAGATGCATGGTTTGTGACAGTACCCATTGACAAATGTATGCTAGCTGGAATGGAAAAAATATTCACTGCCACCCCACAATTTGCAGTATATTATACATGGCTATCCTTTTCCTACTCTTTGTGTGACTGGGATGCAAATGTTCTCCCAGCTCTACTTTGACAGTGGTCAAAACATAGGAAATAATTGCATGCAGGTATTTTTGAAGCATGTCTCACCATCAAATCACTATAAGACAACAAAAAAACGAAACATGAGTGAAAACCCCAATACTTCCAGAGCATGGCTCCTCTCGAAAGTGGCTGGGTTTTGCCTTAGCTACCTAAATCACAACAGTGCTTTCAGAGCTGTATCATCTGTGTTGCCATTCTTACAGGGAGGTCTACAGCACTGAATTATTGAGAATACGTAGGTTTTTTTCTGTGTGAACACAGGAGTCTGCTCAGCTAACAGCTACAGCAGCTTCTGAAGAAAAAAAAGGTTGGTATGAAGCTTTTTAGATAAGTAAGATTCATCTGTTAAGAGACCAAACTGCAGTGATAAGGAATGGCTAAAAGCCTACCACAGGCCACTGCTTCTTGAAGAGTCACTCCAGCCTTGCTCCTAGAAACAAGTTGGTGTGGCAGAGAGAAAGGTGACATCCCAAAAGACAACCTGAGGGTGTCTCATACCTCTGGAAGTTTGAAGCCTGGTTTAATATTGATCTAAAAGAACAAGTACTGGCAAACAGAGTAGTGTTTGGGGAACGTTTTAGGAAGAAGAGACCAAACCTGGGATCACTGACTTCCTGCCAAGAACTCTGCCCAGTGCTCTGTCCTGGTGACCTCTCAGAGGAGCACTGAAGCTTGGACAGCAATAAATGGAGCAAAAAGCATTAAAGAGCTCTAAGGGACTGTTCTCTGTGGTCAGGTCTGTTGAAAACAGATGTTGTTCTAGGTCAGTACATTTACATGGCAGTTTAAAAGGACAGCTTAGACACAGATACAGTTTCAGCTAAGATGAGCTTAAGGTGCTTTTTTTTCAGTTAAAAAGAGCTCAAGAGTTATAGCAAAAACAGACAGACAAGTTTAGGCAGCTTGAGTTCTGCAAAATGACTATAATGTCTGAAACTTAGTTTCTTTTCTATTCACATCATTAATGATGCCATAAGGCAAAACAGACTGCCAAAGAATAAAATGTAGTTCAGCTAAGTTTCTTTATACTGAGTAAATCTATAGAGCATGTAGCACAAGACTCACAGACCAATGAAAAGGAAAGCTCACACTTACAAAATAGTTTGCTCTGTAATTCTCTTCCCTTTATTAAGCCAGCAAATCTCAGTCACTATAATAAGACTCTTTTGAAAGCCCCAACAAAATTACATTAGCAATATTCTAAATATTGGGAAGTTAGACCAAGTTAAAAATACACATTTCATCCCAGCACCAGCTGGCCAAGCTGCTGGAATTCCTTTCCAACAGAAGGAAGAAAATACTACATACATTCAACACAATTTAGTATTCAACTGAAATCTACTACAGTTTGTTGAACCGGAGAAGAAAATGCAGTATGAAATAGAAACAACTTTCTGTAACTATGGGCCACCAAATACTTGAACATTCCTTGGGTCACCTCTGAAGATTTGCTAACTACTTTAAACAGCTCTATGTACAGTCAGAGATTATCCTGATTTAACTTCATAGGTACTGAGAAAAGAAATCCTTTGGAAACATTTTTCCTTGCTAGAAATAAGAACAGCCACATACAGCCCAGCATGATCATCCCCAGCATGAAGCTCCTACCAACGAGCTAAAAATCTTGCCGAGGGAAAAGGATACATATCCACAATGCACAAAAGAGTCTACTCTGACCACTTGCTGGGAAACAGAATAACCAAGCTTGGAAGAGACCTTCCAGATCATTTAGTCCAGCTGTCAACCCAGCACCACCACCATGATCACCCCTAAATCATATTCCAATGTGCCGCATCCAGACACCTCTGGAAGACTTCCATAGCCAGTGATACCTCACTGGTCAACTTAGTCCAATGCCTAACCACTCTTTCAGTGATTTTCTTTATTTTTAATATCTAATTTGAACCTCTCCTGGCACAACAGAAGGCCATTTCCTCTCATCCTTTCACTTGAGACATGGGAGAAGAGGCCGACCCCTACCTGGCTACCAACTCCTTTTGGGTCATTGTACGGAGTGATGAGGTCCCCCCGAGCCTCCTCTTCTCCAGACTAAACAACCCCAGCTCCATTGCCCTAAAAGAGACATTCAAATCACACTGCTTAGAGCCCCACTCTCTCTTGGACAGTGCTTTTGTGAGGGATTTCAGTGGCATCAGCCCATTTCAAAGCAGGGCTAACCTAGCAGTGACCAAGCAGCGAATCTAAAAGAGATTGCTAAAGTATGTTGCTAAACTTCGACAGTGATGACTAGTAAATCTAACAATGTCTTTCCTGGATGCCCACTGAACTTAGAAAAAACTGAATACCCTTTCATGTCTACTGTATTTTTATATGCTCTCTATAGGATTTATCAATACAGTATATATCATATATAGAGATAGCATATACCGTCTGTATCTATAGAAACATCACATGCACATTTTTTCCAGGCAATTGACAAAGAAAGAATTCTTATTTTGTAATTTTTAAAAATTTACTAGACTGACTTTTAGCCCTGGACAAACCCGATATGACATCCTTCCATACTGTTCTTTCTGACAGATTTTTACAGTAGTGGTGCCAAATTTGCTGTTGTTAGAACTTTGGTATGACTCAAGAGGTACTGAACAGCATCTCCAGTTTTGCATTATTATCCAGGTAGAAAGTTCAGCTCGTACTGCCTGGATTCTTCTGTTAACTACATCTATGGCTAAATCATCAAATTTACATTCAGGTTAATCTCTTTTGGAAAAGACAATGTATTTGCAAGTATAAGTGTCTTACAACGACAGCATCTAGAAAACAAACTGTGCTGCAGAGTAATGAGGGAGTTGAACTAATGTGTTTAAAAAAGGAAAGATTGTATTGTTCTGACACTACAGGCCTGGCTCTCCTGTTATTGCACAAAGTTTAGACTGGCATAACTCTTTTGACTCCTACTGGCTCACCTTTGATTTAATTTACCGGTAGCAACAGAGGAATCAGGGTGTGTATTTGCTGCACTTGACATTCACCAACGTAAAGGCAGTTTTAACTATGTTGTACAGGAGACTGGAACCCAAGATCTAGTATTCTGCTGAGACTGGTAACTGAACTGGTTAAAGGAGTATCTGGATAGTAAGACCTAAGGAGAAATTAAGCTGCATGACAACCTTCTTCCTCAATATCCAAATATCAGATTTGTAGATTTAAATACATCCTGAAATATAATAAAAAGTGCAAGAGTAGTTTAAATTTTAATACAGTGTTTATCTTATTAATTAATAGATTGCTAAACAAGATGTAAAATACACATATGCATAAAAGCTTGTACCATGATCTGCAGTGCCATGCTATGCGTAAGTGTCGAAGTTTGCATTTCACTTGCAATTCATGCTATGTTTCTTTGGTTTTCACCCCCTGCTATTAAGTGGAAGAGCACCTGCTTTCGCTTGTAGTCATGGGGCACTTTATTTCTTTAGGGGAAACAAAAATTTGGTACTGGGGCTCTGTGCTCTGGATGCAGATGCAGAAATCCCATTAAAATTACTAGGAAAGCTAAGGACACAGGGGAGAACATACCACATTTAGATTACTGTACAGTTCTGCAGTCTCTTACATTTAGCCAATACTTCCAACAAAATAGCCCATAATAAAGCTTGGAATTGAATATTGTCTTTTGTTTGTTACCAATAATGCCTACAATTCCGGGCTCTTGTAGCCAAGCAAGATTCATACTTTTACAGTCACGTTTATATCCACATTCAACTTCCTTTTATTAGAAGTATAATACTGCACTTTATATCACAAATGTATAAAAAATATGGCAGATAGTGTCATAACAATACTTTTCTTTTAAATGAGTATATTTAAAAAACAGACAATTATTTTCCATTTATATATATATTTATATATAGAATAAAATACTCCTGATGCAATATATAAATGTTACTGTTAGTTTTTTATAGAAACTACTGTAGCTGTCGCACTGCTTCACAATGTTTCAAACAGCTCAAAATAACTTTACATTATAACATAAAAGATATGATTATAACAGTACGATATTAGGTCATCATAAATAAATATTACAAATCCTATCAAATATGGAAATTTAAAAAACAAATTTAAGACATACAATTTAACTTTAAACCCTTAAGAGGGATACACTTTTATCACATAAACCCAACTGTTTTAACTAGGCAGCAAAAAATGTAGTAAGGGCATAGGTCTAGACATGAATGTTTTCACCCTTATAAGTGCCAATACATACCAGAAGTCTCCCAGCTTTCAGACAGAGATGTGCACTAAGCTGGAATGTAAATGAGAGAAAACGGCAGTGCATTTTCTCCCTGACCTGCACACTCTGTCTGGCATCCAGCGACATTTCTGATGACTGGTAAGTCATAGTTCAACTTGTTTTACTGTATAATCCCTGACTCTCTCCGTGGTGCCAAACAGCATAGCTCCACATGTACATATTGCACACCTTTATAAAGCTGAAAATGCAGTCTTACCATCACCAGAACCACCACCACTCCCCCATGCTGATCTCCACCCGAACTGGCCTATTCTCTGGAGTGCAATTACAAGGCTGTCTCTTTTAAGTCATTCAGGTTTGGCATTCGCGACCGGTTCGTCCGGGCGTACGTGTGCCCGTTCTGTCCGCTCTTGGAAGGCAGCTGGTCGGAGTAGGGAGGCCCATCACTCACGCTCCTGTTCACGGGGGAGACGTGCCAGGTGGGTTCCAGCTGGCTCGGGATCTGCAGCGTTGGCCTGCTTTTGGGCTGAGCCTCCTGCCGCACGTTGCTGCTGCCACTGCTGGAGCTCTGACTCATGGGGTGAATCCGCACTTCAGAAAAAGAAGCTTTGGCTGGCTGACTCGGTAAGGGCTGGAAGCGGGGCTCAGCAGGGACAGGATGGTTTGAAGAGAGGTGTAAGAGCTTTCGGAGAGATTTTAATGGCTGGCTCTGAAAGGCACGCAGAAAAGCACTTGACCTTTTGCTCTCCATCATATCAGAATCTCTATAACAAGACTGTCATAACCTAAACTGAACATCTTGAACTTCACAGGACTTTCAATTTGTATTCATTTGGTATATACTTCATTACAAGTTATAACTACACAGCTGAGAAAATGTCTTCTCATCACGATTCAATCTACTAGCTACCTGACAAGGTGGAACTTTTTCTGCATCAGAAAAAAATTGTTCCCATCAATTATTTCATTCTTGTTCCCTTTGAAAATGCAGGCATAAGACAATTGCATTAGCTGTCCATCTGTCGCTTCTCTAGCTATTAGCTTTAGAACCTTAGCCACATTTTGTGAGGCACAACTATCAGAAATACAAAGTTCTTAAAAATTTTTTGAACGTCAATTAGGGGTTAGAGAGAGTCTTGAGTAACATCTGTACTGAAACAAGGTCTGGCAGAACTCTGCAGTTACCATTATTTTGCTTACTGCCAGCTGGGAGATAAGCAGCTCTGGTCTCTCACAGCTTCTTTAACTGGTGAGCAGGTTGAAGGAAAATAGAGATACAGAGTTACCGAACATGGGTAACAGAAGCCTGGGGAAGCCTGAGTACACAAAGTGGTATGAAAACAGCCTCACTAAATTCCACAGCTCCCAGAGCAACTTGTTCCTTCAAATGCTGCAGCTGCAACAAACCCTCTTTTCCAGTTTTCAGTGTGATGGTGACAGAGCATGGCACTGAAGTGCCCTCCCAAACCCTGTCCCCCCAAGCTGCTTTTAGAACTGGAGAAAATAAAATCACATTACTGCAGTTCTGTGCTCCAAAAATGAAGCCTGCTTAAACTGCAGTCTGTGCCAGCCACGCCATGGTGTGGTCTCGATGCTCTGGTGACCACACCAAGTATCAAACTGTGCCCTGTGGCAGCGCAGCCTCGGGATTCACCATTCCTTACAGAGCTCTCGTGAGGGCTTTGGTACAGCATTGCACTGCACCCACAGATGGACACTGAAACACTGCTTGGCTCTAATACAAAAACATAACAATATTTTGAAGGGCTCAAAGAGTGAGACAGGGACATTTAGTCTATCTTTTCCTTGTCATTCATATCTAGATTTTCAAAAAATTATGCAGGACCACAGGCATATGATTTTTTATGTTCAATGAGCAGGGAATGAGAAGTTTGGGAAATAATGTCAAGTGCAATTTTTCTATTCACCAGAGAAAAAGCTGTCAAGATACCTCATTAATACTAAAATACAGGGAATTGATAATGCCACTTACATGAGGCTGGATTTCTGTCATCTTCTCAGGATGCCAATCCTTCTGCCTGCTGCTCTGGTGATTAGAAGAATGAATGGCTTTCTGTAATGCCAAAAGATCCTGACCATCAGTGTTAGGCATCTGCAACAAAATATTAAATACTGGTCTCCTAATATATTCTTAAGAATAGCTGTAAATAATTTCCCACAGTTAATTACAGAACACAAGTGAAACCCATTACTGCAGCAGAATTGCAATGACCTTTCAATAATTTTCCCCATAGTAAGAGCAAGTGGCTGTGGATATCATGCAGATTTGCTCTACCCCTAGCCCTTAAAGCATTCGCATGCTGTTAGTGTTATTCGCTGTAAGAGAGAGCAGTTAAAACAAGGCCTTAAAATTAAAAAAAAAAAAAAAAGAAATACTGTTGAGCCTCATCTTCATTTAAAAAGCATTCCATACTGCAGTTAAGACCATGGATCAGTTCTATAAATTTGTTTGGGAGTGAAGCAGACAAAAGTCTTTCTAAACTGATGTCTTGAATGATTTTGCCATCACAAAACAAAGAGCTTTTTCTTTTCCCATCTTTCTTCTCCTCCACAAATATCCCAAACTAAAGCAAAAAGCCCCAGGTGAAATTTTATGGCAGAAGGATAATCTAAAACTTAGATGCAGATTTTTATCTCATTGCAAGAATTCTAAGCAAAAAAACCAGTCAAAACGTAACCTATTTTTAATGCAAACTGCCTTTTATCATGAAGAATCAAGACAAAAATACAAGACACATAAGCTAAAATTTATTTTTCAGATAATCCATTGTTAATATCTGATTGATTAAATTTATATATAAATAGCAGTTTTTATAAAAATATGTATTAGGCTGGATGTGGCACTGAGTGCCATGATTTGGTAACCACAGTGGGGTTGGATCAAGGGTTGGACTTGGTGATCTCGGAGATCTCTTCCAACCCAGTTAATTCTATGATTCTATGATTTATGATATAACTATAAACCAAACCAGGTTAATTTTTTTCCTGATTGAAACAGACTAAGACAGTTTATTTTTAAATATTCACAATTGCACAACTATTTCACAACTATTTTCCTTCTTTAATCTTACTCCCAGAACTCATTCTCTCTGGAACTGTGTATGTTACATTTTCAATATATCAAATACTATGAAAAAAATATTTTAGGCAAAGCCTATTTCAACAGAACTGCCAATTTTACTTAAATTTATTGAACTGGCCCAAGATACTTAACTGGCGTGAAGAGGAAGTGACACCATGAAAATAAACCACATGCTGCTGTAGTCAGTAAAACAAATTTACTGGAGCATTTTACAGTGCTACTGTACTTAAAAATTAATACCATGGGTAGAGTGACTACAGGAAGCTTTTTCAAAGAAGAACTATGCTTTAAATTATTCTTTGAATTAAAAAGAGGAAAGAGGGATTTCTTGATGCTTGGATTCTCCCCGTTGGTTGAGTCTGTCTGCAATATAAGATACAAAAACTAAATGCATAGTATTTAAATTCAAGAGATATGCCCTTACTATATTAATCCTTTTTCTTTCTTTCTTTCTTTTTTTTTTCAAAATTCCAACAATACATGTTATAAAGCCTATAATTTTCTTTGGGAAAATACAACAATGATTGAACAGAAAAGCCTATGGAACAAATTCAAGGAACTCAATGCACAGAAAGCATGTAAAAAAAGATCAGTACACCTCTTCTTATTTCCATGTTCATTAGGAATGCAAACTGTGTTTCAAAGCCTTTTGGAAACAACTGGTAGGTCTTTTTGACTTTACTGAGCTTTGGATTAAATCCTGTAACTTTGGCGATCATTTGTACTTATGATAATGACCTAAAGCAGTGTGACATTTCTTATTTTTATATAAAGAAAGTATCAAAGATATACTAACAATGATAGCAACTGGTTTCAGAATGAGCAGCTGATAATTACTCTAGAAAAAATGAAAGTATTCTATTTTTAAATTGCAGAAAGATTTAGGGCTCCAAGATGAATTATTTCAGTTCTATCACAAATATGCCATTAACAACTTAATCTATACCTGCAAGGACACCAAAGAGCACATCAATGGATGCACAAACAGCAAGCAGAACTGTAAGGTATTAAAATTATGAATGAGACTATTTCTGTCCTGCTCAGGTGCAAACAAGAACAGGACACATATGCTGTGTCTTGCATTATCCTTCCTGTCATAAGAAAACTGCATAATGCAATAGAATTACTATATGACTAAACAGAATAATGGGTGCACTATCAAAAGCAAGGGGTTTCAAACAGCTTTCTCAGCTTCTAGATTCCATCCATGTTAATGAAAGAAAGTAAAAAATTAGCATAGCTTAGGTTTAGGAATTTTATGGTCGGAAGATCTTCCTTTTTCAAATTCATTAAATTAAAAAGGAATGAAAGCATTGCTAAGAGAAATGCTCACCTGCAACAATTTTTTCCAAAGAGTAATTTCTTCAGACTGATAGCTTGAAATTTGTGCCAAAATCTGCAAAACTCAGGCTCCTCTGCAGATAGTGCCTACTGACATTGCACAACTCTCATGGATATGGAATTGTTTGATGGCAGAGGACAGAAAAAACTATGACTCTAGAAATCCTCAAAAACTTTTACTGTGTTACTAAAAGACTTCAAACAAGATGAAAAGGAGAATGCATAAGAACAGCTCTGTATAAACAACATCGCAAAGAATTCCCATATCAGGCAGTAACAATTATTATCCCATGAGGTACTGCACCTGGAGAACTCTAGGGAGGATGATTCATGGGAACAGCTCTGCAGCAGGAAGCGTCAGGAACTGGGATCAGTGCTGGGCTATTAGATATTTTGAGAATGATGTTACTAAGAAGATGCCTTGAATCCAATTTCAGATATCTTTCATGACTCCTATGACGATCATCAGCAAAATGAGACTTGCCAAAGGATATCAGAAGTAAATCGTAGCTATGATGCTCTTCGCAGCACTGTGACAGCCCTCAGGTTTAGTTTGCCATTTGCTGCAGAAAGTCTGTGTTTGAGTAAATAACTGATATTTCATACTTCTAGGACACTATATTTTCACCCTCAGAAAAAAACCTTGGGTAGTCAAAAGCCAACTTTTAATATGAAATCATAGAAAACATTATTCGTGTAGTTGAAGAGCTAATATTACAGCGCTGTTAACAGCTTTTAGTAATGAAGTCAAACTTGGTGCTGAACTGAAGGCAGTAATTTTTGTTTGTGCTGGAAGACCCTAAAGAGCATCCCAATGTTTGTTAGGCAGATGTCTTCAACTAACAGATGAAGAAGAACAAAGAACAGTGTCTGAACCAGACACTTGTACACACATCAGCAGTACAGTCTGTCCCTAGATACTGTCCTGTTAATCAGCTCCAAGTAGAAATGAAAAGAGGTCTCTGGTTGGATCAAAAATCAAGTTGATCTCAGCGAGTTTCTAGTTAAGGATGTAAGAGTTGTATCACTACCTTATTTCATTAATTTATTCATCTTCTGTGAGATACCAGCTCTAAGTAGCAAATATACGTTTCCCTTATGCAAAACCTCTCTCTCCCTCCCCGTTCCCCTCTTCTTAAGAGTGAGAAGAAAAAGGAGTAAGGATTATGTATAAATCTCTCTTATCTTGTAATCAGTGATAGCTTTGATAGCTACAGATCAAGGTACTTTTGATGTAGGTGTTTTGTAAAGTGCCAGATTTTAAGATGCAACACAATCCAGTCTGTATTTCCTTCAGGCAGTTTAATCTGGAAGTAGTTGATACACCATCTATCAGCCGAGCTATTAGTGTTCCCTGCCACCATGTCTGAATGGCTGGAACCAGAGCAGACTAAAACAGTGAAAATTTAACACCTTTTTTTTTTTGAAAATGCATCACTGGAACCAATGATATCAAATAATCCCAGAGCTATAATCGAGACATTTTGTTCAGTTATGTGATACAAATGATTATATTTGAACTGTGTACACGTATGAGGATCAACAAGTTCAGAAGGAGGGGTAGATGCCATTGCTTTAAATCCTGCCCAGCAGGCAGGTGAGATGCTTTTTGGAGTGCTATTTAATACACTTATGCATGTGTTCCACATAATTCAAAGAAACTTTAAAAAAACCCCCCAAAAACTGGTAACCAATCCTCTCCCCCAATTCTAAACAGATCAGCCCTCCACCAACACTCAGTCACACCTTTGCTCCCTCACTCCTTTCTGAGAATCTTCAAAACTATAACTGCATTTACACTTACAGAAACATCACAATTTTATGCAAATAAAATTTGAAACGTTTTAATGTTTCCAGAACTGTCATTCGAGAATGAGATTATGTTTAGGCTATTTCAGTTCTTAAGGAGACTATAACACTTCGTGAAGTGCCAATATATCACTTTTCTTCTAAAAGAAAGTCCTTTCTCTCTGTCAAAAAATATATGAAAATGTAAAAATGTATAAGAGACAAGAAATACTGAATAATAAAAGCCACAATCCATTCCCTCAACAAAACATAAAACATTAAGAATGGTTAAGATACATCATCCTTATTCCAGTCATGGGATGCAGCAAGAAGATGGAGGCTGTTACCAAGACACTTGTATGAAAAATTCTGGAAAGAATTCTCATGTATAACAGTCTGATTTCCTCCATATGAGTGCCTGAAATTACTCAAGCTCTGAGGAGACACAACAATGCATTTACTATTCTTGGATTGGTATCACCATATCCTGCAAAAGAATTTGTCACAACATCAGCTTAAAACTTGCATCAAAACTGACTCTCAAAGGGTCTGAATGAAAAAAAAGATGCACAGGACTAGTAAGTGAAGAAATATTTGAAAAGGCAGAAAAATCAACCCTGAACAGGAGAAGAGTCTGACTTTCATATAGTGACGAGGGAAAATAAAAGAAGAAATAGATACACACATGAGCATAAATACAATAAAGGTACTGTACTAATCTAGCATATGAAAATGTTGTAATTCAAAACCAATCTGTAATTCAAATATAACTTCTTTTATTAGAAATGCTGCATACTTACAGTTTGAGATTTCTTCTTTTTCTTTTTTATTGCCCTGAAAAAACCTTGCTTTTCTTTCTCCTTGAGCTGTTCTGAGTTAAGGTTTTCAGGACTTTTCCTAAATATGAAATAAGGTATTGTAAGAGAGGTTTTATTTTGGTATTTATTTCATAAATTCTGTGTGATACTGAGCTCTGATGCCAAAGAATGGAAATTATTGAATTAAGTAACAAGATTCTTAATGTTTTAGCATTCATTGGTTCCAGGGTTACTATACAAATACCAGATAGTCTTATTAAATGGGATAGGAGGCACAGAGTGTTAGGGTATAATGATTAGTTTAAACCAATGAATAGTTATTTAGGGAAAAGGGAAGCATGCATGTCTTCTTTTAAGACAGAACTTAATACTCAAACCAAAATATCACACACGAGGTCTTTTAGAAAAATGAAAAGCATATCTGAGAGAACATACAAATGGTGATGAGGTTTAAAAGCACACATTCAGTTTATCCACTCCTTGCTGGAGAACCAGGAGGTGCAAAGTTCGCCAGACAGAACCACTTTGCTGACATGGTTCCAAGTTTATCACTGGGGAAGCTGGGGAACTACTGTTGTCCATTTCAACTTAAAAACATCAGTTATTTTGTTATGCATAGGTGAGACAGTGCTGGCAATAGGAGGTGACCCAAAAATGGAACGGGTGACTTGCCTGAAGACTGAATTTCCGCCTTTTACATGTCTGAAGTAACTACAGCTGATAAATAACATGTTACATTCAGAATACACAGTAAACCATGTATTAAAGTACTGGTACAGGGTAAAAAGATGGTTTACAAAGGACATGGGTGAGACATAACTGAATGCAGTTCTAGTGCCCTTTAAAATAGCTTAAAAATTGAAAATGGTACAGGAAAGCGTCACAGAAATAATTTCAGAGACAGAAAGAATGGCCTACATTTAAAAAGTCAGAGATTTCCATCTCTTCAGTGTGTTTAGAAACACAGCCAAACCAGCCCAAATATTTAATTCCCTTGCCCTACGCACAAGTACTTATTCAAGAAGAAATTACCGAATACTAGAAAGATCTTCAGACTAAAGGGCAAAGATATAACAAGAACAAGTAGGTGGATGATGAAGCCAGAGAAGTGATATTAGAAATAAGGCACTGATTTTCACAATAAGCATCATTAACTGCCAGAACAAACTCTCTAGTGAAGTGGATTTCCCATCTTTGACATTTCAAATCGGGACCTCATACTGGGAGATATTAGTCAGGTGTGTCTCTGGGCCTGGATCCCAGAGACCAGACAACATTTAATAGCAACTAATATACAGAAAATCATGCTGGGTGATTTAATAGTCCTTATTCACTCCCAAGTTGTATGAAAACAAAACAAAAAAATTATTCCATTGTCTTGATGGAAAGCCTAAAGGAAAGCCACAGTTTTAAGGGCTCTGGATGACAAACAGGAGCAGCTTTTCTGGGAGTAACTGTAATGTAGCAACACTTAGCTCTCTACTATAGTTGTTGCTGGCTTCTAATTCTGGCTTTAAATGCTATGCTATCAGCTGGTGATTCAGCTGCTACTACATGCCAAGATGACTTTTTTTTTCCCCATGCAAATGTGAAACACATAATTGGGGTAGAAGTCACTGAAGTCATCCTCCTTATCAATAAAATTCTCTTCACTCTGGTAGCTGGTTTGACCAACTCCTCCATTTCTACACAAAACCACCTCAAAATGTTACCTGGTTCTACTTATAAATGCATGCAGTATTTAAATGCTGGATAAAGTGCAACTGCTGATTAAGAGAATGGTCTTAGTGGAAAGATTCATAAGCAGGGAGTATGGTGGAAATTTTCCTAATTTAGACTTTTTTGGAACTTACATCTGGATCCAAGAAACACTTTCAGGTGCATGACAACATAGATTCAATGTGGACATTGCAACACTACAGGAAAAAAATCTCTAGTTTAATATGATTATTACAACACATATTTAAATATACTGGATTGCCAGGGATTCCTGTTGCTGTCATGTCCCTGTATTTGGTACTACTGCGTAACAGATGTAAGGCACTCTTGTATTAGTCACTTAGAGCACTGAGAGTAAAGACTACTGACAGCTTTACAGATTCACTGAACTCATGAGACCGACTTAACACAGACAAAACACCTACTGAATTATTTACTCAGTGATTTTTACTTGATTTGTTAGAAAGGTTGGAGGAAAGCATGCACTCCAACTATACTTCTTGTACACAGAATGTCACGTAAATGGGGCTAAGAACCTTCTGAGCCTTTCCTCAAAGGAGTTACTGTGCATCCACATCTACAGAGATATCCCAAACCATATCCCCAGTGGAAATTACCAACCCAATGACAGTGTTGTCCGCAGAGGAACCAGAGTCAGATCATAAGCAAATTCCCAGGAGGTTACTCTACATTGTCCTTTAAAATTTTTCAATGTCTTGCTATGGCTTTTCTGTTCCAAAGTCTATTCCAAAATGGAGACGCTATCTTAAAAGGTGAAGTTAATCTTCAGAGTGCAGCTTGGAACATTTTTTGCCATACTTGTAGATAGAGATTCACTCAAGTGTGATTCTTTTCTCTGGCCCAATGAACCTGGATGAGAAAACTGCTCTCTACAGCAATTGAGCAGAAAGGAGAGAAATGAAATTCTGCACCATCATTTCCTCTTTATGACTACAGTGACCAGAGTAGGAAAATAAGGGGCTGAGAACTCTGCTCATTTTCAATTGCTGCTTACCCAAAAACCAGTGGCTTTATACTGACTGGTTTATGTCATTAACTCCTATGACTCATATTGCAGTACAGTTGTCTGAAAAAGCGTTGACCTTGAAAAGCAACTGCTTCAAAACACATGCTCATTATGTGAAGAGAGTGAACATATATAGCATTATAGCAGGAAGCTTCAACACCAGGATTCTGTACTGAGTAAAAATAGAGCAGAACATTTTGATCGATGATGAAACACTGGTATATTTTAGACATTCTAAAAAACGATTTTTAGATAGTGGACAGTGTAGGAAAAAATAGGATTATCAGAAAAAAAATTGTGTGATATGGTTGAGTCAGTCAACACTAAAATCTTACAACATACTGCAAGTATCTTGGTATTTTGCATAAAGCTTCAGCTCTTGAAAGCAAATAGTTACACCAGAATCTGTGCTGTTTTACTAGCAAGTAGAGAGTAGCCCTAGATAAGAGACCCCACTCAGAGAGCTCATTCGCAAGAAGAAACCAAAGACAAAATGTCATGTGCTTTGTTATTTTATCTCTGTGTACCTTTTGCATGCTTAGGACATATAATGTACAACACATTGGTTATTCTGGTCTGAGACACGTGGAAAAAGCATAGGTATAAACTGAAATTCTGTGATTACCACTCCTATTTATTGCCCCTGGCAGGAAAGGTATCCAGCTTCATGCAGGTGCAATGAGGTGTAGCAGTGAACATGCACGTGGCAAGCGAGTGATGTGCTTTCATGTTAACTAAAAAGAGTAAATAGGAAGCATGTTGCATTCATGCTGCCACAGAGAGAGTTGTATTGCAGACAGCTCTTTTTGGGAGGCAATTCGTCATGCTTATTTTAGCTGTTTTTTCAGCAACTCTGATCTCAGGCAGCCTGGCTTGGAAACGCTCTAACTGCCAGCATAGTGCTCCCTTTACTGAACCAATCAAAATTACATGAGTAAGGTTTTTGTCTAATGGAGGAGTTACTGAAATACCTGAATTTTTCTTTGGAAGATAAATGAACAAACACTAATTCTCCACGTTGGCTTTTAGTTTTGCTTAAAATAAGACCTTTAAGGGGCAGTTACAGAGTTACCATTTAGCAAAGGCAAGATAATGTCAGAGACTAATGAAGTAATCCAAATAGATAGTTTAAGGTAAGAATGTCAATCCCACAAGCTGAAGTCCACGGTAAAACTTCTTGGTCTAAAAGTCTTGCACTAAAAGCTTAAAAATCAAAGATCAAATCTGAACTTTGTTTGGAGCTGCAATTTTTTATTTTTCATGTGGAAAAGGAGGATTTACTAACTGGAATAAACCCCAGATCTACTATCTCATATACATAATACCATTCAGAATTTGCAGTTTCCTGATATTTTTTACAAATTCCATAAAAGAACTGGAAAGTATTTACAGTGCAGCAACAGTCATACTGCAGACACAGCTGAACAATATTTAAACCGACTTGCTCAGATATTGGTAATCTTCTAGTTTCAGGAACAGTAAGTGTGACTACATTGTTACACTGATACAGAGACAGTGATTTAACAGTCAATTATGTCCTGTTTACAAAATACTGTGTTGTTTTGGAGTCTTGAAACTTAAAAGTGGGTAGAGTTTTAACTTTTGACTCTCCTAAGAGTGTGACGTTCTTGCTTTTTTTTTCCTCTTTTCTTGAATGACAAGAGAGTTTGTACGTGTATATATATTATATACATACAAAAATAGTAATATTATATATATATCCTCTTTTTATTATTTTGCAGGTAGGTATGACAAGCTGCTTGTTATAGAATGCCTACATTTGTATGGATATGAAAGATCTAAACAAAAAAAACTTTCCAGAAGCCCCCAAGTATCTTGTAAGCAATCAATGCAAACACTTCCAACATGATGTGAGATAGAGTACTCCACGCTGGAATTTATTCTAAAGAGATATTTGGAACTATGACAATGGTAAATATAATTCAGGGCACTGTTCTGGCACGCTGGCAGAACACAATGAAGCGTCTTGCCTGTACCTGCTGATTTTGCCCAGCTCAGGACAAAGCTCATACAAGTGAAAGAGAATAAAACATCTACTTTTGTATCAAAAAGAAAAAATTGAGCAAGTTCAAGGTCCTTTACAGGAAATTAAACTCTGGCAAAGAAAAGATTTTCCAGAAGAATGAAAAATTTGCCTTTTTTCAAATCAAGTTGTCTAAAGTTCAGAAATGATCTAGTAATTTAAGAGTAAAATCTGATGACAAAAGTCAAGTTTATAACATCTTTATTTTAAAAGGCAGGACAGTGGGGACAGAGCGAAGAAATGCACACAAAGACAAGGGAACATCTGTGACAATTCAGTCTAGCAAACATTCACAGAATCTTTGACAGAAGAAAGGCAACACAGAGCAATACTATGAGAGAAGCAATATTTTACAGTAGTGGCAAGTCCAGGTGGAATACATGTCACTCATAATTTGACATGAATTGTCATGTACCAGTTTTGTATGTCAGTCAAACATCAAATATTTACTTCATCATAAAATTGATGTAAGCAGAATCACATTCCATCAGAGCTTTAAACATTTTCATAAGCATTTACACAACTTCTATACAGAAAATTAAGTAGAGGAACATAGACTCTACACCACTCAGGAATTTGATTAAGCTGCATTTATGGCACAGAACAATTTTGCAACAAGATTAGACCATTGCCAGGACAACTTGAACAGAGTTAACATGTAGAGCTGGGCAGGAAACATCTTGGGAAAATAGGGAGTAGGAAAAGCAAAGAGAAAGAGAAGCATATGCCAAAATAGCAGTAACTTGGTGTTGCAGGTACTGCTATTCCTCCCATTTCATACAAAGAAATGTTTATCCTTCCATGGGTTCTTCTCTCAAAGGAGCTGTTCCACTTTGTGAAAATATTTGAGTACATTAATTGGATCAAGGACTTCAATCTAACTGTCTCAAGGTTAATGAAAAGCCTTATTCACCAGGCCATATTCAGTACCTCTATAGTCCTTTCACTATTTTAACAAGGTGAAACAGCTTCAAGAGAATATCTTGAGGGAACCAAACAATGTGCTCCAGAATAACCTCTAGCTTCCGGTTCAGGGCGTTCACTTGTTAGATCTAAGATCTTGGTTCAAGCCTCTGGTTTAAGTAGTGAAGAACAAAGGCCCTGCACTCAAGTTCCCCACATTCCAAAAAAACCCAACAAATGCTGACTCCAGAAGATTTGTTATTTTGAGAGTATCTCTGGGTTTGACTGGCAATTCCATCCTGGAGTTGAAGAAGCTTCACAATAACAGTTAGTGGATGTTCCTTTAAAAAGTTTTGGTTTTGATAATTTTTCATCGTAAATGAAAAAAAAAACCTTCATAAAAGAAGTTCCCAACCAGCTCTAATAACATGTGCTATCATTTCAGTTCAGAGTTAAAAGAACATTACATGTTTCTTTGCAGTCAAGGCAATATATTGCTGGCAAAACAAGATTCCAGTTGTCTTATGTTATACGCAAGATAGAAAGATTCAGATACGAAGGACAACAAAATATGTAAACGGGTTCAACAGTAGGAATAAATACCTTCTTTAGCCACATAAGTCACAATGTAAGTACCACCTTTTTACATAAATGATCGGTTTCCTCAGCTAACTTCCACAAAATGGATGTAGGTGGAGCTACTGAAGGACAGGAAGCAGACTCTAGTGAATCAGAGCAGGTGACAAAGGTTCTGGAGTAAACATCTTCTATTACTGACACAGGTATATAACCTCAACACAAGCTGAAATACCAACTAGCCACCATCCCCCAACCCCCCACCCCCTTTCTCTTTTAAGCACATAATCCACAGGTTGTTCATGTGAAAACACATTTAAGTCAACGAACCACTGGAACAGTTCTTTGATAGAATGACTTTATCGCACTTTCAGAGAGAAGCATTTCAAAGAGTGGTATGAAGCATAGTTGAACCATGCAAATGTACACAGTCCATTCTTCCCACCAATCCTTTGAAGCTCCATTTGCTTATTTTTATTCAGTTGTGCTTTATTGTGATTAAACGAAGCAGAAGATTAAGAGTATTTTAGAGCCAAACAGGTCTCAGAGAAACAAAATCAAGGTATTTCCCTTTAAGTCCTGCAAAGCTATGCATATGCAGTCATTTTATTAGCATAATTATAGTTAAGTGTTTTATGTTATATAATGGAGCCATGTGATGCTTTTAATCCTTTAAAATCAATATACACCATTAAGATGTTGCTTAGCCAATTTTCCCCATAGAACGTACTCATTTCCTTCTGTGGTGCGTAAACAAAAAGGGCAGTGGTCCCCATTGTAGGGTGAAAATATTCACTAATACAGTCCTATCGTATATATGGAAACATGCACTTTGATATTTTTTCCATTTGTATGACAATTCATGCTTTTGGAACCCACAGATTTCTATCCATACTATAAGCACACAAGCACTTTGTACTATCTGTAACTGAAGATTAATAGTGGAAAAAAACTGTGAAAGACAAAAGTATATTAACTTTAATGCGCTCATGTTATGGTGTAATGAAGTTTTTCTTGCTGCTCAAAAGGGGACAGAAAACATGCCATGCTATGCCAGTATAGCTGGAGGAAGCAACTCAGCACACAAACTGCAAATCTTAAAGAAAAGTGTGAGGATTTTTTTCCTCCTGTTAAAAACCCCTTTTTTCCCTTCCATTCTCTACACATCTGTGTAAATAACAACTCACCAGGTATCAAAGGTGGTTTGTCTCTTTGAGTGGTTTGCCGCTGTGCTGCTGTCTGCTGGTAACACAGAGGCTCTGTTTGACACGTTGTTTTCTATGTACGTACTCTCTGGACGCGGAGATGGAACTGAACAGAGAAACAGCAAACAATGTACACTGAGCTCTGCCAAAAACCCCAGCTCTATTTCAAAATGCACTGGATACACGCAGCACATAAATTTATTAGAATTATGAGTACCACCAGAAACGCCTGCACTGGATTAAAAATTGATCAGACACTAGTTGCAGCATTAATGCAGCATCACAGTACACTGTCTATCAAAACTGAATCTGTAAGTTTTTGTTCAAGCTGTAGTACAAAAGTACAAGCTAATAACCTTTGTATTAAGTCACTACTTGAGAATTACATAAATATGAATTTACTTGTTTCACAGTTACTTGTACATATTATTATCAATGGTTTTGCATGTAATGTCATAAAACTATTTTTAAAATACAGTACCATTTTCCCAAAGCAATAATTAAGTCTGTCTAAAATATATTTGATAGATCTAGTTAAAGAGAAAAAAAACTCTAGTTTATAAAAAGGAATTGAATAAACCCCAGACCTAGAGTTTCCTTAGCACATGACTTATGGAAAGTCATTCTTCTTTGGAACTTTTTGTTTCACTATGTATAAAAAAGAAGGATAATCCATGTCCAATTTTAGGATTGAGGATTCTTAAAGATTCTCTGATGCATGGGTGACAAAACCTTACACTCAAAAGCATTGCTCAAAACAGTATGAGCTTTAATATTGCTCACAGGTTTTAATATTGCAATGGGACCCTTGCAAGGATTGTCACAGACTTTAACATGTCTAAATCAGGTAATCAGCCAACTGGTCAACCTGAGGAGGATCAGAGGGAGATTTGTGACTCTACTTAAGGTTATTAGGTGACTCATAATCGAATTTCAGCTGACTGGGGCTTCTTTAGGTTCAGAGGAGTCCCTCAAGTCTCCTAACACTTGCAGGACAGTAATTAGCTTCTTATTATCTTTTTCGAAACAATTACCCAGGTTTAGCCATGAGGCAGCTGCTCAGAAATTGCCTTTTTTGTGTGCCACAATAGAACAGTATCTATTTTTGTGAGTGTGTATACAGACACATGCACACTTGTAGGTATGTATATTTACACATATATATGCACATACACAACCCCATTTTATTATTTCTTCTGAACTGGAATTATGTAAATGTGCTTTTGCTTGTCGTTGTTCATGTTAATCCTCTGTATCCCTTTCTACTACTTGATTCAATATTCCATACTAAAATTCTTGATTAAATTTGAAAGACCTGTGATAAAATTACCTCTGTAAAAGCTGCCAACTCTTCTCGGAACAGGGTCATTATACAGAATTCTATTTTCCTTAGTAGATGCTCCATCTTCTGTGTGTGGATCATGATATGCTCCACCCTAAATAAAAGAAAATCAAACTACTTAAAATTAAAGACTATAAACTGATTTGCATTTTTTAACCAACTCCATAAGCAACAGTACTCCAAACTTGACCACAAAATTTTCCTTTCATGTTATTAATAATTGCCAGTATCAAATCACAGACTATGTAATCAATAATTAGTTGGTTTTGCTGCTTGTTTGCTTTTTTACAAAATTACAAAAACGGCATTAACAGAATTTTGCCTCTAAGTTGCAATTTTAAAAACTTGAGCCTGATTCAAAACCTCAGATTTTTGCTGTGAATGCAATGCAGCTGTAATGTCTCTGAAAGAATCTTTCGGGGGAGGCCTTGTTAAATTGATTTCTGATGTCATTCTGCTACTAGCAAATTTAAAAAGAAAACAGGAAATGCATACAGTTTGTGATAATTACAATACCAAAGCACTATCATCCCTTATCAGCTATTAAACAGCAGTACCTAGAGGTACCAACAATCACAAAATCTGCTGTATGCAAAATACCTGGAAGTCTCTGAACTAAGAAATCCATAGGCAAATAGTTTAGTTAGACAGAAGAGCAAAAAGAATATAATTACTTTTAATTCATTCTATTTTTCTGAATACAGTACTTCCTGGAAGTACTTCATGCAAAAGCTTAAGTGAATCCCTACAAACATCCATATGCACATAATTTGCCACCAAACGTGGCTTAACCCCTCTCTTAAATGAATCAGGTGCTGCAATTTTTCCTGCAGTATGAACCGAGCAGATAAAAGTCAATGCCCTCTACGAGGTCCCACAGGAAACTACTAAAATTCCCATATGAATCAAAATCCAGAATGTCCAAGAAGGACAAAGATTAAAAACTGAAACCATAAAAAACCCCAACCAGAATTAAGAACTGGGATTTCAATTCACTGCATGAGTGATTTGCAAAATCTACTTTGCCTTTTGTTGATGATGGTCTAGTCTCACTGTCACAGATAAAACAAACTTTGAATCCATGCCAAGAGCAGAACTGAAGCTAAAACAATGCTTTAAATTACAGTTGGATTCTAAAATTTACCAGAGGCTGGTAAACAAAAGTGTTGAACTGAGACTTGAAAAGCCCTAAACCTAATACTGAATGCAAGTTTTTTGTTGGTTCTTTTTTTAAAATAAGACTTAAAGCCTGACAAACAAAGAATGTTTTTCTTTAAAAAGTCTTGGTAGAGCTAAAGAGAAAATCAGTGAGAAATGAGAAACATGGAAGTGAGAAAAAGGAAAACAATAAGGAATCTTTGAGAACGCTTGTGTTATTCATGATTTTTTTAGATCACTAATCCTGAGGGGTGTGAAATTTTCTGATTCCTAATGCAGAATACAGAAGAGAGGTGGGGAAAAGCGAAGATAGGAAGGAGCCAAAGAATGACTTCTTCGTGAAAATGCCTTTAAGAGGCATAAGAATATTGACAATTTAATTTTCATTTGTTACTGAAAGTAGTATTAAAAAAAGCAAAAACCAGCTTTGTGAGTTTACAGAGTTGGCATCCATTTCAGAAGAGTCATTATCCTTTCACACTTCTAATGGTTGAAATACGTATTTAAAAGCATTAACTAAAGGCTTAAGTTTAAAAAATATTGACCATAAGAGATAAAGGGAAGTCTTTTACAAATGAATAGGCTTTCCAAAGCAAATGAAAATCAATAGAACCTTAAGCATTAAGATACACATCAATTTTTCAAAATAAAATAAAAATTTGTCAACCAATTTTTGAAAGACAAGAATGATCTGATTATTCATTTGAAAAATAATCAGCCTCTAAATAACAGGAAGTTAAATCAAAATTGCTTCAAATTACTAACTGCTGCATAATGCAGAAAAAGGTCTTAATGCAGTGAAGAATACAAGGTAGCATGAGCTTTTACTATCAAAAGCTGAAATGTTGGTATTATTGCCCTTTGACAGTAATATCTTGAATAAGTAACATTTAACTTGACTGAAATGAGAAAGACACAAAGAAAAAAATTATTTTGAAATGGAGCTGCTGTAATTCCTTTTAGGTAGCCTTTTTTTTGTTGTTGTTGTTAATTATTAATCCATTGCATTTCTCCTACTTTGATGAGATATTTTCTGATGTGTAAATACACATAATCCTGAATGGAGGAGATGTGGTAAGTATGACAAAACATATTAGGTCTTTTTTTCTCTACTGGACTGAAGAGGCAACCGCTACCTGAAAACTCTTTTTTATGATACCTGTAGACCACTATCAAGCAAGGTACACATAGACATTTCTTAGATGAACTAAGTAGACAGAGTATTTCAGTTGCTTAGAGTAAACCATAACTTTTGGACCTTACATAACATTTGCAGCACTCTGACTTCCTTCAATTTGTAAACAAATCTGAACTAAATGTTCTCTCCATTGTCCTTAGTTTATCACAGAGAAACAACCACTCTTTTTTGTACTTGTCTCTGCACCATTTTGTTACTATAGCAGTTTAAATGTTTGAGGACAAATGCAGTCATCTTTATACAGCTGATCTGTAACACACCAGATAATTCAGAAGTGCTGTGTAAGGAATGTAAATCAACACCAGAACTAGCCCTTCATCTACTCCCTCATTAATGCTCACAGAAGAACACAATCAGGTGTCTAGTGGCAGTAACCACGGTAAGGAGTCAATCACCAGTGGCCTTTACAACACAAAAATCTCTGGACTACCCCAGCTATTTATCACACTATCTAAAGAAATATTGTGAGCTTCGATATTACTTCAGTAAATTATGGCATTTCATCAGTAATGTCCTGCTGTAAGTGAATGAAACACTAGTTTCAAAAATTAACATTAGCATTCGTAACAGAAATACATACAAGAAAAGCTAAATAAAAACACAAATGAGAAAGTTAATTAAGCAAAATGATTCGATAAAAATCACATCAGACAATGTAACCAAAGTCTAAGAAGTACTAATGAAATTTTAACTTCAGAGACAGTTTTTTCTGTTCTCACATTTAGGTACTTTATGATAATGGTATTCATAGTTCATTTTTTAAAACCACCTTGAAATATTCTTCTGAAAAAACCCCAACATTCCTTGCCTTACAACAAAACAAATAAATAAATAACTTCAGACAAACAAACAGGACACTCTCCACACGTGAAGTAAAAAGAGAAAGAGCAGCTTTTCTGTAAGAGGCAATATTTTGGACTAACCCTATTAGTATCTTCCGTACAGTCTTCTCTTGATGAGCCAACAGATCTTGTGAGTGACTTATGCTGCACCTGTGGAGATAACAGTTGCAGGCTGTTTGCTCTGGCTGCCATCCCTTGCCCTATGCTTAAGCCACCCTCTGAGCCCTTTGACCTCACTCTGTCCCGGCTCACATACATAGAGTGTCTATGAGGGCGCTGCTGTGAAGAAAAAGGACTGGTATAACCTAGACCATAGGAAAAAGATTCGTGTGGAGCAGATAAAGAGTGGGAATGGCTTCCATCCATGTGATCTGGCAGTTTTAACTCCTCCATTGTTTTGGAGTGTCTTGTTGATGGTCTTCGGGAGTCCAGGGTGCCCTCACTGCGGTTATTCCTCCCGGACGGACTGAGCAAAGTTCTGTTATCACCGTGTCGGGGAGCAGTCGGACTGGTAGGAGAGTTCAAGTCCATACAGCTGGATGGAAAATACCTACTGGTGTTTGGTTCTGCAGCTTGGGCCCTGGCCTCGGAAAGGTTGCCCACGGATTTCGAGTCTGTCAGAACTCCATGGCTCTTTGACTTTGTCCGATAGGAAGGACTCTTAGAGGACTGTGGGATAGTATCGATGTAGCTGTGGCGGCTGTGCTTGTCGCCGGGCTGCAGCGTCCCAGTTTTGCTTTGAGAGGTTTCCATAAATGAGTGCCGGTTCTGCTGAGATCTGGTGTTGGACTTGAGGTACTTTGTACCCGAACCGTCAGAACTTTTGGTGTCCACATTAAAATCAAATTCTGTTTTTCCCTTTGTGTCCTTTGGGCTGAGAAGGTGTGGCATGTTATTATTGGCTATATCCTTGTTGCCAGATCCAGGTGTGTTGCTTGGTTTTTTTGCATGCATTGGACTAACTGCAGGTCCAGGAAGGTTTCCATTTAAAAAGCTTTCATTTGCTGGAAGACCCTCTTCTCTTGGCCCGCCAGCCCCTAGCGTCTGCATATCCTTGCTGTTTGATCTGTGGTGTGACTGCAAAGCAGAACTTTTGCTGGCTTGATTTCTATATTAAAATGCATAAAGAAGCATTAATATACCAGATTACATATTCATGTATTAATAACTTCAAAAAAGTACACTCATTTCGGTTGCCATTTAAACCCACCAAATTTAACTGCAGTAAGATCAAATACTGCCAACTGAGGCATCAGAAGCTCCACTAAAATCTGCAAGTGTTAGTATATTGTTGTTTCTGGTTATATTCTAATGGACAAACTCAGCTTTGGTTAATGGATTTTGCTGACCAAAAAAATGAAGGTATCAGATCTAATAATAGATATTCCAACATATATTTACACATTTATGCATGTATGCAAATACTATATGTGCACATCACTAGGGTAAGCACTACCTTATGAAAATTAGCTGTATATCCATCTGAAAAGAATCTTAGGTACACCTGGCATATGAAAGGAAGGTAGCACAGTAGCGTATATCATCACTGTCAAAAACTCCCGATACAATCCATGCTCCAGGCTATCTAACTTAATCCTGGTTTGGAGGGGGAGGGAAGGTGAAAGGAGGGGAAAGAGGTTATTCTGCTGGTAAAGACATACAGATGGAGTGAGCCTGAGCTCACTGCAGCAGAGCAAGCTCTGTAACACCAAACCCAAAACCTACCCAAGGAACCCCAACTTCTGTGGAACTTGGCATTATCCCAGTTCTTGGCACACTAACTCATCTCCAAAGCTGCATCTGAAACGCTCTGGAACCAGACTGACTTGGTGCAGAGCTACTTTGTGATGTCCTTAACCTTTATTTTCCAGTTCTTCTGGTTTTGGGATTACAGGACTGAGATATGAGTTGATTCTGCAAACGCTCAGCCTGAATTAATTTGAGCAGGATTTATTATCTCCGGTTTTCTGGTGTTCTTCTGGACTTATGCTGGCACTGCAAACTACCCATGACTGTGCAGTCCTGCAGATGGACTTGTTTGCCTTGATGGACCTGAGCAATTAACTTATTTCTGTAGCTAATCAGAGGGTTGAAGTGAGGGCTCCCTGTACCTTTGTTGATCCTTTTGATAATTATAATTGGATAAGGCTAGCCATTTTTATACCTAGGATTTTTGTGTCAACCACTTTCAGTGACATAATTATGCATTCTATTAGTTTCTAAAGCGTTAGCAATTTTAATGCCAGTTTAAAGTACTTTTTAATTAGCAGGAAGTGTATTTTCTAAAACTTCAGAGATATAAGGAACCTAGTGTTTTTAAGTCATGCAGCTAGGCAAGCCTTTTAGACAACAAGTTTCCCACAGATCTAGGTTTTTCTTTCTGATGCCACATGTCTAATGGTAAAACTTCTATCCTAAATATCTGCCAGGGCAGCTAAAACTTTTTGAAGCGTATCTCTGAAAAAGTGTAAATTATAAATGTCATCACCCCAAACCCTAAAATGAGGAGCAATTTTTTTTGAATTTCACAGAAAGAGCTAAATTAAAACATGGCCAGGATTAAAAGCCACTAACATTCTGCATACTTCAGAGGGCAACCTTTGGGAAAGCATTTGTCAGAGGAATACCATGAGGCTTTTTGCACTGAAGTATTTTATCCACCAATAAACCTGGTTCATTGGGGTATTAAAATCGAGTGGCTTCTCTCAAGCTGTGTGGGTCCAACAAGGCAGCCACTGAGCAAACACGTCCAGCTTCGCGTTCAAATAGACTAGACCTGATCCATACAGCAATGGTAGCTTTCCAAAAGAAAAGAGCATTCCTTTGGAATCTCGGGCATCTTCCAAACCACAAAATTCCTATTGTTGCTCAAGAAAAAGGCTAACATTTTTTTAAGGTGGGTAAGCCAACTTCGTTTTCTTTGTCATATGCAGAAACGGCTTCAACACAGGAAGCCAGCAAAAAATTTCAGCTTGAGTAGCTGTAATACAGTAAAACTGTGTCTACACTGACAGCAACTCACTCACTGGCAGAGCACATGTCAGTGAGAACAGTGACAAGACGACATTTACCTGTTAGATAATGTGTTGCTGTCTGCATGGTAAGGTTTTCTCTTAGCTGACCGCGAAGGGGAACTTCCACAGCGATCCAAGAGTCTTTGGGTTTGAAACGAAGGGTGGTTCAAACATTGTTCTGTCAAATATCTATCTGCTGGATCTAACTTCAGTAAGTTCTTTGAAAAACAAATACCAAAGTTTAAAATGTTAGTATCTGTATTTGCATCAGCAAAAAATGTAATAAAATACAGAATGTTATTGGGATAAGTTTTTACTCTCCAGAGTTTCTGGGATTAGATATAACTGCTAGAATAATTTCATGGTGCATTAAAATACATATGAAACAAAAGAAACACTTACAAATCCTATACTCTACTTAAGAGATGAAAGGTCTCAGCCTTGCTAATTATGAAATATATATGAGATATATACATATATATAGCTGATGATAGTTAAAATATGCTTAAAATATAAAAATATCTAAAATTTTTACAATATGTTTTATATATATCTATACACGTTTAAAATACATGTATTTTAAACAGATTTTTCAGGATATACCTTACAACGTTGTTGTTTTGAATTAAAAATATTAAATTTACCAATAAAAAGAATGCTACAGTGAAACAGGCTTTACAAACAGAAAGAACAAGCATATGGGAGCATTTTTATACAAAAATAAACAGTATTTTAAAGTTAGTATTTTTAAAAATATACAAATGTAAGAGTTCTGGTTTTAACTTCTGAGGTTCAAGTCCACCCGTATTTTTACAGAATTCTCTTAACTGTTTACAATGCATTCACAATTACATTTGCTTTACAATTCTGTTGTATCTGTGGTGATTCTAAACAAGACACTTTTTGACATGTAGAAAATATTTAATCACAAAATTGAAAACAGTAGCTTGGGTGTTTTGGTAGAGTTGGAAAGATTTCTTGCAGGAACAGAGCAATACAAAACTTAACTTGGAATATTCAAACATGCACGACTGTCAGCAAGGTTAAAAGTTTGACTGGCTATTAAGTAAAAAGAATAGCTATTTTTTAAGGGTTATATATGTTTAACAGAGAAGAACTCTGTGTGTATATATGCATGTGCATACACACACAGTGCATTTCTGTATTAGTACACAGTATTCAGGCACTTGATCACACACTGGTTTTCCCTTCACAGGATCCCTGCACTTCAAAATGGAAAATGCTCAGAAAAAAAAAAAGGAAGTGACAAACTACATTTCTATGCAGTCTGGTCACACAGTAAGCATTGTCTTCCTTTCTCAAGTTCACAAACTGTGTACTGAATGGTTAACTACTTCTTTCCTCTTTTTTTCTGGTGCTCATCACTACAGTGCTCAAAATACGAGAAGGCCACATGTGATTTCTACATTCCTCCTCAGAAAAGAGGATGTCCAGAGGTTTCCTTCCAGTGCCTGTACACTAACTTACACAGCCTGGACAACAAGCAAGAAGAACTGGGGTTCAAAGGGAATCCCAAGGCTTTGAACCTGCCTGGAATCACAGAGAAATAGTGGGACAGGGCTCACGGCTGAGGCACAGCTGCTGATGGTTACAACTACTTGCACAAGGAAGGGGGTGGCGAGGGAGAAGAGTAACACTCCATACTGTGATGTTATGGTGGGAGTTTGCTACCAACCACATATTGAAGAGCATGAAGAAGATGAAGAGGACAACTCTGTATGAAAACAAGCAAAAGTTCATGGGTTGGACTCGATGATCTCAGAGGTCTTTTGCAATCTGATTGATTCTGTGAAAAGTCTCCTGATCCAACTATCCAGATATCCAGACTGGGTATATGTTCCAGGAGGTTTCTAAACTATGTTGGTGGCAATATCCTAGTGCAGCTGCTGGAGGAGCAAACTAGCCAAGGACAGGATTTCAGTCTACTTGAGCTACTGTTCACCAACAGTAAAGTACTGGTGACAAATCTGATCAGAGAAGGCACTCTGAGCTGTAGCAACCATGAGATGATTACAGTTAGGACTGAAATGACAGGTAGGAAGATAAACATCAGAGATAGGACCCAGGACTTCAGGGGAGGAAACTTCAGTTTCTATAAGAAATTACTAGGCAGAATCTCCTGAAAAACTGCCATCAGTGGAAAGGTGTCCAGGAGAGACACTTGATTTTTACAGGAAATTTATTGAGCGGTCAGAAAAAGCATCTTATTGTACAGATGACCACAAAAGGTTCAGACTGGCTAAACAGGGAGTTTCTTAATGAACAAAAATGCAAAATGGGAGAATGGAGTCAAGGACAGGATACAAAGGAGGCTTTAAAAGCAGTGTATTAGAAAAAAGGTCAGGCCACCTCAGAAAGCCAAAGTCCAGCTGGAGATAAGGCAAGTGAAGAACATCAAGGGTAAAAAGAAGGGGTTCTACAAGTACTCCAGTAGCAAACAGAAGCTCTGAGAAAATTCATGTCTGGTGCTGAATGGGAGAGACAAGTGAATGGAATGGAAGCATCTTTTTTTACCAAATCTTCACATGCAAAACCAGTTCCCAACTCCCTGATGGATGCTTACAAACCAGCACGACTTGTGAAGGAGAGCGGAGGACCAGAGCAACAAAGCAACGAGGTCAAATAGATGCCTCTTCATTAATCTAGTCCAGAAAGGCTCTCTAAATAGATATATTAATAACTCACTCCTTTAGCTGGCATAAGTTGAAGTGTGGGTTATTCAGTAATCTAGTAATCAGACCTGAAGTCCCTGGGAATGCAGATAATGAGGAACACAAGTGTGGACATGTGTCAGAAGGCCCATTTTCTGCAGAAGAGACAGGCATACAACAAAGTCTCTGAAGCATTTATAGGATGCAACTTGACCACAAGTCTCCTCTGTTCTCTTCTTGTAGTCTGCTCATTCTTTAACAAGGTTCCAACTCCTGAATTAAGTAATGTAGGTCAAACACTAGAAAACCCTTCTGCAGAATTCCTGACCTTTCTCACCTTGCAGGGAGAAACACAGACAGAAAAGATGAAAAGAATGAAATTATTTGGAAACCTGTGGTTTCCTAAAATTCAAGTGCTTCATTTCACAACTTTGTGGCTTTTAAATCAAATCAAAAGAACCTAAATGACATTGAGATATAACACAAAAATTAGGATAAATTTAAAATAATTAATCTTGAAATTGGCATTTTGCAATATATGCTACCAGAGCTTGAGCTACAGCTAGCTATGAAGCCAGAAAAAAATGTTTCTGTGAATTAGAAAATAGAGGAGAAAGTATAATAGTTAAATGAGCAACTATATGCACTGAAGTATCTAATTGTGCAGACTCCAGGAAACCAAGATAAAAGCTATGCTGACTCTCTTCATAAGGCAAGGAGATTAAATGTAAGTGATTTGAACTGGCTCTGTGGATGGAAAGAGTAGAGCAAATTTGATGATTTCTGCTGGCTACAACAATACTGCTAAAAGTAAATAAACACCCAAGTATATCCCAAAGCTGATGATCTCTGTTTTACAAGACAACTGGTGCAGTTGGCCTTGGGACCATAACATTCATTTAGAGTTGATTAGCCATATCCACACTTCCTATTTGTCCCATATTGCCTTTAACTCTTAAGTGGTTTTGTGATTCTAAACCAAATTTTTGACACTGTGACTTTGTTGGGGTTTTTTTCCAGCTTACTGGGAAGAAATAACGTGAGGGTTAGACTGCAGCTTACTGTGGTAATGTTTTCATAGTACAGTAGTAAAGACAACAGTACATGTTTCATACCCAGTAATACAGCACAAAAGCACAGCACAGTGTTTTACAGTGCTTGGCCATTTTGGGGGGAGCTAGCTTCTCCTGATTCCATATAAGAAGATATCCCAGGACCATATCCTAGTTGGCCCATGCTGACTTATTCCAAATCAGGGCTGAAGAGTAACCTAACATTACACACTGTGTAGAGGTGAGTGACAGGAAGCAGATTAAAGGTTTGGGTAAAAACCCCAAACTGGGGTTTTTTACCCAGTTGACACATAATTGTGTCAACTTTGACAACTGTCCCCATCCTCGTGCTTACCCAACAACAAATGAACAACAACTCAGGTTAGCCTAATACTCTGTGGATTTATCTAAATAAATGGTGGGTTGAGAGCTTCTACTCCAGTATTACTAAGGTGGCCAGTGCATCTGAGTGTATGTTGGTATAAATGCATGGTGCTGCAAAGGATGGTGATGCTTTTGTCTGGACTATGTATGGTTTATCAAATCACTGAACAGACCCTCCCAGCATTTGCAAGGGGTATTTTCCCAATTCCTAGAAAATACCAAGCCTTACTACAAACAATGGTGATACCAAAATATTACAAAAGGAAGTTCACAGGTACTTTTAAGATGTATTACATTAGAAAACAAAGGTCAAAAGCCACTTATATCTTTTCCTACATATTACAGACAGAAAATAAAAGACATTTTCCTACCTTCATAAGGTCAAGCAATACACCACTTAAAATTCCCAAATATCTTCTCTCTAAAGACTGTGGATGATTGACTGCTGGAAACTGTAAAAAATACAGGGTAAATATACTGATAAAATAAACAAGATATACATAAATACAATGTTTCAAAAAACAGAAATTACACAGTAAATCAAGGCATATAATTAATGGGAAACAAGCACTGAAAAAGTTAGTGATTTATGAAACATCGTCAAATGCTATAATGAAAGAAGTAACTGCTGATGTATGGTAAGCATCTAGTGAACCAAAGAAAGTATTCTTGATTATTAGAGCAGCCAAGAAACCTCCTCAAGTGAGAAGTAATCAACTTAGATTTTTTGTGGCGTTATGACTGACAAGAGGTAGGAGGTTTAAAAAAAAATTCAGAACTAACATAAGTAACCTATATTTAAAGGAAAAAAAGAAGATTAAAAATAGCCTTGAAAGAATTTGAGAGTGCAAATACAGTACTAGTTAAATAGCAAAGATTAACAAAATGCCAAGATGTTTTTAATGAAAAATGCAGAAACCCCAAAGGTTTAAGGTCCAGGATTACTGCTGTGGTCATGCTGCAGTAAGATCTGGGAAGGCCATGAGAAGTGCACACTACTGGGGGCACCCATTATTTGTACTAGCATTACTTTTCATAAATTACCTTACATGAACTTTAAAGGAAAGAACATTAGTTTGAATGTGTTTGTTCCTAAGTAGTCTCTGTATTTTTCTTTTTACTTCACTTTAAGAGGTTTACTAATAATTGAGAATCTTTTAAGTCCAAGTCTGATATGTTGATCTTACATAGTAACTTAGGTAAACTAAGGTTTTCGTGTTTCTTCCAATTTTTACATGAACCAAATGGCAAAATGTTCTTGTCTTCATGTAGAATGACAATCATAGAGATTTTATATCTAGAATGATCAGGAAAACATGAAAATGTGTTGAAGTTGTGCAAAGCAATAGTCACTATTCACTGGAATTGTTCAGATTCTTTGTATAATCTATTTATGGAATAATAATAACAGCCCTACATTGCCACTCACATTTTCCATAGAGGCATGAGCCTATGGATACTTTCTGATCCCATATTATTTTATTTCCTCCTCAAAAGAATTGAAGAGATATCACTAAATACTCTCTAAACCTCAGGCAAAAGAAAAAATGTTTTTTGTGAGTGTATGTGTATATATATGTAAATATGGAGGATATGGGCAGGAAGAAAGGACAGAAAGCTTGCAAATGTGCATCTGTATACATGTGCATGTGCTGCTGGAGTGTTTGTATCAGACTTTTAAAAAAAATCTTGTGTTACAATATGCTAGTACTCACAGTTACGGCAATGTAGAAATTCACTAGGTCTAAGCATATGGATAAAAAATTCCGCATCATGGGCTAGTTTCTATCTTGTGAATACCCAGCACCAGATCCAGCTTGTAAATAGTAACTGGCTTGATCACAGCATACCTTCTGTCTGCTATGCAACAGAAAACCTTTCACTATTAAGTTATGCTACATTCAGAAAAAATGCACTTTTAAGATGGTCTTATAACATGGCACAATTTTCCCCACGAATTAACTAACGAGTATCATATTCCAAACCAATATTTTTGTAGTATTTTTGAAGTTTAAGCCATTATTCAGACTTCAGTTCAGTATTCAAAAACTGTTCTCTGTGAGAGGCCGTATGTCACTGTCGTCATCACTTGCAGCCTGACTTTACAAATGAGGCTAAGGCGGCAGCAACATGTCTGAGGCCAAATAATAAACCACTGATCTGGGATGAGAACAGATTCATAACCCTCACCCTTGTGCTAATCACATTAGGTCCATGCTATCTTCTTGAATTTCTGTACTTAAAAGCTACAAAACAAAGATATTTCATTCTCATCCTAAACCACTACGGAGCATATATTCAAACAAGATTTTACTGCACAGCTGTGAAATAACATAGAAGAGGCAGTAATTTATTTTGCTTACAATTTTTAAAGTATTCCTTTCCTGATAAGGGGTTATAAATTTTTTAAGCAGAAAATCCCACCCAGCCTACTATTCTAAAAAGGATGAAATACAAATAGGACTTCGCAAGAAATGCTTGTTTAATAATTTTTTTTTTAAATCCTCCACTGATGATCTACAAACTTAAAAAAAAAAAATCCTCAGAATTAGTTATCCTTGTACCTAAAATAATTACCTTAACAACTTAAGCCAATTATTTCTTATCATCAGCAGCTAAACCAAAGTTATGGCAACTTCTAACATGTTTTAACATAACTAGATCCCCACCACTCCCTGTCACATTATCACAATTTCTCTATTTCAGAGTAAAACTCAAATCTTGAGTCTTTATCACAGATCAGGTCTCCTGAAACCTTTGTATGTCTCTGCATGATTTACACTAATGATTTCAGAACATTTATCATTATTATAAACTCACCTTTCCAAGCAACTTTTATTAATAAAAAATGGCAACCAAAACTGGATACAAGGAAACACGAGTACAATCACTGACCAGGATTGCTAAAAATAACACGGCTATTACTTATATATTGATTCTGGTATTTTTCCATATTACACATTCCCACTTGAGTAGATTCTTCACACTAGTGTGCCTCTGTCATTACATTATATAGGCAAATCCCTGAAAGGAACAATGCTGTCAGTAGGAAGAGCTTTTTTACTTATGTGGCCTTCATCAACTCCCCAGGAATGTAAGTCAAAAGGCAGAAAGCTCTTCTGCCATGGTAGTAGCAGCTACAGCTCAGATTTTTCCAACAGACTAGCCTGAAAACAGCAGTCATGAGTTTTTCACAATCTGACCTGACAGAGCTTTCCCACTAAACTTTACCATGTAAACCTGTCAGGGCAATGCTAAACTGGATATAAGAGGTAAATGTCATGACAAAAATGTCAAAGAAATGAGAGAAAATCTGTAATCAACTTTTCAGTTGAATCAACAGGAAAAAAAGCATATTTATAAAACTCAATACTGGTGTAATCAGAATTTTATTTTGACTTATGAATGCTTTAAAATCTATATATCCCAGACTTACACAGAAATAGAGGCAATAGATAATGAACAGTGTAAATGAAAAGAACCTTCACAGCAACAACAACAGTACTGTAAACATTGCACAAGTAAATAAAAAAAGCAAGAAAAAAGAACAAAGCTTTCCCTTACCCGCAAGCCATGGAAGCGTGGGTTGCTATAGAAGAGCTTCATCTGCTCGGCTGGCAGCGGGCCCAGCACCTTCTGAATGGTAAAGAGCTGGTCAATCTCACTCTCGCCAGGAAACAAGGGCTGCCCATCACTCAGCTCTCCCAGGATACAGCCTACAGACCACATATCCACAGCCTTTCCATAAGGGGCTCTGTAAAGTGAACGTACAATGTTTTTCACCCACTGACATTGTATTCTTACTGAGCTGTTTCAATTTATTGGCCATATTTCCCAAGGCCCACTTCCTTAAAGCACAGAAAAACAAAGTCTGATATAAAGAAACTACCTCACATACCAAGCCCTCTGTTTCTGCCCTGGATTTCCTGATGTCTCTATCACTGCTTGAAAAGACAGGAGAGGAATTTTCAAGTGCCCCCAGGGATCTGATTCTTTGTGAAAAATCTTACATACAAAAATAATCTTTTTGATTGCGAAGCAATTACCACTCCCAGCTAAACTACTACTAACTTCCCTTCTCTCCAGGGCCGATTCCTGTGCTCTGTTCCTTCATTACATTTCTTTTTTCCATTGTCTTTACTAGATGGGTAGGCATACTGGGTCTGGCCACTGGAAGAACAGAAAGGGTAAGAAATATCTGTTCCACAATTCATACAGTGAAATTTTAATTAGAAAGCAAATGGAATTCCTCTGAAAACTATTCCTTAAAAAACACAAGCGAGGAAGCAATGACAGCATCACAAAGTAAATAATTCCTGTTTTGGAGCAAAGCCATGGGTGGGGTTATAGGGAAAACTCTTTTTCTGTACACCCAAGTGTTACTGAATTGTAAAAAAATTCTTTAAACAGCCAAATTATTCCAAGAATCTCTTTTGGATGTTTTGAATAGAATGACTGGAGAATTCTTTTCACGTCAAAGAAAAAGTGTATAAAAATAATAAAGGCTGGAACAAAGATTGAACTGAAGACGTGTTTCACTGAGTCTCTTATTTTTGAAACTCATAATCCAATAACTCAACTTCTGTTTCAAGAGATTTAAGTTACAGCTGGCTTGCCAGGAGCTGCAGGTGACAAATCCTATCCTAAATCTGTCCTCTTCACTCCTTCCTTATGTTGATGATTAAAGATGTTTAGAGAAAGAACATGCTCGAACTGCAGAAAAAATATCTGACTTTTCCCCACTGATTACTCATTATTATTTACACAGCCTGTGGGATGGACACTTGGCCAGAGGAACTTGTAAACCCTTGATTTGATTAGGTGAAGGTGAGAGAGCAATTCTAGCTGGACGATAGCCCGAGTGAGACTACAGGCCCACTGAGACGACTAGTTCAGGAATCTATGGTAGCTGGGAAAGTCGAAGTAGGATAGGACACTAAAATTTCAAAAACTGGTTGCCTTTGAGAATCTGACACGAGACATCACAATCAGCGCTTGTCCCATTGGAATTGACTGCTGACAAGGAACCACCACAGTGGACTGACTCAGTGTTTGACCTTTCTGGGATGCTGCTAGTCCAACCTACCCATTAGGTCAGAGTGCCAAGGAAGGCCCAGTTTATCTCCTCACTGCAAAAGGCAACACAAGCGAGAATGGACTCCAAAGCCTAGAATCTGCTCTTTAAGATGCTGTGTGCCTGTATCAGAAAAATGAGGCTCTGGGAGAAAAAGTTTGTGAGACTGCAGGTAAAAATCCTACCCTTTTATTATGACAGAAAACCAAACACATCTTTGTTTACAACTCCCTTTTAATATGCAGTTTCCTCAACTGAAATGTGAAATGGGGAAAAAGCTGCTGTAGGCTGGGGTATTGGAGAACAAGCTAGGATTACAACTGAGGAATGGGCTAAAACTCCCTTGAGGCATGGATCATTCCCCTTCCTTGCTCTCAAGAATAAAAAAAATCTGAATCACAGGAACTTTTCACTATTTACTCTGTAGCCAAACAGAAACAAATCAGAAAATACCCATTTCCTAAGGCAGTGTAAACTGCAGTGTTATTGTTTGGAAAGGCATGCTCAAGACTACTGCTGGCTGCCAGGATCAGTCTCCTCAGGTCACAAGAGAAAAAAAAGTCATGCAAAAGTCATATGGCTGGATAAATGAAATAACTCTACAGGACTGAAAGATCATAAATCAGAAATATTATAGTCTATGCCTGCACATATTAGATTCTTCAAAACATGTTTGCATCTAGTAATTTAGTATGTTTTAAAATCTACTGGCTTTTAGCAATATTTTGTCATCAAAGGGTACAGAGTACTCCACCAGTAGCTAGTTACCTGAGGCTCTCCAAAGTGAGTAGATTTTAGATGTTCTGTGAATAATTAGGCAGCAATTTCTTTCCTTTTCTGAAATTTAAGTCTGGAACCTTATTGCTAAACAGAAACCACTCTGGGACACATTTTAAAAATTGAAAAAGTAAAACTGTATTTGTTAAAATGTATATATTTAATAAACCTGAGAAGAATTTTAATATTAGATCCTTATAAAGATTTGGTAAATGCAAGGAAAGGGGAAATGGGAAAGATCAGTGCCTGGGAAATAGAACAGGTTTGCCAAGAAATAGGCATCACTTTTTGCCAGAAAAACTTGGCATTAAAAACATACACCAGCAAAGCTGAAGCATTAAATACACAAATCCCCACCCTTTCTCTACCAGTTAATCAAACAGATTTAGTCAACTACAAACAGACACGATTCCTGCTAAATTTCCTTTGGTAACAAAACAGTTTTGAAAATTGCAGGTCAGACTGATACTATATCTGTCAAGGTTTTCATGTCTTTTCTCCGAAATCCTCATTACTACTAGCGAGAGAGCAAAATATCATGTACCTTAAAAGGCCACAATTGATGCTTTCTTTTCAAGTCTTCTTTTATACTTACATATGCATACACACACATGCACTTTGTTGTAAGCTTATTCTCCAAGATATGAAAAACTGAGCTTTGAGGTTTTTAACGACAACTTTAACATAGGATTCTGCATATAAGAATGCAACTGCCTACCAATTTGATTAAGATTAGTACAGCTCTGGGAAAGCTGGGATGACTTTGTTGACAGAATAATTATTACTTAATGCCTTACCCATTCAAAGAATATCTAGTTCAGCATTAATCAAAGCTTCCAACAAAGACTGGTTGCCCAGCAGCATGAAACACTGTGTTTAAAGACTCTTAGGAGTGACCAGTACTTTTTTGATTCATCCTGTGGCTTCCAATTCCTTATTTTAAGAATATGAGTATATAAATACTATCACTATACATTGGAATTGTATTCTATGAGAGCATTCATGTAAGTTAGATTAATGCCCTGTTGAACTCGATAGTAACGGGAGATCTCCAGTTATTTTTTTTCTCTTCCTTTGCCCTTTTGGGTCCTATGAATTTGCTCATTTATTATCTGAAAATCTGTTTTATCTTGCAAGGTAATGATACATTCATTTTACAGATTAATAAAGGAGTAAAACTAAATTGTCTGGCTGAGGCTACTCATGTAGCTACTACTTTTGCAGGCAATGCAATGCTAACTTCTCAGTGCTTTATTGAAATGATTCTTACAGCCTCCTTCAATAAATTCTTCCTGACTAGTACAAAGCTAGCACCAGCCTTTTGAGTGACTTCAGCAGTGCTGGCAAAGTGTAACCAGAAATGAAAACCAAATCACAGAATCATAGAACGGCTTGGGTTGGAAAGGACCTTTGAAGATCATCTCATTCCAACACCCTTGACACGGGCAGGGCCACCTTCCATTGGACCAGGTTTCTCCAAGCCCCATCCAACCTGGTCTTGAAGACTTCCAGGGAAGGCGCATCCACAGCTTCTTTGGGCGACCTGTTCCAAGGCCTTATCACCTTCCGAGCAAAAAAATTCTTCCTAATACAGGATGAGGATAACTACAAGTGTCACATTGTGAAAGCTGCACTGCCATTGCCATGTGATGTCCACTATAAGACTAATGAAACATTTCAGGCTAGAGGACTACCATGGAAACCTTTTCTGAAGGAAATGGGGGTGGGAGTGCAGGAACTGCAAGTACATCTGTTATAATTCAGCTTAATATTTTAATCAGTTAAACACTGCTCAGCTCAAGTCAAGTCATACCGACTTACTGGAAACGAACAAAAATTAATGAAAATCTAGAAGCCTCTTGAAATCTTGTCTTTAAATAAACCACAGTTCTCCACAGAAGAAGTTTACAAAAGATGCTTGAAAAACTGTAAAGAATCAGTCAAAATTTATCATGGCAGTTCTACAAGCAGTTCTACAAACTGTACTTACCCAAGCAAGAGTTCAGGTGAGCGGTACCATCTGGTAGCCACATATTCTGTATAGTTAGCATTGCTGCCTTCAGAGAGGTTACGAGCAAAGCCTGTCAGAGAAACAGCGTGAAATATTATACCCCATTTTAAATACAATATGTACATCACCACTGATTTTGGTAGTAAGAGATCGCATCTATTTATGTAGAAGCAAATTGCTTACAGCCCCTGCTGCAGAATGATCTCTCTAACAAGTGCTTGTCTACTGAAATACAAGCTTTTATTGAGGCAGCAGTGAAAGTCAGCACGTCTGCTTTCATGGCTACCTTACCTGTGTACTCTCCTCACAAGTCTGTGGGGTTTTGCTATCATTTTTGGTGCTTTACATAATCCAAACAGATTGACAAAAGCTACCTGTCATTATGCCACGTAAGCTATTGAACTATTACCTCTACCGAGATACTTGCAAAAGATTCATAACACTAGAAACTATACACATGCAGGTGGAGTAAACCCTTCTGTTCATTGATTCTAATTACCACAGTCTCACTACATTCAACTGGTCAAAAAACTATTTATTATTCTTATTTACGGACACTGCCCCCCGACCTGACAAAGAAAAGGGTCATCTCCTCAAAACTGTAAAAAGCAGGAATCTACCAAAGATCAGCAAACTGTTTATATCTTCATTTGGCTGACTCCACATGTTTTGGCTTCCCACCTGCTTTAGCACCACATTCACAGCAATTCTTCATAAATTAGGATCAGAAAGCAAGTCCAAATTAAACACTTTCTCCACATAATTTTGTTACCAATAAAAAAATTTTAGGAAGTTACATTTATGTGCAATTGTACCAAAACTTCACTACTGTCCTAAGGCATAACAATTATCACCAGTAGCTGTGAGAAGAGTACTGGAATATATATATATATATACACACACCAGAGGAAAATCCAGATGTAGGAATAATTTAGACTTTTGTTTTTGTTCTCCATTTATAAAACGTCAGCCAAACACCACAGTAATTTTGTTACTGTATTCTTAATGTAGAGGTACTCTAGGGCAGATTTTGTCACTGTTTTCAAAAGGTATCAAGATTCCTACTGTTTTCAAACAAATAATTAACAAGGTGAGACAGGATAGACAGATCTCAGCAGAAAGACTTCACATGTGTAGGCTCCTTACTAGAGCTCAAACCAAGACAAGCTTTTGGGACTGAAATGCAGAAACAGCATTTTTAAAATGCTTTCTTACAGGGATGTGGCATTAAGACTCAGTCAAAATTCACTTCAGTGAAATCACTGTAAGCCTTTCCACTATTGCATAAGCAATGAAGAAAGCATAAAATTTCAAAGTGTCACAGAAGTACAATGCACAACTTTATTTTCTGAATCAATTAGTGCTACTTAAATGCAATAGTCATTTTTTGTTAGGAGTTCTTTTGCAGAAGCTGCCAAAATTGCCTTTCCCACACAGCTATGCTTGTAAAGTTCTAAATTTTTAAAAATTTTTTTTTAAGTGTTCTGAAAGTGTATCTGTTTGGCAGTTTAGTCTGAAAAAGCTCAGTTCTACTCATTCCTGTGGAACACTAATTTACTCCAAGCTGAAGTAACAATTTGGATGCAGATTATTATTATTAGACTAGTGATTATAGAAAATAATTATAAATTTGTTAATTACACAGGTTACAGCCGTTACTTTTTGCAAGATACCTTTAAGTTCAAGAGTTATTAAACTAAAAGGCATGTATGATGAGGAACTGATATTTCAAACTTGTTCCAAAACAATAATGATAATTCATTTCTGTTCCCATAAAGTCTAATGAACATTACTGATGCTGCTCTAGAAAAGCTGGAAAGGAAATTTTTATTACTTGTAATGTGAGGATTGAGTAAATTTGGAAACATTACTATATTTAGAATTGCTTAGGCAGCTCTGTTTCTGTTTCAAATTACATGAGCTATCTGATTAATCAATCTTGCCAGTGAAAAATCTTCATTCATGTATTTAAACAAGAGAGAGAAGATAACGAGGAGCTATACAGAAGAAATGGGACAGCCAAAATGTGGGAAGCCCCAGACTGAAGGGAGGAGGGGGAATAAAGAGAAAAAAGTGTCACGTGATAGAAATAAACACGTGCTAATGTAACACATGAGCTTGGCAGCACATGAGCCCTTGTGCACCAGAAGAATCAACAGGTCAAAGATGCACCCTCCTCCCTACAGGGCAGGCTATTGGAACTTGGTCACAGTCAGGAGCTAACACAGTCTGAAAAATCAGCCCCCAGCTTTACAGGCTGGGTGCAGCACGGATTTGATGTGGCAAGACAGAAAGTAAAATTACCATAATGGACTTGAGTGTCATCTCTATATTGCTGGGTGATATAAGAAACCATTTTATAGATGCAATACTGCTCTGACTCTATGACACAATGCAGAATGACGATGGACAGAACTAACAACTCAGGAAAGCATAATACCTTTCTAAGGGAACAATTATCTTTTTTTTTTGGTTATGATGGGAGTTTGCTTATTGTTCCTTTCTCCAAATTGTGCTGAGGTATATAAAAGTAAAAGAAGGAAACGAGGGAGAAGATTAGACCAAACTCTAACTAGTGAGAAGGAATAGATTAGAAGATGAAGACAGAAGGCAATTTGGGCGAGAGTGACTATGGAAACAATAGCATTCCCAAATGCAGCATGCTGCAAAAAGAAATAACAAGCCAAATCAGAAATTTCAAGCAAGGACTTGAAACAACTCAGAACATGGTAGAAGACATGACAAGGAAAAAGGTATAAGGAAAAAAGGAGGAGATTGTCAGTTTCTTACAGAGAAATAAGGCACATTTCAGTTAGACATAAGGTAAAGCATTCTAATGTTAATGACATGTAAGTACTTTAATAGATGCCTAAGAACACTAGGGAACCTCCATTATTCAGAATTTTAAGAATAAGCTAAGCAAACACCTGTCAAGAATGACAAAGACATTCTTAATCCTTTCTCTGAGTAGGTGGAAGAACTAGAGGATTTCTTGAGGTCTTTTCCAGTCCTGTGTTTCATGATTTCTATGCTTACACATCATACTGAGATTAAGAGATTGCTAAAACAAGTAATTTTGAAGCCCTGGTGTTGAAACAGCAAACACACCAGTCAGAAAACCTAAGTACTTCCAACAGTCAGATGCATCTGCTGTAGTCGGCACTCTGAACTGTTCTCTTCTTCCACTTCTATTGGCAGAAATTACACCCACACAACATGTGTCCGGGCAAGCACAACATTCAATCGCAATTTTATCTAGCACAGCATGTACAGAACACACGGCACAAGGATTATGAAGAACTATCTTGTTAAAAATTTATGAACTTTTCTATTCAAACTGTTTTTCTCCACTGGGCTATTGGAAATGGATGCACAGTCCTTTTCTTTGCATTTGTAATCACATGAGGAATGTGACGTGGTGCGCGACAAGCACCTGTGTTCCACAATATGAGTTAAGTAGTCAGACAGCATATGTTAAATCATGTTAAAAGGCAAATTCTTACAGCCTAATCTGTGCATGTTCAGGAAACATCTGTGGCTAACAGCATTCTGACATGTATTTTACAGTTATAGCTTAAATTACTAGCAATAATGCCAATTAGGAATAATGCTAGAAACTTAAAACTGATCCCATATTATAAGAGTCACTTGCAATTTTAAATTCAACTAAATCCGAAAGGTTGATTTAAATTAAAACTAACCCACATGAACAGGAAGAACAACAGAAATTCTCTTAGTTTGCCTTCCTTGATACTGTGCTGATCACTCTGAGTACATTGTGATTGCATGTCCTTTCCAACAGCACAGAGAACATGGCTGGAGCACAGAGCGTGAGCAAGCCAACAGACCACACAGAACATCACTGCCAGCAGAACTCACATCAGCTACATCCAGTGCCAAAACAGACATCCAAAACAGGATCGGACTGTTTGTCCAGCTTTATGTTTTCCCGCAATACCGCTGCACAGAGGATGTTGAAACCAGTCCACATGCAAAGATTCGTTAGGTGATGGCATATGACAACTCTAACGGCGTTACTTTTGAGGAGGGACATCCCCACTCCAGAAAAAATGAGGGAGGGAGGGCAAGGGCCAGGGAAGCACGTGTGGGGTGACCTGCTCCCATCAGGACATGCTCATGCCCACACTGGCTATTCCTGCCTGTGGTGAAGTTAGCCCAGATTGGAGCAAGCATTGTTCAGGGACAGGCACTGCCCGTGTGCTGGTTGTTTAGCTCCACACAAGGCAGTGATTTGGTCCCTTAACCACCCAAAGCTGACGCAGAGGGTGAAGTGGTGGAGAGGGAGCAAAGTGTAATCTGCGCAAGCCTTCACTCCTTGGAGGGGCCTGGCCCCGCCGACCTCATGGGGTTTGCTTGTCAGGGGCAAGGCCTTGGTAAACAGTGTCGAACGAGGGAAAAATCCTGTCCCACCAGCTCTGGGCTTTGGGCAATGGTGCCAGGGCAGCCACAGCAGTGCAGACAGGAGGCCTGTGGATACCGAAAAGGTACTGAGGGCACCACACAACAGTACCCCGGTGTTCTGTTAGAGCTGTGCCGTTCCTTACACTGGAGAATAAATGGCTCTGAATTCAAAGAACTCGTATGGACCAAGTCTTCTAAGGTTTTTCCTAGAACAGTTATTGTTTCCGAATGCTTAAGCAAAAATGCTTTTAGGATTAAATGAAATAAGAAGCATTGCAAATGAAAAATGCCTTCCTTGTGTTCCTAAAAACCTATTCCATTCTTTTTTGTTAGCAGTTCGTCTTTTCATTCAAAATTGCAGAGGTTTGAAATGACAGCTTTCAAACTGTTCTCAGTGAGAAGTGCCTTTGGGGTAACACTATGGAATTGGTTTTTATTTACCAAGCGAAACCATAAGCTTTTCAGAGGGAACAATACTTTATTCTGTGTTTATGTAGCATTTAGAATAAAAATATAGATTGTTGGAACAGTGTGCACTCTTCCCTCTTCTGTGAATTACTCACATGGCCCAAAGTTTGCCTTGTACTGGGGGTGACAATTCTTCAAAGCCTTAAAGCTGACATTAAACAGGCATTGGTATGTCAGGAAACATCAGAGTTAACATAACATGTACAGCTCTGACTCTAACATACAGTCATTAAACATATGTGGACATCTGATTCTTTAAAAAGGTAACAAAAAAAGTTGACCTATAACTACACACATGGCAGTCCACAAAAGGCAGTGATTCGAAAAATACACAAAAAGTATAAATCTGTTGTGTCTTTACTAAACATCAATGAAGAATTATCTTTTCCTTCAATACACAAGCCAGATAAACCCACAGATTTGCTAGCCGCCTAATCAGCTTATCATCTGCACTGTTCTCAGCTGAGTGACAGAAGCAGCACTAACAAAAACCTTGTTTAATGGAGGAAGAGAGAAATGCAGTGTTTCTAGTGACATGTTAACACAGGTATTTTACAGGGTATACAAGTTAAGCCCAGAAATCTTTCAAATTAAAATACCTGCCCCAAACCTGAAGCAGTAATCCATTCTACTCTTAAAAGGTTTTCAAAAAGCACATACCGTAGAACTCTTACATAATAAGGCAAAACTCCACAGCAAGAGATTTTCTTTAAAAAGGTGGGCAGCAGGTATCTATCTATTGAACTTACCAAAGTCACACAACTTCAGAACATCATTGTGGCTTATTAAGAGATTCTCTGGCTTGATATCTGAAGTATCAGAGTAGATGAGACAAAAAAAAAAAAAGCGCTGTTAATTTCCCTTTAATTTTGAACTTTGTCAACAACTATTATTTCATTATAATGTATTTAGAGATATTCACACAATCATAAATGAAGCATTACAAGAGCAACTGCTGAAACAGCTTCCAGCAATTCAGTTTGTGAACAGGCAGAATTAATTTTCTGGCTTTTGAAGTCTTCTTAAGTGTTTCCCAACAAAATATGGGCAGATAAAATGTGCTTACAGATATTCCTGGGCAGCAAACCAATATGCATAATATTGCATATTGCAAAATAATAGAAAGAACTGATATTTAATTACCCAGTTAACCAATAAAATGTTGTGTGTTGTGCTCAACATTTTCAGCTATAATGACCATCTTGATCATCTCTTGTAATTTGTTTAGAAAAAAGTCTTGTCTAGTTTTAAGCCCTTTTTTTCATTCCTATATGGATATTGCTGAATACATACATGGTATATTTTTCAAACTATATTTTACAAAATATTTTCAGACTCTTGCTTATGTTTGATTGGTCTTAAATATAAAAAGTATATTGTATAAGAATGTTAATTTATTGGAAACATTAATTAGAAATGCTACTCTTGCAAAGCCACAAAGCAAAATACAATTTTATTAAATCAGGATAAAAGACATAAAACTAGATAAAGTCATACACCAAGATATGTACTTTAAGTGCTTGAAGCTTAGGGGAGTTGGGAGGATCTGCCTTAAGGAGTAAAACATGGGGACCAAGTTTTAAGTTTTGGATTATTTTTCTCCTGGTATTCTATTATCAGATTCAAAAGTGAAATGACTGACCACCATGAAAGATTTAAAAAATTCCTTTTCCTTACACAGTGTTCGTACTTCAGTTTCACTTCACTGTGCATATGATACAACTTTCATATCATGCCCCAAAGACAGTGGACAGCAAGTTTTATATGTAGAAGAATTTAGCTTTAAATTATCTGAAGTCACACAGCAGACTTAAGATCCAGCCCAACTGATAATCTTCTTTCCTGTTGATATAAAGCAATTGCTTCTATTTATGTTAAATACAAATTACTTCAAGCGGTAACATCTTCCCTGTAAAAAGCAAATTCTTACAGGGGTCTTATTTCCATATGGAGAGCTACACACTTACCTCTATGAACAATATCATTCTTATGGCACCAATGAATTGCTTTAATGAGCTGGTAGATGTAGCTTTTCACTTTTTCTGGTGGAACTCCATTTGGCATTTCTTCTAGCAATTCAAGCATATTCTAAACATTTAAAAGACACATTATTTAAAAGAGCTATATTCTAGTTGGTGGAAGATAACATGCATTCAGTCTTCTGAAGCAACATACTTAGACTACAGAGCCTGGCTACGGAAAATCAGTAGTTTAACATTCAAGGACTGTATTTTAATCATAAGCATACTCCAAGCTGTTTCATAATCCTTAAAGGTGAACCACAAATAAACCACAAGTTCTTAAAGGACTGTCATCAAACCAGTTACCCTAAAACATCTAAAATGTCATTTAGTTACGAAACACTGCTTTAACAGAAACACCAGGTCAGTGTGGCTGTATGAAACGTTTAGCAAAGCACAGCATTTTATAAGTACACAACGGTGCTTTAACAAACTGTTAACAAACATTCTTTAATACTGCTGCTTAGACATTGCCGGGCCATGATTAATCACAAACTGTATCTGTATATGAACGGGTATAAAGTCTGTTAGTGGAAATGAAGTAACAGATATTAAAATGCCTCACGGGGGAGTAAATAGTGACCTAGGGATGTCCTACAGCTATGTATTAGCTATAGAGATCACAGACATATTGACACTACAGTAACTATGGTCATAGCAACATATCAAGGAAAGAAAATAAACTTACTGTTTATACTAGTAAATTTCCTCTTTGTCAAAGAACACTTAGATTCCCATTATGTTAGCAAATGTCTCTAATTTCGCAGAATTAGAAGTACAATGGAGTTTGTACACTGAATGAATAACAGACAGCAGCAGCACATTTGAAGAGAAAAGTCTTATTTATGGAACACTGAAATAGAAGTATTTTGGCTATATTGTCTTACACAACTCATTTAATTATGGATTTTAGCATTTGTAGATTTTTCATTTAAAATAAATTTACCTTGTCTTTGACAAACATTTTCTTTAGCTGTATAGAAATATTTTGGAGGTTTTTCTTGAAAGATGTTTTAATGAACACAAATACAAGACAAAACAGAGACTTTGATGATATGACAGTATGGTGAAATGTTTGAAAACATTTCTAAGTTTTTCAATCTATGAAAAAATACTGGAACTTATGTGCTTGAGCACAAGTTTTCTCAGAAATACACTTCAGATCTAAGAAAAGGCATTTTCTGTTAAGGAACCAGATTGATTTTAGTTAGACTCTTGTCCACACAGAAGGCCATGGATCTGGACAAATAAGTCAAGAAGTTAATGTTACAAGTACAGAACAAAAGAGTAGCATCAACACAGCTAGACATAATCCAACATGAAGACAGTAACTAAGGGGATGATGAATAAAGGAGATTAGACTAAACGTGAATTTAAGTAATCTGGATTTCAGTATTGCAGAGCTACGATTCCCTAAAAAACACTAAGTGCTCATCACCAGTTAAACAAAAAAATCAGTTTTTATTACACCACATTTTATTTAATTCCTTCTACTCTCCCCTCATCCAAAAAATACAGAAATCATCCTGGTCTTTGAAGAAACGATAGTGAATACTATTTAACATATTAGAAAAGAAGAAACGTTCCTGGCTGCAAAGTTCCACTGAAAAGAAAGGTGACCATTAATACAGAAATGACACTAGGCACACACTATATGTGAAACCTACCTTTATCACTAAATTATTTTATTCTGATGCAAATAATGTTAGCTATTGCAGCCTGGTGTTTTTAATGATGCTAACAATTTTTGAAGCATACCCCTCATCAGATCAATTAAATATCTTTTACTTATGCTGCTCTTCCAACCCACTACTACACAGAGCTTAGCTAAGTCAACTATAACAAAAAATTAAATGTTTGTGCTAAGTTGGTGTGTGATCAAAGACATTCCATGTGTCTGGAACAATTACAAGGAACATGGGTGAAACAAGTCAAGATTTGCATGTTAGCTCTAAGTAAGATCCACCACATTAGAAGTTGCTGATCTACTGGTGAAAACCAAAACTGATTTCTGCCAAATTGTGGGCTAATACAGGTCACCTCACATTATGCAATGGAGTTATACAACAAAAGAAATTGTTGACTGAGGTAAAGGAGACACAGTATTTAGGGTGAGAAATTTTTAGACAAGACTGAAGAGGACTAGCACTCAGCTAGACTGCAACATCAGACTGGCAGGATATAAAATGAAAATTTCCATCACGGGAACAGTATCTCACGAAGGCTACAGAGATACGCATGTTTAAGCTTGCCTTTTTTTTTTTTAACTCTGTGTATGTGAATACCATCTCATTATTGCCATGAAGACATGGTAAATGGCTAGAATTCAGAGTGAAGGTCTACCTCCATCACAAGATTGCAAAAATAACAAAAGACTAATCTGTTCTAGGTTGTTTCTCCCTGGAAACAGACCAGGATGCTTGGCAGTAGTAGGCCAATCTAAGGAAATTTTGGAATAGTTTCAAAATGAGGTCAGGATTGGAGATAATGACAGTGATCTTTGCCAAATCCCTCTAAGCAACTATTGATAGTGGTCTTGTTACAGAAATACACAAACAAATCCTATTTTTAACAGGGAAGGACGGAGAAAGTTGAAAGAGATTCCAAGGTCAAAAGTGTATGATCTTGTTTTGAAAGACTACGTCAAGACTCATTACACAACATAACACAGGACAGTTATCCAGCTTTACAATTAAACTGGATTAGAGTTCAGATGGAATTTTTTCTTCAAATCATATGTATTCCAGTCTACATAATTTGTCCACATTTGTGTTCATATATGGAAGAATTTTTTTTTAAAAAGTACCAGCACATGAAGTAAAAACAGTAGTACAGTTATCAGTGTTGCTTTCTCACAACAGATGTCTAATTACAACTCAGATGTATTAAAGTTTCTGCTGTTTCTCTTTATAAAATAGAATAGCTTGATTTTTAAAAATAAAAGCAGTTTTAAAGACATTTTCAGTAAGCTGGTGCCACATAACTGTGGCAAAGACTCAACTCACTTTTTCCACATATTCAAAAACTAAGTATAATTTTCCTCTTCTTCTGAAGGCTTCCTTCAGCTCCACTATGTTCTCCTGTTTCAAAGTGCGAAGCATTTTAAGCTCTCGTAAAGTGGTTTCTTTGACTTCTTCATTTTCTGGAGTGCAAAGTAAAAGTGACAGAGTAAGCTTATTAAAAAACAAACAAATTTTAAGACCAAAGCACAGATTTGTAAGTCCTGGAAGTTCCCCACAAAGCTTTCAAAGGACATTCAGCAATGCCAGCCCAGTATAACAGCTACAGAAGGCAGCAGAGTAAGTATAGATGCAATGAAGCTTTGAATCTAATTCAGAGGAGTACAGAAATTTAACTGTTTTGACAATTTACTTTAACTGATTTGATAATTTAATTGTCTGAAAGGTATTCAAGAAAGGAATGTTTTACTAATGCTCCATATCTGCTTATCATTATAGGGCCCTGAACTAACTGGGTTCTAAAGGATACTATTAATGAAATGTGAAGTAAACCAGACCACATTAGGTTTTATTTTTCATTTAGTAAAGTGAAATCCATTAATTCAGTAAATTTGCTCATGCACATTTAGAAATAGGGTTCTTAGCCTCTTAGAACTGTTATCCACAACAGAGAGATATTAAATGAGATGTGCTTGCATTAATTCAAAGCTAAATCACATCTGCAGGTCAGGTACCACAAAGACAGTCAGAGGCAGAGGAATTAAAAACAAGGCTGAGAACTTGTTTTTCCAGGGCAAAAGGCAAAATCACGTTTGTAGGGGAGAGAGAATAACACAGATCATGCAAATGCAATAATCATCAACAGAAGAGAGAGGGGAAAAAATAAAAAATTGAAGTGTAGCAGGAGGGAAGAGGAAAACAAAATACTATAATCACAAATGTTTTGATTAAAAATATATAATTTAGAGCAATCTAAATCTTTTCATTTTAAAACTGAGTGCTTGATGTTGGCTTGCATCAGTGTGATTACATAATCTCATCTATTGCGAGACAGACTCTTTTGAGCGCATTTAGCATTCATATGTCAAAAAACAGCAAAGATTCAGTGAAACAAAAGTGTCAATAGAAACAATTACAGTATATTCAAATTTCTAATGAACTACCATATTAACAAGACAGATGTGAAATGGGCTGAATCAAATCCATCAAAAGAACTTCTGTCGTATTTCCAGAATCCCGTAAACAACTAGCTACAACTCTGAAAAGCAGTCATCAGTCATGTAAACTGATATTATGTAATACTCTTGGGAAGCCAGACCTAATGGCAATGTTGTATTTTTTGTTTTCATTTTTTGGTAGACAGGCTAATACAGTAATCTTGTTTGGGTCTTAATTAAATCTGAGGTTTATTGCCTATGATCTGTACTGAATAGCCACAGCAAGCTCCAAAAAGAAATTCTGAAGTACTCTCATGACTTGGTCAAGATGGTCACCACAATTAAACTGTCTCCTGCATCCTTTAACAGGGATTTAGAACAGATTTCTGAATAGAAGAGCTAAAACATTAATCAAATATGCTCTTCAAGTGTCTGGGAAAATGACCTGCAAAGCAGAAGTTTGCATTGAGCAAAACAAGGAGCAAATCAGACTTTGCTGTGACTCTGAAAATTACGTTCATTGTAACCAACAACACCTCCATGGCCACCACCAATCCTAAAACAACAACAGGAAATAAAAGTTTGCTAACATAGAGTGGCTGCTGTTTTCCTGAAACAACGTTCCTAGCTTTCAGTTAAAGCCTCAGTACATGGCAAACCACAGCTGCATTGCACCAGACCAGGCTGACTCCTCTTATTACTTCATACTTGTCGTCTCCTTCTGTTTGTGCCAGGCCATTAGGGATCAGGGCTAACTTCTCATGTGCACTTCTACGATAGGATATGGTGATCGACTGTTCCCCAACAAGTGCAGGTCAGAGAGACAGCCTTGTCTCGTTCAGTTCTTCGGGTGTGTTACTGGGTGAGGAACCGGTGTGTGCACACAGTAATTTCCATGTGTCCTGCCTTCTGCCACCCCCTTCTCCAGCAAGAGTAAGCCCCGCAGAAATTGGCTCTTCCTCCCCTCAGCCACACTGCAGAGTACACAGGCTGTTGTGAGGGGTCAAAGAGCAAGTTTTCTGAGGAGAGTGGAGGCTGCCAGAGTGAGAACAGACCTGCTGCTTCACCACCCGGCTTCCTCCACGGACCCCTGAGAGCTCCTGCATTTTCCTCATATGACTGAACTTCTCAGTGACTTCTCTCAGTCTCCTCCATTTACTGCTTTAAGTGGCCCGAACATTCAGATCCCCTCTCAGAGATGAAGGGTGATAAAGCCCAAAGACTGTACAAGCTACTACTACAAGAGGAGTTTTTTACATTTTGTGGTCACATCCAGTCTCTAAGTGATAAATCTTACTCCTGCATATGACACCACAATCTCAGCCATATTAAGACAAATGCATCAAGAAAGAAACATGATTATCTAGTCAGTGTATTATGCAGTCCCTAGGCAGGTATGAAGGATCAAGTGTCTTGAATATTCACAGAGCTAATAAATCATTATAATTTTTAAATCATATCTTGATACATGAGACTTCGTATTTCAACTGGAGAGATATTAACAATGTAGTTATTGACAGAAAAGATTACGCAGCAGAAAAGGTTACCTTCACTGTCTTTGAATTTCTTGATAGCCACAATTTCATGTGTCTCCTGTAAAACAAAAGCAAAGAAAGGGAAATGAGCAAGAACTGCTGTGTGTTTCCTCATGCCTTTTTTTCTTTTTTCCTGAGCATCAGAGAAGGAAAAAAAGAAGCATCCAGAGAAATTTCACACTGCAAAAAAGTTAATTAAAAATCTGATAAATACCTCAGTGATCAGGCCAAATGCAATACACACTCACATGTAACAGATATATCACAGTTAGGAACCCCATTATAAAAGCAACATAGTTTAATGCCAAAAGTTCATATTTAAATACTGTTTAAAAGATATCAATTAAATTTTCCAAATAAAAAATGAATCTTGTTTCTTAGTTATTCTGAGTTTCTAACAGTCAGAATCTGGCCAAAGTATGAGTGTGGGTGATTATCATTATGAGATGAAAGGAAAATACTGTGCTATTATGTGGCTAAGGCTTATAATAAGACCTGTAATTTTGGCTACCAAAAGTTTTTGGGCTTCAAAGATCAAATAGCCACAAAAAACATGATACAAGGAAAGTAGATTCTCTGTGCCTCCCTATAAAAAATTGTCACCTTAAGGGAAGCCCATCCAAACCCAGGATCAGTAACTGCTTTTGGCAGTGTTCACCTATGCTTACATAAGTGGTAACTTCTTAATTTCCACCTGCCTTTGCATTCCTCTAGCATTCTCTACTCACCAAACCTGGTTAACATAGGTCACATCTTTCTCTTGAATGAAGACCTTTCTCTCTAGTTGTGTGAGCAGGAATGCATTTAGCACATGGCCAAAATGCAGCCAACACAACATGACTAGTGGAGGTCTGTTCATACAATGATGCAGCAACTGAATTCCAGTAACAGAGCGCACGGAGTAAAGGCATGTGAGCAGAAAGGCAGGAGGCTCCCTGGGTTACTTGAGGAGATAGATCTAGTTCACACACCCTTTATTGTTTACCAAACATTACAGTTTTAAAGAAAACCTTAACAATATCCCACTATTAGCATGCAAAGACTGGATCAGAGAACAGCAATGAAAAGGGAAGCCCTCCTGGAATACTTGAAGACATGTGTATAACCAATTATGGAGTAACACAAAGATTTACTCCATTTTTCATTTCAAATTGTCTTAACACATGAACCTGCAAAATACCTGACCTTGGAAAAACTCATGTAGATAGTGAATAATGCCTTTTAAGGCCTTTAAGTGAAAATCAATACTACTATGACTAAAAATGAATTTGCAGTGTGTGTAATTTGCATGTTAAAAGAAATAATCCTTTGACCATCAGTCATACCATCTATCTAAAAACCTTGCAAGCATTATATTGAGTACTGATTTAAGTGACCAAACTATATCTGCCTTGCATTGAAGAAAGTTAGTTCAGCAGAAGCACCACGTGCTACTAACTCTTGGAGAGGACTTGCATTGCTTTTCTGCTCCTGAAACCTACCCTTCACACACACTGGTCTAATGGGAAGGCTGACAGATACACTGCATAAATTCAGCTGAGGTCCAAGCACTACCTTTTGCGTAACCAGTTTACAGAACAGTAAAGACAGGGATGTCAGAAACGAGGAGATAGCACACATTTCAGGTTCAGAGTGATTCTGAAAGTCTTGTCTTTAGCTTTTATGTCAAATACAGTTCTGTAACAATTCTGTTTCAGGAAACTTACAAACTAAACAAACTATTTTACTACTTATATTTTTACTACTACATTATAGTATTGTTATATTTATTAACTCTAACACTTGTAATAATAGTAACAGTTACTAGGAATATAAAGGAACATTAAGAGGTTGAGTAAATTTAGCTTATTTGACTTCTGATATCTACTGGTAGCTGCTCTGGCTAATTAGGCCTTTGAAGGATTTTTCAGGGAAGGAACATTGTAATTGCCCTCAAAAGCCTCTGCTGACTGTAAATGCCTATGTTTAGACAGCGTGCATAAACCACTTTGCAGAAAAGTCAAATTTATCCATTAGTATTAACATGCCTATTTCACATGAAGTAAAAGAAAAATTTGTAGACGTTTCAGCTACCATCAAAAGGCTGTGTTTTTATTCTCAAAGTAATAGCTGTGTACACTGAAAGAAATGTAGGAGCTGAAAAATGTATCCTTACAAGGACATCATTCAAGAAAACTAGTCCAGTGGCTTTTCTCCCATATCCTGCTGTGTACAGTGAATGTGATTATTTTGGAAATTAAGTTTTAAAAGCTCTTGGGTCAAGGGCTTGCAAAGACTTATGTCAGCTATCAACCATCCTGCAGGATTTTAGCTATTTGCAGTACTTAAAGCATGAGTGACTCCAGGAATAACAGAAACAGAAAGACCTCAGCAACACACATATGGATGAAAAAGTTATTCATGCAGTTCAAAAAAATCCAACATTTAAGAAATTTTCATTTGAAAAGCGTTACCACTTATATTATTTCAATAAACTTATTAATGATGTCATAATTAAGCAATCAAAAATTTATATATTTTCCTACCTTAAAAAAAAAAACCCTCAATAAATAATATTTAAATAACCTGAAGTGAAACAACACCAAAATGAGACATCTTAGGAAGGAACATTCTTGTCTAGGTTTTCTTGTAGGATCTCATCCTATCTAAATGGTATTCCCTAAGAATCTTGCCACTGTTGAAGTGGTCAAGATGAAGCCAAAATGGATACAAAGACAGTGACAATTTACGCATAGATGTTTAAATACGATGCACCTGCTTGTCCAAAAGTCTGTAGCTTCCCTATGATGCAGAACACCTCCAAAACAGTGGGGGTGCTCCATCAGACAGAAGAGAAAACTGAAGCCAAGTGCCCGTTTCTCAGTTCTTGGTCACACGCTCTAAACCAACTAAATAGTTTATATGAGGTGACATATGAGCTCGTCATAATTTTAAACTATTTCCAAAAGGAAGAATCCATCTGAAATGTTCTTTTCCTTTATTTGCCCCTACTCCTACTGATTTTGAACTACATGTCTAGTTTCCACCAAATTTTACAGAGAAATGCAAGTTTTGGAAAGAGGAAACTTCAAAAAATAGTCTCAAATTTGTCAGCCATATCTAGAATATCCTTCCTTGGGGGAAGGAACCAGCAAGAACTCTATCTCCTGCACAATGCACGATGTTAGAGATCAGCAGCATATGCAGACTGCAGAATGCCACTGTACATAATTTTCAATCAGATACGCTAATACAGAGTAAGACTGGAAAACATGGAATATTTTGTAAATGGACCAATGCAGCAGGCATATAGTAGAGGCGGTAAAAATATGCTTCCTGGATTAGGAGACAGATGCTAGAGCTGGTCCAGTGCTGGTGAAATAAGTACTGACAGGCATTTGGCGCAATGCAAACAGACAACAAGACATTGCTAAGCCCTGAGAAGATGGACAGAATTGGGAATACCAGGAAAAGCAAAACTTTGAGCGATGAGGGAATTCAACAGTGATAATTCCGACTCCTGGGGAAATCCGAAATGTTCTTTACAGATCAAGTTAGGCTTTGTTGCTTAAACCTTTACTTAAAGTCCTTTAGGAGATCTGAAGTCTTTGTGGATCTGGTGTTCTGGTCTTCAAAAACAGGTCAAATTGGAATTCTCCAAAGTAGAATTGCCATTCACTAAACTGTATTTTTTGCATTTCAAAGGGTTTTTTTTCAAGACTGTACTATGAAACAGAACAGTACTGAACACCACGTTCAACCTGACTCTGGAAACCCTCCTTAGACAATAGCTCAGGATTCAACTCCTAGCATGGAAAATTATCATATCCAATTAAATGTAGGTAGATAAGGCTGTTACTAGTTGATTCAGAGTTTGAGACTTCAGTGAATGTCAAAGAAAGAAAAAACCTAACCCTTTCTGATCTCTATGACCATCTGATATCATGAAGTATGAAAACTGAGTTCACTTACGTGTAGGTCTTCTTCACTCACGTGTAGGTCTTCTTCACTCAGCTACATTTATTACTAAGCATCTCATTATCATGCTCTAATAAAAAATTCCAGCCTCCGTATTTCACTTTACACTCTGAGGCAACAGCAAATTTGCAAATACACAAGTCAAATCCCTCTTGGCTTTGGCATTACGTCTGATTATTGAGCATGTATATCACAAACATTCTATGTTACAAAACTACAGGAAAAACACTGTTTTACAATTAAGTATGCAACAACAGATGAATATAATTCAAAACACTTTGTGTAAAATTTAAGGACCTACAGAAACTGATTATTCAGCCTACATGATTACATGTGTCTAAAATGGGGCAAAATATGGCTCTTCTTCATGTAAAAACCTGCTAGTACCTTTTAATAAGGCTAAGACAAAAATTTCAGTTCTATTTCCTTTACATATAAATATAGTGACAGAGAGGAGGAAGGAGACACTTGCTCACAGCTAAAGGGTATCTTCAGTCCTGGAGATGGGAATCACTTCATGCTAGGGCTCAATCCTTTCCTTTCCCTCAAAATATGTGTGGGTATTGTCTCTGGAGAAAACATGTGCTTTACTGTCTGCCCACTTAGCCACAGATGAGAGGCGAGTATGGCTATGGGAGCTGAGCAGTTCTCACTGCTCCTGGGCTTCCTCACAAGATTGTAACAGCTGGTGTTTCCTGTCACCAATATCAAATTGGAGGGGTTCCTAATTCAAAACCGTTTAATTTTATCTCACTCAAAGGATAAAGGTCCACAATTTTTCCATTGTCTCTACAAAATTTATATGTAATTACATATTGCACAAGACAGAAGTGATTTCCAGAATAGCAGAGGAATGATTCTCTGTTGTTTTCTAATAAGAACCTTGGTGTTAATGATGGGAGTACTCAAGGACAAAGATGCTGTTCAATATAAACCAGGATCTTAGAACTACAACCATTCTCCCCTAGAAATAGAAAACATATCTTATTCTTGAAAATATCATGTTACAAAGAAAAATCTAAAATATTTATCCCTATTTTGTTTCAAGAATTTCTGTTAAGACTTTTTTTCCTTTTTCTTTTACATATCATGGACAATCTGATACAAAGCATAGGTACACAAGAAGATTCTTGAAAAATAGATAAGATTTTGACCTTCTGGAAGTTATATCATTCACCAGTAATTTTATCACCTCACCCTGTATGATTACAAGAATTTCTCAAGCACGGATTTTTTAAGCAAATGGAAAACCAAGTGTTTATGAAAATCAACAAGCATGAGCAGAGATAGCAGTAGTCAATACTGGGCACATCCCATGCACAAGCAGCATATTGCTCCTTTACTCAGGCTAAAGCAGTATCTAGTACATCACATCAGGGTTTTATGCTGATATATTAAGTGCCATATTAAGATATGACATGGCATGTTCTGTGATGGGCTCACACTTCCCATCTGTACAAGTATGTACAAGCTGTATGGTCCAAAGATAACTGCATGTTCAACTTCTGCTAGAAAAAATGACATCAATCACATTTTCTACTCACAGATAATATAAAAATAATGTTATAATATAAAATAACTTTATAAAAATAATTTAGAACCAAGAAATTAATTGGATCCTAACCAATCCATAATTACTTTCATACCATTTACTTTGCCACAACAAAGACACACATTAAAAAATCAACAAAATTCAGCCAAACGTATCCTATGGCTAATGGCTTTTCAGAACAAAGTAGTACAGTTTTACTTTGACTTGCATAAGGATTATTATGTTCTTGGACATTTAAGCATTTAGAATAGATCTTTCAATAATCTTGATTCTAGCAAAATCACAGATCATTAAGCAATCAGCAGAGGCAACAAAAGTGCAGAAAACCATTACAAGATGGTAAAGCATTTTTGATGAGTTGCTTAAAATGAAACTTAAAAAAACCAACCCAACGAATTAATTTTTCAAAGTGACTCTCGAAACAAGAGGAGAAAATATTAACATTTTAGTCAGTATTGATCAATGTATCATAAATGTAACATTTGTCATTGCAAAAGTCTTTACACTTAGGCCAGGCTACCTCACGATGCACATTCTGAGGGGTAACAGCATCATCACCTGCATGTAAATCAGGTCCTGAAATCATCACAGTGTCTTGACTGTACTTGCATTCTGCCTTAAAACACTACTACCTTTGGACAGTACTAACACACTAGGACACAGCTTCTTGTCTCCTCGAGGCTTTCAGTGTTAGGTGCTGGCAATTTTACTGGCACTTACTTTCAAAATCTAAGAAGTACCTTAAAATATTCTCTGTAGAAAAAAAAAAGAGAGATATACAAGGTGATGGATCCAATTTCTTTTTTCAAACAGTTTGACTTTAGGATATGTAAGTCATAGCACTGTGTCTTCTTTTACACCTAAAAAACATTGGAGAATTCCCTTCAAGAGGTGCTTCACTGCTTTAATCCTGTATTTCTACCTTGAGAAAATTGTAGCTCTCCTATTTTTCAGTTAAAAACCCCACACTTGGTTTATCTAAGAAATACGACTCTTAGCATAGGTGAACTTTCAGGAAATTACTTCCTAATCCAAAAGTCCTACTTATCTATAGGATGAGACAGAGCCTTTGGTAAATAATGACAGAACAGTACGTCTGAGTTATCGCAATGCCTTTATTTACTGGAAAATGGCTCAGACTTTTTCCAACACATGCGTGTTAAAGTTTACTTGAGAAGAAGCACCTAGAACGAATCACCACAAATCAATTTTATATCTCTTGAAAGCAGAATGCTATTTATAACCATCTAGGTGCAGAAGAAGAGTCTTAACGGAACAAAGATCTATGTACTTCACATGCCATTTTAATGAAGATGGGCACACTGTCTCCTGGTTGAGGAAAAATGAAAGCAGGACTAGAGAAAGCTTAAACCACTCTGGACCCACTAGAAGATTGTCAAATGGGACAGGTATGGAAGCTCCGCTCTTCCACTGGGAAAAGAAACACAAGAAAAGGCTGAAATCTTGAGCTACACGTTTGACAGGAAATGACTAGCAAGTGTGTGAAATGATGGAAAGAGATTTCTTTTTAAAAATGCCAGCAGATTGAAACAGTTTCTCTGATTTCTTTCTCTATGTCTTTCAGAAACACAACTGTTGTCTGTTCAGAAGCTATGAGCTTGCTCTGGTTTAAATCAAGGGAGTCATGAACAGCAAGCATTTCTCGTTCAACAATCAGATGAATCTGTAAGCCAAATGAGTGGCCCCTCTGTATCCGTGGACCCACAGACTGGGGCTCCCCTTTGAAGTGCCACAGCCTGCAGTGGCAGAATCAAGTGAGACTGATGGCTCTTCCCTCCACTGATGGCAGAGGCTCTCCATACTGCAGTCACTTCACAGACTCACAGGACAGCTGGGGCTGGAAGGCACCTCTCTGCCAGTCTTGAATGTCCCCATCACTACAGATACTCTGAATAGTCTTTGAGGTATTAAAAATCCAAAATATATTTGAGCAACGTGCTGCAGCTGATTCTGCTTGGAGCAGTTATTAGGAAGCACACCTGAATCCTAAGGTGTGCACTACAATGCATGAATTTTACGTTCTTCTAAAACTTGAAGTCTACTAATTTAGAGTGTAAATACTGCCCTGAAAAGAACACTTAACAAGGAGGTGAACCCATTCAGTATTTTCTACTAACTACTAGGCTGATGACCATAGTTAGCATTGAAACTTTCATTGTTCCAAGTGCATTTTTCATATTTATTCACAATTTCCTTCAAGCAAGAAAGTAAATACGCATCCCCAAAGAATTTGTACAATAATGTAATGAAAGGGATCTGGAATAAAACGCAGCTTTTAAATACTATAAATGTAGCTATTCTAGCTTTTCATGGCAAACTGGTACTATTGTAGCAATTTTTAAAATAATCTGTCCTTCATTTCTTTTTATTGTAGCACTAATCCATATAATTTTACAATTGACAATATCGTTTAATACAAACCATGGATGTAAAACATAAACCAAAATCAGTGAAGTTCTATAAAATTTTTCTGCTACTGAAACATCAATAATAGTAATCTCAGTCACAAATCTCAGTCTTCTTCCAATTCTATTTGATTTGATTTTTTGGGGGTCTGCTAATGCTGGAAATTGTGAAAATAAAAGCTGTTTATAAGTAACATAACATTGCACTGGGCAGATACCAGCATTATTTAATTACTTCTTAGAGCATAATCTTGGCACTTGGAATACAAGTGATAACAAAGTGGAAAATGTAGAAAGGCAACCTGTACTACCTTTATGGCTTCCTTTAAGATATTGCTGACTCCATAAATGCACAGGTCAACAAGACATTTCTAATTACAGTGTATTTCCTATTTTTTTGTTATTTGTTATTATTAAGAATGCAATGTTCCTTTCCTGGCCATCCTGTTACTCAAGAGCAGGTAGAACTTATTGGAAAATACGTTTGGTTTGGTTGGTTTTTTAACATTTTTTTTTTGGTGCCAAAGGCTACAGTGTTGTTACCCCAAGTTTGAGAGTCAAAACAGTTTAGTAGGATTGGCTGAACTTCTGAATTCTGTCACATTTCACTCTTTAGTTTTGAAATATTTACTTCTGCACTGGATACAATTTATTTTTTACCTGCTACTTTCACATTTTAATTTTTTTCCTTATCAACAGTCTGACAGGCACTTTCTTTAATCTGTAAAAAAAGACCTACTGTGAAACAAAGGCAAAGTTGTCAAGCAGGTTCCTGAGGCTGAAACTCTTCTGCTGGAATTCAGCTTCAGATTAAGACATCTAAATTCAAACACCTGCATCTGAGTTGTGTGTTCAACCTTCTGCTACAATAAGCAGATCTGAAGAGCTCTAAGTTAACCAGTCACTCAAGACATGATTAAGTAGCCTAAACACAGGCATCTAGTAGCATTTAAGATTCCCTAGATATCTACAACACTCACATGGGATTGGCAGAGAACAGACCTCCTAGGGCACAAGCCAGAGGTAAGACACAGCATCCCAGGTATCACCATCAGCATTAGGGGCTTAGGCAACTAGAGGGCATCTTTCAACCCCAAAGAAACATGTATTGAACTTCCCTCTACTCCATGACAAGATTTCCACTGGGAGTTTAGACACTTGTACAGGTGCACACATAGATACCTAAATTCACATCTTAATCATGTCATCTTTCCAGATCTGCCAGCACATGAAGAAAGAAATTAAATCAAAGCACATATTCAGCTTAAGAATGTGTGGGAAATGCATGGAAATCACATTTGAATTTTCCAGTCTTGGGTAAAAATCTCTTGCAGTGGGGTTTTTTTGTTTGCCTTTTTTTTAATTTAAAAAAATGCAGGTCCCTTCTCTTTTTATGAAGTACCTCCCCCAGTCTCCAGAACCTTTAAAAGACAATCAAGACAATCCTTCCTGTTGGAAGGACTCAGTACCTTTGCATGCTGTGCATCTGGTCCCATTAAACTGTTATGAGCCCTCTTGAGCAACTCCCCACTCAATCCTCATCCACTACTGGTAACTCATCTTCTTCCTCAGTTCTTTCAGTAAGCACAGAAACCTGCGAGACTTTGCTGGTGAAAATGAAAGCAAAGACACTGAGCTCTGCTATCACTAAATTGCCTGGGCCTCCCTGCAACAAGCCCTTATTTTCCTTGTTCAGCCTTTCAGTACCAAAGTAGCACTGGAAGTCCTTCTTGGTGCCCTTGCAAGTCTCAACTCCAACAGAGCTCCGGCTTTCCAACATCACCCACATTCACCCAAGTAATGTTTTGAAATTCCTCCTTTGCTGTCTATGTGTGCATCTGGCACTGCTTATATCCCACCACACTCCCTGCCAGCAGGTGCCAGGGAAGTTAAAGTCCTCTATGAAAAACAGGGTCTGTGATTTTAAAACTTCATCAGCTCTTTAAAGAAGGCTTTGCCCAATTCTGCACCCTAATCAGGTGGTCTACAACAAAGTCCTGATAAAATGGCACAGTTTCTGGTCTCACCTCTACTCTGAACCACAGGCTCTCAACCACACTGCCATTCATCCCAGAAAATACCTCCATGTATTTGAGACACTCCTTCACACACTCACTTCTCTTTCTTTTGAGCCCGTCTTTCCTGACATGTTTGTATTCATCCATCATAAACCTCCAGTATTAATTCCCTGTTAACCATTTTTCAATACCAACTAAATCTTTCTTTTAGAGTGCAAGCTACAATAGGATTTCTCAAACTAGTTTGTTCAGTTTACCATTACCTTAAAGAGAAAAGTAGTCTATCTAAATGCTGAAGAAAAAAAAGAAAAAAGAAAAATAGCAGCAGCAGCTATTGTCATTTCCATGCTGCAGAAGTACAGATGAGGTTTGCCCTACCTTTAACACCTCTCATGTGCAAATGGCAGCAACAAGTCCTCTGTATTTGGAGTGGACTTTAAACCACCAGAGCTGGTAACTGCCCATTCAGATACTGAGCAGCCATTCCAGATCTGTTCTGGAGCAAAAGCAAGAGCCATGGCTGAGGTTATTTTTGGGTTTAACACATTAATTTGAAACACGGCATATGTAGTAATGATAGCCTTTCCCCATCTGGGGCAAAACCTAAGATACAATGGTCTTCTTGTCTAGAATTCCAAAAATGAGTTTAAAACTGAAAACTTTTTCACTCCACATTTTGTACATGCAAAATAGTGTAACACTGTCTTGTCCATGCAATTTAGTATGTAAAAGGTGTAACCAAATGCAACCGACACCTTTGGTATTCTGGTCTCAGCTCATTGATAGGTTTGGCTGTGGAACATTTCCTAGATGTCTACATTAACCCTAATAATCTGTCATTCCATGTCCTATCCATCATACAATGTCTTCTTTCTCCTCAAGCAGCATTAAGGGTCACAAACACCCCTTTCACTTATTTAAGATCTTTAATGATGATATTTTTCTGTTGTTCTCCAAGGAAGGGATGATAAATTTGAACGGGAAATGCCACTTCAAGCCTCAGTTCTTTGCCTACTTCTCCCATTAGACAATATTATTATGGAGAGAAAATAATTCCCTCCCCCATCCCCTAATGATTTTGTGGCAATTACAGAAAGGCATCTCTGCCGACTTTTTTCCCCCTCAAAAATTATTTTTGCTGACATTGTGCTCTTAACAAAGTAAATTCTAGGAAAATCTTATAACTGAGAAAGCTCTATGGGTGCAAGTTAGTATTATTTTCTTTTCCTCCAATTTTGTACTGTTTTAGCATTATAATACAGCACGATCATTTTTTCTGGTGTTTTAACAAAGAGTTCCCCTCACTTTCTCTACCAGTGTGATGGATGCCCTACAGAATACTAAATCAATGCTCTTTCCTACGTCCCCTTCAATTTAGCTATCTTTTTAGGAAGGTTTTTTTCCAATCTCTATATTGATATGTATTTCAGTGGACCCCTTCATTTCCTCTCAAAGTTTCTGTATTCAGGTTTGCAGAAAAAGAAAGGCTTTTCTTCTCTGGGATTATACAGTCAGTATATTCTATGGATAATAAGAGAGAAATTCTTGCCTCTTAAGAAAACTGCCATTTTGCTCTGCCAAGCATATTTAAAACTGCATTCCTTTTAAGAGATTCTATCTTCTTTCTAGAATAGCATTAAGGATTAAAATTCAATCGAATCTGTTTTAAAAAAAAGACAGCAAGCAAGATTCATACCTGAAACACATATGAGCTTTCCTGATCACTGTTGCAGAGGTTGGAGTAACAGGAGGGCTACCTCTACATAAATTGCACAGTAAATTCGCTAACTTGAGAAGCAGAATGTACATAAGGAAATAAAGGAATCTGCACTCAAGGAAGAGTTCTGTTACTACTAACAGATGAAGAAGAAACGGCAGCTAAGTCTTCATAAAAATAGCATTTCTGCAGATGAAATTCCAGTTTTGGAGCTAAATTGAGAAACGGAGTTTGTGGACTTCAGGCAGTTTCTGCAGCATCCAGTGACTTGTGGCTATATCAGTATATTTTCCTCTTATATTTCATTAAAGAGAAGAAAGTCTAAACATCACAGAAGTTCCAGGAAGAATGAAAAAAGCTCTTCTAACAAAAATTGCCCCAACCGATAAGACTAACACATCCCGCTTTTAGATCTTGCACATGCACATGTGTTTTTGAGCCAGGAAAACCAAAGATAACACGGAGAATTTAGGTTCACTGTGAAAGTTTGCCCAAATGTGACAAACAAACACTTTTTGGAAAAAGGGGATGGAAAAGTGTTTTGATCTCACCAAGTCTGTTGTCACAAATGCTGGAAACACTATGTGGGGAGAGGGGATAAAAAAGTGCAGAATGAAGAACTAACGACCAGAGAATACATAGGATAAAGAGAATGGGAAAAGGAGGCAGACAAATACAATCTGGAAACAGATTGGAAAAGAAAACTGGGATAAGGTACCTGGACTCAGAAGTTAGTATTAAAACCAGCATAACAAATACATGAATCCGTGAAGATCTAAAATTTTAGTGGAACCCAATTTAACTGAAAGCAGAGGAATGCTGAGAATTCAGAAATAGCTGCAAACCCACTAAAACCACAGATGAGTCTCATTCCACAGTGTTCTGGTATGCATGGGGGATGAAGGCAACAGGTTACTAGCTATGCCATCTCAAATACTAGAAGCTGACAGCTGTGTGACAACTGCGTGGGTATCCATATGGTGTTATATGATGAATTTTGTATTTGAGAAGTCTAGAAAATTATGGGGAAAAAAAAAGTTTATCACAGTATATATAAGCAAGGCGGTATTTGAGGGGAAAAGGTAGCATTCTTTCATTAGAAACACTGGTGCATGGAAAAGAAACTGAAGCCCTTCTCCAGGTCTAAAATAGAAGCAGCAACCTCTAAGCTAAATTTAGACTGAGAACAATTATATTCTGTGTTTAAAAAGACTCAATTAGTCTACATAAAACTCTAAATATTTCCTAAAGTAGAGTCTATCTCATTTGGCTTTAGCCAGCTATGAGTTAGATATTCAGTGTTCATTGTTAAGGCTTTCCTTGCAGCCAGTAAAAGCAGGGCAAGGAGACAAGATTTGGCCAGAAGGTTACTGATTTTAATAATTTCCAGATGGTAAAAATTGCTTTTCGGATGTTGGACTCTCTCAACTTATATAAACTAGGGAGATTGGTTATGCAAGCCCTAAGCACTGAAACAGTGGGTGAGATTAATTCCACCCAAGTTACTTAACTTTGCAGCCCTTATGTCTGTTTTATTTTTGCATGCACAGACTTACATGCATGCACGTGTTTTTAAGGTACATTTCAGAAATCTTATCGAGTCTAGTAACCTCAGAGATATTACCTCCTCTGGATCCCTGTTCCTTGAGTTCCATTGCTACATTAAGATCATCACATCCATTGGATTGTATTTGTAATTCCCATGCTAGAAACACAAATACAGTATTCCCACTGTGCTACTGAAGTAAGAACATCTCCATTGCCAACGTAACTGTGCAGCATCAATTCTCACATCCCACAAAGCAATCTGGCATAGCTAACAGCAAGACCAGAATTTCTGAAGCTCGTCCTTCTTCTTTAACCTGCACATTAGAGAATAAAATACATGTTCACTGGTGAGCATCTGCATGAAGCTAAAAATATCTCTGCTATGAGCTTTGCGTTTCCTGTCCCTGGTATAACTGAAGGTACTACCTGAGATCAATAAAGCTTTAAATAACTTGCAAATAAGGCCTCATTAGAAGCAAGAAAAATATGGATTTAAAATGTATGTTATATAGTGATCTCCTAGAGCCATATTTCTCCCAATTCCAAAGCACTGTAATGATTCATTTGAACAGAAGTAAAAGAAAAAGTAACAACTGTGAAAGCGTTAGGATTCTTAATGGAGTAAAAGTTTCAAACCTTTCACTTCGTAAAATTTTTCATTAGTACTTAGTAACAGTACTGTTACTTCACATTTGATTGGAGGAGATAAAACATTTAAGACCACTGCAAAAATCCAAAACCTAAGACTTTACAAGTAAGCTTGGAGCTTCATTGCAGTACCGGGTCTAAACTATATGCAGCTATGGAAAACAAAGCTTCCTCAGAGGCAGGCTGCCTTCTGTCCTTTGTAAACTGATATAGTAGCAAGCCTTCTGGTGGCACAGAGAGTAAACAATAGCTCTAACAGCAATTTGTTGACTGGTGTTTGTGCTCGAATGTGCTAAATCTGACTTGGTTTCATTATAACGTGACTCTGGGTGTGATTTAAAAAAACAAAACCAGAAAACATTACAATATAAAATCACATAGCCAAAGGTCTGGGTGTGGCTAAAAATACAGTAATATAAAAAAATAACAAACGAATCATTAATGACTCTAAATCCAGTTAAAGTCCTCATTAAAAAAAAGAATTAGTCTCCTCACACAGCTTCATTCAGTTAGTACTGTATGCATAGTCAACCACCACCAATTCAAAAAAGGTGGCCTTGCAGAATGTTAATTATTAACCTATCCTACTCTAAAAATCAAGAGAAAAAAACCCCAAACAAATCCATGGACAAAAGACCTGGACCTAATTTTTCCTTTACATGTGTCTTTCCACATATTTGTTCTTTGCGAGAATAAACTATGCCCTCATAATTTGATTCCTAGCCAGATACGTTCAGAAAAGCCATGTTCTCCCATTGAAAAATTCTGGGACTTATTGTTTATTGTAGAAATAGAGATATCAAAATTAAACAGACTTTTCATTTTCACTTTTCTTTTAATAGCTCAGAAGTGCTAAAAGATTGCCTTCCTTTGTACAAACATACTTAGGCAAAAAGCACACGATACTTTAGCAATGAGGATAAATTTTCAGAATGTTCCTAAAACATGATTTGCAGATGAAGAGACAAGTGAAACCTTAGAAAATATAATCACAAGACTTCAGATGTGAAGGTTTTTATTTAGATTTTTGTTAAAGCCTCGTACACCCCCACTACTCTGATAAAACAAGTAGAATTATTGTCATTCATATTTTATATGGAGGCACAACTGTTCAGTTCCCCTTAAATTCATAACAATAAAAAGAACCAGCATAACAGTGTGCTACCTAATACATGTAACAACCTACTACGAGGCAACAGAAGGAATGGGCTGGTATCAGTTTCTAAAACTGACCAGACGAGACCACTTTGCTGTAACTCATTAACTACACCAAAATCTGTGTGTGAGTATATAAACACTTGTGCATGGCTCTGTACACGTACCCATCTGTAACTGGAAGGATGTTGGTAAAGCAACAGAAGTTATTTTTCAGTAATATAAATTAAAACCTATTCATTTCACTGAAAATCATAGGGAATAGAAAGTAAGAAATACTATAAACAGGCTGATCTCTCTTGATTTGCTTCTCTGATACTGACATCATCTGAGAGATCTGGTTTGCAGTCTCTTTTATGTGAACTGAGGAATATGGATGAAGGGAACACTGCATCCCAGAATTACTGAGCAGAAATACCACTCCTTCACTTTTTTTTGTTTTAAACCTGCTAGAGCCCATGGGATGTTATTTGCCCTCTTTTTAGGCTTTCTAAAGGTCACTTGGGAAGCTCCTACTGATTCTCTTTTGCTCCCTGAATAGTTTTGATTCCTTAGCACTACAGCAGCATTTATAGCAGTGGAAGCAGGAAGAACTCACAAAATTAGAGCAGGTTCAGAGCCCAGGCTTCAATTCCATCAGATACTATCTTGTATATGTTTCTTAACACCATTCTTCACTGGCTGATGCTTTGAGGGGAAAAAAAAGGTATGCACCCCTCGGATGAGCTTTTCACACAAACAGTCACAGGAAATTTGATCCTGTAGGAGCAGCAGCTAGTCAGCTCTGCTCTGCAGATGGCATTGCCTGTAACATATTTCTGTGCATAAACATGGCATTCCTCCATCTCTGTTGGAAATGTTAATTGATTTCAAGAAGATAGCTTGCCTCCTGGTCAAGATGCATACTGTCAAGAACAGAAGTAGGTGTAACCAGCCAACAAAGTTTTTTTGGTCCTACAGAACTTCATCTTTCCACACCTCAGTGCATGATTGCACTTATAAATGTCACTTACTTCTATCATAACTGAAAACAAATACCTGAAAACAATTTTTTAAAAACCCCTCTCTTACAGCCCAAAGGAAAATTGATAATGATGGTAATCCTGTTCAGTCAAAGTTAAGTCTAAGAAAACTGTTCTGCAGTTAATTTTCAGCACACTGGAATCTGTCGTAATCTGTTATTTGAAATGCATGAAAAAATATGCTCCATAATACACATTTAGGAAGGAGTTCTCCTCAAAATTATAAGGATTCTTTGTGTACTGAAAGATTAGGAGGGTTGTTCAATATGGCAGCACAATTCTGTATCAAAAACTGAAAACAGAAAACCCACCCTTTCAGAGCACATACACACCTTGTTTCTGCTGCAGAAGGATGTAACAGGTCGGGGTAAGCAGTGCCTGGTACTCTAACAACAAGAAGATGGCCACAGGGTTGCAGCTTATAACATACATGAGCCTTTCTCCTGTTAGCCCATCAGGGAAGCAGATTATAAACATACTTTTCAAACACAAATTCCAAACAAAGAAAACCAGAAAACAGATCCATGGAAGTTGAAGTAAACAAGACCGAAGCCAAGGACCATCCCATAACATCCCAAACATCTAAACATAAAATATATACAAAAGATGTAAGAACTAGTTTGTTATCACCACCAAGAGGACTGTAAGAGATCTAGTGGGGACTTACAAGCTACTTACCCTTGTCCTCCATCCTGCACGATGGAGATACTGCCCAAATCAGAGGCCTCCCATGGGCATGCGCACACCCCTTTATACTTGTAAAAGTGTGGGTACAAGGGTACAAGTGAATCAAAGAATAGGCCTCCCTGAGCACAATCATTTCACTTCAGCTTAAACAGATATCCTTTAGAAAAGGAGGAGTTAGCACGCAATTGGACTACTGTGAACAAAAGCAAGGAGCAGATTCATCGAGCTTTACTGTCCAGGTGCAGCTACACATAGCAAAATAAAAAGAAGCATATGAAGAGTTTCAGATTTGTTGTATATGTATAAGGGACAGGTAGCATAAGGAAAGCTTCCAGTTCTGTGCAAACCGTTGCTATCAGTTGAAAAAAGAGCAGCCACTAAGCAGTCTTAGCAAAAAAGCCTCTAGAGCTCATCCTGCCCTCCCACTGTACCCAAAATTTCTTGATCACCATACTCTGATGCCAGGTTTGTATAGGCCCTTACTTAGGCTTTTAGCTGTGATCAAACACCACATACAGTAAGTGCAGTACTAAGTTCTTTGCATGAAATTGTACATATTTATATAAATTTTAACAGCTGGAATGGTATAAATGGAAACTACTTTCCTTTTTCCCCTGTTTGTTGTTATCCAGGCTTTGAATGAGAAGTGAACACTACTAATCTTTAAAATTCCTAGAACTTTTATTCCAAAAGAATAGAAAGTTTTTTCTATATTTTAGGAGGGTATTCCACCAATTAGGAGTTACACAGAACTGAGTCATCAAGGAAATTTAAATTGCTTTCACTAAGACATTCAGATCGACAACTTACTATTTAAAAACACAATGTAATCTTTACTGATGAAAAAATACATGTGCCAAGAGAAGCCTATAGCTTTCAGATAAAGTGAAATCATAGGAAAGTTTTCACTGCTTTTGTCAATGTTTTACCTACACTGCCAAATGTTTATTTTCCTGGACTCATGGCCTGAAACAAAAGGTCTTAAATTCACCCCCAAAAATTATGAAAATAAGGTATATTCAAGATATTTTAGTGTATTAAAATTTTAAATCAACTTTGCTAGTAATAATAATTTTGAAAGCTAGCTAGATGATCCAGACCCATTTTTACCATGGTGCATTTAATAATCTACATTAATGATCTTTGAAAACACTGAGTTATGCTCTGTTTTAGTGGCTTTTGTTTAAATACACTGAGTGTCCAGAGATCAATGATTAACATAGTGCTCTTAGAGCTGCTCACATCCTAGAAAAGTTCAAGAACTCCACAAGAATCCCTTTCAGGAGAATGATTAGCCAAAAATTTAGAAATACAATTTTCTTTGCATCAATTATGCTACACAGTAATTTGCAATTTGATGACAAGACCAGACTGTAATCCAATATTCAACCAAGTTCATACTACTACAGATGTAGCCCTATAATTAGCCATATGCTGTTTCCTCTCCCATATATTAACTTGCATTAACTATAAATTCCCTAGCTTGCACCACTACTTTCCTAATGATCTAAGACCCCACATCAGCTCTCTAATTCTCACCTATTTCAATTTCTTCTGCTGCTGCTTCTAAGAAATACTAGTCATGTTCTTAAACTTTAATTTTCAGCATAACATTTTCAACTTTTTACAAAAAAAAAATAATTTGTATGGATAGTTTGGCTTTGGGTGCTCATCACACCCACATTTAAAAATAAGATTTCTCTTACAAGGAATTTAAAATGAGATGCAGCACTACAAGCTGTTTGCAATTAAGAATCATTAGGGGCAACCACAGAACACACTGCTGCAGGTCTGAATATGATTCCTGTATTATTACAAGTGTAATGATATATAATCCCTTTGCAGATGGTGTGTGCAGCAACTACTAAGGGGCATGTTTATTTACTGGCAATATTCCAAGCAAAGCTGTTACTTGAGACATAAGCAGTAACCTTTTACTTAGTAAAACCAGGACCCATAGCAAGAATTCATAGAACATATTATGTAAAATACTATCAAAAACTCATACAGTTTCTTTAAGAAACAAAAGTTCAAAAGACGCCTGGTTAATCCAGAACGATTAGTGTGACAAACTGGAAGAAACTGTCTGACTAAAAGAAATACTGATCTGAGATACTGTGACTGCAACAAATTGCTTATCTTTGACTTAATTTAAATTGAAAACCATCAGTAATATATTTCACATATCCTTCCAAAGCAAGATGAATCACTCTTGTTATTTTTAACTCAGGCTTCTATGCTTCTTTCAGCTACCTGCATTACTGAAGTAAAAAGATGATCCCATTTTTCTCCCTCCGCCTTGTTTTGAAGATCTGCTGCAGCGTCAGGTCTCTCTGCATCCCAGTTTTGTGCTGCATGAAATTGCATCACTCAATGTTACAACGGCCAAGCCAACTCAGGCCATCCTAATTTGTGGTACTGAAAGCAAACACCCTCACACGGTACTACTATAAACTGAACACATCCGGAAAAAAAATTAAAATCTTAGTATTGCCTTTCACAGCAAGTTAATTTCTTTACACTGAAAGCTCTCATCTTTGCCCTGCACCTTCTATTTCTAAATATTAGCCTTTGAGACCAAAGGAGGGAAGGAATGAGAAATTTTAGTACTGAATATCACCCATGTCTGAGTAGGGTTCATTACACGACAAGTACAAAGCAGGAGGTAAGGGGATGGAGTATCCTCCAAGGGGCCTTTCAAACAGCAGTCTGGATTGTCATAAAAGACTCAAAGGGAAACAATGCGATTGCAGACATCAAAGGGGCACCATTCATTCCATTGATATGGCTACAGACTGACCAATGGGAATAACAAAAGCCATCACATTTCATAGAATCATAGAATATCCTGAGTTGGAAGGGACTCACAAGGAAGGATCATCAAAGTCCAACTCCTGGCCCTGCACAGGACCATCCTCAAGGATCTCACTATGTCCCTGAGAGTGTTGTCCAAACGCTTCTTGAACTCTGTCAAGCTTGGTGCTGTAACCACTTCCCTGGGTAGCCTGTTCAAGTGCCCAAACACCGTCTGGGTGAAGAATCTCTTCCTAATATCTAACTTAAACCTCCCCTGGTACAGCTTCATGCCATTCCCTCGGGTAATTCAATGCACTGAAAAACGTATCCACACCCACTTTGCACAAGCTGGCCAGGCCCTCTTAAAGAAATCATTGTATGTGACTGAAAAAACTAGCAAAGTTTCATATAAGATCAAATTTAAAAAATCCTTGAAATAGAGCATATCTTAGCAATCTATTAGCAGAAGTAATAAACAGAAGACAATGTAATGCAGCAAGAGCAACCAAAAGAAAGACCTGGGACTACCTTACTTTATCCTCTCATGGTATATAGCCTTACAGGTATGAACCCCAAATGTTTACTTCAATTAATCCCAGGACTCAGACTTCTAAGAAACCAGGACAACACCAAACAGAGATCTGATTTTTTTTCCCCTAGGTGGGTAAATCATTCTATATCTGATAGTTTAGTCCAAATTAGTGCTTTAACGGTTTACCAAGAAATATATTATGAAACAACTCTTTAAAAATAATTGCAGAAGGAGAGAGACTTGGGAATAAGATTCTGAGGAAAAGAAATAAAAGGCAGCAATGTTGTGATTCAGAGAACACTATAGCCCACGTTGGGGGTGAGAGGGGAGACTGAATAAGCAGTGGTAGTCTTAACCTGTGGGAACCCAGCAAGTTAAGTTTCTATGCTCCATTCTGCACAACTATCTGATTTTTGGAGCAGTAACAGTACACATATGAATCTTCCACTTACTTGAATATAAATCAGGACTACATTGATATCAATGACATTTAAAACACGCTAATATAATGCTAATCTGATTGTCTGTTTTACCCTGCCAGCAGGGACCGGACTATGGAAGAGGCTCAGGTTCAGGTATAGACAAATGTCACAACGAATGAAAAAAGAGAGCTTTAGAAACTGTCAATACCACATTCACACCTACCCTGCATAGCAAGCAGTTATAGACATTCATTGTATGTCATTTATATGTATGTATAGGAAAGCAATAACTGAAGTGAATTAGCACTAACCAAACTCTCCTCTCACTGCTGCACTCAAGGGAATGCCATGGAAGCAGAGTATGGAAGCCCATGGAACAAATACTCTATATCTAATATTCCACACCAGAATTCTGTAAGGACAGAATTCCCCGCCAGGAGTTCCATGTCCCTCTTGTACTGAGTAGCCCAGAACTGGACACAACACTCCAGATGCAGCCTCATTAGGGCTGAATGGAGGGGCAGGATCACTTCCCTAATGCACCCCACTGGACTTCTAGGCCACAAGGGCACACTGCTGGCTCATGGACAGCTTTTTGTCCACCAGGACACCCAGGTTCTTCTCCATAAAACTGCTTTCCAGCAGGTCAGCCGCCAGCCTGTACTGGTGTATGGGGTTATTCTTCTCCAGGTGCAGGAATGAGATCAGAAAAAGTCTAGGCATTACTCAGTTTCCAGATTTACTCCAAAGTGATAAAGCTTAGTGCCAAAAATGCTCCTAACATCATTCAAATTTTGCTCAAAGGTTCTAATTTTGAAAGTCAATTGCATATGAAGAAACACAAATATTTAAAATATTATTTCCCTAAATGGAATCACTTGCCACATAATGCTAAATGCTCTGCATTATCTTCTATTCCTTAACACTGCAAGGCTGCTTTCCTTAACGTGTAAGAACACTACTTTCACACTGACCTTCAGATTTGTCACTAAAATGCTGAATAGCAATGTTGTACCTAATATCTGTTTTTGTCAAAAGCAGATAGAAACACCTCTCCTTGACTCACAGTATTACAGAAAGATTAGTGAAATACAAACACCAAACCCCAGAAAATTCCGGATCAGCACAGCTAGTATTCCAGTGTTCAAACACCAGGCAGTGCAAGTTCATTCTCTATCTGAGCAGTCAAAATCTGAAATCAGTTCATACTCCCTCCACTATATGAAAGACTGTAGCACTGAGGAGAAAAAACACAGGCAGCAATCTCATCTCATTGTGAGAACTCAGATTTTTCACTTACTCATCATTTAATTTCTCAATCTACCAAACAGGAATTAGTGGCAAGTCAGTCAAATTCAAAGAAAAACAACAAAAAAAGAGCTGTATCCATTTCAGTACAAAAGATAATATGATAAAAAAAAATAAATAGAAACTTCAATGACTGTATTCTTCAGTCCAAGCACTTGGCTTAACACGTGCTGGGGAGTTAAGGAACTTGAAAGCTGAATACAAAGCAAGAACGTCATAAACCGCACCACACTGAAGATAAATGTAACTTTTACAAACAAGTACATTTACCTTTTAATTTTGGCACCTGAAGAGAAACTCATCAACATAAAAAGAAGGGCTAGCAGGTTTCAAGTGAGAAGACGTCAGTAAAATCAGCAGATATATGAATCAGAAAAGGGATTCTAACATCCACCAGGCAAATTCAGAACTCTTTTTTTAAATATTAGAGATACCCCAAATTTTCTACAAGTATGAACATCTCATTCTCTCTATTGAAAGAGGCTTGAGCCGGTCCCAGGTGCCGTAAATAAAATTCGTGAGAAACAAACAGGAGAAACTAGGAGTCAGTGAAGTTACAGAAACATGAGTTATCTGAGCTACCTGTCATCCTAGATGATGAAATCACACATTAGGATTACAGAAAATGTAATGGAATAGCACAATTGGAGCACTGCCACGGACACAGGATATTTGAAGAATATCTGAAGAAGGGAAGGAGATTCTTGCAGAGGAAAGGGAGGCTTGAATGCATGTACTTTAGCTTTGAAATAGGTAAGGAACAAATTAAAAGTTTTTGCACGAGGGTCTGAAGACACAATAACACAGGTGACATTCAGGGGAACATTGGTTCAAAGCACCTGATCAAGAGAGCAAAACAGATAAAGCCTTCTTAAGGGAAGCCTTGCAGTAGGGTCCAGTTTTCACAGAGGACTTAAAACACTGCAACATCTGCAGAAAGGGTAACACAGCACAATGGAGACAATCAGATATTTGGAAGGTGGAGAAGGCAATTTCTTTACACAACTGACTAACGAACCAACAGGAATATGAGGGTTGATGGCGACCTAAGAAGCAGTGACAACATGTAGTCACCCTGACCAGAAGACCTCTGTACATGGAGGAATTAGTGATGCACATCAGAGTTCAGCCGAGGTGGCCCAGGCCGGTGCTGCTCAGCTCCCTGGGCTGCAGGACAAACTTAGCCAGCTGGTTGTAAAAGAGGAGCCAGCAGGCAGCTCCCACTCAGCATCTGCAGTTACCTCACCTGCATGGCCTTGCCTTTATCTAGGGATATACTGAGAAGTTCTCCTGAGAACAGTCTTTTTGTTTGACAGTAGAAATGATTAGGAGTTTTCTTGCAAAAAATTCCTGTAATAGCTTGAATAATGAAAATGGGGTAACCCCTATTCACAGACACGGTCTGCACAGCATGCTGCACCCTGACCAGAGGTCATTTTGATGCTGCACAACTCAAGATTCCCAGCAGCTAAAGGCATGTAAGATTACCTGTACCATTTTTACTTTATCAAAAGTAATACTCATTAAAGAAACAGCACTTGAAATTACATTTACAGAGTCTGAATGCCTTTCTTTCTGGGATTACAACAGACCAGCATCTCCACCATGATATACTGAAGTTTAAGATCCTGAAAGAATTAAGAAAGAGGGACAGTAGAAATACAACCCTGTACCTTCAACAGAACAGATTTCACCTTGTTCTAGGACCTGCTTAGAGACAGTCCTAAAGGGTAAAGGAGTCTATGGGGGCTGGTTGTTCTACAGGGATGACTTTGTCAAAGTGCAGTAAAAGCCCTGGGAAAACTTTCTTCAGTTGGTCAACACTGGTAAAAGGGGAATTCCTCACTGAGCTCAAACACAAATAGTGCAAGGAGTGCAGAAGTGGGCTACCTGTAGGAAAAAAACCCATTGGTTTCAAAGGAGAAAGTAAGAAAACTGTGCCCAATGGTCAGTAGGGGATCTAGCAACAAAAGAGACGGAAAAAGCTGAGATACTTAAATGAAACCTAATGATTCTGCTACATATGCATATTCATTATATTTTCTAATGAGCAAACTATAACTTTCTTTAAAAGGTGAGCAAATATTTCTTTCAGCTATTCTGAGGCACACACACAACTTATCAGAACATAATGCAGGAGTATTACAGAAGGTTCAAACAAGACAAAATTAAATATTAGGTTATGAAGAAACTGCCTGGAAGTATTAAACCTATTCAAAAGGTTATTCTTCATTACTTTTAATGCACAGAAGTACCAAATAATTCTGTCAACTAATAATTTTATTTTTGTTTGGTTTTAATATAGGAATTCAATTATGTTTATCTTAAAGGAAAAGGACTAAAAATATCCCATATTAAAAACAACCAAAACCAGACTCACTTCTAAAATACAAGAGCAGAAAAAATATCTCATTAGGCAGGAGATGCTTTACATATAAAAACAACTGGCATCCAATTTCCAAATCATTAAACTGTATCCCCTCGGGCTTGAGGCCTCTGAGAACACACAGCACACTGCAAGAGAAGGAGAAGTCCAGGAGATTTCATAAATTTCTGCTGTGCTTTTAGAGAAACTGCATCACCACATACCTTCCTGCATACCTAGCTAACCTAAAAGTACACATAAATGTATACATCCAGATACGTATACAGGCATCAATCACAGATTATCCTAAGTTGGAAAGAACTCACAAGGATCATCAAAGTTCAACTGCCAGGCCTGCACAGGACAGCCCAAGAGTCTCACCATGTGCCTGGGAGCATTGTCCACATGCTTCTTATGATCTGACTCCCTGCTATTATGAATCCTTCTTCCTCTCCAGCCTGGCCCTGTGGTAAGGTCTGCCCCATTCTAACAAATGACCCCTGTTCCAGTGTCATCATCTTGCCTGCCTGGACACAGTCTCCACTTACCTTAGTCATCTAAGGATAGATTCACCTCACTTCTACAAACTCCAACTTACTGCTACAATTGTCAACGTTCCTCCTATATACACAGTTTATTATCTGACAGTTTAACAATACATTCCCTTTTCACACTGGTTTTCAGCTTCATTTTTGCCTTTAGGCTTCTTTCTCCATGTCCCCATCTTTGGATGCTTAGGGCTTTACCGCAGCCCCTGACTATAATTTTATTGATTTTAAATCACAATACTATCATGTTGGTTTTGTATCTGATGTAAGGGCCCTCCTGATAGTTGTGCCTAAATCCCTATTAGCGAAAGTTAACTCCGCATGAAGCAACAAGCCCCTTTTCAAAGTAAAGACAATAGTGGTTTTATTTAAAGGGCAAATATTTGACAAGTCTTAAACATTAGCTAAGATTCTTTTCCTCAGGCATGATCTCTGACACTGCTGAACTATCCCAGTGGCTTTTTTTTTCAGAAAACATAGCCAAGATCTGATAAGCCAAGGCAGGCTATTTTAACAGTGACTATCAAATATATTTCCAGTACTTTCAAACACAATGTGCTTCACTATATATCTTTAGGGAAAGTCCTCTGATTAAACAGAAAAAGGGAAAAGCTTTTGAGAACATCAGACTTGCTTTATTTCAACATTATTTGTATTAGCGTCACATCAGAAAAAAACTCAGATGAACAAGTAATCTTTACACACAAACCACAATTATCAACAAAGGATTTGTGATAAAAACATGCAGTATAATAATGTAAACACAGTCATTCCAGAGGAGCTACTTTAGCTTTTCGGATAATGTTCCCTCAGCAAAGGAAAACCAGATATAATAATGACAAGGTATTTGTTCCTTACACCAATTTAAATGCATATACACATGCCAGTGAAATGCACTGAGGCAAAAAGCTACATATTTACTAAAGCACTAGTGGATTATATGCTGGAAAATTGTTGCAGTTAGGAGCTGGCTCCTCATTTCACACAACATTTACCCTCTCACCAATACGATGGAGATATATTAACTTACAAAAGCTGAGAATTTGATCCTGGCATATTACCAATATTTATAAAGATGAACATAAACACTTCTACATTGAAAAGTAGGCCCACTAGCAGCCAAACATTAAAAAAACACAAAAAAACAAAAACAAAACACCCAAAGAAAAAAAACCCACAACAACAACAACCACACACCAAAAAAAACCCAAAACAAACAACCAAAAAACCAACCCAAAACAAACCATACATCCTTGCATTTCCAGGTCATTCTGTTAAAACTGCATGAAAGTGAATTAACTCTTTGGTTTCCTATAGAAGTAGGAAATGTTAATGTTCAACGTTAAGACAGTTTTTTTTTTTTTTAGGAAAACAGATAGCTCCTAAAGTCGTCTGCCCTTGAAGACTGGCTGCAGCTTGTTTTAAGTGAGAACTGTAAATCAGCAAGATGAAAACAGCAACATACCTCACCTTTTCTTCAGATCTCCAGATTCTGGAAACCCTAGGTTTTAGGAAACCCACTTTCTAGAAGTTTTAAGAAATACCACTTCGTTTTATACCTTCTATACAGTTGTTTCGATTAAGATGAAGCTACAGAAAAAATGGTGCAACTACCTAAAAATTTAGATCCTCACAAGCAAGTCAGGATCATTACACAGGCTGTAGGAAGAAGTACTTCCCTCTGCTAAAGGAAAGTCTTCCTTTGTAGTCATCTGGTACCCTGCAAGGTATTCTCATAGAAATCTGGATGAGTTATCCTGGTTACCCTGCCATTATAGTACACTCTTAGAACTGTATTTGTAGAGCTTAAATTTCACTCAGCAATGCAGGAAATCCTAGAAACTTCTTCAGTTTCAGTGAGGTTACCTTCCATAAAGAATAGAGCCTCCTAGGATAAACTGTATTGTCACTTCCCATATGTTCTCAAACCACTTACCCTGAACTATTATACCATAACTATCTAAAAACTTTCAATTCACCAAAGTCATTCTATTGACTATTATAGACCACCAAGCCCAACAAGGCTTCAGCTTGAGATAGGACCTTTCCACGTTCTAATATTTTTTTCCTTTTTTTAATTTTAAGTCAGTGTAACAGTGTAAGACACTCCAGATATAACCACACATTGTGTGCAAAAGTCCTTCTGTACATGTGCTAAAAGCCACCACAGGGACACAAGCCTGCACAGTGTTAACTTTTTCTAGAAAAAGGTACGAACTACGTAAAGAAACATTTATATATTCTTAGATCACTACAAATGAATAATTCTATGATTCTGAAAGGTTCTGCTTCAGAGAAATTACTTTGTCATATGACTACACTGCTGCTGCAGAGACAGCAAAATAGTTTGTGTCAGTTCCCTGTTGATGAGCAGCAAGTTCAGATACATCCAATTTACAGAGTAGTTAAAATAGTGTAGACAGGTTGCCAGACTTCATTTTTCTCTCAAACAGCATTTTTAATTTCCTTTTTAACTTCTTCCCCTTCCAAATTAAAATTAACAACCAAAGAAGTCCCTGCTTTCTTGTTTGATTGTCCTGCAGCTATAGAAATTCCACACGGATCCCACTTCCTCTCCCCTGCCCTTTCCAAGAGAGGTAAGTGCTTATCCAGCAGTATTTGGCAAATAATTTGGCATTCTAATTGAGAGTGCTTAAGCATAAATTGTGTTCCAAAACAACCTTTTTTGTGTTTTAAAAAAAAACACCTCTCTTAATTAAAATTAATGAAACATTATTAATATTTCAGACAAATATTAAACAAAAAAAAAATTGAGGTTTGGTACTAGATATAGCCATTTCCTCTGACACTTGGAATTAAAAAGCTGAGTAACTAACCGCAAGAAAAAGCTCACCCCAGAGGCCACATCTCATACATAGTAACATTTTAGTTCTGATCAGAAGTCACTGTTTCACCCAAACACCAACATTTATCTCTGGCCCCAAAGCAATTTACTTACCTTGTGTCTGCATTTAAGTACAACGCCATAGGCTCCTGAAACAAAGACAAGATATAAACCATTTTAAAGCAGAAAAAACTTAAAAGTGGCAAGATAAAACAGTATTCAGTTACCTCCTGCATACAGAAATAATATTGTTCCCAGCATTATTATACAGAACTTGCATATGTGGGTACTAAATCTCTGTAAACTGAAACAATTTTATAAAAATTGCTTGAAAGTAAATGGATTTTAAAACACTGAAATTATTTTTGATAACTTTAATCTCCCTAGTACCATTAATGAGAAATTAACATACTAAACTTTTAAGGGCAAAAAAAAACCCTCAAAAAACCCCCCAAACCGTCCCGTTTCTCTTCCATTCCTTTCAGCTTCCAAACCTCTCCATCCAAGAAGGAAATTAAAAGAAGCCGTAGAGAATAAACTGATGGTTTTTTATTATCTGCATATAAGCAATATGTTGCAACAGATAACTTACTACCATCAAGAGGACCCAGTCAAATCTATATAAAATTCTAAGTAAATTTTTTATTAAGATATTACTTACCTTCACCTACAACCCCAAGGATCTCAAATTTATTCATCACATTACCAATGTTAGGAATCTTCATCAAGACAAATTCCTCTTACGGTGAGAGCCACAAAACATGGCACAAAGGGGAGTGGCTGCAGACTTTGTGAAAGGCAACTGTGAAAAGGCTCTTGGGAAAAAAAAAAATTCCACCTTGATCAACCAGAACTCTCACAGCCTTTCTTAATTTCTAGGCAGTCAGTAGCTTCCTGGAGGGAAAAAAGAGAAAATATGTAGTTAGTACTTCATTTCTGTAAGAGAAAGCAGTGGTACATAGACATCACACCAATATAGACTAACAGTTGTAACAGACAATTAATTTACTTCTACATTTTATGACCAGGAGAGCTTAGCAGCATGTATAATGGGCAGAACCTACTGAGAACACATATCTGACACAACAGCTGGCCTTGTAATCCCATACACAGGATGTCTATTATGGTAATAACTAATTTGCATAAAGTGATTTTCTGCAGAACAGAAGCAAGCAAAACTGTTGACAGGAACTATCTCAGTAAGCAAAAATACACTTATAATTACTTATGGTGTATGATGACAGGTAGGGGTAAAAACAGATTTTGTTTAGTTACTTTGTTATTTGTACACTGTAATGATAAAAAGGATGAGGTAGAAAGAGCACTATACAGAAGAAAATATTTTTCTATTACTATTTTCTGTGATTGTTTAAAAATAAAAAAGGGGAATTATTTGCTAGACTGAATAACAATCAGATTTAAAAATTATTTCGACTATCAGTTTATTTAATGGAAATGTAATAAACAAACAAAAAAATGCTTTCAAAGGGTTTTTTCCATGTTTCCCAAATGTTGCAGTAATTTTTCAAATCAGTCACAGGAAAAAGAACAAAGTTTTTTGGCCTGTTTCAGGCTCACCACTTCTATCATCTTAAAAGTCCAATAAAAAACAACCAAAGCAAACCCAAGTTTGGTTTTCCTAATTCTGTAGAAGACTGTATTTGTTACCCTAATATTAAAAGCATATATCCCAAAATCAAAAACAGGAAAAAACCCCACAACCAAAATAGCTTCACCATGACTTGGAAACGTATCATTTTCACAATTCAGTGATCCAAGAACAAAGCTACTCATGAAGAACAAGATGGCACGATAGAAGTGAATACATTTCATTAACTAATGTGTAATGGGTCAGTGTGACCCAATAATACTGGGTTCAGCTCACACAAATGGTATTTCACTATAAGCCAGAGGTGCTGGCCAAAAGCCCTGTGTTGACTAAGTCACACATAACAAAAGGACGACTCAAGGGTGGAGGGAAATTACGATGACACTTGCTTCAGCAAGACACAGTCAGATAATATGAGGGGGTTTGTTATTTTAGAAGCAACTCCAGAGTGATTGAACCACAGTATTTTGAGAATAAAGCAGTGACTTTCGAACTGAAGGGTTGGTTAGGGGTTTTTGGTTTGCTTTTGTTTTTAAAAAAGCTGCCCATCCTTAATGGATTATTTCAGTTGTTTAATTTACTGTTTTATTAATCAAATTTTTCTTCACTTGTGAATTGTAAGAAATACTCTTTCCCTTCCTTATACTCTATTCTTATTTAGCATCTCCTTCTCACAAAATCCTTTGTACTGTTTGTCCAGACTTTGCGGTTAATAAATTAAAAAAAAACGAGGCCCTGGAAAAGCAGGAGCATCTGCTCAGTTGTACCCACCAACATGAGAACAGAGTCCTCACTGAGCTGCTTCAGCTTTCTACTGAAACAGGCTGGTGCCAGGCACAAGGCACGGCTGACTGTCCCCTTGCTGCAGCTGAGTGACAGAAATACTGCCACAGAGACCTTGAAACAGCCATTACTGCCTGAACGCAAGCAAGATGCAAGAAAACTGGTCAGCCACGTTCAGAAGAGCAAAATTACTTGCCAGAAAGAAAGTAACAGTCAGAGAACATACACTCTTGTTTTCTATGCAGTAACGTCAGCAAATCTGCTGCATCAGCTCTCAGCATTATTTGTTGACAAGTCCTTCTGGACTTTAGTGTGTGATAACATTCACTACTTATCTGCTAATGTTATTACTGGACATTGTCTTTCTGCTTACAGTGTACACAATACTTCTTGGATCTGTGATGAAACAGTGAAGCAATTTATGAGATAAATGTATCAAAAACTCAAGAAGAAATTTAGATGCAGTTTCCCCTGTCCCTTATTCATAATTTCCAAATTTCTCTTAAACTACTTAAAGCTATATAGGCCTACAGGCTTGTGATCCACTTTTTTTTTTTTAATTTATTTTTAGGAGTTCTGCAAGTGAACTCAGGATGAATCCTGGCTTTTTATTGGGAATAAAGCTTACACTTGCAAGCAGCTAACCTTCCTTTCTGAAATCCCCAACTAGGGAGGCTGTGGGTGCCCCAACCGTGGCAGTGTTGAAGGCCAGGTTGGACAGGGCTTTAAGTAACCTGGTCTAGTGGGAGGTGTCCCTACCCATGGCAGGGTAGGTTGGTACTAGATGATCTTTGAGGTCCCTTCCAACCCTTAACATTCTATGATTCTGTGATTCAGTACTATACATCTTCCTCTCCCCACTGATCATGTTCCCTTCTCACTTCACCAGAAGTAAGAGCCACAGAAAGCTGATCGCCTTGTCGCACTGCTGCTCCTGGATGCATGGCACTTACAGCAGCATTCACATGTAATTCATTAAAGGTAAAAGCCTGTCAACTCATTTATTCTCCCCGAAGTGCACCATGACTGACAGCGCAGGTAATACAGATGCACGGACAGGGGGCTCCCAAAAGGAAACTACGCTTGAGTGACCCACCTCTTCTGCACTAGCTCCAGTCATCTTCGTGCCCAATTCCGCTGAGAGCACTTTATGAGAACTTTATCTTGAAATGAAAAGGAAAGCTAATGAAAGATGACAAGTGGAATGCAGCAGTAGGACGGATTCATATCCAAACACTTTTTGCCCCAGCTCTTTTGCCTCAAGCAAGGCTGTATTCAAACATTAGTGAACTCAGACTAGCCAGACCCATCTAATCCCTAGACAGAATTTATTTGCTTGTTTGAGATCTTTACCATCAAAAGCTCCTGAAAGATTAAAACGAAACCGCTAAAAATATGTGTTCAGTGGCAGCACTCACTGAACTTTCTGGGATTTTTCTGCTTTTTGAAAGCCTTGTTAAGATTGCTTTTAAAATCACTGATTTTTGCAGGGCGTCTGATAACATGAGCTCAAAACTCCATGAATGATAGGGTCTTATGAATGGCAGAGTGTGTAATACAAAAATAAAGAAAAAAAATCAGGAAGGTTTAAGCAAAAAAGTAATTTGAAGAAAGTTATCCATAGCAAGAATTACATTATTCTGTAACTTAGTAAAGACAGGCTGGATGCTTTCAAACTGAACACTAAAATCAGCAAGGAAAATCTTATTATTAGCAACCACAATTTAATTTTTTGCACTGAGTGCCACACTGATCTGCTTTCATAAGCTGCCTGCTGGCTAGAATGATAACCCTTGCAGAAGAAGAAATAAGGCCATCTTTTACCTCTCAGAGGTTCTCAGTAGGGAAATAGCACTCATTCTCCTAATATCCCTTTCTAAGGCAGCCAGATTCACAGTATATCAACTCATGAATTAAACCAACAGATCACTGAGGTGGTCTCAACGCTACCAGGATGTTCTACAAAATGCAGAGCCAATTCAGCAAAACAAAATGACATGAAATGAATAAGAACAAATTAGTTTTACTTAATCTAGAGATATTACAGTGTGAGATTTTGAAACAAATGTACCTGTTTTGTGATAGCACGTAAGATTTATATGTAAAACCCAGAAAATGTACAAACATTTCTGGAATGAGCACACAGAATAATACAGCATTATGGTAGCTGATCATTTGCATTTAAATTAAAGCAATGGGGAAAAACCCTAGCTCTTCCTCAATTCCTTTTCCCTTCATGACCATTAAGAATTCTAGCACATCCCCCAAAAGCATCAAACTTAACCACTCAGTCCAAAGCCTCAAACCTAAGTAAAAATGCTGTTCATTATTTCATAATAATCAATAGCTGTGTGGAGAGGGGAAGCACCTTTCAGAGCGTTAGATTTTAGTAGAGACATTTAGTGAGAGTTATAAAATACCTGAGGTAGACCTTTGTCTTCACAAAATCTGGAGAAATAAAACAGTTCTAGAAATACAGTTATATTTGTATATTAGCATTTTGCACACCAACTATACAGTTCATTTACTGTATCAAGACAAAAAGAGTGTAATTTGCACCCTGCTGAAGTCAGTTACAAACTTCTAACTGACTTCGAAGTCAGCCATGGGCTTTTAAACAAGCTTCTTGCCAGCACATAATACACACCCCTCTTGCTCTCCTAAACCAAGCAGTAAACTTCATCTTTGTACTTCTGTATTTATTGTTTACTCACTGAGAGGATACAACTAAGAATTTCTAGAGGCTTGTTACATTTTCCTCTGTTCACTAACAAAGCAGCAGGTTCGCAACCAAATGTGAAGAACTTACACTTTATAAGTGCCTGTCTTCGATGTCTATCCCCACAATCCACACCCTGGCATGTCTTCTGTCTACAAGGTACAGAGATGAAAGGCAGCATTAACCACCTGTTAGCCTTGATGCATCACTTAGCACCTTTTCTTCTCTTTCCCTGTATATTTTTCCATTTTATGGAGGGACAGTAGACGTTATAACGGGACAAGATTCTAGAGGAAAAGCCATCAAGATTTCATAATATGAAGAAATCCAGAGTGGAAGCTGAAAAAAGAAAAAAACTGAAGAGATAAAAAGCAACACGAACTTGCAGTTATAGCAAGCCATTTTTTCATACTTTATGCTTCAATCTATCCTTCTCTGCTCATAAAAAAAATTAGGAATGAAAAGAACAGCTGGTGAAAATAAATACAAAAACTGTCAAACTTGAACAAATTATGTAAAAGCAAAACACCAAGGTTGCTTGCACAAGCTCAAAGGTTTTACAATTCAGCTCCAGAAAGCTTTTATTGACATTGTTAATGTCATCATTGGAACCTGTCTTCACCATTGTTGGTTTTTGGAGGACTTGGTTGGGTGTTTTATTTAATAGCTATTGATATTCTGAAACCTGCAAATGCATCTGAATAAGTTATACATCAAGGGAAGTCACTGACATACAACTGGCCTAAAAGGCAGCAGGTCTCCATGGCAGCAGGGCCAGGGGGCCATGGGGGAAGAACCTGAACAAAGTTTCCATCCTGCAGCAAGCACACAACTAGGGAAAGGGATGAATCCGTTCCCAACCGTTAAAGATACCTGTGTGGTTAAATTCCTAAAGGAAAACTGAGCTTGAAGGCCAGGGCACCAATACTGATTTGGTTTGGTTGTTCAATGAGTGCTCTTCCTCTTGTATTCAACTACAGCTTCAAAAATAAATTCAGCTCATCCTGGATATGTGAAATAAATTCACTTCTTGGAGTTAAAACGCAGGATTCATGATCTTCCCTAACAGCTGTGGGCAACTCAAAAAGAGTGGGTGCTTAGCAGGATGCTTCTAAGACCATACTGACAAATAAGCAGACTGATTATGAAAGCGTTGAGCACAAAAGCAGCTCCCATGAGTCATAACAGAAGGACAGGAAAGACAATTTTGCTTCCATTTTAGTCTTGCTCTCCAATAAGAACCTTAACAAGTAAGTCTATTGTGGGTGTGACAGCTTCTTACGCAGTTCAGGCTGGTCTTTACGCACGCTGGGCGGGCTCCAATGTACCTGTGGCAGCTCTGAAGAAAAAACATCAGCGTTCAGAGGAGAACACTCTCAACAGCAACCCGTGAAATCCAAAGCCTTGTGCAGTTTCTTCTGGCACAAGGAGCCTGACACGCTTTTACTTCTATCAAACACAAGTGCCCAACATCTGCAGTTGAAGTAAAAGCACACTTTGGTTTACTGATACACTCTTAGGCAAAGAGGGGTAAGGAAAAAAGATTATTTTCTTTAGATAAAAGAAAGTCTTATTTCATAACAGAATAGCTTACTGTGGAAGAAGCTAATAATTCTTTATCTGACACAGTATTTGTAGTGCTCTTCTTAGAAGCTGGTTCTTGATTTTAATCTTTCCTTCTCCCTTCTGAAAACACCAGTCTCCAGTAATATCCTATATTCATTCATCATGTTGTTTACTACGTAGTCCCATATTATCTTTGACAGTCTGCCATGCACTTTAAATTCTAAATATAATACTACAAAATAATATCAGAGACATAGCTTTTTTCATCTTTATAAGTACCCCAAAAAAGCTGCTGTTTTCAGTCACACATCAGGACTCACTTTGTGGCTCAATTTGCACATTTGTGTTTGAAGATTCATACTTGAGGAGGTGGGGAAAGGGTGAGCATAAAGGTGTCCTCCTTTACTGAAAAAAAAAGGCATATTCAAGATCTTGAGCAGAGGGCAGAGGATCTTCCCCTCCACGAAAAGTACAGTATATTCTCTTTGAGGGAACACGCTGAAGGTCTGCTCTGAAGTTTGAGCTCAGCAGGGTATTTGTACAGAGAATGGGCCTCTCGAGCTCTTCCATCACTCTCCCCAGTCCCTGGCAGTCTGCTGGCACTGTGAGGTTTCTCTCCACAATGGCAGAGCACTGCAATGCTACACTGCCATGCTGGCAGCACACAAAACAACAGATGCAGAAGACCTGGCCACTTCAAAAAAAGTTCTCTCATGCATTCCTAACTGGATCAGCCACCGGATCTTTCATACGTGCACACACAAAGCATACTGGTGATTTAATAAGACTGAAATTCCTATAATCTGACAAAGTTTCCCCCTCCTGCCAACCCAGTTTTGTCTTCATTGTTCTAGAAATAACTCCCATCCAAATTCTAAAAGTCAGATGTTCCTCTCTGCACTGGCTTTGGCTGAGATGGATTTTTCTCCTAAGAATACAGAACAGTATAGGTGAATATAAAGTATTTATAAATAGCAAATGAATGCTGAAACTAAATTCTGTGAGCATTCTAATGCAGATCAAAACAACTGCAATGACTACTCTTCTTGTAATCTTCAAGCATATCATTAAATACAGATTACTGGCTCACCATCTGACGTCAAAAGAAGAAAAAACCCAAGAAATCCCCTTTTCCTTTAAAAGGGCATACCAACTATATGGAACAAACAGAAATCTGAGGGGGGATTCCTCCCAAATTTAGTACTAAATTAATAAGAAAATACAATATATGCAAATGAACAGAACTATATTCCAATTACATGATAAAAATTTTTATCATTTCTTCTTGATGTGTTTTCCAGACAAATAATCAGGAACATTTTATTTAAATAATACTGATCCATCTTTTACAAAGTTAACCTGGGGAAAAATGCCATCAAAAGTTTTCAGTAAAGGACAAAAAGGAGCCACTCAATGACTAACAGTCTGATCCCAATTTAACCAGGTACGATTAATACTAGAAGTATATGAATGTGCTTATTGTACACTTGATAATTGGGGCTTTTTTATGATGTCTATTATCAGAGTGACTGAACACAAAGGATTTTTAAATTCCAGGTGAGTTTTGCTATTCACTTACATAGGTGAATAAATTAATTAAGTGAAATCCAAGTCAAGAAGACTAATCTCCAAAGTGGCTCAGACTGCATTATGAGGTTATAACCATTACAATAAGCTGAAATTCAATAAAAAAGATTCACATTCTGGATAAAGGAGAGAAAAACAACAAAAAAAACCCCAACAGTTCCTCTCAATTAACATTATTTGTTAATTGTTAACTGTTACAACAACTTATTAATAAAATCTTCCTTGAGGCACAGGATGAAAGCTTTGATTGCGCTGGAATGCAGTGCCAGAGAAGCAGCAGCAGCAATGTATCATGTACCAAGGACAATTTTAGGGAGGACTCTGAACATTACTCTGAAATAACTTTGTGTTCAGTGCAAATCCACCACAGAGAAAGTAGAGCAACAGAGTGTTGACTTGTGCTGTTATGACAGATGCTCTTGTGCTGAGCCACCTACAACACCTTCAGGTAGGGGAACTTCAGTCTGCTAATAAATTACTGCAAATGTATTTGAAAGATGTATTAAGGTGACCAACTCAATTTGCAACACGTGTAAACAACTTCCCAGTAGAGAACAAAATGCAGAAAGAAAAGCACAGATTTAATTTAGTGATTTCATCCAAAAGCAGCAAAAAATACACTTAAAAACGCAACGAGGCAAAAGCAATGAAGACCAGAGTATTATCTTCTGCACAGGATTATATGCTTATCTCCACCACTGGTAACTGCATCCATGAACAGACACTGATGAGTGAAGAGTTCATCTGTTTACAAGAAAAAACACGTTGGGAGCAGTATTTATTCATATTCATTCATGTACCAACTATTCTATCTAAACATAAAATTTAAGTTCTATTGAAATTAAAATAAAACTGGGTGGTCATGGGGAAAACACACTGTCGTGATTTTTAACTGCTTTCAAATATTTGTGCTCAAAAATCTCTTTAATGATCAAAAGACACACTTCCACCTCACACGGCTGGAAAAATCCTACTACAATCAGGATAGACCAGGGCTTGGCAGCTTAAAATTTCTAAAATCAAGTGGCTATGGATTTAAAACAACTAGAGCATTAGCTAAAGCAGAATCTCTTTTTCAGAAAAAAAACAAGTGAGCCACTCTTGAGCTTCAATATTCAAAATTGCAAGTGAACTTCAGGTTGGAAGATGCACAGAAGTATTAGTATGAAAGAAGGCAGGAGACAGTTCCGATATAAAGAAACAGGTCAAAGAACGACCTTCAATAAAAATGAAAGGAAACTGAGAAACTAGTAACATAATTATAAAGGCTGACAGTCTGCCATCTCATACACACTATCCAAGGATTGAGGCAGATCACAGAAAGGCTGAATGTGAGCAACCAGACCTGAAGCACTCGAGAGGCTTGCTCCCTTTAAAGAGACCATTTGATAAACCCACTGAAATTCACAGAATACTTCCCACTGTAAATCCTTCCCCTTACACTATGAATTTAAGGTACTGTGAAAAAATTATTTGGCATTTCTAAACTTAGTATCGCTAATTCTATATTAGAACAGAGAAGATTCTGACTATCATTTTATTTCTCAAATTTAAAAGACTACAAAACCACTACTATGAAACTGGATTAGGTTTGGGTGGACAGGTTTTTGGGAGGGCGCGGGGGGGGCTACATATTTAAGAATGGGAGAAAACCAGCCCTGCGTGATTGCAGCTGGAATGAGGAGTGAGAATACGTGAAAGAAGCAGCCCTGCAGACACCGAGCTCTCGGCAGGAGAGGGAGGAGGTGCTGTCCAGAGCAGTGAGACTCAGGAACAGGTTGCCCAGAGAAGCTGTGCATGTCTCATCCCTGGAAATGTTCAAGGTCAGGTTCCCGGTCTAGAGGCTGGCATCCCAGCCCATGGCAAGGGGGATGGAACAAGATGATCACTGAGGTCCCTTCCAACCCAAGCCATTCTGTGATTCCATGAGGAGGTGGGTGACAGAGCAGCTTTGGTGGGCACTCGGTGGCCACCAAGGTCAACCCACCACAGAAACCGAACCGCAAAGATGTGTACTTGTTATGATGTTCACTTCTCCTCTCCTGCTTATTTCAACTCTTAGATGCATTTGTAGGACTTTTCTTTAATTAGATATTAAGCTCTTTGACAAGGAAAGTTTATTGCCTCTGCTGCTGTTATAAAATAACTTACAAAGATTTAATGTCTGAAACCATTCTAAGGTGCTGGTTCTTTGCATCAACAGAATTGCTGTGGTAAAATATGAGTCTTGAGGTAAATGCGTCTCACCAGATGACTCAGGAAAAAACTTCAAAAACGTTAGGAGGCAATTTGATTCATGTCTGCAAACAGGATGTGGTAATAATTTTATTTTTTTAATAATAATGCTGTTTCAATGCCAGCTTCTGTAATGACTTTAAAAAAATAAAATGAAGGAATAGTTTCTCTTGTGATTTCAGCCTAGTGGTTTCCATTTAGTAGTTAAAAGAAAAAAGATATTTTAAATCTCACAGAACATGAAAACTACACTCATAATTAAAATTATGAATGATCAGATTGAATTTCTTAACACAAATGCAGTCTATACTTGCTCTATATTTTCACCCACCACCATCAATATACTGGTAAAATATGCATAACCAATGAACTGTGCTTAGCTAGTATTTTTGTCAAAAATATTAGTCTTTTAAATAAAAGCTCAATGAAAGAATGCCACAGACCTAGTCAACAGTATTCTGACAAAATTTCCTGCAAACTAAATAGAGGAGTTTGCTACTGAAGGCATGAGCTATATACATATATTAAAAAAAAGAGGTAAAATATTTACAATTTACTCACTATAATCTAAAGAAGAACCATTCCGATTAGAAGTTTATGTATCGATGGAAAAATACTTAAACATAAATAAGAAATGACAGACACATGGCCTTTCTTCCAAGGAGACTGCTTCACAAGCGCCAAATAGAGCTCCTCTCTGCTATGCTGACAGCTTCTTGCATGGGAGATTCCCATGGCAGTAAAAGCATGTCTGGATATGTAAGTGACCCAAAAGAGGACCTGAAAAACAGGTCTTAAAAGGAAGATGCATCTAAACAGTAAATAATGTTGGCAGGCCTACCAAAGGAAGGGTAATAAAAAAAGCTCATAATCCTGATTTTCATCCTTCATGAGTTTCTCTGTCCTCAGAGTTTAATTATGGAGCAGGGAGGGTGGTAAGGAAGAAGGGAAAAAAGAGGGAAGGCAATGCTCCTGGCAAAGGGCAAGAAGGGTGGGTAAGGGAGAAAGGGAAGCTACTCCGGACAGTCATGGAAGAAGACAGTGAAAGGCTGGCATATGGGGAAGTTCTGAAATGAAAGAAAAGAAGAAAACAAAATTCCGAGGAGAAGATACTTCAGGCACGAGCAATGAGTTCATCATGATATCTGAGATTTATATTAGCTTTTACAAAAATACAGACTTGCATCAAAAAGTCAGTATTTGCACAAGTGACTTTACTAATACATCTAGTTACTTCTTGTACAAACAGTCTTCTAACACTAAGGGAAATACAAGTAATTTGGGAGATACGAACAAAATAGTCTACTCCCAGGAAGCTCTTGATATTTAGTTCCTGCAAAAGGAAAGTAAAAACAACTAAGAAAATAAGGGTTGTCAAAAATATAGGGTACACCATGTCTCGGAGGATTAAAAAGCTCAGTTACGCTGACAAAGGCTGCTAGGGAGTTTCTGAGGTGAAAGACTCTAAATCAAAGAGATGAAACAGCAGTCTCTTGTTTGTAAGAAAGTAAACTGTATCCTGACAGGCCTAAATATTGGTCATCAAGAAACTAGAACCGGATGGGAGCATACCAAGACATTTCCTCACCCACCACAGGCAGCAGCCCCAAAGCAGCAACACACTGACCCCGTGCCCAACCCAGCACGTGCAACCAAAGGAGCCACTACCCAGCAGGTGGGGAGCCAACAGGCAAGATTACACACCAAATGATTAATTTCTACTAACGTTCTCTCTGTGCCTTTCTAACACTGGAAGAATAATCTCCACTTTCCTTTGTAATCCAGGTATTATTACTATTTACTCAGACAAAAAGTCAGAAATAATTCTTGTAATCTTCTTTGGATTATACCACTGTCTTTGTTGCTGAGACTTCACACCAAACCAATTGTAATGCAAGTTTAACACTCAGGCCTTTTGTGGTACTAGGTAAGTATTTCCTACTCCCACCTACTACGTCAAAAAACCCAACTCAAGCAAATGCACCAAAACACCAGTTGACAGAGCTGAATACCTACAGCTGGAGACAGATTTTTCTAATGTATAGGAGTCTTCCCTCTGGCCCCTGTGAAGGGAGCTAAAAGACAATCAAGCAGTGTTAAGAGTCTCCATCCTCAGCTGGAATTGCAACCATGGATGTCAAAAGCATTGCCCTGCCTATCTGCACCCATTTTTCAACTGATCAAAATACTCTATACTTTAGAATAACTCCATTTCTCTGCCTGCATGCTCAGATATTTTCAAAAAGCAAAATCCTTTTCAAAACCATTTGCACAACAGCATTTTGCAACAAAATTCAGCTCAAGTATTTTTCCCACTGCAAGATATTTACTAGACTGCATTAATTCTCTTAGCACTTTTAAAGCTTGAAACACACCTTCTGTTGAATGCTATGAGTCAGTTTTAATGACAGTGTTATGTTCTACTGCTCTGTAGCTTATGCAAGAGAATGAATTTGCATTAAGTACCCAACTTTAGAAGCCACCTTCTCTTCTCCATTGTTAATACTGAATAATGGTAAAAAATAGGCTATATTCTCTGCCTGCTTTCTTATTGTTTTAAAAGAATAAATCTAGTTAGTTGCCTGTAATGTAAAATGGATATAAAATTCATTATTGTCACTCTGTGGATATGCTTTGTTGTTGTTGTTTCAGAAACCCAGAATACAGACAAAAAAGAGTAATGACAGTTTTCTTATTTAGTAAAGTTTCCAAAATTTAAATTGCTTCATCTGGAAAAAAACTAACAGTTAACTTCATTAGGAGGAGGATAAAACAGCCAAAAATACTAATTCAAGAGAGGAAAAAAAAAGGAGTAAAAATTATCAGCTAGTTTATAAATTACCTTTTGAAGGCTGTCACTCTTGTCATTGGGGTGGGGGGGTATACAATAGCTTTATCTTTTTCAAGAAATTTAACAAGAAAAGGTTATGACATGACATCTCTTTCTACAATCACTCTTTTAGTCCAAACAATGGTCCAGTCTAAATATGTTTTTATTTCATTTGCTTTGTCCTCTCATTTAAAATCCCCTGACTCCCCACCTCCCTAGTACATAACACTATGTTGGGGTATATTGTGGGGTTTTTTGTTCTTTTGGGGCTTTTTAAAAACATAATTACACTTCACTCAGCTCGACAAAATGAGGATTTCGCCAATTTGTTCCTAGAAGTATAACTGGCAAGTGTTGTAACTGGTTCTCATGCAAACCAACAGCCAAAATCCCTTGCAAATAAACCTACAAGTAGCTACACAGAAACACAAGGTCAATTATTTTTTTCTTATCTCTACAGATATATATATATACACACACACACAGAGAAATGTACATATGCATGCAACTACTTCTAATGACAGGGGACAAAGTTCTCTTTCCAGTAAATTTAATTTCTTAGAGGTTCAGCTAAATGACCATCTTTCTTGTCTTTATTGAAAGTGATTGTGAATAATTTGGATTACCTCTTCTACTCTTTCTACTTTCTAGAAATGAATCATACATAAGCCAAAAGCTCCATTCAAATCAAAACTTATTCTCTTTTTAGCACTTTTAAATGGATCCCAAGTTCCCAAGCAAGAAAAGGTAATTTATTTTGTATTTTTAGTCTAAGTTCACAAGTTGAACCCTGCAAGAATGAAGAAATGGTCTGATGGCTATCTTTCTCCACGGTTGAAGATCTGCTATAAAAGGCTATGCCATTACAGTAATAAATGACACTTTTGCAGTGCAGAAAAATTACTAAGGAAACCAGATCTCTCATACACCTGTGGCCTGGAAGATTCATTCAGACCACTGCTTTCTGAAAACTCTACAGAGAAAATACCTGTAAAATAAAGCCACGCTTTGGACTGAAGGCATTACGTGTTTACAAACCTGTAAAGACAGCAGCTCATGAATTAACAAAGGAATGTCACCCACACGAGGGTATAACATATGCAGATCACACTTGTAGCGTATTGGAGAACAATATTCACTTTAATGAAGACAACTGCAAGGAAAATGTCTACTTTCTCCAGCACTAAAAGAGTCAATTCCTCCTAATATATAGTGTGTCATTATTGCCATGAGATGTGAATGCAAATTATACTGCCATTTTTATTAATTTGCAATTAAAAACAGAGAAGCAAAATCTAATGCCATTCTGATCTTGTTTGGGGGTGTGAGGAGGAGGTATCAGCCCTTTTCTTTCACTTATGTAAAAGCAAGCCTTCCTTTTTTTTCTTCCCTTAGAACTTCTCTTATAGTACTTGAATCTGCTCCAATAATAAGCTCTCAATTCACTTCAGAAATATATTCTAGCTCTTGAAGTTCAATTAACTGGGGGAAGGGGGGAGGAATCCATCAGCACATTTTCCAACTATTAGAAACTTGTTTCTTGGCAAGCTGAGAACTTGGCCAACTGAGAACTTCAATAATTTTCTACCCTTAGCTCCAGTGGCGGTGAAATGCAATAATCTTACTTCTATTTCAGCCTGTGAGCAGCAGCAGGAGCTCAGCAACACTGGAAATAGGACATGGAACATAGTTAACTTCAGGCATTTTTTCACGCAAGATAAAGGTTAATGAAATATGCACATATATTCATACTGCAAACAAAAGCAACTATTTTCAGCCTGCTGAAAGAAGTGTTGATGGACTTTTTCTAATACAGTTTTATTGATAACTAAAGAATGTATTGTCAAATGCCATTATTAGGAAGACAAATGCATTTGCACCCAAAAACCTGAAATAATGAGATCAAGCAAGACTTGATTCCAAAAGCAGAAGTAAAGATGTTCATCCATCTTTTAATTACACCATGCTACCAAAAATAGTTTGCATCCTCTTCTTTTGTATGACAAAAGGGAAATACCCTCCCAAGACACCCCATACACAGGCAACCTCTCCTCAAAGATATTTGTAAACTTGTGTTTGCTTCTTTAGCAAACATGCTAAAACGAATGTTTAACAAAAAGAAAAAAGAGAAATAGTATTTAACCCCAACTGAAGTATCCAACTGAAGTGGCAAACCACTAAACTTTGAGTTCAACAATTTAGGAGACTAAAAGTTTAGCCATAATAAACACTTATTTTAGTTATAACAGAGGTACTGTTAAGTGGCCACTAAGCGTCTGTAATTCATACAACCCCCCAGACCTAACTTAGTTGGTGTCCTTTTATCAGTTCTTTGCCCAATTTAAATTTATCCTGTTTAGTTTATGCAAACTGTTGGGACACTGAACGTGCCAGCTTGAATTTGGCAAGGAAAACATGCTTTTACTGTGTAAAGCCTGATTTATTTTCAATTCTAACCTAATTAGTTAAAAATAAGTATTGTGATGGTAGATTTACACTAAACTAAAAATCAAAATTTTCACCAATAACATTTGTGCCAATTTAAAGCAATCAAGAATATTTTTTAAAAGTCTATTGCTATAAGAAGTCAAATCTGTCTACTACTGAAAAGATTATAGTAACTATATTATGCTTTATTGTAAGATTGTGTAAACTACTTGGAAAAAAATCTACAAACCAAAGCCATCACAATACAAAGCATCAGCCACTGGTGGTTCATTCACAGCACAGAACTACAGAACCACAGCATTCCCTATCCTCAGTACAACAAGGATCCCAGCATCCACTTCCCAACAAAGTATATGAGTGTAGATCACAAAACGCCTTTTCTGCTTATTCACAGAACTTCAACTACAGAAAAAAAAAAAAAAGACACAAGAAAAACCCCAAACCAATATTACTTCAGTGTTTCTTTTGGATATAATCCAAGTCAGTTTTTGAGGTGGTAAGTATTTTTCATCCTCAAAAAAGTCTTAACATTAACAGCGTTACATATTCTGCACATAAACCAGTGAAAGGCCACTGAGAACTGAAGAGCAAAGGACTGCTGTGTCACTAGAGGCTCTAACGTCTGTTAAATTCCACATGGAAGTGAAGCCAAAACCTTGACAAGCCTTCAATTAACCAACCAGCCAACTTCTTCATAGAACCCAAGACAATGAGAAATCAGAACACAAGGCTCTGCCCCTCTCTATCGCCTTCCCCACTAGACACCCACAGTCTCAGTCCAATACCCTAGCAGAGCTCTGACCTGCTTATCACAGTTTTACTGCAGGAACAAAAGCCAGCTTCAGAAACCTAGCTCAGAGGAATCTTAATATTCCCCAAGAAAGTTACCCTGAAAGTGAAATATAAACAGAGGGTTTGGGTGGAGGGAGCACAACAACAGTAGAGTTCTATGGCACCTTTAGAGACACTGTCCAATCTAATCTCATGCCATTACTACACAACAGATAAAAACACATCATTTCAGTAAAAGAGCCATGTGCATTTTCCCCCCAGCAAACCAGGAAATTCTTTCTAGATCTGGCAGTGAGACCACACCAGAGAAATCTTAATCTGCCAAGGACTCCTTCATTAGGAGTAAAACCTACGCTCATGCCTTTAACCACAATACTGAGCTTCAACAGCTCACCTGATCTAAAAAAAGTAGAAAATTCAGATAAGGGCTTTTACAGGTGGAAGGAAGAAAGCAATCAACATTTGCTAAAGGCTCGGCTTCCAGCAAAGCTACACCTACACTGAGCTTCTCTTTCAACACGTAACTTGGATCAGCAAACTTTTCAACACTCAGGGTATTTGGCATCAATGCGTAAACCAGTTACAATCAAACGCTCACCTTTATAACACCTAATTTAATTCACTGGAAAGCACTAACCAATTTACTAACCAGCTTCTAAACACTCATAACTGAAGCTGCAAGTATCAGCTTTCATACAATAAACTCTTGACACCACATAACCTGTCAGACAGCAGAAGCAAAGATGCAAGAAGCTCCAGATACATCAACCAAGTGTTAGCAGCCAGAAACACTTCTTGTATATATACAGTTCATATTTTTATATACACACATATATATTTATAAAAAGATATTCATACTATATAGCATACGCAGTTGTAAGAAAAAATAACAGGAGAGAAAATGTAAAAAAGCATTTGTCTTTGAGAATGTCTGGATGACATACCTATAACCATACCCAGCCTGTGAAAAAACAAAAGCTGGTTTCCAGAAGTGAGCAGCAGAGCTATAAAGAAGGAGGTGCACTAGAACAGAACCACAGAATAAATGTGGCTGGAAGGGAGCCTGCTCTGCTCTTGTTCAAAATGGGACAAAGGCATTCAGTCGAGTTGCTTAGGACTCAAGTCTATAATCCTTATTAGGTTTGTGGAGCATTTCAAACAAGACAAGCTAGAACAACATGATGACAGAAGTGCTTTGACTGCAGTATCCAAAGCAAAAAAAATAATCCTGTATCACATTTAGAGCCAAATCAGCAAGGACAAGAAAACAATTCACACAAAACCCAAGCTAAATCAAAAAATTTAAGAGCACAAAGAAGAGCAGATAACTATTCAACAGTCTCAAGGAAGCTTCTGTACTGAATACTCTTACATTCACACACTTACATTTAACAAAAAGCACATTCAGCTGCCCAAAGTTTGCTAGATTTTTGCTGTTTGCCTTTTTTTTAAATGTTATCACTCTTTCCCAATGTCAAACTAACCCACTATGCTATGCCTATGGTAACAAAACTGAAGTCTACGAAAGTACTTCTAAGTTTCATTCCATCTTGTCCTCTAAACAGCTTCTCAAATGGTACACAATTAGTTCTGAAAAATCACTAAAGGAAAACCAAGTTTTTCTTCTCTGCAATGTACTGAAATGCAATCTCATCTATTTCCTTCAGTGTCATGGTGGCTGATTAGCTCCTTTTTTTGCACTCAGGTAAGACCTCAGTTGTCACTGGGAACCCCCCCCCAAGACTGAAAATCAAAATGCAGAAAGGAAAGGTGCTTTTCAGGCCCCAAAATTACCATTTTAAAAAGCCCTGTGCTTACTTGGTTTCTCCTGTGTAAATCAGTTCAGTACACAAAAAATATGCTCCAGAAGGAGAGCTGAATAATCAAACAAGATCAACTGAGATGGTAGGATGCTTTCTCAGGTGTTCCCCCATTGCTAGCAAGTTTTCCAGAGAACTTGCAGCTCAATCCATCTGAATTAGCCACAACAGAAATGGATGACTGGAAATTTCACACACAAGATTTTATAAAGTCTGTGTTTTCTACGGGCCCAAGAAAAATAATCTGGTTTTAGTATTTTCATGTTGTTCTAATAAAAAAAAAAAAAAGCATTTGTTTTAAGCTAACATTTTGGTCTACTTAAAACAACTTTTAAGAATTATGCTCTAAAATAGTTTCATGAGTAGCCAGAACATCGACTGTACTGAGGGACTACAGGTACAGTAAGCAAAAGGCATGCACAAAGTTTCTTTTCAAGAGAACAGATGTTATTTTGCAAGACATATGGTATTTATTTTTACACATTAGTCATACAATAATACTACAGGTTTTATTTTTCTTTAAAATAGCATACTATTTTATGTTGAGGTGCTTTGCTGATATTAATTTTGTAGAGTTTACCGTTTATTTTTGCTGTTACAAAATGTTTGACTGTATTTTTCATATCATTAACATACTGTATATTGAAAGGAGCATTCATGCAGGTGTGCAGTGCACTTTTTAAAAAAGAACAGTCTTCATGCAGACTAGTACTGAATTCAAGCACAGAAAGAAAAAAAAATGCCAAAAACACATGCCATTTTTAAAGTATCTATTAACTTTTCAATCAAATTTCCCAAAAATCTCATTAAACATGAAACAGTAACAGATAACTGGCTTTGCATTGCTGTAATGACTGCCAGGCCAGGACAGTGCAGGCAGAAAGGCTCTCAATAATATCTGCAAGAGATTCCATCTGAACTTTAACATATCCTTGTTGACTTCACCTACGCAAAACGTGTTCCAAAACCCTACAATTTTTGACATTTCAATTTTTTTTACAGAAGAAAACGTGAAAGAACATATCCGTTTTTCAGTTTATGGGGGTTTTGATTCAAATGTACTCATTATTCTTGCAGTAATTTCATGGATATTTATTTAATTTAATGAGTATTAACCCTCAGTTAATGCAACAGATTTTTCTGGCAAGTTTGTTTCAGTATTGTCTACGTAAATTCTGTATAGCTTTTTTCATGTCTTTACCTTTGTTATTCCCCTCCCCTTTTTCTAATATATTTTCCAACTAAAGTACTTCAGGGCTCCACTGTATGAAAACTTCTATGTAGCATCAAAAATAACTATAGGAAAACATTATCTGTTCCTTAAAGGAAAAACCCCCAAAACAAATGCCCTCCTAAAACGCCCTCATCCAGACTCAAAACAAAAAATCTAATTAAAATTTATGAACCTTGCAGACACAGCAAACAGAGTTTGCAGCCCTTGCAGGGGTTGGCTCTCAGAGAGAAGACAACACAAGTTGGCTGAGGCCTCATCATTAAGAAATGGTCTCTACCATGGTGAACCCAGCATGTGTTTGAAAGAGTAAAACACCCAAATATTATCCTATAGTGTTTGAGCATGGATTTCACAGTCACAGAATATGCCAAGTTGGAAGGAACCCACAGGGATCATTGAGTCCAACTCCTGGCCCTGCACAGGATTTGCTGTTTTCCTTAGCACTGCAGGAGCCTCTGAAGTACACTAGGCTTTTTAGTTTGCATTCATAGAAGATCGTAGAATAGAAAACCAAAGCTAACAAAAACAAAGTTGTCCACAAATATTTGTGAGACAATGGTTTAATGTTTCAGGATATAATCAGATACTCAATTCTAGCTGCTACTGACCCATATAAAGGTGTCTGCAAACCCCAGTATCCCCAGCTGATCACAAATCCCTTTTTCTACCACCCCTACTACTCCAGGCTCAAAGAGTCTTCTAGTTTAAAAGTTTTTACACTAATTTATTTTATTTGTTTACATACATATATATTTTTTTTTAAAGAAGAACTCCCCACACACTTATTTAGCTTTCTTCTTTGAAATCTGGTACTATTTCCAAAAACCTTTGCAATAAACCTGCTGTATTCTTATTTCAGTCCAGAAGACTTTACACAATGAGGACAGAGAGCAGATTTTTTTTTTCCAAAAAAAGTTCTTTCCCTTTAGGCCACCATCACAACAGGCTCACGGGGACACTCAGGAATAGCTTTGCCATCTGGATCCCACGTTGCCAGATTATTAATGCTGTCATACAATGACTCCAAGAGATCAAACTTTTTTCAGAGTCCTGCCACTGTTTTCTCCGGATACATGACAATTCCAGCCTCATGCCACAAAAGGTAATTCACAGATCAAGCTACTTAGAATATGTGGATTCTCACACACCTCCTCTTAACCCAGTTTAGGTGAACATTTTAAGATTTCAACACTACAAATTTAAGGTTGTCTTCTAACTCTGTATCAAACAGAAGTGACTAAGTTCTTACTGTATCACCAACAGATTAGTAGCATGACAATTTTCTTCACAGTACAACAATTAAAATGGTAAAAATCAAACCTGTTAAGAACAAAAGAAAAATCGAATGCTTGTGTTACAACACCACACTGATTAGCTTGAACAAAGATTGACAAAGACAGAAATACTTTTAAAAAGCAGTAGATTCACTTAGTTTTAACAGCTGCATAAACCTTCTCTCACCTTAGAGCAATTTGTGGAGGGTGTGGTAAAAAAAACTGTCCCTAGGCAAACCCATGACAGTTTGCCATGTCACACACTTAAATCCAGGTATATCATTACCCTGTACTGTTTAATTCCATGCCTACAGATACTAAATATAGATCATTAAGTTACAGTGATGAGGGAACTGGAGCAAGCAGAAATAAAGCATAACAGTTGATCAGCATCCCCATAAAAACACACAAAAATACATGTCTACAAGGTAACTATCCATCTCTCCCTTCCTAATGTAAGGGATAAGATTATTCTAGTACCTGAGGTAGAATATCCTTACATTAAGTTCAATATTTCAGACTTGTAGGATGATATAAATACACTGAAGCATTATGAATCATCGTGAGAAAAGAGATTTTGTTTTCTTAAAAACCCTATAGCTTTCCAAAAAATGGTCATTTATCTTTTCTTCATTTAAACATTTGAAACACCCGTATTGGCTCTGTACCTCTATCCATCCAGTTACAAAAAACCCCAACAAACAAAACCCAAATAAATAAATAAAAACCAACCAACCAAACAAAAAAAACCAAACCAAAAAAACCCCCCATAACCAACAAAAACCCCAGTGCAAACAAGCTATTAAGGAAGAGCCAAATTTCCTGAAAATTACCTAAGAAAAATGAAATCATCTCCACCCTCCAACTAATTTAACTATACCCTCTAATAAACAAAGGGAGTTAGTACAAATAAGCCAGTTACATGGACAGGAAGTTTCTGGAATTAAGTTCAAGAAGTTCTCGCACATGACAAACAAGTCAATAAATTTAATTATTTCCAAATGGCCTGCACTGAAGCTCCACTAAACAAATGCTACCAAAAAAGTCTGTACAGCATGGACAGACTCTTCTGTCACTCTACCCTGCGTTCCACTCTTGGTAGCTTAAGCTACCAAGCATGGACAACACTCATGACTGCAACCGACTTCAAGAAGAGTGAAAAACAGAAGCACTAAATGAAATGCTAAGAAGTAAGCTACCTAAAATAAGATACTAAATACTAAAAAACATTTTAACCATGGTGTGTATTCAAGTTTGGAGCACAGACCCCTCCAAGTATAAGATAAACTCAGAGAACTGTACCAAGTGCTCATACCATACAGTGATCAAGACACTCAGAGCCTTCGAGAAAACAAACAACTTTGCTTTCCTGCCAGTGTTCAAACTCTGTAAATACTGGTTTCTTTACAATTTTGTCAACTCTGCACCATAGATAATGCTCATTTAATAATCAGTTATTCCATATTTTACATTTTTTAACTCCTGTTTAGTGTGGGTATGCAATCATATGACTTTCGAAGAACAAATATATTAGGCCACAAATTAGGAAGAGTGGTACCTTGATTTTCTCTTTTCTTAGCTATTTTGACACGCTAATATTTTTAAAATTTGCCCATGTGCACACATGCATACCTCTATGTGGGTTCTCCAGATGGTGTGGACAAACTTGAAGAGCAGACTAACTCTGCATTCTACATGATGCTGGTAGGTAGTTCAAAAGCTGGTCAGAACCTCTGACTGCCCCAGACATATCACTGCCATTCAAACATTGCTCCCACTGAAAACTGAGCTTTCACAAGATGTTTTTCAGTAGTGTCCAGCAGTACTACTGTCCAGGACCAGAGGCAGTGGGAACAAACTGAAACACAGGGGGTTTGCTCTGAACACCACGAATCACTGTGAGGGTGACTGAGCCCTGACACAGATTGTCCAGGGAAGCTGCAGAGTATCCACCGTGAGGGTATTTAAAAGCCACCTGGACACGGACCTGACTTTAGGTGGCCCTGCTGGCGTACGTGGGTCAGACCAGATCACTTGCAGAATTCCCTTCCAACCTCAACTACTCACTGACTCTGTGAAGAAACATCAGATCAACAGAAAGGAATAAGAAACATACCTTGCTACCAAGCTTCACAGCAGAGGGAGACTGAAGAAATTCCCTTCCAAAAATCTGGCTTTCTAGCAGACTCCCTTTCTCTCGACTTTGTTCTCTCTTATATCCCATTCTTGATAATCAATGTCTACCTTGTCCTCAAATACCATCTCTTCTTCCCCTTCCCACATCATTATCATATAAGCCCTGACTCCATATCAAGTTAAATCAATTTTCTGCTGTCCTCAGGCTTTTCAGCTGTGGATCCAGGTAACTGCTGAATTCCAAGCAGCAATAAGCACATTCAAACAGGATTTTTTAATATTCTTTTAAGTGTATGAAACCTGGCCAGGTTTTTATCATTATTTGTGAAAACTCGACCATAACCATAAGAAGGTGCCTCTTGCATCCCTTATTAGATATTGTAATGGCACTTTAAAAGAAACCTTTGATTTTTCTTCTTTCTCAACAATTAACAGTTTTGGCTTGAATTAAATAGAAGAGTCAGAATCAAACCACATGCAGATCTATAAAATAATCAGGCTGAGGCAGTCATCCATTATAAGGAGGGTGGAGGGAAGAAAAAAAAAGTCAGCCCAGACACATTTGGCAAAAGTTTTAAGCAATTTAGAAGTTGGATCTTAAAGGAGAAGCTTTGAAAACCTTAATTATAGATAGAGTTCCAGACCTGTGTACTAAAAAAACCCCAAAACCCAACAAACTAAAAAACATCCAAAGAGCTAGCAAGATCAGATGCTTCAATTTATTCCTTTTGTGTCTTTGGTAAAGAAACATCACTTATTTTTTTTAAATAAGCTAAGAAACCCCCATATATAAGCATGTGTTCCAAACCAACAGATCTCACATTTTATCTCCAAATCTGTACGTATCAGAGAACATGAGTACTGTTACAGCATTCAGTTCTCGAGTTTACAAATTTCAAGCTGACAACCATGATATTGATGAGGGCTTTGTTTTATTCAGAGTAGAGGTCTGAGACAAACTGAAAGGGATGGATTCACTATGATGTATGTATATAGTGTGAACTGGTAGAGACCTTCCTTTCAGAGACAAATAAAACTGGCATGCAAGATAAAAAAAAATACTGCTTTAAAAGTATATGCTTCTATCTTTAAAATAAAAAAAATTCTTCAAATGAGTTAAGGATTGCAAATCACAAACAGAGCAGGCACTGGTCTTCAAAAAAAAAACAACTAAAAAAACTCACACCTTAGCACAAACTTTGAATCAGGATCTGGGCTTTTTTGTTTGGATTTTTGCCATTTGTGGGGTTTGGTTTTGTTTTTTTAAATTCCCTAAACTGTCTTCTGATCTGCCATAGTTTAAAGCCATACCAAGAAGCCCGTATCAGCTAACCAAGCACTTCTTTCCTGCACAATACAGCTTCTTCAGAAGTTTCACTCAGTGAAATAAAAGACAACAGATTAGATCAAAAGAGCAATTCATGCAAAATCATGGGTACACGACTTCTGCTGGATCTAACAAAAAGAGAGATCTGAAACCAAGAACAGATGAGTTGCTCCTGGTGACATAGGAAAGACTGAAATAAAGGAGAACTGTAACCAAAAAAAGCTCAACAATAGGAAAAAAAAAAAAGGGAAAGATAATGGGCTACAAAATGAAATGTAATTACCAAGGAAAGTGTTTCAAATTCTACATATGGGGTGGTGGAACCACTCCCTTCTGAAGTAGTCCAATTCATTAAGTAGTGCATGGGTGTAATTTCTTTACCACAAAACTTAGATCAGCAAACTGATACAGACTTAAAACAGATGTGAATGTAATGTAAGTTGAAGACTGCCAGTTGCTTACTCAGTAGGACATTTTCAGGACTACCTGAAGGGAGCAGAAATTTCATTAGTAAAACTTCATTTTCTAGAAGGGTAACCCCCTCAAACACCAGCCTTTTGCATCCATTTTTACTGCAGATTCTTGGGCTTTCTAAAATGCCTTACAGTAATGTTTTTTTTCTGTCACAAGAAAAATTAAACTCTACAGCTTGAGAAGAAACATTTAATATTGGTTTGTACTAATGAAGACTCGGCATCCTCTCTCACCAGAGCCTTCAACTCATTCCTGGGTGATGCTATGTTGCCACTTCATGACCACGAAAAGCATTAACAAATTCTGTTTCCTGAACTAACACTGCAGATTAATACTGATAATTGGATTTATATATCTGCCAAGAAAATGTGATTCAGTGTTCATTCATGGTATTTATTTTTCTTAAGGCTTAGCATCACTCACTGTATCAACATTATCAGTAGGGACCGCGTAAGAAAATTGTTACAGTAAATGAAGAAAGCAAAAGAAATACTTAAATGTGACTACACAATTGCCTAAAAAAATTATAGAACTTCTGCTTGGAATGATGTAATTTGAATTGATCAGATTCAATTTTGGAACTCCCTTTATGTTCCTGTGTAGAGGGAAATGTTACACAACCTTTTAAAGAATGGTATTTGAGACCAGCATCCACAGCTGTTAAATATTGTTTAATTATAGATCATGGAACCTGTTTTGCAGCTTAGTTAAATTTAAACTTGAAATGTAGGCCTTGGAGAAAAGCAAAAGATATTTGATCATCTACATCAGTTCTCTACTGGCAATACTATTTGGTTTTCCATGAACACAAATTTCAGCCAAATCCTGAGTTAGTGGTATCTCTCTTAGTTCCTTCCTATCTCCTTTGGCCACTACAATTTGGTAGGCAAATCAGTTTGATCAGAGCACACAAGGAGACTGGCATTAAGGCTGCATTCCATCCAGTTATTAGTTTTCATAGGAGATTCTTCAGCACTCATATTTTTCTCTACACTGCTTTATCCCGAAAAAAAAAATTGAAGGATTACCTATCTTCTTCAAAATAACTAAAAACCATCCCTCTCTGGCATGATGTACACCTCTAAAACCAAATATATAAGAGCAGTCAATCACCTCAATGACTTTAATACTGTACATACTGATTCTACAGGTCAAACCATAAACTTCTGAGAAGACATTAAGGTCTTGGTAACTTGGACAGTATTCATTATAAGAAAGCAAACTAATGTTAAAAGCCTTATGTTTCTACCACAGGTGCTGAGCTTGTCTATACAGAGCAGTAACAATGAACTTTATAATACATAGAATATTATTTCCTGCAGCAACTCTACCACAGCTTCTTTTAAGTCTAATTCATTGCTTCTGTATGTATCAAGTATTTTTACTGTATTAAATCCCCTTTCATATGATCTAGTTCCATATATCTTTAACCCCTACTTAAACGATTAAACAGCAGAATATTGCATGAATAAATGGACATCTAAACAGAACACTGTGAGTTACTTCTTTCTGTACCAGCAGCAACAACTGATAAACAGAGTATTGTTTCAATCTATACTATCCCACAGCAACAGTGATCACCTCAAATACACTGTGGTTTGCAGAAACAAACATAATACCTTGCATGTCAGCCTCAGTAATTACAAGAAAATGTCAATAACAGCACAAGAGTTCTTGGATTAATTGCTGTAGCAATAGGAGGAGATCATCAAAAAATGTTCAACTGAGTGTGAAGAATTTTTCTTATGATCCATTCATGCTACTTGGTTTGTGTGCATTTTGGAGGTACAGTAAAGATGGCTGAGAAGATTAGCTGGTAAAAAAGGGTCATTTAGAAACCTCACAATTCCAGCAGCGGCTGGAAAGCCCTGCGATAAAAGGCAAGTCACTTGCAGAAGGCTACAGAGGTTTCCTAGTTACTTGGACATGCTCCAGGCAGCACCTGCACACTAAGGATACTCCATAAGCTCAAATAAGAGCAACCAACAGCCAATTTCACAGTGGCAGAATAACGCTGGGGCTACTGTGCTCCCTCCCCTTGCCCTTTTAGCAATACTAGAACGGTACTGGTAAAACACAAAAAATCCTGACAGCTTCAGATTAATGGGGGTTCCCAAATTCCCCTTTTCTCCTAAGCTCATAAATTGGCAAAAGCCATTTTTTCACTGTGCTTCGCAACCCACCTGATCACCATGGCAATCTCACAAAAAATAACATTGCTTGTTCATGACTAGAATCTTTAGCAAGTCACACCTCTGAGATGAAGAGCCAGCATGAAGAGCATGCTGCCATGGACTCTCGTTCACTTTCATCATCGTGATCAAATCAATAAGATTGTGATGTTCTTCTTTTCATTTTGTCAATTCAGAAGCTTAATCCACGGAAACAGAAAATAAGCAGAAGATTAACAATGAATTAGAAGAGGAACTGCTTAAGAGATAATTAAAACTGCAGGCTGAACATGTATTCGTGAGACTGAAAAGGATACGGTAATGTGTTTGATCAGATTACAAACTGCTGAGCAACATTGTTTATAACTGCATGTGCAACATCTGTGAACCTCACGGAAGGCTGAGGGAGAAAAACACTGCTCAACTTTCTCCTCAGTTATCCAAAGCACTTGTACAATCCAAGCAAAATTAGCAGGGTTCATCTTGAGTTGGGGAGCAGAAACTTTCTTTTCCTTCAAACTGAAAACCAAATGAAGTAGAGCAACTGGTTCAGTGATGTATAGGTGCAGATAAGTCTTCAGCTTTTCAAAGTCATTTGAAGAGACTTAGATTTTGTGAAGCATTTATATACCATTTTCACATATATGATTAAATATCTTGAACTTTCACTTTTGAAAATACCTCTACTTAGTAAAGATCCAAAACACAATAATGAGATTTTATTTCTTTATAAGAATAAAAAAAAAAATTGCTCTGAGAATCAAAACAAAGTCGTAAACCAAAAACCTGACAGAGGCAGTATGAACTGTGATTACACATGCCCTCAACCTGACGTGGTGCAACAGCAACTCCTGGAATGCTCCAGTATTCGTGTGGCTTTACGAGTCCGCAGGCACTGCTACCCTCCTATAGCCTACACGAGGCTGCCATGGGCTTTGGACAGGTGACCAGAGGGGGATCTTGTCCGTGTTGAAGTGTCTCTTTAGCCCTGAGATATTCCTTTGCTCCTGCCCACAAGTCAAGGCAGCTAGCAGTTTTCTAAACATTATGCTATCCATACATAGCCCCTTCAGATATGCCCACATAAAGACAGTTTTTTAACTTAGTGTTGCTAATCTTGGCTCAGATGTCTATGGTGCCAAAGGTGAATTGTGTGCTCTGTCTTTCATTGAAAAGTGCAGTGTCTCCCTAATGTTCTGAACATCTTTACAGCTTCCTAAGAAAAAAAAAACCCAACAAACAAACCTGCTTATTTATTCCCACATCTGCTACATTAAATGAACCAATTTTTTACATTGTATAGCAGTTACTTTGACAAACAGAAATTAAAAAATGCCTGAGAATTTCAGGGATAGATCAGCAATTGCAACTTCTGTTTTTAAATAGTTTCAATGATCCATCATCAAAATGCTAATAAAACTAAGGCAATAAGTTACTGCAATTACTAGGAGGAATTAGTTACAGTTACTAGTAGAAATTACTTACAATTCCTACCAGAATCCCCAGGAATGAAATTATTTCAATGGGCTAACTTCCTGTATTGGAAAAGAGAAAGGAGCTGTGTCATCTTCATTTGTGACCATAAAATGAAACAGAGATGCAAGATGAATTTAAACTTCCCTTGAAAATGCTGCATCCAGCCTGAAATTACTTTTCAAGACATTCTAGGTTACCTGTGTTTGCCTCACCAGCGGATTACTCCCCATTTTGTGATTTTATTTTTATAGCAAATGATGTATCAGCTGCCTAAATTCTCTACTTTGTATTACAAAGAAAAGACTGTCAAGTCTAAAAAGCCATGACAGAACACTGGAGTATAACTAGAACACGGTGATATAATGCTATAAAACCTCAGTCCTACAAGCAGGACATTGATCAAACTTTTAACCAAACATAAAAATGTGACACCAACTCAGGTTCTTCACAGGATTTTAGTCTTTTTAATTTGCTGTGGAGATGCACAACAGATGGGCAAAAGTTTATTACTTAGAATACCAAAGAAGAGAAAAGGTTTCAGGAAGAAGTTAAAGAAGTTACTGAAAAGGACCAGACTGTGTATTTTTATTCTCACAAGAACAATAGGTTTTAGCCTTTTCATTGCTTGCTTAACTCTAAGCATACTTATGATTTCTCTGGAGTGCACCAGTATACAAAGCAATAGTTGGTCAAATTAGAAAGGATGGCCTCCTACAAGCAAGGAAGAAAGACTGGCTTCTATTCTCTCTCCTACTTGCCACACTGAATAAGCTGAGACTCAAGGGAAAACCCTTGGCTTACAAGACCCCTTCTAACACACCTCTCCCATTTCAGCATGTGGGCACAGCCAGCCTTGGCACTCAGTACAAAACACAGCCCCAAGAAAATAAATGTTAAGTTTCTGAACTGTTTCAAAACTGATGCCTGCATAATTTGTCCTTTACAATTAGACTGACAAGGCACAATTCAAAGGCTAACAAATCACATTGACAAGTTGAAGAACTGCTCAACATCTCTTCCCCACAGACTAGGGGAGGAAAAAGCTCCAGTAAGCATGTCCATTCATAGATATCATGTGCCAATTATAACATTTGATATTACATCAAATAAAACAATATAAAACAGGAGAAAGAGATCATATTTATGGTCCTTTTCCCAGGTACATAATTTGAGTATAACTGGCATTGAAATCATTGCCTCTGATCTGCTTAAGGCTCTTCCATCGTGATGATTTAATCCATCATATGGGATTAAAAAAATGCTCTCTCTTTCTCAGAGTTTCTGAGGTTTTCATGAGCCTCAAATTCTTCCACTGCGTTCACAAAATGTGATCTACTGATGACACCTAAATGCTGACAGATATGCTGGTGTAAAAGGAACTATTTCAGTGAACCATGGTCCCAAAATCAACATCGTGGAAGAGCAGGTAGAAGCACCAGTAAAAATCTCCTCACATTATCATCTGTCTAAAACACATTGCTTTAGTCCATGGAGTTTCATAAACTAATTTGTAGCAGACCAGAGCAGTTGATTACAGTAATTACTCCAGGTCCTAAAACCTATTAGCCTTACTTGTGGTTAAAAGAATATAGCTCTACATGACAGAACAAGCTAAAAAGCAAACTGCCTTAGCTAATCAAGAGTCACAACAGTTAATTGAAACAGACAATAATATTTCAGCCATATGTTCAAAATATTTTTTTTCTAAAAATGTCACATTTATTACTAAAAGGCCACAAAGCATGTACCTTATTTGAAGGACCGAAAGGGGATATACGTCAAGAGAAAAGATCGGGATCCCAGAGGAAGTAACTAAGGGCTAAAGGATTTTTCACCTACAATAGCTCATCTGAAGCACAGAACAATTAAGCATTCCATGTCTAAACTAGTAATAGTCATAGACTACCTTGTCTTCAGATGGCTTTCACTGAATATCGACAATAGTGCTAAGCAGTATCTGTCTGAAAGAACACGGGAACCTAGAAATTTTACCAGTCAGTGATGTGAGGTGCAGCAATGCAGTCATACTGATGAATTTGAACTTTTACTACAAAAAGGGAGCTGAAGAGGGCAGGGAGAGAAAGGAAAATAGCATGTCTTTGCATCTATATTTGAAGGTATACTAAGTAAGTTTGCTGATAATACAAAATTGGCAGGAGTTGTTGACTCCCTCAGAGACAGAGAGGTCCTGCAGAGAGATCGGAACAATCACCAACCATATGAAGTTTAACAAGAGAAAGTGCCAGATTCTGCACCTGGAATTGGGCAACCCTGGATGTACAGACTGGGGAACGAGAAGACTCAGAGCAGCACCTTGGAAAGGAACCTGGGGGTCCTAATCAATGGCAAGTCGAATGTGAGTCAGCACTGCCCTGACAGCCAGGAGGGCCAACCATGTCCTGGGGGGGGCAAAGGATTGCCAGCCAGTTAAGAGAGAGCATTGTCCTGCTCTGCTCTGCACCGGGGCGGCCTCACCTGGAGTATTGGGGCAGTTTTGCACACCAAAATATAGGAAAGATACTCAGCTATTAGAGAGTGTCCAAAGGAGAGCAACAAAGATGGTGAAGGGCCTTGAGAAGAAGCCGTATAAGAAGGGGCTGAGGGCACTTGGTCTGTTTAGCCTGGAGAAGACCAAGGGGAGATCTCATTGCAGTTACAACTTCCTTGTGAGGGGAAGAGGAAGGGCAGGCACTGATCTGTTCTCTGTGGTTATCACTGACAGGACCCGAGGGAATGGCCTGAACTTGTGCCAGGGGAGGTTTAGATTAGATATTGGGAAAAGGGTCTTCACCCAGAGGGTGGTTGGGCACTGGAACAGGCTCCCCAGGGAAGTGGTCACAGCACCAAGTCTGACAGAATTCAAGAAGCATTTGGACAATGCTGTCAGGCACACGGTGTGACCCTTCAGGTGTCCTGTGCAGGGCCAGAAGTTGGACTCAATCCTTGTGGCTCCCTTCCAACTCTGACATTTTATGATTGTTCCAAAATTCAACAGATTTCAATATTGTGAAATTCTCATTTACATTTATTAACAAAACAGAACAAGCCTTATCTGCTTATGCATTTAGAGAGTTTATTTGCCCCTTTGGTCTTTTGCAGATTTGCAACATTCAAAAACCAGTACCACTTTTTGTCCTTTTTCTTTTAAAATACACAACTGTAATACTGATCTAATAGTTATTAAATGTCATAACCCATTGAAGTAAGGATTCCTGACCACTGACATCAAGTTAGCACACAGCAAGAGCCATATTTCTTCTTTGCTTCTCCATTTATTTAAGCAGTTTAAATGGAATTAAAATGGAAAATGAATAGCGTGTTTTCAGTACTTCAACAAGTTTCGATTACTTGATTCATCCAACTCAACACTCATTAAGAGTTGTAATTAATTTTTTTAATTTCTATTTTTAGAAGTAGTTTTATACTCAGAAATTGTAAGCAAAATATATGAAAACCTTCTTGAAAAAGAAGCTACACTTATTATTTCTGGTTTAAAAGCATTTCTTTAATGCTTTTAATGATACAAAAACACAGAACAATATGAAGCTACCACTCAATATTTTCTGATCTCCTTCAGTGTACCTCCATTGATTAGTACACAAACATTCACCACCAAACAAAATGCCTTGTAAAAAGAGTTGATCCTAAATAACACCTTGTATCTACCATAAATATGCAGTGTGAACAAGTGTTATACAGCACCAGCTGTAGAAAAACAGATGAAGCACTAATATTGAAGACACTGTCACATGATCTTACTCTGCAAAACAAACCCTATAGGCAGCAACAGTGAATTTTTATTCTCAGGTAAGTAATAGAAAGTCAGTTCATATGTGTATGAGTTCCATTTATAAAATGCACCTTCATAAAAATCAATAGATTTCAAAGACTGCTGATAGTAATTTCATTATTTCCACCATGTATCAAGATGTTAGACACAGGGAAGTGCAGCAGAATAACAATAGAACATCCATATGTAGAAGATGACTAACAAAGGAGAATTTCCTACACCTCCTACCCACCAGCAGAGCCTGGCAAGTAGTGTCAATTTTACATATAGGTATCAATCTTCTAGAGGTGAATTAATTTTTTGCATGTTCCCTTCTTTCAGAGTACCTGATCAAGGCATTAGTGCCTCATCTGAAACAAGAAAATGAGCATCAGCTTTTTCAGGTAATTTGAGACAGACATCTTGCATCACTGTGTATTTCTGGGGTATTTGATAGGAAATAAGACTTCAGAGAATAGTTCTAGTTCAGCATTTCATTTCACTGCTGCCACTATTATCGATAATCTACTATAGATACATCTTTCAACAAAAATAGTAAGGCTAGAGTTTTTTATTTTTCAGAATTAGACTGTGTTTTTTAAATATCTAGAGGTAACTATTAAAACATCAGCAGGAATAAAAGACAATTAAATAATTAGTTTCAGTCCTTTTTTTTTTTTTTTGTTCAGTTGATAAAACATAGTTCACCATAATTTTCCAAAGATGCTTTCTTAATACGTCAGTTGAAGGAACTTCAAAACCCTATTTGGTAAAGAAAAGTGGGCAGTGTAAGACAAAAGCAAAACCACTTTCTTTTTCTCTAGTGAAAATGAACACAAATGCAGTGCAGATTGACTTTTTTCTATTTCCATCTGACATAGCACACAACTGGCATCTAAACATGAAGTTTTTAAATGCTAAAAAGCCCACGGAAGTGTTGATCTTGATATTTCACAAGGATTTTTTCCCAACCATACTTTTTCCCCCCTAATTTACTGCAACATTTGCAGAAGTTCCCCCAAAAATTTCAGAACTGTAGAAGCCTTCTAAACAGAATCACCTGCACTGGAAAAACCAAGAAACAGAGACTAAGAAACAGAGTGAAGAGCAGATTTTATTAAAGGTGTATTTCCCACTGTTGAAAAAGCAAATTAGCCTGCTGTTTCTGAATTACAGTATTTGTAAAATGTGTTTATAGATGTGCTACAGCAATACACTTCCCCCTCCTCCCCCAGTCTCAGGAGCAATGCTTCAGTGCTTCCCCTCCTGGTAATTCCACATTCTATCACTTCATTCATCAATTAACTGCTTTTTATTTTCTTTATTTTTACAAGAGTACAACTGAATTGCAAAGCAAGAAATGTAAAGTTTTTGTAACTATGACTTAATTACTACCAGGCCTTTAGTCTTCAAGAGAAAAATATTATTGAGATCATAGTGGGGTTTTGTGTCCCAGTTAGAAGAACAAATGCATTATGCAGTTGAATAACTTTAATTTCTTTAATACATATGGACAAAACAGTGAAGGACATATTACTGGCACTTGTAGGGAGAAATTACAATTATCATTAAATAAAAAAGCTCAGCACACTTCAGTATTCTATCTTAAAACCAGTCTACAACCTAGGGAGACTCTTTAGATTTGGTTTCTATTCAGTAATCTCAAATGGAACTCTACAATCCAAAAGGAGAAAATTAAGGAGTTCCAAACAACTTCCTGTATACAGAGGTTGGAGCAGGGACACTGAGGTGTGCTCAGAACATTCCATCTCATGTCGCTGACAAAGCTGCAAAAATCTATCTGAAATGTCTCCTCTGTATATCCACCAGCAAAACTCATTTCCATTAAGCTCTACCTTCTGGCACAAGTAAAATAGATGAAAACTTTGGCTGCTCACATGCTCCGGCTCTGATGTCATTACGTTGTGCCTCTACTACAAGAAATACACACAATACAGGGATAGTTTATAGTATGAACATATAATTAGTGGGAATTATGTTGTTTATTTTGCAAATAGGCTACTTGACGATTACACTCTTTAACTAAAAGAATCATCATAAGTACGTGCCAAAGAAAACACTGACCACCTTTTTACCTTAAAATTGTATAAGCAAGAGCATATGAATAGTGAGGAACGAAAGAACAAAGGCACCACCCTGAACAGAGCCAAGCAACAAAGATGAAAACGATACAGGAAGATCAAATGCAGCCCAGAACGTTCACTGTTTCTACCAAGAGGCATAAGCATGCTGCAGATTTATATTTTCTCAAATTTTGCTCCAATTTGTATTTCTCCACTCTGTTAAACAAAACTTTTAAAGGAAGACATTCAAAACAAGGCAATTAAATAGTCCCATTCATGGAACTTCAGGTCATGCTCAGCACAACTCCTTATACAGCATAGATTTTTATTTTTTCCACTGTTTGTAAATTTAGTATATTTTATTTACTCCATTTAACAACTTTGACCTATTGGTCACAGCCATTTATACCATGGTACACAATGCTTTACTACCTAAACTCCTTGAAGGCAGGAGGGCAATTTATTATGCCCCACAATTTTAGAAGACTCTTAAACAAAAAGCTCTTGTTTGCAAAAACTAGCTCTCAAAAGTGCTGATAGAAAAGATGTAGCTTTCACCATACAATAAATGCAGTTAAGTAACTCTTAATTACCTGAAAGTTTAACTCATAAGGATGTAGATTTACCAGCAGTTAGATTTTAACTCAGGTATGCCCTGTTCACAGTATTTTAGAAGCATAGTAATGCACCAAAATAAGTGTTAGTCAGTGGCTGCACCCTAGAACTCGTACTCACCTGAAATTTAGTCCAGGTGCTACCTTGACTTATATTCTACTTTTTTTTTTTTAGCACTCCAGTCACAGCTGTGTTCCTCCTTCCGGAAGATGACACTTCCCTTAGGTACTGCACTGCAACTGATCAACCCTTGCTTTTATTTGTATTTTTATTACGCTGAGCTGTTTCTCCTCTGCCAATGATTTGGTTTTGCTATTAATTAAATTGTAGTATTATTTTCCTTCAGATGGAATTATCAGAAAGCATCTTAATGAGTTATAATAAAAGTGATAAACACAACATACATTATTCTGTATTGTTATGGAACCATGCTCAAAAGAGAATGTCTACCTGCCTTCATTTAACTAGAGAAAATGGAAAAAAACCTTATCAAACTCAAAGAATTATTAGAAAAAAATATAATTTGTGTATATTCCAGAAGACTACTTTCTTGAAAACTATTTAAAAACACTTCCCTTCATATTCCAGTAATCCACATACTTTTTGGTTCAGTTCAAGCATTTCAGAGGCATATTTAAAGGACAAAAATGTCAATATAATCTGTGGCCTTTGTGAAAGCACTTTCAGTTTTCTAAAAAAAAAAATAATCAGGAGAATATGAGCTGTTATGATAGTATTATTTTCTCTGTTTCTTAAATATGCCATGACAGCATTTTGTAATTTAAAATAATCTGACTTTGTAACAAACAATTTAACAGTTTGATTTATAATGAAACTGTAGAGCATTTGCGGTATATTTTGCACATTTTTGTACTCATAGAGTCAAACTAAAAGGACACATCACAGAAAATCCTGCAGCCTACAAATACTTAGGTGCTCATTTACTGTTCTACCACTGGCCCTACAGAACCTAAACGTCAGCACATACTACACTACAGTAATAGTCTTGTGCTTCTGCTTGCAAAATGTAACTAGACAAAAGCAGCTTCATGCAGGTGTAATCACACCAATCTCAGCTTTTGTTATCTGCCTTCCAGATTCAAACTTCAGGATAAAGCACACTATGATGCCACTTCTGCTGTGGTATCATGCCGAAAATCTGTTCTATGTAACTACCACGCATTTGCAGGCGTTAAGCAATTCACATCACGTTCAGATTTATTTCTGATTTACAGCAGAGGAACTTTACCACCACAATCTGCCATATGTAATTTAATCTGTCCTGCAGTTCCTCAATAAAATGGCAAAGTCTATTAGACAAGTAAAAGGAAGTTAGGAAAAAATTACCATGCATCTCACAAATGTAATTGATTCTAGAGGTCCATTTTCATCTTTATATATCATTGCACCTGAAATAAAACCCAATTATTTCAGCTTCACAGGTGGACTGGATTTTCATCCCAAGAGATATGAATGAGCCATGAAATGATAAAAAAAGTAAATTAATGTTGCATAAATATATATGCTAGATACAGAGCTGTCAAATCCCACACTTTAAACATCAAACTGAATCTGCAGCTCCCCAGTTTAAATACTTATTTAAATATCCTCTCAAACACTTCTCAATCACATAGCCCAGCATAAGGCACACAGTCTTCCCTAAGACCCAACACACGGGTCTCCCAGTGTCAGGGCTCCACAGCAGATAAAAAAATCTGTAAATAGGCTCAACAAAATAGTCTGGCTTTCATGCCTGCTGCCATTCCACTACTGCAACCCAGCTTCCACTGCTTCATTCTCAGCCCTGTACGCAAAACCAGCTGTAAGGATAGGAAAGACACCATATTTTCCTTCCTAACTATTCGTTACATTCACAACAGGTGGGAGAAACTGGAAGTGGTCATTTACCTGTACAGCAACTCCATAAGCACAAATTAGGTTGTAGGTCCCATCATACAGCCCTCACCCTTGAGACTGAACAGTATAAAAACACACTCTCATTTTCATGCATTACATGCCCTACACCATCACCCTTGTACATTTAATACTAAAAGTCGATCCCCAGATTTGGGGCTATGAATGCCTTTGGATGCTAAAGGTGCACAGGACTTGGCAATTTGTACATTTTGGTGGGAATTGATTTGTTGTAACTATTGCTGTGCTTCATGAGTAACAAAGAGATCAAAAATAAAACTCATTATCAAAATATCAGGAAGTGAGCAAGAAAACAATGGAAGAAAAATTCCAAAATAGTTTGATAGTCACAAAGTGAAAGTTACAACTATTATTAATAAATTCTTTAAAAATTCAAGATAAAAAAGTGTAAGAACCAGTATTTTAAAAAAAATACCCATTGATTTAAAGTGGGAAAGTAAGTTTACTACTGTAAAACTGTTTATTTATTTTTTCTATCATTCAACAATCGCTTCTCACAAGCATTGAAGCTTTGTGTAGATTAATTCTTTAAGGCCAGCATGCCTCCTCTCTGTTAATTACTTTGAAGAGCAGCAAGCTAACAAGCTTGATCTGCCTTCCATTTTCAGTGAAATAGCCGACAATAGTTCAAACGTTATTTTAAGGGACTATAACTGGAACAGTCAAACAAAAGGTCACCCATTTTACTGGTGTGGAAAAATACAGGATAGGCCTCCTAGCTTCCCAGGGCTGTTCAGTATTTTGTATGATCAAAGGCAAGCAGACTTTGACCTTAATACAAGTATCTTCCTATCTTCCCTCATCCCTACATATTATTTGCAACACAATTTTAGTAACTGTATTTTATGGTGACTTATACAGACAAATTTGATTTTCCCCCAGAAGAAAAAACAAACAAATATCTCCCAGCATCCAAACTTACAGTTAAAACAATCTTGAGTTTCAAATACATTAATTACAAATATACATGGATTTTTTTTTTTCTGTTACACCACATCATATTATTGAGTTAGCAGAAGCAACTGAAAAACAACTAGGTTAACAGACAGAAGGCCATGTCTTGTTTTTGTGGGTTGGTGTTTTTTTTTTTTCCAAATATGTTGTTCACCCACAGAGCTTTAGGCAACTAAAATGTCAATCTGTATGGAATTTAATGAAACAGATTTAATGATCCCCAAATGACAGGAATAGCTATTTGGTTAGGAAAAGCAGAGTCACAGTTCACCTTCTGAAAATACTGTTTTGTTACCATTATTGTGGCCATCCCACACTGTCACCTTCATACCGAAAGCTGGTTTTATTTATAGTAATAGTACGGTTTCTGAAGAGTCAAGAAACCCATTTGTGTTGAAGTTACAGAATTCTTTAAATCCTAAGCTGAAAAATAACATTTCAGCCCTCCAAGTTTTTCAAGAAATACTTCAATGATTTCAATTTGATTTGCTCTGCTACAGCACGTCTTTTCTCTCCAAACCCCCTCCTTTCTATATATGAGGTTCTGTGTTTGAAGTTCCTCCTGGATGGCTGACAGTCTTCTTCCCTCATCCAGCTCATATTTCTGTCACTGACTTTGCAGGATATGCACAACCCCTTACCCACGTACATCAGATGATGTTTTCTATGCCACCAATTCTTTCTTGCTCTTTATAATAGGTCTGAGTCGACCAGCACTTTCCCCCATTCCTTTAAAGACAGGAAATTCTTTAAAGAAATAAGTTACACTGGCAAACAGGTCTCCCACAGTAACTCTGGATCCATGAGAACAACCTTACTTCCTACCTAGACTAACATCCCCAATTGCTCCTGTGACATCCTTCCCATCATGCACACTGCAATAACCTACTCCATCAGCTTCATGACTGTCCTGCGTTCCAAACTGCCTTCCCTCTGCACATCAGCCTGGCAAGAGGCAGCAAATGGCATGATGGCTATTCCTACAGGCCAACCACAGAGACACAGACCAGGGTTCCCCGTGTTCTTTGCTCAGTCTCTCGTCTAACCGTCTGCCTGTTTCTGTAAGACCTGTATATGTGTGCAGCAGGGCTGGAGAACACTGCCCCTCTGCCAAAGTCGACCAGGAATTAGGCAAGTGGTTCACAAGTTACTGGCAGGGTGGGAGGACAGGCTAATGGACAGATGGCTGGACAGATGGGACAATTGCATAAGCAACCTTCCCTCAAACTAAAATAAAACTTTGAAGTCCCACCTGTTCCACAAAGCATTTCATCAGCACTGGCCACTCCCCACCTCAAGGTTCTCTGTTTTATAATAGGCTATACTGCATAAAGTAGTAGCTTTGGTCTATAGGACTTTCCAGATCAACACATTACTGACTGTACCTCATGATGTACAGCTACAGCACTCCATAAATAACCGTCTTCAAACACAAGCTGTACCCAAACAAGATTTCACAGTTAAGTAGAAAAAGAATGGTTGCATAAAAAAAAATTATAATGGCATGTAATTTAAACCATCCTTCATAATAATAATGCCAGAAAGGAAAGGGGAAAGAAAACGCAAGCTTTTGGCATGGGGGGGGCTGGGTTGCCTTGTTTTTTGTTGTTTTGGGGGTTTTTTGTGCGTGATTTTTGGGTTTGTTTTGTTTTTAAAGAAATACAAAAAGATGTAGAGGAGTAAAAATAAAGACTACTACCAATTAAAGGATCTGCAAAGGCGTCTTGCATCTCAACAGCCTAAGATTGTGTGAAGGGATAGAGAAGAAGCTGTGCTAGATGAACAGATGGATCAGGAAAGTGTGAAGAGGTCCATAAGGTAGACTCAAGTTTTTAAAGCATGAAACTTCTGAAGCAAGCACAGACTCATTGTAGGTGTTTTCAGAAAAGGATTAGTTAAGGTGAGGGGGGTTGGAGGTTTCTTCGGGGTTTTTTTAAAGCTTACAAATGTAGGTAGATAACAGCATACCATGTGTACATGTCTGGAGTGGTGGATTTGGGGATACTCCATTCTTGTCCGACATGTAAGGCAAGGAAGACTGGAAGCATTTCTGCAGAGGTTAAGCAAAAAACAAGATGGCAACATTGTGGATCTGGTAGACTAAAAGTAGAAACAAAAATGCAGCGAGATCACAGTCAAAATGAGAGGAAAAAAAAACCTGCTTGCAAAGATATTTGCTTCCTTTCATGTGGAATTCTCTTCTGAAGTGCTCAAAAGAAAATAATGCAACAGTGTTATTAAGATGAGTTAAGCAGGGAAATGCATGCATTCCCTGGAGAGAGAAGAATAATTTAATTTTACACAACTTCTTCCTAGTGACATTTTAGAAATAAACATAATTTTAGGAAAATACAGCTTTTGAGCACAAGGTCTAACTAGAAAATCTCCTGACGGCCCTCTTCCATGCCTCATGTCAATTATCACTTCAAAATACTCTACGCAAATCTATTAAAAACAGCAGTAGAAAGTTAGAGAGGGCATATTCTATATTTACGAACAGATTCAGCATCATTTCAGTAAACACCCATCTTGCAATAAAACGTTTGTAATTAAATGAAGTGGATGTTCTGAGGTTCACATCTGAGAACTAGGAACATATACTGTCACTGCTTACTGTTTACTCTTTGACTAATAAACAGCTTTAACTATTAAATAACCCATAAGCAAAATAAATATTTTAATCTCAATATTTTTATCTCAAATGTATATAACATTAAAAGCAAACATGTTTTAAGGTATCATAAACCTATACCCAACCCCTATTTTACCTCCCTAGAGTAAATTCTAACAACGCAGAAAACACTCAGGAGTTGCCAGCATGTCTACCAACTATTTCGAACAACATGAATTTGAAACATCAATTAAAATGTGAGGTTAAAACCAATTTCCTATACTATATGAGGTGCCGTATGTTTTAAGATTTCTTCACCTCTGAAGAGGGTCACATAAGGTCAGATGGGCCCCAATACTGCATACACTTCTTCACAAGCAATGCAACTGAAGTGAAACATACACTTAACTTATTACATGTGCACAAATATTTGTAGAGACGGCTTAAGTGACGCCAGGGAATAAACAAAATGCTGCCAAGTGTTCAAAATAAAAACCAGAAAAACTTTTCCTGCAATTTGTTTTCAGCTACTGTAAAGTTTTACTGAACACAGCAGGTTAACAGGAATTTAGAACAAGTGTAATAGGTCTGACAAGAGGAGCTTCATGAAAAGCTGACTATGACATGTCCCCACCTTCCATGCACCTCAGTTTTGCCATTAACATTTAAGACAAGAACCAAAAACGCAGCCTACAAGGAAAAAAAACAACAAACAAACAAAAAAACAGAACCAAAAACCCCAAACCACTACATCTTGGAAGAAGCAGAACAATCAAACTACACTACACTTCTTCATGGAAAATGCCTCTGATGAACCTGCAATTAACATGATATGCTGCAACATGCAAGACACTCTTACCAGGCATACTGAAATTTGTTGTAAGAGCCAGCAGAGTGTAATATCCAAATCCTTCCAGCAAACTTTGAAGTTTACCTACTACAGGACTCTCATCAGAACACAGTTTCCTCTTCACCATCACCTGGAAGTGCTGTCCAGATGAAAAGGGAGAGGACAGAAAATGAGCAGCACACACCACCAAGCATCATGAGCCCCAACTCTCAGGACACATTGGACCTTCTGCTCTACCAACACCAGCATAATGCTGATACATTCTTAAGCAAATACATGAAGCTTGGGAGAAGCGAATCACACAAAAAATACACAAAAAAATAAATATGGCCTTCTTTAAGATTAGGAAATCTAGCAAAAGGTAGAAAGCTTATAAACACAAATTTACTCTGCTCTCAAGTTCAATTCAAAAGTTTCCGTGCTTTAAAGATAAATATATGTAAGTACAAAGTCCCACTTGCTTGTACTAAGCAAGAGAAATCAGATTGTTTTAACAAGTTAAAGTATCACCCAGACTATCACATGCAGGCCAAACAGAAGGATCTACCTTCTCTAAGTCAGAACGGGTGAAAAGACTGAAAGGAACTGAACTGATATACTCTCAAGTAACTATTCACTTACTTCACGTACAAGTGGACTTAGCAGATGAAGAGTTGCTCACTTCATAAGCACTAACTAAACTTGAAGTAAAACAAATCCACTTAAAAACTCCAGGTGATTCTATACCAGACACTACCCCAGATAACTATCATTTAATAGATACTTTAAAAAATCCATTTCAGGATCACAACTTCTATGAATTCGATGATGAGATCAGCCAAAACATAGTTCTACAAAGAAATCATTGTAAGTGTAAACCATTTCTACAAATTCACTAAGAAACGTACAGTTCCTACGATACAGGATGACTTTTAAACACTGACACCTAACCATGAAAAAAAACAGGAGAAAGGGCTGAAAAAAGTTTTGTTTTCATATCAAGCTCCAAGAAAGATTTTTTTGATACTTAATAGTTGAATAGTTGAATAAATACTTTATTCAACTGAACCTTGTAGCCACATCCTCCCCTTCTTTCAGCTGAATGAAGCAGTGTGTTACCATTAATATCAGTACTACTATAGTCATCTGTCAGAAAAAATTAACAGAGACAGTGATACAATTCAACAAAACAATGGAGCTCTATGTGGCTGGCATAATGAAGATTCAGTTAAGAATTGATTCACACTTTGTTTTTTTCAGAAGGATTTTGTTTTTTGGTTTGGGGGCTTGCCTCCTCCTTTTTTTTTTTTTCTTTAATATTGCCAGGCAAGTATTTCTTGTGAATGCCACCCATAGCAAGATTATGTTCTTTTCCCAAACTAAGTGTCAGTGTTAGATTAAGTTATCCTATCATTATAAATGAATCAACTAAAGGATTAGTTTTCAAGACATTAATGGGCAATTCCAACACAAGAAGGTTCAACAGGCTTTTTTTTTAGGAATTCAAATTTGAAGCCAAGCTGGAACACAAACATTTCTCCTGAAGTAATGTTGGAAAAAAGTTTAATTGCACTAAAGCTAGAATTAAAAGCTTCTAGAGATCTGGACACTTCAGTATCACAGAAAGGTATCACACAAAGTCATATAATAACTATATCTATTCCATATGTGTTTTCCTCATTTTAAGACACAGCAATAGATTATTTTTACTCCAGCTAAACATAACTTAGGTCTCAAACTTATGAACAGAGAAGTGGAACACAACTAACTCAAGAGCTCACACATTCACTCCTTAAAGTTTCTTTGCCTAAAGGAAACAGGCATGGAAGTTCTCTGAAAGCTAGCCTTTTCCAACGAAATGCTCATGGCTGCTTCTGAGAAGGGAGGAAAAAAATATATGCAATATTTCTATAGCAAGAGAGTTTAAGACATGTAGCACCTTTTAAATTTATGCTGTTCTTTCATTGTGATTTAGTCGAGATATTTAACACAACTAATTTTGCTATGCTAAAATATCTTATTTAACACAGAACAAAGAAATAAATTACATATTATAAGTTAAAAAATATTTTAAAAGCTGAATACATTAGTATTGTGAACATTTAGAAGAGTAATATTTTTCCTTCATCCACATTTAATATTATGAAACTGCACAGACTCAGAAAGAGGGCTGATGTAACAGTCATTTCCTCAGTTTACTTATGTATTTTTTAAATACTCATTTAAATTTATATTATGAAATTAATTCTTACTGCTTCTGATGCAGAAAGCTGCTATAATCATTGACAAGCAAATCTGCACTTAGATACTAAAGAATTACAGTTAGAATACAGCATTTGGAATCAGGAAACAAACTATTATTCACTCTAGTACATACAGGCTTTAGTGATAACAAGTCACTGATCATTCTCATGTGAGAAGTAGCATGAGAATGCTGATGTTCTGAAGTAAAAATCCAGACAAAAATCCAGTCATTAGGTTTAGCTCATGAGTAGTGTTAAAATTCTTTAAAATTCTCAAATAGAAATTATATAGACAAATATAAGGCATTCCTGTTACTTTCACATGATGAGAACATAATTCACAATGACTTCATTTATCCCCATTGTCCACACTTTCAAGGTAGTTCTCCCTCATTACTGTATCTACACAGAATAAGCATACAGAGCACAAGAAAATTTTCATAAATAGAACTCATACCTTATCCAGAGCTTAAATAGTACCTATGAAAACTGTTGGCTAGTTTTTTTCTGTTCAGATTTCTACTGCTGAGTGTTATGTGTTCGAGAGAGACTAAAAGCCAAGGCTTACATGTGAACAGTTTTCAAGGGTTTCCATATATAGTCAGTATTATAAATAGCTATTTTTATAACAGCACTGAACTGACTTTTTGTTATATATAGAGAGGGTGTTTTCTGCATACAGAAATTATTCTGTTATTCCACCTTGTACTTGCAGTCTTAGCTCTCCTCCCACTCACATGGTCCTGCTCTGTTTCCAACAGAAGTAGCCAGCGTTAGTGTCAAACCACACTGGCACTATGGTTCACAGAACACCAGGTTGGAAGGGACCTCCAGGATCATCTGGCCCAACATTTCTTGGAAAAATCACAAACTAGACAAGGTGGTCCAGCACCCCATCCAGACATATCTTACAAGTGTCCAGTGTTGGGGAGTCCACCAGTTTCCTGGGAAGATTATTCCAATGGCTGACTGTTCTCATTGTGAAAAATGTTCCTCTTGTGTCTCACTGGAATATCCCCAGGAATAAGTTGTACCCATCACCCCTTATCTTTTCCATGGGACTCCTTGTAAAAGGGAGTCTCCATCTTCTTTTTAGCCACCCTTGAAATATCATAATTTGTTGTTAATTTGATCAGTGCTCCAATAACAGTTTCCACCAAACTAGCCCAAACCTCTATTTTATAAAGAGCTCTCTTTATACTGAACATACAGTTTTTTACACTTTCCTTTAGCTGCTTCACTAGTAAAGCAGGCTTATGAAATTGATATGCTCAAGTTTTTTGTTAAGAACATAGACCTACAATAAACGTTTCAGTACTTAAATCTCAATGTGTATTTCCCCCCCATCATTATTAAACTAAACTGGTAGGCTCTATGAGAACCTTAAAAATAGATCTGCGATTTCTTTGTTTCAACACCAAGTTTTGAAAACTAAGGCAGAACACATCAGCTGCAACACTAACATGTTTGTCATGACTCTCATTTTAAAGTCAGACATGAGTCAAAACAAATTTCTAGTTTCAACTTTCATAAAATTTAAATCTAAAACATTGAAAAAAGTCTTTAACATGAAACAACTATGGATTATATATCAGATTCATCAGAACTGTCAACATTAACCAGGCATAACGCAAATATCTTTTACATGAGTATTTTTGAACAATGATAACTGCTTTTAATTGCAGGTCTAAGCACTGGCTGAAATTAATTCAAAAGATCTAGTTCCAAAATAAGGCATAGCATTTGCTCTTTGCAGTGCTTGATTTTGACAGCTTTAGTTTTCTTCCTATTCCTATAAAATGTGGACTTTCACCCACTGTAATATATCATCCAGTTCTCCTGCATGCTACAAAAATCTGAGTAGCTAAATCCAGGCAACAAAGATTTTGATACAGTGTTGATTTACTTCCCTAAATACTACAATTTTAGTTAAATACTGACAAACAAGGCCATACTCCTGAGAGTCATTCAATACGGAGGCTTCTTGAGGCAGAGAGCTCTCTCCTTGAAGAACATCTTTCCAGAAGTACAATGGGGGAGATTTTCCTTCCTATTCCCAAATGAGCAAAATGAGAGAAATTTTAAACAACCACACAACGAGAGGTAGTAGTTTTTATTTTATACTGGTAAATTAGTATTTAAATCTGTACAACAGAAAAGACCAATACTTCTATTATTCAATCCACCTATTAAAAATGGCATTTTGTGCTCCTACTACACACAAGTGTATTTTATAAAAAGCTTCCTTCTTTTTTTTTTTTATCCAACTGCAGATCTCTCTGCACACACACACACTAAGACAAGAGTAATCTTAAAGATCATATTTTTTTTAGACAAACCCAACAAACTACCTGAAACATTAAAATTTGACACACTTGCACTGAGATCTGGAAAAAAAATAGTTAAGTGTATGCAGAGATAGCAAAATGAAGTGGGAAATGTAGCCAGCCAAGAAGCCATTACCAACTGGCAACGTACAACTTGATCACCCATTGCAATGGGAGCTGGTGGTGTTCAACACCTCCCTGAAAAGCAGCAGAGAGGCGTGAGGACCACAAAAGAAACTGAGAGGACAATTTTAAACTTCTCTCCTGCAATACTGCAGAACCCCACAGCCATTTGTGATCTACGTTTATCAGTATGCCAATGGATTGTCCTAGCCCTTCTCTGTTGTACATTCTTTTACAGCCTGAGACGTTCCAAAGCTTTGCTAAAAAAACGTGTATTTGCCATAAATGAGTCTTCCAGATGTGACTGCGACTAATGTATTACCATCTTGACAGGTCTGCTGAGTACGAGTCAGGTAACAGCTCCCCTCACCCAAGGCACAGCACACAGCAATATGCACGATCATTACTAATTTCACTATGGCAGTTCCAGGCTGTTGCTGCCTCAGACATCTACCTGCCGCAGCCATGGTCGGCCGTGCACGATGCAGACAGGAGGACGATCTCCGAGAGCAAGCCTGGAGTAGTTCAGCAACAGCAACAGCGCGCAGAGCCCTCACATACATAAAAAGAATGGAATAGGAGCTGAGCTTATTGCTCTTCCAGCCCTAGAGGAGCTATTGCTGCAGACACACCAAGCTCTGCTTGAAAAAAAATCCTTTTCCCTTCCATATGGCTCCAAGGACAGCAGCCGAGTTTTCCCTGCTCAGCGACCATACAAAAGATGAAAGCTGAGAGCAGAAGCAAGGAATAGCCCAGCAACGGGAATCCCGGCATCCCTCATCTTCCCAGCGGCTCGAGGTGAGGAACAGCCTTCCCTCCTCCCTCCTGGGTGTTGTCCCCTCCGATGCTCTCCATCACCACCTGCCTACCTTGCAACAACTAGTGCGTTTTCTCGCAACTGGCACCGACAATGCACAAGCCCAGCAACAGGGCGACTGATGAAAAAACAAACCACAAAAAAAAAAAAAAGATAAACCACACACAAAAATCCCCTTACCAGAGAAACACTCTCCTCCCTAAACTATAATAATCTAAAGGGCATCTTTTTAAAAAAAAAACCCTCAGCTCTTCCAGCCAGACGGGAGAGGGTATCAGAAAGGAAGAGGGACAGCTCGCGCAAGACAAGGCACTCGGGCGGAATCCCCACAGGCAGAACCCCACGAGCGGCCGCCCCGGGGCACCCCCGTGGAACCACCCCCGGCTCTGCCCCTGCCGAGACCCCCCGGGCACCGCCGCCTCGCCCCCGGCTGCCCGGGGCGCACCTGGGCTGGGAGCGCAGCGGGGCGCACACACCGCCCAGCCCCGGCGGGAGAAGCGCGGCTGGCCAGGGAGCAGCGGGGACGGACGCGGAGCCGAGGGAAGGGGGCGAGGCGCGGGGATGCCCCGCCGCAGCAGCGGCGGCAAGAGCCCGGCAGGCGGGCGGTGACAGGTGAGGGCGGCGGAGGGCACGGGGCGACCCCCGGCGCGGCTCCCCTACCTGCGCTCCGGCGCTGCCGCTGCTCCCGCCGCTCCCGCTGCTCCCGCTGCCCGGGGCGCCTCCCCGCCCGCCGCCGCCCCCTCGCTCCGCTCCGCTCCGCGCCGCGCCCCCGCCGCCACCGCCCCGCCCAGCGCCGCTCCCCGGCCACGCCCCCCGCCCGCACTGACGTGTCCTCCCGCCAATAGCAGAGCAGCCAGCCGGCCCTGGGCCACGCCCACACCCCGTCAGCCAATAGCAGGCGGCCGTCAGCCCTTGTCCCCGCCCCCGCCGCGGCGCGGCCGGGGCCGGGCCGGGTGGGTTGAGGCGCAGCGGGCGCGGAGGGGCCGCGGCTGAGGGGCCGCCCCGGGCGGGGCCGGAGACACGTCCGGCCGCGGGCAGGAGGGACAGGGGGGCACCGCCGCAGGTGGGGGGACGGGCGTCAGCTCCCGGCAGCAGAGCACGGCATGGCCGTGAAGGATATGTCCCTCCCTGACAGGGAGGGGGCTTCTCGCGCGGGGGATTCCGCGGAACGGATGGGCGCGTTCTTTTTTTTTTTTTTCCCTTTTTTTGGCATGGAAACCGGTCCCCGCCCCCGGCACGCAGCGCCGTTAGTCACCCGAGCGCGGGGCGGGGAGGCGGGAGAAGCGCCGTGGGAGCCGCCGCTGCTGCTGTTGCTCGATGGGTGGAGAGAAAGGCAGCGGGGATGTTAAAATCCAGTCTCCTTTGTTTTTTGGGTTTTTTTTTTTACAGATCAGCTCCTGACACGGTGAAAATCCCTCCAGCAGTCAGGCCATTTCTCCGTCGTTTTTTTTACCAAACCTCAATCTGAGCTTGCAGATTCTGTTGCTGCCGCCTGTAAGGCTATCACCTTTCAGCTCCCTCACACAAATTAAAATTGCAGTTTAAAACTAAAGCTACTTCCAAGCAAATATCCAATATCAGATGCACCACGGCAAAAGGTAGTTCTGGATGCTTGTACTCGGCTCCCATTTTTTTGCTATGCTTCAATGGTTATTTAAATTAGAAAGATATTATGAAGCCCACTGGACATAACATGACACAGAACTCAGCAATGGTTGAGTATTGCTAATCTAACACTAACCAAAATTATGTTTTTTCTGTAAGGATATGAACCTTAAAAAAATCTGCACAGACAGATAACAGAGTTTAAGGCACTGCAGTGCATAAAAATCAGGCATCTCATTTTCATTTGTTGTTCCACACAGAATGCTTCATGAGCCTTGGGGCACTGAAGTGTTTTAGTTTGGAACAGGGATGCACTTTTGAAGTAACTGCTGTCATCATCTCTGCTAACAGTGCTGTAATTCAGAGTGTAGAGTGGTGTTGGAGTGCATGAAGTAGATCTCTTTTGTATGAAGCTAAACTAATGCATTCCAGCCACAAATGGGCACTGGGTGGGACTCAAACTGAACTAGTCAAACAGTAGAAATCCTTGAACTGTGTACAGCTTGAGGATCAGGCTTTCAGCACCAACTGCTGCACTCTGCAGGTCTGCTGTTAGACGTTGGTGCTTGCCTGTGTAGTTGAAGGTTTGGAGCTTTGTAGTTCAGAAGGAAGATCCCAGAGGGCTTCTAATGTAACATCTGAAAGACCTGATTCATGGTTCACAGCAGGCAGTCAAACTGATGCTTAAAAACTTTGATGCCTAAAAGTCTGCCAAAACTCCCCGTTTGTATATGGATCTTCCCATATTCTTGTGTCAGGAGTACATCACATCATCCATAGCTATAAGGATAACTTGAACTGAGTTCAAGATCTGACTCTGTTGTCTAAAGGGTAAAAAAATATGCTGCCAGTGTTGCTATTTCAGATATTGTCAATGTTTTTTGTGGTCCCTAATTATTCCCCCATACCTGCAACTAATTCCCGGATAGAAGGCAGTGGTGCTGCAAGTTAAAAATTAAGATAAATGACTGGGCAATGCTTTAATGCTTTAAAATAACTGAATTAACTTCTGATAACATATGCTAGCAATTAAACCAATTTTTTTCTATCAGTGTATCTTGTCATTTTAATATGAGGCCATATTGTAAGCAATGTAGCAGATGTTGAATTTTTGTGAGAAGGCATAGACAGAACCACTGTGGTGGCAAAATCAGAGATGAGAGTTTTTTTGTTATAATGTACACAAAATAAATTACCTTTTCCTACAGTGCTTCTCACAAGTAACCAATTTCATGCACTAATATGACATAATTTCTCTTTTTACTGAGATCTGTCTTCTTTTGGAAGCTGTGTGTGAGAGAAATTTGGTAGGTAAGATAGAGTGCTTTATTATAAACTTAATCTTGGGCTTTGCAAAGCCTTTACGTGCCTGAAATCAAACATCATAGCTCACTTGTCTTCAGGTTACTTCTGTATGCATTATAATATTTTTTGCCCTCATCTTGTGGTTGTAACAGAAATGTTAGAACAGCAGATTTTTGGTTACTGTGTCCAAAAGTTTAGGCCTAATTTCAGTCAACTATAAAGATGAAATTTTCTCATGTGAACTCTTCAAATCAGGCATGGATGTGGAGGCCGGGCCCTTTTATTCCGACACTCATGGTCTGTAATAGAGATACTTTGTTGGAAGCCTGGACTAGACTCCACCAAGTCACTAAAACAAAATATAGGAAAAAATTATTATTTACCAGGTGAAACAAGCATTTATGACTGAATATAAACAAGGTCTCACTCATAACAAGATATCTTTTTTTAGACATTTTTCTTATAAAAAAGAGGGGAAATGCCCCAGTTACTCAAGGGCTACATAATGGGGTTGTGGTGGAGTGACCAGGGCTAGAGACAAACACTTGAAGGCAGCAGCTGGATTGTCTTGGCTTCCCTTTTTGGTCCCACAAACGAGCTGGCTCGGTGTCAGGCTGGCCCTCCAGTGCAGATCAGAGCAGTCTGATCCGTTCTGCTGGAAATGGCGTGAGGTGCCAACTCCTGCACTCGGCTTCTCTGGGAGTGCCTGTGAGTCATCGCATCAGCTGGGCCCGTGGGCAGCTCCTGCTCTGGTGGCCAACCAATGTCACATTGCCTGCCAGGAAGGAGCTGATCACCCACTGCATCCTTATTAACCACTGACACCAAGAGCCAAGTAGGAATAAGTTTGATGTAAACATCAGTGGAAGTGGATGGCGAAGTTTAGTGAGGTATAAATGTATATACGTGGGGCAAGATACTGTCATGGCATTTTACAAGGGCCTTTTAGCAGGCAAAAATCAATGGGAGTTTTGCTTAGCTTGAAAGTGCATAAATTGGCACATGGATAGAAGCAGATTATTCATTTCTTGTTTCTTGCAGTGATGACATACAGAAGAAACAAACCCCATGAAATAGTCAATAGATATTGTTTCTTTCCTAAGGTCTTGAGAGAAAACAATGTAACAAAAGGGAACAATGCTGGTTTAATTCTTATTCTCTACAAACTGGCTGTTGCTTTCCCAGGAACCAAGCTCTCGGTTGAGCAATCAGTAATTTAAAAATAATTTCGTTGTCAATTTCCTATACAGTGTTGCATGTTTAATATATGCAATAAAGGCCGACAGACACTATTCTCAGGTGGTAGAGTCTGCTATAACTGCACTGACTTCCCTTTATAAAACGTCTCCCAAAATATATCTTTTAAAATGTGTAATTTTCAACTATTGCTCTTGAATAGGATCATTTCATTTTGAAGATTGGGCCCATGGTCAAAGAGTTAAGGCTTTATTCCTTCCTGTGCAACCATTTCCATGCAAGGACTACAAACCAATACTTTCTTAATCTATTTGGTGGGTGATGCAACCATCCTTCACTGAAATGGCAAGTGGTTCACTCCACAAGATTTCCCTGGCATGGGTATTTGGGGGCGTGTGTGTGTGTGTGAGTGAAGATGAGGATTTTCTGCACATCCCCACTACAGAACTGCAAACTGCTCTGCCCAGCCCTTCCAAGAGTGGGAAAGTAACAGAAGAAATAGTGCTTGGTCTGTAAGAAATACTTTTACTGTCTTATTTAAAGAGACTTGTTTAGGCTGTGAAAAGTACCTACTCTCTGCCTGTTAGTTTAAAAATAGGTTTTCTATGCTGCTCAACCACCTGCTGTATTACCACTTATGCGTTATCACTGCCCTTTCTGCTGGCTTCCTAAACTTCTGTGGGTAGATTGCAAGATAGACATTCTGCTTTTACAGAGCCAGGACAGCCTAATTATAACCTGCAAGTTCAGGATGTGATTGTTTTGACTTGCAGAAGCAAAGATGAATAACTGAGTTGTAGGCATTTAATTTGTTTGGATATTCCGAACTCAGTCCATTTGTTACTGTAATTTATTGTACTTATGACAGTGCTGATACCTGATGCAAACTACCTATGTGTGCAAGCCATAATTTGCATTGTATTTTCTAATGAAGTAAATTGACTTCTAGCAAAGTAAACCTACTTTCGTGAAAACCAGTGTTTTTATTACTTCTCTATGTCAAGAAAGTAGTACACAGAATAATTTTAAAAAATATTTCTTTCCAGACTACAGTAATTTAGACAATCTGGCATTTCAAAGAGCTATACATCTTTATTTCAATAATAATGACCTGTGCTGCAGTCCTCACCCTCATCTCAGAAAAATGCTACTGACACATATCATCATAGTCTCACACATCACATCATTTTCCGCCTGGTTTTCCCCCATTAAGCTCTGGTGTCCCTTGTAATGTTGTCACAATAAGAACAGATTAGATAGGATAGCTCTCATATTTTTCTAGTGACTATTTTCTTAAAATCAGTTTTGTTTTCAGAACATTTCAACTTTCCCTAAAGAGTTTCCCAAAGCACATCCCTTCATTATATTCAAATACTCTACTTTTCTTCAGTGTCTGACTTCTCCTTCATGCATAATTCTCTCTTGGTTGCATTTAAACTACTTAATCACTATTGTTTTCCCCTATACTAGCAGTATCCCTCATTTGGGGCTCTTTTAACCTAATTTTTAAGAGATGTTTCCATACAAAAGAAGAATCTCCCTTTCTCTCGAGAAGAAATAGAATTTGTTAACTATTTTACTAAGCCAAGCCTAATTGAGCTTGTGCCACCACATTTAGTGCCTGTGTACAGAATCTGAAACTTTTATGTAATACATGTAATATTGCATCTAAGCTGACATCCCACTAAATGTAATCTTCATTTAAATGAAAAATATAATTTGCTTTCAATGTATGTTTAATAAGGGGAAATATGTGCATGTGTTTTTGTAGCCTGACATACAGAAGATTATGTTCTAAAATCTGAATTTAAATGTAGCAGAGAAAGAGGGGTTGGGCAACAATATCAACACAGTTATGTTACAATTATATTTATTGTAATATATTATTATCACAGTTGTTCTTAAAAAGAATCTTACTCTTGGACAGAATTCCTATTTAGGTGGATCAGGTGTCATATAAACACAAAATAATAGGATGATCCCTGTCCTCCAGAACCTTATAATACCAGAGATAACACTGAGAGAGTATTGGGAAAGGATGTGATAGACAGTTGGCTAGACTTATCCAAATTTGTAGCATTGTGGTAGAGGTGAACCTCAAATAGAGATTTTTAAGGAAAATACTGAAATGGTTTTGTTTAGAAAATATTTATGAGAAATGCAGCAAAACTATGTGGGAGCACATGGGAGATAACATGGAGATGTGCATACCTGAACTTTTAACAAGCAAATGGTACTTATCATCCTGGGTACGGTGGATGTAAGAGGCTAAGAGATTATGTGGTGGGGATAAATTGCAAAAGGACTTGAAAATGAAGACAGTGTACCCTAATGCTGTAAAGATGGGGAGAACAGAGAGGGTTGTGAGAGAGGAAGATTTAGGATTTACCATCTTCCCAAATGATGATGAATTATTAAGGTAGTCCATGGCAAGGGGTAAGGAAACAGATGTTGCAGCAAAAAATGTGTGGCATAATAAAAATTTGGATGAGTTTAAAGTATGCAGATAAATGCAAAAAGCCTTCTACTAGAAATGTTAGAAAAAAGTCTTGTTAGGATTACAGCATAATTTGGCTGTGAGAAAAAAAGATGGAGGTGGAAGGTGCAAGTAAGTGGCAGGCTAGGTATGATTTGTCATGGTCACTGCGAAGGAGATGCAACTGAAAGTGCTGTTTAAAACACACCGTTCTTGGGGTCATGTCCCAGAGAAAAAAATCTGAGCCAAATTTTTGGAGACTTTCCTTTGGATAAAACCAGATAGATCTGCAGTGAAGAGATGAATATTCAAAATAATAACTAAATCATAATAGAGTTACATTGTCATAAATGCTGGAGGTGGGTCTTGAAAGAGCTCCGCATGGCATGAAGTGGTAATGGATAGATACACAGAGGAAAACCAAATTAAAACAACAGTTGTGGAAACTTAAGGAGGATAAAGTGTCAGTGATGCATTATTATTTTTCAACTTAGGTCAGTTCAGTAAGAGACAAAGGTAAGAGCAGATTATTATGCTGTGTCCAAGGGGAGAAGACTCATTTACAGAGGTTCTGGGATGAAACTGGAGAAGAAGTAAGTTTAATGAGCTTGGAGATGGGAAAGAGAAGCAGAGCTGGTGAGAAAAGGGGATCAGAACAAGAAGTTTTTGGTGGGAGCGTGAGAACTGAAGTAGGAGTGAACAACAGTTTGCTCAAGAAGAACTGAGGCAAACGGAGGAGTTGGAAAAGAGAAATTCTGAAGATATGACAAGGAAGAAGGAAAGGAGTTACAGAAAGGGAAGTGATGGAAAGCAGATGCCTTCATATAGAAGACATTGGTGACATTGCAAAGTGGAGAGTGAAGGAGATGCAGGAGCAGAGTAAAAGGGAGGATGAATCAGGGTAGCAAAAAACGTATTTGTGATGACAGCTGTTCTTCAGCTGGAGACTGGAGGAAATCGAAAGAAACAAAGATGGATAAAACAAACTTGCAGTGAGGAAAAGGGGTGAAGAGAAGCAAGCAGAAAATTAACAACAATCCTTGAGATAGAAAGAGAAAGGAAAAAAGAAATGTGATAAAAGGGAGACAAATACTGAGAATTACTGATCATCTGAAAATTGTGAAAAGATTGATTGACAAAGGATGAGGAAGAATATAACCTTAACTATGAGGCTGCAAGTTGTATGATCATTGTTTAAAAGGAAGAAACTCAGCATCAGATATTCAAGGATCTGGCTGATGAAAATCAGTGCAAGGCAGTAAGCTTTGGTATAGGCTGAGCTGAAGGAAGAATGCCAATAGAACACATAGTGGAGACATGGGGGTCTTCAGCAAGGGGATTGAGTGAATCAGGAAAGGCTTACATGGGACACAGTGAAAATAAAATAATGCCTTGAGTTGAAATCAAAGGACAAGGCTGAAGAGAACTGCTACGTGGAGAGCAGACAAAAAGAAAATGATAGGGGGAAGTGACAAGGGTTGCATTTAATGCTGCTAAGAATGGAGAAAGTGTATAAGGGATGTAGCCAGGGAGGAGCATGATCAGGGAAAGAGAAGAAGCCCAGTGTGACTGCCATGAAATTAAGCCTGGGGGATAGAAATGAATGGAAAAGAGAAAGTTCTGAAAGAGATGGAAGAGAAACAAAAGGATCCAGTTCTTGGTGAGGCAGAAGGGAATGACATGTGAAGAAGTCATGGATGACAGGGGTTTTTCACAGAGACAAAGCGAGTAGGAGGAAAGAAGCATGTGGGTGTGAAATTTGAAGCCGTGAAACAAGACAGGTAGAAGTAGTAAAAAAGGAAGATGTAGCATAAGACAAAATTTTCAAACTTGGATGGTAAAAATAATGGTCCTAAATTCTTGTAGCCATCTTAGTAGAAAATGGCCTTAAAGCAGAGTCCCTCAAAACATTTTCCTATTTTCTTTCCAGACCTTGTCTACAAATAGTAGCTCAGATGTGTGGGCTTCTCTGGAGAGAGCAGAGGGAAATGAACTATGGATTCCTACTCTCTCCTCTTCAGTGTGTTCATTAGTCTGGTGGAAATGCTGAAACTATACTTAATGAAGTATCAGGTGATTCATTTAGCTGAGAGAAGGAATAGATGTTAATAGTGTCATTCCTAAACAGGTTTAGATGTTTCTGTTTCATCACATTTGGCAGGTCTGTTTGGATGATGTCCATACTAATCCATAATATGAACTTCAGCTTGAATGCAGCCTAAATGGCTGAGACCAGGTTTACCTCAGCAGTCTGCCCTGGAGGGCTCTGCTGCTTGATAATGGTGTGATAAAGTATTTTATCCTTCTGTGTTTCTCCAGCTGCTTCTGCAAATAGCAGCAGCTGTGAAAAATTCTTCCACTGTGAGCTCTGTTTGGAAGTGGTTTCTCTTTTTTTCCTGGACAGGGGCCTTGCTGTGGTTCTGTGACCTGGAATTTGGGTTTCTGCAGAGAACACTTCATAAGGCCATGCCCAGAGATCAAAAGGGAGCTTCCCCACGTGAGCACAGAACACCCAACAGAGCGAGTTCCTCCTCCTAATGTTCCCAGCAGGCAGGTTTGGCTCCTGTGAATTCCAAAGTGTGTGTTTTTACACGCAAAGCTTTGGCACGGGATCCATCTTGCTTGACTACACCACTGAGTCCTTGAAATAACTCAGCAGTTGGGGCTTTTCAGGTGAAGGGCTTCTGCTCTCGCCTGTACCGGGGAAAGGTTTGCTGGTCTCTTACCTCGGGTAATCACCACGGTGCTCTCGACCAGCATTATTCAGTCTTAATGTCTACAAAAGAGCCTGAAGCTACAAAGCCAGTTTCCGAGATAAGCTTTCTCCTTCCTGTTTTTGAAAAGGGATTTGGTTGTTAGGCTTGGGGAACCGCAGCAGACTGCGGTGCTGATTTGTTTTCTAGGAATGACTAAGAGAGGAGGAGTTTGTACGCACTGACTACATTCTGATGACTCTGTTAGCAACCGCATTTCTTTAACTGTACATGAGCTTGCTGAAAGTACATTTTTAATCTTGTAAAACCCTCCTCAGTTTCTGATGTTGCTTCTCACAAGCATTCTGTTATTTTCCATTTTTAGCTTCAGTCCTTCTGTGTTTGACATACAGGCATTTCCAGGAATATTTTTAAATGGATATTTTTCAACTTCGTAACATATTACTTTCATATATTTTCATTGTTGGATAAACTTCGTAACATATTACTTTCATATATTTTCATTGTTGGATAATGTCTGAAAATTTCTTGTTTTGAGTAAAACCTCTTGACCCCACTTAAAACCAACATTTTGTTTTGCTATATAAGCAGCCAAGCCATCTTAGAAGTGAAATACATTAAATCAGAAAAATTAAAAACTAATCTGGTAGAGATTTTGCTTTCAAGGAATGCAGAGAGAGCTCAAATCTTGATCAGAATAATTCGTACATGGCATTAAGGACATGGAAGCTGCATCAGAAAAAAGATTGTGATTTGAATCCTCAGAAGCAACATGAATGAGGCACACGAAAGCTGGTTTTGGTTCAGAATGATGGTTGTCCCGGATTAGCTTCCCTGATGTGATTTCAGCTCCATCCAACCATGACAGCGAATAGTTTCTTGTGTTTGGTTCCCAAACTTAAAAAAAAAAAAAAAAAGGCATAAGAAAAGAATCTGGATGTGAGGTCTGATACTCAGAGCTGCCAAAAATCTGAAAACTAAGGCTTCATTTCTCCATTGTGGACCACTCCCTTGTGAAACTAATATCCTTTTCTCCAAAACTGTGTTGGAACTAGTTATCCTGTACTGCAGTGACATCTACTGAAGGAAAGCAACATTGGCCTCTTAAACATAATACAACCATCAGAGATTTAATGTATTTTTAAATACTGAGGGGTTTCATATTTTTCCCTTTGTATGTTTCAGAGCTATTATTATCTGATTGTTATTCAGCACCCATCATCACAATGTTTCCAGACTTTAAACACATACCTAACAAATGTATTCTGCGATCTGGTTTGTATGCAAATATTTAATTCCTGAAAGACTGGGTTTAATTTTAGTTTGTTCTTCATTTGAGAATTCAAGTGATTTTTTTTCTCACCGAACGAGGGGAGAGATTAGAATTTAGGGGGCTGGCAAGCATACAAAGTGTTCAGACACAGCTGGCTGCAACCTGGGTGCTGCTGCAGGTGGAAAAAGGTGGAAAGGACAAAGAGAATTGTCGCTTCTGCTATTAAGGTGAACTGCTTGTATTTTTATTACATTTAGGTAGAGCATATTTGATTATGTGTTTTCTTTATGCTCTCCTCTTTCCAGCAAGCAGTGGAACCCCTGCTTTTATTGACAAATTACTTGTGTTATGTACAGCTGCTTGTAGGGAAGATGTGCCTTATTTGCTGACAAAGCTTTGTGGTCTGTAGCTGCCTCATCTAGATGCTTCCATCTCTGTCTTCCAGGGAACTGGATTATGAGATCTAACCTCCCTGTAACTGGCAGCAGTGGATAAAGGTCTCGGGAGGAAAATGGTATTCATGCCTGTACCTCCATCCTTCTGAAGCAGATAACGTTTTATCCTTTTTACTTGCAAGATCTTCCTTGAGGGGATACCTCCAAGCAGAATAAACCCCATAAGTGTATGCATGTGCCAAACTATCAATGAGCTAGAAAAAAACCCATAAGGTAGTCGCAACATTTTTTTTTATTGAGAATACTGTTGTTTAAAAAAGACCTGAAAATACCAATAGGATGGTTTTATGGTTTTGCTCTCTTCTGCATTTTTTTCTGGTCTCCCAGCATGCAACACTTACAGCCTATAATTAAAACAGCTTGCTGATATTTGCATTTTCATGAAAGGAGTCTCTTCTAATATACCACTCTTAAATCTCCTCTTTGATATCAAGTGAAATTGAATTTCAAGGCTTTACTCTTTGCAGATCATTTAACTCTTAATGGCTTTTTATCCTAAATCTATTTCTGCTTCTGTCTGAGCACGTGTGCCTCCCTCCCCATCTCTCTGGTCTCTCTTCCTCATTATTTGTTCACCTTCAAGCCATTCCAAAGCTATTGGAAAGACAGATTGCAAAGACAGAAGCCTGAATCTTGCCATTATGTTCTGCAACTCTGGCATGAGTTCCTGCACACTTCTATTAGAAATATTTCTGGAACTGAAAACCCAGTGAGGGAAAAAATGGGCTTCAGGCTGCTTATTAGTTAAATAGTTCTATATGGCACTATTTGCACATGGGAACCATATTTATGGATTTAGATGAACAGTGGAAGAATAGTGCTTGGCACATTATTCGTGGAAGTGCTGAACTTAAGGACATGCATAAAATTAAAATACAGTATATATGCTAAGTGTTTAGGTACTTTGTGTAAGGCATCCCTTAGAAAAGTAATAACTAGCAGTAAAGGGTGTCTACCAAGTGGAATTTTCTGTTGATTCTCTCATTCCCTTCCGTATCTTTCCTTTTCCTGACAGAAACAGATGGAATTTTATTTTCTCACAATTACTATGAACTGAAACTAACAGCTCCTAAATTGGCAGTGAGGAGGTGGAAAGGTGTAGAAAAAATTAAAAACATGCAAATCCTCTGTAACAGTCTGAAGAGTGAAATAAGGAAATAAAAGTTGTCAAGCAATTAACTAATGCAAGCAGTGGCTTGCAGATTACACCCAATATGTGTTCATCAGTTCTTCAAATAATTTGTATATATTAAATAACAACACAATTCTGTTGTCCTTATACTGATGATTAGACCTTCCAAGAGGGGAGGTCTAATCTGTGCAAAAGGAGAGCATTGATATTTTATTTACCTGCTGATGAGGTCTGCAAAGGGGGCTTTTTTCAGCTTTGAAATTGTTGTTTAAGCATGATCTATATGGAAGCCATTGACTTAGAACATTTTCTTTAGGTTCTTCTTTGCCCAGTTTCCTCTTTCTTTCCCCAGTTTCCTCTTTTCCAAATTTTGATGTTTTCTTTTTCTTTTTGACCATTATCTTATTTTTTTAAAATTGTATGAGCATGATGTTATTTTTTTTTAAATTGTACTATTTAACCACAAGAGAGGCCACAATGGTAATAAACTCAGCATAAAACCTACTCCAGTTACCATACGGACATCTTCTGAGAAAGCAGCCACTTGACTTTCTTGCAGGCTAGTTCTGGAGATAGCCTGGACATGCCCCTGGAACTGGCCATGGTGTGATCGTCTGCCACATGCCTCAGGAGTCACACGAGGATTTTCTATGCTACAGCTATCCTCAGTTTTGAGAAACAAGACTTTCTGGATTGAACAGACTAAATCACTTAACCCCTAAGAAGGTTATATGGAAAAATGAGAAAATTAATATTCAGAGAAGTAGAAGCTGCTGAGATGCCGTTTTATAAACCTTGACTGTGGTGCACGGGAGGAAGGCCTGATCCAGTGCTCAGTTTTGTTCCTGAGGAGGATCTCATGGCAGAAAATGCACATCGCCTGAGAAGGAGGGAGGGTTCCCCTTAATTATGAACAAGGTAAGGATATTCTCATAGGCAAAGAGCAGTAAAGGAAGATATTTTCTGCGAGGGAAAATAAAAAGGTGGGGTATATTTCAAGCTCAGTTTTGTCTTTGCTACAGAACCAAGATTCATGTTGGTCTTGAGTACTGTCTGTGTGCTGCTTTAAGATCAGTAGATTTTTTGGGTAGGAGGGACTTTGCCATACTGATATTACCCATACCAACCAGTTAGTTCAAGAGGTGGAGCATTCCTGGTAGTGTTTGCATGGATAATAACCCTCTCTAGAGTTGATTATCAATACCAAGTGATCAGGATTGCTGCCTCTGGTCTGACATATGTGTATCCCTTCTTTTTTGCTCCCACACATGCATGATTGAGGCTATCTAACACTTAGCTAAGGCTTCTGTGTAAAGCAATAGCCCCAGAGGCTGTCAGTGATTCCTTCTCATCACCAAGGAAGCTGAAATACAGAGGTTGCTGATGGTTACACACCTTCAGTTTAAGCAGAGCTTCCGGGAAGATGACTGTGATGCATGGGATAAAAGATGTTGAGTACACTAAAATTATTCAGCTACATATTTTCTGCCAAGTAGACCCTGAAAGTTCTGGGAGAAATGCCAAAGTGATGCTAGTAAATGAATATTTCTGAGCCATCTTGTCCTTGACTGCAGGAAAACAGAAGTGTTGGATCAGAATACTTTTTACAAAGTTACCCGCTCTTTGTTTTGCTTCTCTTTGTATGGAGTCATGTTAAATACTGGCTAATAATCTTTAGAGTCATTTTAATAGTGCCTTTCTCATGGAAAACCACATGTTGGATAAAGCTTTTAGCTATGCAGTTTCTGTAGATTGCACTTTATTTATTTTATGGATACCTCCTATCAGTATCATCTGTCTTTTCCTGGGTCTCCTGGGTTTGCATTGTTCTGCTAATTCGCTGCATAAAGCACATTAAAAATTCTCAGTAACCTTGCAAACACAATCAGCCTGATTCACACTCCTTATAGTGTGTGTTCATTTCATGGAAGGTCCAGCTTCAGTCTGCCTCAGTGTATGCAGCTGGGAAAGGTTTGACCCAAATCATATCCAATACTTCCTTCTTGAGCATTTGTTTATAGGATTCTGCACTGTGTGTTGTCTTGTATTTTGGACTTTTGTATCTGTGCCCAAAGGCTGTTAGCATTTCTGCCATGCTGGCTCCTTTGTACAGAACTCACCTCTGAAATATGGCTTGTTTGATTCACTCAACTATTTTTCTTTATCCAAAAAAATTAAAAATTACTGCCACAATTACATTATGATTGTTTTAATTAAATTTTTTGTTCCTGGTAATTTTCATGAGATTGGAATGTTCCTAGATAATGATATATCCTTGCTAAGCCCTTTCCAGCACCTTAAGTCTCTAGTATTATTTTGACAATATTATTATTACTGCAGTTCTAGAGCTTTCATTTCTGTTTAGCGTAGCCAATATGGAGAAATTTGTCATTTTATGTCTGTCATTTTTCCCCACATTGTAACAGGAAGATTTGTTTCTATTTTATTTCAGTCGTACGCTGATTGATGTTTCTGATGCTCTCTTTCATGCCTTACTTTTAGTAATTGTGATTGCACCTTCAATGGAACATTTATTTCACATTAGCTTCTTGATGTACAAAAATAATCTTAAAAGCTGTTAAAGAAAGATTGTCCAAAATTAAATTTTTTTAGTTAATTTTTTAAGCATTTTCTGATTTTTCTAATTTTTGACCTCTGTGAGAACTCAAGTAGACAAATACAGCACATATTAAAATATTAAGTATTTTTATTTTGTAATATGTTACTGTGTGAACAGAGGGAAGGAAGGTACTGAGCACACAGGTGTTCAGGAGGTGCTGAATATGTAAGAGTCAGTGGGCCTGTAGTAATAAATGTCCCACAAGGCTGGATTTAAAGGCATAGGTAAGAATTCTGGATTGTATATGACATTAACAGCTCTGAACAGGTATATTGTTGTCTGGGGTTTGCAGATTTGTTTGATTATGCTGCATATGATGCTCTGCGTTGAAAGAAACCCATTTGCTTAATAACAGCTTCAGAAATGGAGACACTGCTGCAGTACAGCACCAAATGTAAGCTACTGTGTTCTGCTGAGGCTCTGGTGATGGCAGCTTTAAAATCCATGTAGAATTAGGAGACAGCAAAAGAAGCACTGTTGCGTGATAGGTTCATCTGGTTGTTTTTTGGAAAAGCAGGCTTGGTATTGTGAAGGAGACCAGCTTCCTCCTATCTGACTCCTCCAGTGCTCAGGGCAACAGGGGATGTGCAAAGAGCCTCTGTAAACCACAAATGATGGCACCAAAGATATGCTCCTGTAATCAGTGACTGATGTAATTAGCTTTCTTCCTGCTGGAAAGAGCCAACAAAGCCTCAAGGAAACCATGAAGTGTCTTGATAAAATAAGTATTGATACATATGAAAATCTACCATGGCACATAAACTTCAAGTACAGCTAAAGGAAAAAAAAAGAAAGAAAAACCACATATATATGTATCTTTTTTTTTTTTAATGGGCTTATACTTAGACTAAAGGTAGGCTGAGAGTGGGGTCACCAGGACCTGTAACATTATGCAAGCTGATATTATGTGGAAGTTGTTCAGAGCAATGTGATTTAGATTCAGTGTTATCTGAGGTGATGTTAACACAGTCCTGACTCACAAGACAAGGAAATTGATTTGGTCTGGATCCCATTATTCTCCCTGAGAATGGAATATATTTTTGATCAAATTCGGTATCTGATTTTCACATCCTGGTTTACAGTCAGATTTACAGATCTGCAGTCCTAGTTTACCTCATATTTTTAACAAAGCCAGAAGTTTGGAGGGGCTAAGCTAAAGCTTGGGGGCTTTCCAAAGTTACAAAACAAAGCCAGCAGTTACTTTATTTTTCTGTTCAGCCTGCTGCTTTTTCCTTCTGCTGGAGCATACACCACCTCACAAAAGTCTGTAGGCCAATCTTCAGGTTTGGTGTTTACCTCCCTGTTTCCTGCATAACTACTTTGCCTTTCTGAATTAAGGCAATTTCACATCCTACTGCTGCATTTTGTTTAGATCATTGTTTCCTAAAGCTACTGAAGCACTGAAAATGTGCACAAAAGGGCAGTACACTGGTTTAATTATAACCAAAATAAGAGAAACTAACACTTCTTTGTGTCATCTCTATGCAGTAGTCATTTCTCCAAATGCCTTGGGCATCTTGGAATGTCAATTTATTAAACCTGACTCAACAAAGAATTCTAGGAAACAATTTTGCAAAGGATATTTTATTACTGAGTTAGCATTAAGAATCATAAAAAATAGTGTATTTAAGGAACGTCTTTTAGCCAAACATTATGAATTAAGAGGGTCCTGTAACTTCGCTGCTGCTGTGGTGTGTCTGAACAGAGCATCACCACAGCTAGCTGGCCATAGCCAAGAGTGGCAGATGGAATGAATACAGACAAATTGCCATAAACTGCAAGGGTTGACTGTGAACACAGGTCAGGGCATTATTCTGCACATGGAAACATGCCACTTGTCAATTAAAAACAAAACCCAAAAAAGTGGAGGTTTTTAATCTTGAAATTATTGAGGTGATAATATCCATTCACTGCTTATCACGTGGCTGGGGACTGGGAAGAGAGTGGAATATTTTTAAAATTAAAATATTTTAAAATAATAATCTTCAATTAAATAATAAATTATAATCTTTATGTTAAATAATAATCTTTAAACAATCCAGAATAACTGAGTTTTTCATTGCTGCTAAATAGTTGTAAGTAGGACATTAGTAACTTGCTATTTGGTTACAACAGCAGTCTGGTAGAAAGATAACTCTTAGCTCAATTAAGAGAAGGAAAAAAAACCCCAAAAACTACAACCCTCATACAAAGTTTGTCCATACAATGGCATGACATTAGCTAAGTAATCCATGTCCTGTCAGTGTATTACCTCAACTTGTTCTTCATTTGTCACAGGTAGTAAAAAGGGTCTTTGTCTTGTGCAAATAAAAAGACATTTGAGCATTTCTAAGTAAAACTTGGAGAGAAAAAATATTTGCTTGAGACAAACAACTGTTTTGTGACAGAACTATTTCGGGTGAAAAGAATGTAAAAATCTAAGCAATGTGTCTCTGGTGTATAAATAAATGCCCTGTAATTGTCTTTGCTAAAAGTGGAGGTAATGGTGTTGAAACAATAGACTCCATTGAAAAATGAAATCCTGTAAAGTGATAAATGAGTAAGGTCAGCTGAACTATTTGAAGGTAAATCACTTTTCTTTCCTTAGCTACTGGCATTTTTAATCTGAGAAAGAAGACATCTAAAAATTAACTCTAAGTGTTCCACGGAGATAGGAAAAGACCTATAACAGGTATAGGATCACACCTGCTACTTCACTTAGCGGGAACCCCTCCATTACACTGCCTCTTGACTGGATTAGACAATTCCTAGCACAAAAATGTCCAGACTGTGTTCAGACATGCTCAGCTGCCGCTAAGACAGTTTTGCACAGATGGCTGGCAAGACTGATGAGGCCAATGCATTTCTGACCAGCTTGTGGCCAAGGGGCTAATGCTTCACATTCCTTCTAAGAGGCTGAGGTCCTTTAAACAGGTAATGGGCAGAATTCCACTTGTCTACACAAAAAATTGCCAGATTGGTGAGCCCATATCGCAGCTGGAGGTTCCATCTCGAGAGGAGAGTGCTGACCAAGAAGTAATTACAGTTTAGGGGTGCTTTGACTGCTCACACAACTCACACAGATTGCTGTAACAGGCAACAGTGGCCAACAGCCTCCAACAGGCTGCACTCATCAGGTAAGACCACCAGGAGCAGAGTACAGATGCAAAAGTAGTATTGCATCTTATATTAACTTACATGATGTGCTCATGCCATACTTCCTCCATTTCTCAGTTTCCATTTCACCTTCCAGCCATTCTCAATTGTGATCTCTCCCATCTCCCTCCAATTTTTTATATACATATGGAAAATACTCTTTGTGTTATGTTGTGTATATATATATATCTGGTACCTACATATCTATATAGCACTGCTGCTGTCCCAGGCAGCAGCAGTATCCTGCTGTAAAGAATTCTCCTCTCAAGCACTTAAGTCAGCAGCAGAGCTCAAGGATCCTTATTGCATGTGTAGAAAAAATTCACTTGTGATGGGAACATCAGCCTCTGCACCAACAATTGGGTGCAGGTGCAGGGGGCTTCATTTGAAAGGATTTTGGCTCTGTCTCTGTGCTCATATACTCCTTCCTTTGAAGGCATAAGAATTTTCCATTAGAGCTTACTTCAAGTTATTTTGGGAACAACTTCACGAGCAACTGAACGAGAATAAAGATATAGACAGTGAAAGAATAAAGAAAAACTATTAATGCCAAGCATGTAAGAACTTACACCCTTGGCAAAAACTCGAACTACTAGAAAGAAAAAACACTATGTTCTGATAATTCAGATATTTGATATCTTACTTTTTATGCCACTCATTCTCTTTACATCTCTGGTGTTTCCATTACAAATATAATTCTCCTTCTCTGCCTCCTGTTCAGCTGGTATTGTGGTCATGACAGTTTTTCATCTTTAAGAACAAAGGAATTTTTGTACTTTATACGATCAGAAGTCCCATGACTTGCCTCTGACAATGACAACGTAAATGATTGTGTAAAAAGTACAAGCAATTGTTACACGCAAAAAAAAAAAAAAAAAAAAAAAAGAATTTTCTTTCTTACCCTTACCAGCTGCCTGCTACAAAAGAAAAACCTGAAGGGATGTTCCCTATTTAAAATTATCTCTATTATTATCATCATAAGACAGACAGGACTATTCTAATCTCTACAGGTCTATCCTTTTGTGATATCCTCTTAACTGTTGGTAACAGCAATGTTACATTTTGGTAAGAAGTTTCACAGATTTTATCTTCACATTTTCTGATATTCAAGTTCAGTGTATGTTCTTATGTTTGTGATAAAAAGACTATATGACTTTGCAATCTTTGTATTTCTCTTTTTTTTTTAACATTTATTTATTGCCCCTCACTCATCTTGACAGTCCATTTATCTGGGCTTTCATTGTATAAAAATCTCAAGAGAATTTCTAATTTTTTTCATCATCTGTTTTTGAAATAATTTTGTTTGCATTGTTTTGAGGTGGAAAGAATAAACTAAAACACAATAGATAATATACCTCTGATTTAAATAATGCTTGTATACTGTCAGTGTTATTTTCAATGTTCCTTATAGACTTCTCCTGATAAAGATCCTTTTATGCAGGTGCTTCCAAAGTGTAGCAGGATTTGCCTTAGGGACCATTATCATCTTTGACCCTTTCTTGGGGTTGAGGCAGGGAAAGTAGTCCTAAGAAGTTCCTGAGAAGTATCTCTTTGTTGTGCCTAAGAGTGAGTGCATATTATTTTGGCAGTGCCACCATTTATTTCAGAACTCTCTGTACCATTTAACCGGAGGACTTGTTCTTCACTTCATCCTGCTGTTTCAACACCTCCCCCTCTGATTCCTCAGCCTTCATCTTTACTAACTGGAGGTAGAGTGGAAATGGTGCAGGGCTATTCCGGCATTTTCTTACTGTTTGTTTCCTCCTTGATACCTAAACTTTACTCATACCCTCATATTTTTTAAAAAGAACATTTACACTTTTTTTTTTTTTAATGTAACACGTGGGAAAATGTTGTTAAAATTGAAAGCTAACTAAAATATTTGAAATGCTTCATTTTCTTCACCCAAAAGCTGAAAGCTGTAAGGTGGTATATATATGGGAACAGAAAAGCACATTATTTTTGTATATTTGTAAAAAAATACTTCAGCTGCCATAACATAATTTCTTATACTAACAAACTGTGTCTAAATATTTAATGGTAATGTTTTGACACAGAGAAAGTAAAAACCCCATTACCTCTGTGTACTGCTGTTTTGGCGTTGTCCATTATTAATTCAAACAGTTGCCTTGGTAAAAATAATATTCACAAATATTGATAAGAATGCTCCATTTGGGACTCTTATTCTGCTTCAGAGCTTTTGACATTCTCTTATCCTCCCTTGCTCGATCTTGTTGCTGTGCAGGTGAGGTGCAGCCCCACAGGAGGACAGGGATGGGGGCCAGGAGATGACCACTCTTGCCTTGCAGAAAGGGAAAGACAGAGGTGCAAGCAGCTGCTGCTTGTGCTCATGGCCCTTATCCTACTCCCTTTTCCCTGGATACCTGCCCTTTTGCTCTCCCTCCATGCCCTCCAGCAGCAAGGGTACACCCTGTGTTCTTCTGCACTTGGTAGGGCTCCTCACCAGGAAGCTGAGAAAAGCTGTGCCTGGCAGACATGACCGCACTACCACAGTGCCCGTGTTGTTCTGAAGGTGGGTGCTGAGGACCCTCCTGGGCAGAAAGGTCTATTCTTAATAAAGCCAAATAAACTAAACTACAAATAAATGAATAAATAAATGACTGAGAAGCTGAATAAGTGAAACAGCATTTTATGGATTCTATTTAAACCAACCTACTCTGTTGACACAGAACAGTGTTTTAAGGAAAGCAGAAGTCACTGGCGTTTGTGAGCTTACAAACTGAGAGCTGCAAGCAAACTGCCTCTGTCATCATCTGAAAACATAACGCTGACAGATCTCTGCCTTGGCGGTAGCACTAAACAGGATTAACCACTCTGGCATCTCAGGTTTCATTGCACGGAAATAGAAATAAGTGCTGATCACACAAAGAAGGGCATTTGTCATATTATTCATGCCTGTGGTGGCCTCAGGGTGTACATGGTTGGTCACATCATGCCAAACAATGTATAACTTGAAACTAAACTTTCAAGAGTGCTTTAGTGGTGTCATCAGTTAATTGTTCTTTTGTTTTTAGGGTACTAATGGAAAGAGATAGCAACCTGGCTCAAACATGCTGATATACCCAGCTTCAAGAAAAGCACCATTCTGCTTTTATTCTTATGCAGCACATTTATTTAGCAGTCAACCTTTCACTCATCCATGGCACTCCCTATCATCTGCATTCCATCTGGGGCATGCTCACCAAGGTGTGTAGCACAAGCAGGACTTACACAGCCAACATTTAGAAGCCTGATTCATTTGGTGGTGGATTTGAGATCCCATTGCCAACTGGGGCAGCTTCTTTCCATGATTTCCCCAGGTCACAGCTGCTGCCCTGACTCAAAGGCAGCCCAGGTGGTGGCCAGCTTTTGCTTCTGGCCTGCATCCCCTCTCCTCTTGCCAGCTGGACTCTTCCTTGCTGCCTTACTTTCTCGGCGTCTTGGCCTCCTTCTGCCTGCCCCCCCACCAGTGGAGCTAAGGGGCCACAGTGGGCTGCCAGTAGGTGCTGGCAGGGCAAGGAGAGAGAAGAAAATGTCAGGGAACTATTGACAGCAACGGGCAAATCCCATGGCAGAAGTGCTCAGTTTGGTAGCATCACAGAAACTGTACTGGATTTGGAAGCAGTGGGACCATGGGGTCCAAAGGCTCTGTATGAGAGAAAGTAACCCCTCACATGTGTCTGTATGACTGTGTCAGATTGCTTAAAAATAGTGGGGGAAAACAGTGCATTTGCTTTAATTTTCATTTTCTCAAAGCTTTTCCACAGCAGGAAGAGCTGGATTTTTGGTTTTTGTTAATCACAGACCTCCTGCCACATGCCTGAGACTGAGTTAGGCACTGATGGCCCCAGACCACTGGCTAAGTACCAGCGGCAGAGACATGGAAGCCTTTGCACCAACTGTTGAATTCAAGGGTATGGATTACCAGCCCTTCATCTTGTTTGCTCGCTCTCTAAGGGATGAGGGTGCTCTACTTTTCTTGAACCTCTTTTCCACTTTTAAAGAGCATCCAAAGGAGAAATATTAGCACATTAAAGGAGACTTTGATTTTCCTTGCCAAAATATGAAGCTGGAGTCGAAATAGTTCCTGTATGTTAACTGAAGAAAGCACTTGACACCACAGCATCCTCCTAAAAAAACTGGCTTGGATGGGTGGATGCTTCTGGGTAAAAAACCTGGCTGGATGGCTGACCCCAGAGAGCTGTGGTGAATGGAGCTAAATCCAGTTGGCAGCCAATCACTAGTATTTTCCCTGGGGAACAGTACTGGGGCTGGTCCTATTTAACATCTGTATCAAAGATCTGGATGTGAGGATTGAGGGCACTGTAGGTAAATTTGCAGACGGGATGTGGACAGGAGTGTTGTTCTGCTCGAGGGTAGGAAGACTCTACAGAGAGACCTGGACATACTCGATCAATGGGCTCAGGATGTTCAGCTGCGGGAGGTTCAACAAGCCGAAGTGCCGGGTCCTACACTTGGGTAACAGCAACTCCAGACACCACTACAGGCTGGGGAAGGAGTGGCTTGAGAGCTGCCCAGCAGAAAGGGACTTAGGGGTGCTGGTGGACATCCAGATAAACATGAGCCAACAATGTGCCTGAGTGTCCAAGACAGCCACTGGCATCTTAGCCTGTATCAAGGATAGTGTAGCATGACTAGGGAAATGATTGTCCCACTGTACTGGGCACTGGTGAGGCTGCACCTTGAATACTGTGTTCAGTTCTGGGCCCCTCACTTTAAAAAGGACATTGAGGTGCTGGAGTGTGTCCAGAGAAGAGCAAGAAGGCTTCTGAAGGGTCTAGAAAACATCTTTTATGAGGAACAGCTGCGGGAGCTGGGTTTGTTTAGTCTGGAGAAGAGGAGCCTCAGAGGAAACCTCATCACTCTCTACAACTGGGAGGAAACCTCATCACTCTCTACAACAGGTGGGAGCTGGTCTTTTCCATTGTGCCTACACTGAGAGGACCAGAGGCCTTAGGCTGAGACAGGAGAGATTCAAATTAGACATTAGAAAAAAATTTTCAGTTAGGGTGGCCAGGCACTGAAATAGGTTGCCCAGCAGGGTGGTGGAGTCACCATTCCTGTAGGTGTTCAAGGCATCTGGATCTGCTGCTGAGTGATATGGTTTAGGGTTTACTTGAAGATCTCTTCCCACCTTGATAATTCTATAATTATGACCCAGAAGTAGCAGTTTTGCTTCCTGGTTTAATGCTTTATTTCAAATCCCATGTTTAAATCCATTTCATAAAATGTTTTGTGCCATTTTATTCATGAGTTTTAGCCTAGCTGGAAAGCTCCCTATGACTCCCTATCAGTAGTTCTGATTCACTGAAATTGTCTCTGGTAAAGGGATGATTTTTCTGCCACTGCTAGATCCAACCAACCAACCAACCAACCAAGACTGACATTTTAATTCTAGAAATGGGATATTTAGAGCGAAGAGTTTTGAAAACATTTGATTCACATAATTTCAATTCAAACACAATGCAATTTATGTGAAAGCAAATAAAGAAAGGGTCAAAGGTATATAGAAATACTGAAACAAACAATATTTACTGAAATGCTTTTACCTGGTCAGTTTAGGAACATGTTGATGACTTTGATATTTCAGCTATACAAAAAATACCACTTCAAATTTAATCTTTTTTTGGTATTACAAACCTATTGTAGGCTTTTGCCCCCAAGATTTTGGGAGTAAATATTTTTCTTCTTTTTGTTTGTCACTGTGTAGGGAGCGCTCACTTTAAATAATGCAAATACAATAAATCTGTTTCCCCTTGCTGGGGCAATTTTAATCACTATTCACCCAATGACAAAAGATTACCCATAGCTTAAATCTGTCTTACCTGAAGTTGGTTTCTCCCTGCCTTTCCTCTACAAATCAATTTTTAATTAATACAGCCAAATATTTTAACAGGTTGTGTAGCCCATATTCTATTCCCACTTATTTCTGTGAGCTTCCTGTACCTCAGAGAAGCTATTTTCAGGTTTGCAGCTACGCAAATGAAAGTAACATAACTTCTTTTCTTTCAGTGTTACCAGTTCCTACATAAATGTCTAAACACCTCATGTATATACGGTAATATTATAGCATTAAATGAAACTGCTTTAGAATGACTGAATGTTTTTACTTACTCTAGTCACAGTGAGTGTTCTTTACACTTGTCATCTGAAATTATTCCTGCTCTTAATCTACATAGTTTAAAAACTGGTGATGGCATTTTCTACAAGCCAGCAGAAAAGAAAGAAATAATTTACAGAAGATGTTATTAAAAGCATATGTCATTGTCACACTTCAGGCCTTGAAGAACTTCTGAGGCTGTTCTGGAAAAGGTAAACTTCATTCTTGGGAAAGAACACAATGTTAACTTGCTGTCAGATAAAAATTTACAGTATCGGTTGAATTCACATAAACTGAATGTGAAGGCAGACCTATTTATGTCTAAATTATGGCTCTCTTCAGGTAGTGAAGCTGCACATCCTCTCATGTATCTGTAATACACTTGGTCTCCTGGGACAATCATATTGAGACAGCTTGAAAGAAGGAGGATTCAGAAAATAGAAAAGCAGTTTAAAATTCTTATTGAAACGATTTATTTTTGGAAGATAGTGGTATGCACATTGCAGAAACAATAAAATGCTTTCCCTAAGGAAGCTGATACTTTCCAATGGCATTAAAGAAAGCTTCCATTCATTGAGTCGTGTTGTTGGCAGGGGCCATGGGATGTGGCTGAGTCCACTCGCTCCCTGAGGGCCACTCTACCTGTGCCAGCTCTGACCAGTGGTGCCCAGCCATTCTTGGGGAGTCTGAGCTTGGAGGCTGCACCAACGCCCAGCCAATCTTCTTCCCTATCCTTACCACTTTTACTTTCTAATCTTCTTGCTTTTTTTTAAACCTGACCAATCCTCGATCCATCCAATATGGAAATCATAGAGCAAATTCGTTCTTTTTCTCTTCACAGCAGTCTTTCATATATCTGATATACATTCATATCAGTACTGCATAGATATGTATGTTATTTCCTCTTCTTCCACTTCCCCCCTTCAACATAAATCCCTCTTGATTTTTTTAAGTTCCTTCTTAAGTCATGTTTTATAGACATATGATCATTCAGATTGTTCTTTTCTGCTCTCTTCAGGGGCTATGTATTTAGTGAAGCCAGACAGACCACAGTTACTGAGTTTTCCTAGGGCCATGTAAATCAGGCTGTTTCACAGAGTCTGTGCGTCTTTTTTTGTATTGTTTTATGTGGTTTGGCTTTCTTGCTGTAGCTCTCTGACATTGTCCCCTTTGTATAGATTGTGATTCACATAACAACAGAACTTTTTCTTCCTTTTTTTTTTTTGGTCACATATTTGCAGCTTTTTTCACTGCAGAACACCCAATAGTTCTGCCTTTCCTGTTTGTGTAGCTGATCATATCTGCCTCTGCCCAGTAGCGTGCACTTATCCCTGTTGAACAGAACCCTCCTTTTTCCAGATCAAATCACTACTGTGTGAAAATCCTTCTAAATCCTACATCTGTCCTCCAGCATGCTAAAGCCTCCCAGTCTGGTATAATCTCCAGTTATGTAAACATGTTTTCTGAACCATCACTGAGTTCATTACCATCCTTCTGACGAGCCACTTGTGCCACCTTCCTAAATAACTTCATCTACATTATTTTCACTGTTTACTGAAAGAGTATCATATGACACCATGTAAAAAATCTTACTAAAGGGACATCCAACATGACTTTCAGTGTTTCTCCTCCACTGATGATTCCTCTTACTTTGTTGCAGGAGATTAGATTTGACATCTTTTGTTCTTGACAAAGCTGTGTTGGCTGTTACTTGTTGTGTTACAATTGCTTAAGCATAGCTTGTTTACTTGCTCCAGCATCTTTTCGGGGTACTGAGATTAAATAGATTGGTGTATATAATTTCCTATTTCCTTCTTTCCTTTCAACAATACTGTTTGTTCCTTTCTGTCCTGTAATATTCCTTTACTGTATATTATCTACAATAACCACTATTAGGTGAGATTTCATCATCCAGTCCTTAAAATCCAGCTGATGGGAAAGCAGCAAATTTTGTCTGAATAATTTCTCACTTGGTCTTCTGATAATATGAAATGTTTGTTTTCCCCATTATCAATAATGCCGCATATATACATATATAAAATAAAAATTAGATGCAAAAATATTGAGAAATTTGGCTTTCTCAGTGTTGTCCATTAAAAATGTTCCAGTTCTGCTTGATGCTGGCATAATCATTTGCCTGATTTTTTTCCATTTCTGGCCATGTACTTAAAATTATTTCAATTATTAGCCCAAATATCCCAAAATTACTAGCTGTGTTTTGTTTTCTGGTGCCTTTTCTGACCTTATTCCTGCATGATTAGGCTACACTTTTGTAACTCCCCCAAGTAACCTGACCCAGCTTATTTCCTGGATGCTTAATTACTATCTGAGATTCAGAAAGAGCTTCTGACTGCCAGGCTGATCTTTTACTGTGCCCTTACCTCTTTTGCACAGAGTTCACTTACTTATACTCCTAATGTTATTTCTTTGAGAACTGCCAGTTTTCTTAAACATTTTTTTTGCCTGCATCAACCTCACAGAACACCATATTGACACATTGTATGAGTTCATTGGAGTCTACTTCCATGAAATGTCTTGCTTTTGTTTTGATGTTGTTACTTCTAAGATACAGAATCTCCCTCCAAGAAACTGTGAAGCCATACATGTATGTATACATTTACACATATACATGCATACACAAGTGTTTATTTCTCTCTTTGTGAAGAACACTGAGAACTTACAAAATGCCTGTTTTTCTGACCCAAATATTTCAGTTTAATACCTACAAAAGAAAATGAAAGATGATGGGTGAGCCACCAGAAAACAAGCTCATAATTCTGCTGGAAAATGGAAGCACTCAGGATTTCTTATTCCTTTTCTAATAATCCTTTAAAGAAATTTTTTGCTTTAGTGCATCTGTAACTTGTAGGTGAAGGACACAGGGGAAGGACACATGTGAAGGCATTATAGATCCGTTTGACTCCCAGATTAGAAGAGAGTGTTAGAAGTTCTCTTCCGCTCTTTTTGCTGGTGATGTATCTGTGATTTTGCAGACATTTATCCTTACATTAATTGTTTATTCTATTTCATGGCATCAGGGGTCTAACATGCAGGACTACTGTTAGCTGGGCTTCCTGATTTCAGCCTCCTGGGGAAATTACAAGCAGGGATAGGGCTGTACCAGTTCATGTTTGACAGGCTCTGCAGCAACAGCTGTAGAAACCAATGGTACAGTGTCCCACTGGCTCACAGGGAACAGATTCCTCCGATGTTATATCTAGCACTGGCTTGGGTTTAAAGAGTATCTTTAAAATATGTTTTTGTTTCCTGCGCCTCGCAGGGACTTGCTCTGTGACACTTGGAACATTTCTGTATCCATCTCTATGATGAATATAATCTCTCCTTTTCCTGCAAAGGTTCCATATGACAGAAAGGGGAAAATATTTCAAATTAAGTAGCATCCATCTGCATTGGTGATGAGCATAACACACTGCTGTGAAGATATTTCTGTAGCATATTTCACTATTCTTTCTCTTGTGTATTTTAATTCACTTCGATTAGCATAGTTTTACTTGTTTCTCTCATGTTGTCAAAATATTAAATATTTATAATTACAGCAAGGGCTCATTTTCCTTGTTTCTAAAGAACCATTTACTGCTTATGGGAGTGCTTAACATAAATTGCTAGTAGTAACTTGCAGTATATGCAGGATACTAAAATGGGCACTTTCATACCAAAGATTTAGAGGCGGGTTGGATATATATTTGAGCTTTCTTTTTCGTGGGTTTGGTTCGGCTTTTTGTTCATTAAAAGAACTCTTAGAATCACATTCTCACGACCTTAATTTCATATTTAAAATTTCACCTTTCAAGTCATGTTAAATAGTGAAATTGAAACTTGGGCACAAAACCCCCTGAAGGTTGGTAGTATTTAAGTTATGATTTTTTACCAGTTATACTTATGCCTACATACCTCTTGGGGTCTGAATTATAATACCCGAAGCTTACACAACGGGAACACCCCCTCCTAAAAAGCTACGGAGGCACTTTTTGGCTGTTACACAGTTTTTGTAAGCGTGGATCTCTGCAACATAATAAGTGTAAAATTTCCCAAGGGATAAGCACCGATCGTGGCGCGCCCTATACACGCCGGTTATAAACAATTGTGGCGCACACTGCGCTCCCCCGCGCACCACAACGCGGGGCACCGTCCCGGTCCGTGCACACGGACGGTCCCGGCGGCACCGCAGCGCCTGGCGCCGGCTGCCGCGGGTGTCCCTGCAGAAACCCCGGCCGTCCGTCCGTCCCTCCCGCACCGAAGCCTCCCACACAAACACCTGCCGCGGGGCGAGCCTCCCCCCCTCACAGGGCGGCCTCGCTCCTCGGGCGGGGCAACTCGCGCCGACCTCGGCTCTCCTGTCGGCGCCCCGCAGGTCCCGCTCGCTCGCTCGCTGCTGCCGCCGCAGGTGCGGTCGCGGAGCGGGGACGCGGCGGCGGTGGCGGAGCCCCGATCCCATTCCTCACTCCTCACTCCTCACTCCACACTCCCGCTGCCCCGCCGGCCGGGCGGACGGACGGACGGAAGGGGGGCGGCGGGGGGGAGGCCCCGCGCCCCCGGTGCCGCTGCCGGGCATGCGCCGTGCCCCCGGAACATGGCGGCGGCGTGAGGCGGCCGGCGGCGGCAGCGGCTTGACAGGACCCGCCCGCCCGCCCAGTGAGTGGCGGCGGCGCTGCTGCCCGCTCCCCGCGGCGGGCAGGGGGACGGAGGAGCGGGGAGGGAAAGGGAGGCGAGGCGGCGCTCGTGCCACTTCCCGGGGCTCGCACCGCGACCACCGCCCGCCGTGGCCGCGCCGGGCGCCGCGGTCCCGGGCGCCCCCGGGCGCCCCCCCCCAGCCAGCTCCGCTGCGCTGGAGGCGGCACCGGGTCCCGCCGCGGCTGCTCCGCGCTCCGGCGCCGCGTCCCGGCCTTTCGGTGCTGCCCGCTCCCCTCCTCGGCGGGTCCCGCCGACCCCCGCCCGCGGGGACCCGCCGGTGGCGGCGGCAGGAGCGGCTTCCCGGGCGAGAGGAGCGGGGCGGCTCTGCCTCCCGGCAGCAACAAAGCGCCTCTCTGTCCGCGACTCCCGGACAGCGGGAGTCCCGGTGAGCCAGGGCGGTGCGGGAGGTCCCCGAGCCGGCGGTGCCGCCGTGGCGGGGCCAGCGGCGTTTGACAGGAGCGCGGGCAGGACACGCCTCCCCCGGCCGGGGCGGCCCCGCTGCCTCCCCCGCCGCGGCGGCTCCGCGCCCTCCGGGCCCGGCAGGCACGGCCCCCCTGCCCCGTTCCCGCCGCGGCGCCCGGTGCTGGGAAACGGGCGTCATCCAGAAAAGCTGGATGCTCGTTAAAAAGGATACAGTTCGGGGCGCGCTCCCGTGCTTGGTGAGGGGGCTGGGGGTGCCGCTGGGAGACAGCGCGGAGGCCGGGTGGGGGGCACTTGTCGCGTTGCGCTGCGGCGCCTTCCCGTTTTCTCGAGGGTTAAACTGCCTATGTGGCAGACTTAGAGAGGGTATGTTGCACGGGGATATTTTGGATCGTCCGAAGAAAGCAGTTTAGGTATGGAAAGTTCTCTTTACTTACAGTGTCGTGCATCATCGCTGTCTTAGCTGTTGCGACAGCCTACAGAACACATTGCAGTGCTGTAGTAATTAAATCAATATTTAAGTTAAATTTTACACTCAATTATTCTTTAGAAGTAAAGACACACTTAAAGTGTTACTGCAATTTAAAGTTGAAGTCTTTCCCTACAGTTATTTTCTGTTTCTAACTGATTATTTAGGCTACAGGAGATAGCAAAAAATAATTCTAAAACCTAAAAGGTTGAGAAGAGGTGAAATACTGATGTCTTAGTGAGTTCTACTAATGTAAACTTCACTTGTGACTCATGCATAATCTAACTATTGTAGCTGTGGTGATTAAAACTTAAAAGGCATAGACTCTGTAGATACGACAGTACGTTTTCAGAGCATGCTGCATCTGGCCTGTAACAGCTCTTCAAGTCTGACTGGTTGTGAATCTCTTCATATTCAGAGTAGCACTGTTAAACTTCTGGATTTTTAAAGCATCCATACTGCACTTTACTCTTTGGAAGTGGCAGAGAAAAGCAGTTGGTGAGGCTCGGGGTCAGTAACAACTGCAGAACTGGTGCAGGTGGGAACAGGAGTGGCAGGAGGGCATTTGCAGTGTCACAGTTGGATTTAAAGCTGTCATGTAACGTTACAGAATAAATAGGGGAGTGAACGTGTTGGGGTGTACCAGTTTTTCATGGGCCACCAGCAAGTGGTGCTCAGTCTGCAGCAGCCCACAGCCCATGTGAGTGATCTCACTGATAGTGCGTCCGGGGAAATTACTTGTATAGCCAGACTGAGGCTTGGGGGCAGGGGGAGCTGGTTTTCTCCCTTAGGGTATCATAAAATGTAAGTACTATTTAAGGATGATATTATTTGAATTGATGTAAAGAAAAAGCACATTGGAGACGCTTCTGTTAGTGCTTTGTTTATGGGAAGTTTCGCAGTAACGCGAGCGGGAAGCAGCAGGAAACTATGGCGAAACGGAGGTTGAGACTGGGAAGTGCTTGTGTGGCTTTTAACTTTAGCATGGGCTGGTCTTGAATATGAAAGTAGCATTTATTGATTTTGTTTGAAACTCAGCTAATGGAGTTGGTGTTCTAGTTTTCTATTTGGTGTAAGTAAATAGGTAGTAATACTTGTGTAATATCTTTCAAGTTGCTTGGTATTTTATATTTTTATGGTAATGTTCGGATTCAGCAAAAACAAATGCTGGTTTTTCATAAGGTGTTATAGCTGCAAGTATAAACTACTTTCACACTAATTAGAAGCTGTGTAGGTACATAAATATTACATAATTAGATTGTTCTTAACATTTGGACATGTGTAAGTATTGATCTTGATGTAGGAAGTTTAGGGAACAAACAACGATAGTCCTTTTAAATATTTTTCTTTAGACTTTGTATATTCATACTTTAAATGTGCAGATGCTTTTTATTTTTCCCTTCATTGTGACTGCCCGTGCTGCACCCAGATAGTGTGCTTTCATAAGGCAGAGGCATTGTTTTCTGGAATAGCTGGTAGAGTTCTAAAGAGGCATTTTGCTAGTGTGAAATTTGTAGTACTGAGAAAGTATTAATTCCATTACCTGTCTAAAATCAGTATGTATAAAACAGTGACGTGGCTTTACTTAAGAGAGAATGTGAAAACACAAAGCAAATGTAGGAAGCTGTTCCTGCCCATTGTACATGGGTGTCTTTCATTGTTTTCTTAATATTCCAATGGGATCATGAGCAGTGAGCAAGTCCTCTTTACTCCATTTACTGAGTGAATGTACAGGGAGAAATGAAATGTCCTCAGCAATTATCCCCTGGTATGAAATAATGTCACTAACAGGAAATGCCATGTGCCATCTTATTTGTCTGGATACACCTACCTCAAACAAGGTTGGGTGAAATACATAATTGTTCTTGCATGTTTTAGTGTAATCTTTAGAAATACCATTTGACAGTCTACTGTGATATTTTCTAATTGTAGATATAGAACAAATTACAGGTAGGGACCAGGAAACTGCTTTGAGGAGTCTACACAAGGGAGGTTGTTAACCAACTTCGTGACCTCTACATCTGCAGGGCATTTAAAGTTCTGTTCGTTCCCATTTGAAAGAAATAGCCTTAGGCACTCAGCCTTAGTGCCCTTCTTCCAGAGATTAAAATCTTAAATGTGAAGGACTATACCATTTGTGTTCTTTAAAGTGTAAGACATGCAACATAAATTGCCCAAAACTCTGAGATTTTTCTAGCATGTGGGAAGAGCAGAAAAGCGTGTATAAAGTTGTTACGGCTTAATAGTGCAGTGTGTAAATATAAAGTGATGGAAATATTAAGTTGAAAATTATTTTTGCTTGAATGTTACAGGTGTTTTCATTGTATGTAGTAGTCCTCCTATTTTTGCAAATCCTTCTGATTTACATTTTGGCTCAATGTAATTTGAAGTCCCAGAATATTTGTTAACATTCTAATACAATCTGGTGAATAATTTTTTATTACCGTAATTTGTGTTTTTTGTATATGAGGGTGCTTTTTCTAATACAATTTGTACTGTTTCTTTGAAGACTTCTTTTAAGGTCCAAGTATTCTGTAATTCAGTGGTGGAAGCTTTAGTATTAGTTATATGCAGTTAAGTTTATTTTTTCATTGTAACAGTGATTGATAAGGATGTGAGTGAACAGCTTTACTTAGGATGTCTAAGTGGAGAGGCAATTTATTTGTTTGAGGTAAAGCCTCTAAAAAGTGAGACAGTTAAGGCCCTATGTGAGCTGTAGCTCTTCTTGGAGTATATTTCTGTGCAAGTGCTATTTTTGTACCTCCGTGCACCTGCCAGCTGACTTGACCTGTGTGGGCAGTGAGGGCTGAGGGTGTGTTCCCAGCTCCTGCCGCAGTGCTGGGCATGGAGCAGCAGCACTGCCTCTCGCTCCTGGGAGCAGCAGCAGCAGATTTGGTGAGTGACCAGCTGAGTCCAGGTGTGTTTGTGTAAACTCCCCACATTGCCTAAAACTTGTACTCTGTATCTGTCATCTCTTCAAGTAGATTATTGTCTTTTGTGATGGGAAGGGTGTCTTCAGGTACCTGAGCCAACACTGAGCAGGCTCCCCTTTTATCTGCAACAGGTATATACACAAAGAGTAACTGTTGCTTAAGTGGTGATGATGACCCTCAGAGGTATTTTTATCTCTTCCTCGTTAGTCTTTTTGCTTGGTCAACAAGGACAAAGATCTGGGGGAAAGTCAGGAGCTGCTTCACAACCATTCAGAAAGCAGCAGCTGTCTTTATCAGCCACCTTATCTCTTTTATTTGGGCTTGCTCTGGTAATTTCTTTTGTATACAATGGACATTGGGCACAGGTGTACACAACTAAACCATTTGTAGCTGAGGGGATATAATATGCTATACCATTAGCAGTGTGTGTATGCAGGGATATACTGTGTGCTTACCCTTAGCAACTCCCCTCCCAAATTCCCTGTCACAAAAAATAGTAGCTTTAGTTTCTATGTTCTTAGGATATGACCAAAAATGTGTTATTTTCTTATCTTGGATCTCAAGGAAGTATACACTTCTTTGTGTTTAAGTTACGTGTCTCTTTTATTTCAGCAGTGTAGATTCAAGACTGCTTCATAGTTCTGCACTTTAACTGAGGCACCTGCTTTATGGGTAGTGGTTGATCACTTTGGATCCAAATTGGTGCAATACCTACTGTGTGCTTACTGTGGTTCTTTCATGTGCTCTCTTCCTGCTTTTCTGAATTACTTGCAGAGCCTTATATCAAAGTCTCTCTGAAATACTAAACGTTTAACAGAATTTTAGTGTTTCATTTGTTTTAGCAGGGTGATCGCCTTTCTGCTCCACAGGGACCATACTGTCTAGATACTTTATGTCCAAACTAATCCTAAAGTACTTTTTTTTTTTTTGGCTTTGTAAGAGTACTGCTGTATGCAGCTTAAGCATGAGCAGTCTTTTGGGCTGATTTTTATTTTTAACCCATAAATTTTATGTATTCTCCCCATTTGTATGTTATCATCTAAAACCACGTAAGGCATTGCATTAAAGGTAGATGGGTTGTTTAAATCATTTCATTCTAGCCCTTCAGCTTCACAAATCAGGTCAAATTCTATTTAAGATACCAGGGCAATTCAGTCTTTTCATAAAAGGGATGAACTTCTTTGACGGAAATCTGAGTCAGTTGTCTTCTCAAGGTAATACGATATTCCTTTTAGCATAGGGCAAAGATGGGGTTGAGCCTTTCATCCTCTCTAGCATACATTAGTTAAGGGAGCAGCTGAAGTTTATAAAACCTGTAAGAGAGTAGCACCATTTTAATGAGGTGCATACCTAAAATGAAGCATGTACTATTATTTATGTACTGTGTGGAATCTATCAGAGATTAATGCAGGAAGGTTCAGTGGAAGGAGTGCAATTCTTGGGGCACTTTTAAAAGCCCACTTAAAAAGAACAGTTTGTAAACGTGAGTCTTGTGCATGGAGGAATGTGAAAGGGTATCAACTGCTAAATTTGGTGGAACTCTTTATGGTCACTGTCATTTGTCAGGGGCTCAGAGATTAAAAGGGCTGCCACATGTTTGATGGTACCTCCCATTCCAAACCTCTTGTATGTGTACCCTGCACTGGAGGACTATAAAGAGGCAGACAGTGGTTTTCTGGGAAGGTCAGAAAATATGAATTGGTTTTAATCCCAAAATGAGCAGTGTTATAGTTAGATGGAAAACTTCGAATGTGGCAGGTAGGTTTTTTTCAGCTTGTTATAGGTAAATACTACCTAGTCTGAATATTCCCTAGTGCTCAATGGTGTAAACACTGGGTGGAAGAGGGAGACGGGAATTGCCTCCAGAAGGGTGATCTGAAGTAGCAGAAAGGGGGATGCTCTGCCTCTGTCCTGGGCTGGATAGTGGCAGCTGTGTAGTCATGCTGAGGAAGAGGTGGAGAAGGTTGCCCTGTTACTGCTTGCTTCACTTGTGGGTGGGGTTTTATTATATATAATTGTTGTCATGGGAAATGGGAGAGAGACAGATTTGCTGTGAATGTGCCTGATGCTTTGAGTTTTTCGTCTTCTTCCATTTTTGAAGAGTGAAGCAAATAGTGCAGCTGAGTATTTGCAGCTGTCTAGTCCTTTGAGCATTTAGGAGTTGTCGTGTCTTTTATGACCTATTAGTGCTTTGTTAGCTGCAGAAATGTCCAGCAGCACTGAATGGTGCTTGGGAATGGCACGTGGTGCAGTTCTCAGGGTTGTCTTGTGCCAGGCCAAGAGCTGAACTTTGATGATCCTTGTGAGTCCCAACTCATGATATTCTATGATTCTGTGATAAAGTTTGTCCAAATAGATGGACAAATATTTTTGTTGGCAGCTGCATGAAGATCCCTTTCTCTCACAGCTATTGGCACCAGCAACAGGTGAGCCCAATGCAGGGATGTGTGTGTGCCTGGAAATTGCAAGCAGCTCTCTGGGCTTTTCTTTCTTCAGAAAAGTTCTCTGGAAGGGCAGGCTATCAGGAAATTGCTAAAGGGCTTACTTAGTTCTGGTTGGTTTGTTTCTGTTCCCTGAGTGGACACCAGTACATGGGATCAGTGTAGTTATTTCATTATATAAGCCAGGGTACACCGTGGAGTGTTGCAGCAGTGGAAAAATGTAGTGTCTGTTAATATACAATGGCATGGAGCATCAGCCAGCATTATGTTGTTTGGATTCTCATGTGGGAAGAGAGAGGCAGATACTTTATGTACTAGAAGAGGATGGCAGCAGAAGTATGTTGCTGCTGGCATTGAGTACAAGCAAGGGGAGCCAAATATGTTTTTCTGAAACAAGTCAACTTCACCTGGGGTGCTGGCAGCAGTTGGATCTTATGCAGAAATGTCCTAAGGCTGTTCTTCATTCCTTTAATGAAAAAAAAAATTATGCATACTGTTTGGCTTCTACAGATTTCTGCATCAGACTAAAAGTGTTTGTGTTTCTCTGGATACTCCATTGTGAGTTAAAAATCCCGACCACAGGGATGGGTTTGCTGACTGCACTATGTGGATAGAGCTCTGTTTGATCCTATCTGAAACCAAGCTTCCACATTTCCTTTTCCAGTTTGGAGGCAGTGTAGAAGTGAGAACCCAAAGCTGCCTAAATGGGTGAAAAATCCCTTTTCCACCATCCCACCTCTGCTTGTCTTTCTCCCCCTTTTTCCCTTACACGCTGTGTGACTGCTGCTGGTGGTGCTGCTTGTTGTCTGCTAAAGACAAGTGCAGAAGAACTGTATATAGGGATTTCTAGCATCTGGGCATCTCTTACTGTGTTTGCAACAGTGATTTCTTTTCTCCCCTACCTGCTGTATTTATTCATGTGCTAAAAGTATGCTCAATGCCTCGCAGAACAAATAGTTTGAGACCTCACATCTGTGTCAAAGGAGGCTGGGTCTAGAAAGAATATCGTGCAGGTACGTAGCTCTTACCCAGTGCTAATCATACAGAATTATGTTGGGGTATTTTTTTGTGCATAGTTTAATTAGTTTGCTTTATGAAAGAAATTTGAGTTAGGCATTTGGACAAAGCCAGGTTGAACAATGATGATGAATGTTTTCAGGAAGAGTACTCCAGGTTTGAAGAGGGAAGTGGAAAACAGCACAGAGGTTTCAGTGTGAATTCACCAAAACGTTTAAACAAATTGTTAAAGTCTTGTGCTTCTGTAAATATGGACTGGCAAACTCCTGAAACTGGCAGTTTTACTTAAGATAGAAATGTAAGCTGTATTTTTTAAATGTATTTGACTATAATATTAAAATACCCTTCATGTGGGAAGACTGGCATTTTAAGAATATTTAAAGCTGTTAATGACCAGTCAGCCGCTTTGCTGAACTGCTGACTTCACACATACCATTTCCTTTTTCAGGTTTTTACAGCCCCACATCTTCTGACTTTTAAAGCAGGATGGGGAGGGAGGGAAGGAGGAGAAAAGCTATTTTCATTTTTTGCTGGTAGCCATAGAGCAGCTCTAAACTACACTTTTTAAAATTACTGGCAATTTAGTAAATGTTAAATCTGCGTGACAAAAATTATTTCTGTTGTGTGTTGATACAAGCTATGCTGTTTACTTTGGAGACCTTACTTCTCTATGTTCTCATTTATAAGTTTTATTTCTTGTTTCAGGAATTTTTGGGACAAATCCTTGGTCTAAACCTTGTTAATATTGCTTTTCAAAATATACAGTGCTTTACTCTGTGCTGAATAACGCACTTAATAGGGTTTGAGAGTTTAGAGAGATTTTTGTAGTCCTGAAATGTATGACCTACTGTAATTACAGTTGCTCATATTCTTAGGCAGATCGTAAACTTACCTGGTGAGAGAGCAGAACATTTACAGGCAATATTTTACTGCTGACAGCTTAAAAGTTTGTTTATGCTAATCACTTCATAAATAGTGAGCAGTACACTGCTGGTGACTTTCAGAGCATTTTTGCAAGTGCAGAAAATTTCTTCTTGCTGTTAAAGCAAATGACATTACAAAAATATATTTGTAAGGCACTAAGTACCCACTCTCTTCCTTTAATAACTTAAGAAATATTCAAGTTTAGTTGTTGTAATGATATATATATGACTAGCTAATACTGGATGTTCTGAGAGCTTGTAAATTTGACAAAAATCTATCTGTCCTAGCTCTATTTTTATTAACTAGAGGAAGTTTTCAGATATAGCATTTTAATAAAAACTCTGCTGTATGAAAATCTGAAAGTTTAATTTCCTTTCCTTGAAAGAATCTCACTTTTTTTTTATACGAAGAATGTGAACTAAAAGGGATTCCAACTTGGATCAAATTTCTTGTCAGAACACTGCCTGATTATATATTTGTGTGTATAAATGAAAGAAGACCTGATCTTTAATGTTTTGAAATCATATATGTGCAATGCTAAATAATACTGAATTTACAACTACGAAGCTTGCATAACATTTTGTGAAGTTCTGATTAATTTGTGTAAGTTTTTTTCTTTTAGCCTGTGAGACCTTACTCTTTTATAATGATGCTGCGGTATGCTCTAAGAGGTGTGATTATCTGTATTACAGAAATAAGGAAGTAGATGCTGTTTTGTCTTGAAGTGTACTAAATGAGTTTACATGCTGGGTAACCTGCTGGAGAGTAAGTTTTCAAGTATTGGAAATTTGAAAGCATCCTATTAAGTCTTACTCTCTTTGTTTGTCTCTTTTCAACCCCTTAAAGACTTGTGAAAATAGTATGAAGTAGAGTTTTTTTAATTAAGAGACAACAGATGAATACATGGTTAGGTTTAAGAAAAAGGTGTTCCAGATTAATGATGGATAACTTTGAAGTAACGCAGTTAATCACACTTGTTTGGGAAGCGAGTGGTGCCTGTAGATACTTGTTACCCATGTGTGGAAGCTGGAGTGGGAACTGTGGGTGCTGGGCTGTGTGTCATTCCAAGGAAAGGCTGCACAAGTCCTTTTCTTGAAAGGCTCTGCAGTGCTGGTAGTAACAAACAGCAGGAAGGAGGTGAGGAGCGATGGGAGCGTGGCCAGCAGTTGTGAGTGATGTCTCTTGTGTTTCTAAGGGTAACAGCACATGAACACTGGCAGCGAAAGCAAGTGTGGGGCTTACACATATAAAGGAGTTGGGGGAGAGTATTTCTTACCTTACACTGTAAGACATTTTCTGTCTATAATTGGTTTTGCTGTTCAAACTATTTGTAAATAATTATCCCAGCTTGCATGTGGAATTTTAATATGGAAGCATATGTAGAAGAAAAAGAGGGGCAAATATAACCCCTTGTTCATATTAAGTCTGAAAAATATCTGCCTTTATTTCAAGCTAAAATTAAGAACTTAATTGATGCTTCAGAGTGAATGCTCTGTTAGATTCCTCCTCTGTGCTGTGTACCTGTGTAAAAGAACAGCCTCAGTCCTTATCCAGCAGAGACTGCCCACTGACAGCTGTCCATTCCACAAGTGAGGTCACCAACAATGAGGACTGAGTTACTGCATTGGTACCAGTGGTGGGGTCAAAAACGCTAACAGGCTCTAAAACTGGTGTGTCTTGTCTTACCTCTCAAAATGAGATGCGGAGTCATTGACAGAGAAACTTTAATCTTTTTGGTAGGGAATAAACCCACAGTCCCTGGGTGATTAGGCTTCTTCTAAATGTTATGTTTATCTCCAAAATTATGTGCTATGTATTTTTATGAGCAAGCATGCTGTCAAGATAAACTTGCACTAGGAAGCCCTAAATATGCATGATTTTTTTTCAGGACATTCGGCTTATTGAGTGCCTGGCTTACAGTGGAAAGGATAATGGAGATGCATGGCACGCAAAAGAGAGCAAGTTTGACGTTCTCTGTAGAATACTAGCTTCTTTGAAATGTAGCAATACATGTCCTTTGGGTAATTCTTTCAAAATAAAAAGAGCAAAGTTAGGCAGGAAAAATGTTTTCCATCCTGTTTTCTGACACGTAGTATTATGTACTAGCAATGCAGAGAGGGTGAAGGCTTAGGCTTGTCTGCTAATATATGGCTTTCTGACAAAGGACTTGCACAGTGGGAGGTGGCTAATAGAAGTGATTTGGGGATTAACAATAAAAACTTCAGTAAGGAATTAAAGACAGATGAATGCTTTCCATCTGATTTTTAAAAAAGTAACTGATGTTAACCAGAGAAAGACTGAAACCTGGTTTACAGGATGAACTGAGATGTGATGTAAATAATACACTTCATGAGTGTGGAGGTCCTTTAAATGCTCTTTGTATTGAAGATATTTTGATAATGAATCCAGTATTACCCTGGGTTCATGCCTTTTTTTCCGCTTGCTTTTTCAGTTTCCATAATTTACAGCAAAGGGTTTCTCACTGGATTCTGTACAGACATTCCCTGAATGTTTTGGCCATTTTCTGTCCGTGACTGACAACCTCTGCGCTTAGCTCAGGCTTTGTAACTTTGGTTCTCATTCTGCTCGTTTGTACACCTGCAAGTCACTGCGCTGCAGCCTTGCCATTGCATTTCGTTTGCTCATATCTTCCTGTTCTCGTTTAGTTTTGCCTTTAATTTCTAGAAGCTGGTAGATTAATTTCTTAACTCCATCTTTCTCACTCAGCTTTCTTGTACAAGAATGCCTCGAGCCGTGTCTTTGCTGTGTAACTTTGTCAAAATGTCTCCTGGAGGTGTTTCCCCTGTATTTGCTGGTGGTTCTCTTCTGTGGTGGGTGTGCTGTGGGTTGATTCAGGCTGGTGATGGTGAGTGCGACATAAGAGGACTTTGTCTTGGCTAGCGAAGGACGTAGCTGCCTTGCTTACGGTTTGCCACTTAATTATGTGAGGTGATGGAAAGTTGTTCCCTGGTCTGCCCCTGCAAAAGAAGTTACACTTTGTTTCGGGCTGACCCTGCTCTCTTTTGGAGGTAAGGGGTTTTCATTTTGCGGTAGTTGAGCAAGCACGTAGTTGTTGTTAGATAGAGGCTGAGAAATACCGTTCTGGGATGTTTTCCGTGACAAACAGCACAATCTATGCGCTAATGTAATAGCAGCTCTAAATTGAATACTTAGGTATAACTGAGTTTTAAGTAGCACCTCTTCAAAACAGCAATATATTGTGTTCCTGCAGTTGGGTTTGCCTCATTTCGAACAGCACTTTCAGAACTTTCAGTTGTCTTATATTTTTAGCAGGCTGGTGGGCATGCTGTAAAACAGCCTATCTGGTACAACACAAGCTAATGAAAAGCTGGAATCCTTTTTATGTCCTGACAGACGCTCCGGTTGTGCTAAACTTGATGACTATCACTGCAGGGTTGGAATCTTTATTACTGCACCCAGTGCAATCTGGTACTTGGAACAAAAAGATAAAAACCATTCACTGTTTTAAAGTAATCTGTAAAAACAGTTACTTTGACTCTGCATCACCTTTCATGATTTATTACTTGCAGTGGAAAAGCTTTGAATTTTTGGGGGAGTCTATGAAAGTATCAAGTATTTCAAATTTATTTGATGGCTTAAAAGGATTTCTGTTCTTAATCCTGATGATCACTTATGGTATGAATGTTATTGTGTAGCAAAACCTGCTTATTTTATGGTAGTATTCAGTTTTACTTATAACTGCTTTCAAGTCTCAATCTTGAGAATTTTTGTAGTAAGTGTCCAGCATGTTCGCACATAACACACACACACTAAATGAATTCTTTGGTCCCTGTCATTTTAACAAAATATATTTAATTAGTTTTAACCATGAGACTTGCACTGTATAAAGTTTTCATCATGCAGTCCATTAGCACAGTGTGCAAGTTCCTTGAAGTTTCAGTGAAATGTCAAAGTTTCAGGAAAATACTCAGTTGTATGATGCCTCCCTTGTTAGATGTAATACATATGTGTATTTTATTTTTTTTAGCATGTGAGTAAAAGATTCAAGAAGTCCCAAGTAGACAGCCAGCTTTTCAACTATTACATCTTTCCAGCATTACATAAAAGAAATATCTTCTGAAAACGTTACCTTTGAGAAAATTAATTTTGGAAAAAGTATACACATATTTAAATTTAAAAAAAATCTCAAACTTCTGATGATGTCAGCTTTAAACCTCATGGATGTTCCTTGGAAGGAAATTAGCATATATATAAGAATATAATTAAGAAATTTGTATGTATTTTTACCCATTATTACTTGAAAAATTAGTGGAAAAGAATAATAATCTTGCTGGCTTTGTCGCTTCAAGGCTGAATGCTTCAAATGAGTTTGAAGCATTTGTTGATGTTTGTACACAGTCAAAGTTCAAAAATCTAGGTGCTGGAGTAGAAAATCACGGTAGCACACACACACACACACACACACACAAAGTTTAGTTTTGCTGTTTTACACTAGTTCAACTAATTTGTCCCTTCTGGTTTTTAAGCCCTGGAAGAGTGTGGCTCATTGCTTTTCTCTACAGTTAACATTTCCCTAACAAGTTCTGTGTGCTCTGTTACAAGTTGTACTGGGCAGGGGTGTCAGTGAGCACTTGGGCATTTGTGTAAATTTTTTACATCAGCGTTTTGTTCCCTCTTCAACTGTAGTTGTGGAAGAGTGTGTTTTACCCAGAGGTGTTTAAGTTGATAATTATTTAATTGTGCGAGGATGTGAAACAGGATGAGTAGGTTGCATATAATAGTCTTTCTTCCCCTTTTCAGTATGTTTCTTGGGGGGAAAAGGAATAATGCACATTTTTAAATCTTTCTTTGTATTAAAAACCCACAGAAAATGCAGATCATAATAGAATGAACTGTCTAAAACAACGAAATGAGAGTTTGCATTTGGTACCTCGCTCCTTGTATGTAACCATTGTTTACATGTTACCCTTCACATAGTTTGTTAAACGTTTGCAACTTAAAACCAGCAAGATAATTATACACCGATACAAAAAAAATCATCCTTTCCAAAAAACAAAAACCCAAGTGCCAATAACAGCCTCCCCCCTAACTTGTTGTATTACTGCTCCACAGGAAACTGTTGTGCTGAAAGGAAGAATTAACTGGTCTTTCAACTTCAGCCTTTTTATTGTGAGAGGGGAGATCACAGAAGTGTTACCATGGGGAGAACAGCAGTTAAAGGTAAGGCCTGGTAGCTTTAATACAAGAGAATGAAAGTACAGAACCTGCTAAATTCTCTTTCTGAAGCCAGTGGGATATTAGTTGACAATTACTATACTGTTAGATTAAAAAGGCAGTTCGTGATATGTACTGAATACAGGTCAGTTCTAACTTCACATCGTTATATGATAAGCGTGCTAAATTTGGCTGTCCTGGAGTTCTGCAAATTCAGCCAAAGCCATTCTGTCCTGTGGCAGCTTTGAAATGATTATTCTGCTCTGAAATTGAAGAATGTGTCTAGATGTGCTATTAATGAACATGAAGGCCTTTATTCTGTAACTGCATATAATTTAGCAGGACAATAACTGAGTAGTACAAGGAATCAACTTTTATCACGATGTTTGGCATTAGCAGCTGTTGCTGTAAGATAAAATAAACATTTTAAAAGAAATTCATCCACAAATACAGAGTGTAGCACAGAGGTGTGATTTCTGCTGTCTCATGTCTGCAGACGTTAATTGTGAGTTATGTGCTAAAATAGAGAGTGAGACTTAAGAAGAAATGAGTGTTTGGGCTGGTGAAACAAAGAGAATGTGAAGAAAGACCCACTGTCTGAAACCAGGTTACTGCTGCTTTCAAAGCTTTCAGATTGGTAGTCCTCCCGCATGAAAGGCTGCTAACATTTTTGTACTTTTCTTGAGCTTTCCACCTTCAGCCCAAGCTGCTTTATGTGCTTGTGTGCTCCCTTGGTAAACAGTTGTCTTTTGCTATAATAGATGTTCTGTAATGGCAGGAGTCATCCATTTAATTGTTGCACCAAGAGTTTATGGAGGAAGTCTATCCCTTTCTCTTGTAGGTTTTCTGCATGGCCGTTGTCTAAATATACTGAGAGATTCCCTGTTCCAGGCAGATAAGATAAGAATCCCACTAGGGAAGCACAAAAGGAAGGGAAAGGAGAAATTTTGTATTCATTCCGTCCTGATATCCTCAGCTGTGTCCACTGAGGCTTGGTGAGCGGCAGCTGAAAGGTGCTCACAACCCTGTGTGGTAGGGAGCGTGAAGCAGGCCCCTTCCTGAGCAATGGTAAGGCTCACTAAAGCTCATCTGAAGGCGAGTAACTGCGTGGCACAAGAAGAGCAAAAGTTTGTCATCCAAAGGTATTCTCATCCATCTGGAAGAGGCAAGGTTTTTTTTTTTGAGAAAAGTGGTATCCTGCTGTGTTTTGAACACCCAGCAGAGTTAAGACTTGAAGGGGGCTGAGAGATAGCTGCAGAAATCTTGAAAGCATGACTGTGAACTGTGTTTTCCCCACACTGCAACAAGCAAATAGCAAGTCTCAGAAGATAGCACATGCATGTCTCCTCGTGTAGCACACCATTCTGTGATAAAAACTATTACTGTCAAGAGCCGTGATGCTTGCCATCACTTAGACAGAGCAATCGTCTTGTTTGTTGAAAGGTTAATCCTTCTAGAAAGAAGTGTTACAGCGTTTCAAAGCATCTCAGGCTAGAAGCTGGAGTTCAACACGGGAGTTTATAGGAGGAAATATACATTGGTCACCAGGATTATCTTTACCAGAGCTTTACCACTGCCTTCTCTGATTCTTTTTTTTTTTTTGGTATTCACAAGTCAGTCAAGATAGCTTTGTCGTTTTCTTCTTTGTCTTTAATTTCTTGCATGATAGATGTAGTTGCTCTTGCCTGTCTTCTGTTGAGTAATCTTATCAGCAGAATTCTGTGGTAACAGATAGGGTGGGAGTTTTGTAAACACATGGAATTTTGGATCAGTAAGCAGAAAGCACTATGTTAAATAATCTTAACTCTAATCTTGGCTTGTATCTAAAGCTTTAGCTTGTGAAGTGCAGTATAGAAAAAAATTAGTTGGTGAACAACAGAATGTGTTGCTTTTATAATTTCAGTATATGTTGTACTCTGATCTTGCTTCCTAGAAGAAAGCAATCTTTCATGGGGTATTTAGCCTGTACATGTTATGGGCTAAATATATTTAGTTACATAGCAAATATATAAACTCTATGTACTTATATGTATTACTTTATTTTTAAAACTTTCTTTGAAATTGATATTCCATTCTTTGTTGTTTTTTTAAAGAGAGCTGAGTAGCTTTTGATGAAGTTCACAGTAGCAGCATTTAATTCTAACTCTTGTTTGGGCAAATAATCTGAAACATACTGTGCTTTACATTGGAAAGTAAACTGACACTTGTCTCTTTAGAAATGGACTTTGTGAACAGAAGAAGGTAATGAATTAAACTGACCTATATTTTTTGTCACTATGAGCTTTCAGGACTCTAGAACTAATAAGTCTTCCTTGTCTCCAGTATGTGTATGAAGTTCCCATTTTCAAGTCTGTTTTTCAGGTTTCAAGGAATTAGTCATTGAATGTGGCTAGGAGATGAATTTGGGAGGAGATGAAAACAATGTAACTCTTTGTACCTGTAGAAATATTTCCCTCTTTCATAATCTCATTTTTGAGGATCATATGCGGAGGGAGTCACCTTCAACCCAGTGATTTGATATAATAGTCTTCTGTCTCAATTTTTTTTCCATGATCTTTGGAAACTAAATTCACTAAAATTTAGAATATCAAAATTTCAAATGCAGATTGGCATGCATTAAAAAAAAAAAAAGGCATGTGTTTATATTTAGGGTTAATTTATTTTGAAAATAAACCATAGTTTTTTATCCAGCCTAACTACTGACATTGGAAAAGGCACACCTGACCAAGTCATAGCAGCAATTGTGAAATACAGACTGGGGAAAAGTTTTGTGTGGTGGTAGTAGATACAGGGTGTCTCATGTGGAATCAGGTTGGTAATTCTTCCTGCTAGTGGCTTTTCATCTGCTTAGACAAAACGCTCCAGCTTTGTAGTGGTATTCCCAACTTCCCGTTGAAGGTTGGAATGCATAAAAGCAAGGGGAGTTTTTGAAAGCAATCTTGGTTTTATTTAGATTTATTTTTGGATGTTTCTGCTTGTGCTGGGTGAGATTTACTTGAGCATTTTAAAGAGCCAATTTCTGGCCATGAAAAACAAGTGATAGAGACAGTGCTTTGTGTTTACTGTGAGTGAAAATGCCTCCACCTCAAGTGAACTAGATGTTTAAATTGCTATTGAGAAAGCCACTTCTCATTAATATAATCATCTCCTATTGCTCTTGTAGTTTTCCAATGGCTGATAAGAAACTGTGTTGCCAAGAGTGTTTTGTTTCAGCTTTCATATTTTATGTGATATTTTTGAGATAGGCACTAAACTTAAGTGGTACAGAGAATAAATAATTCGTGTGGTGACTGTCAGCAAGAGCACATGTGGTGTCCAGGCTGCAGTTTTTCACATTCTTCCACCTGTTCCTGATGTCTCTCATCATAAAAGGCTGTCGTCTTGTTTGAAATCTGGCACTCTGTCCTTTCAAGCTTTGGGTGTTCACAGGAAGCAGTTATCAGTTCTCTTATTTCAACGGAGTCCCACATGGGAGACACTGATTTCCTCTTTGGAAATAGGTGGATTGGGAAGTTATTTATTCTGTAAGCTGACAGCTTGATGTCTGTGGTAATCCTATGACTGTTTTTGGGGAAACCTGACTAACTGAGCTTATAGAACATGGCAAAAGGCTCTGCTGTTGATTGCTACTGCCCACCAGAATTAGTTCTAACACTCTCCCTTTTCAGATTCCCATAGGTAGTTGTAGGGTGTCTGTGTGGCTTAAAGCCCTATTCCTGAGGAATTATTGGGGTTAAAGCTCCTGGGCACCATCTTGAATCATTTCAATTCAAGTGGTTCCATCTGAAGTTGACCTCCATAAGGATTTTTCTCCATGAACTTATCCAGTAAAAAATGTGCCAAAGCAAACCTTTTTTAAAAGAAAAAGTGTTGCCCGCTTGGTTTCATATTTGAATTGTGCTTGAGTTCCATAAGTGTCAAAAGTAGGTTACCAAACCAACATATATTAAAGACTAAAAGGAATGAGTCTCCCTCAGTCTTCTGAGATGCCCAGTTCCACCATGTCTCTCATACATGCTGAAATCCATCAAAAATGAAATGACAGACTCCTTTCTGAATGTGTGTAGAGATGAATGATAGGGAAGGTAGATTCTTCTGAATGATTCTTTTAAATAACTGGCATAAGCACTGAGATAGCTGCTTTGAATATTCAAGAATTTAATATTGATATTGAGTATTCAAGAATCTAAATATAGAATAGAATCTTTAACTCAGAAATATGCTTTTAGGGTGGATTTGTTTTTTTCCCTTGTTTCTCAGTTCAGAGTGATCTATACAAGATTTATGAAGATATCTGGTGATCTTAAGGATCTCAAATTGTGTGTAGGTTGAGTAAAACTATTAAAAATTAGGACAGGGGTGCTGTCTGTAGAGCTACTACTACATGTCCTGCAATTAGATTTATTCTGATAATGTGATATAAAGTAGTCAAAAGCTCCTCTTTTTTATGATGTACTTCTCAATATATTTTGAAAGGAAAATAGTGCGGTGAATAAATTTAGAGTACCCTTTGATTATGCACTGAAATGAATAAAAGAACATCAGTATTTGGCACGAGATATTCTGTTTTGTTTGAAAGCATTCTGTGTTATGCTGGACATTGTTATGATGTGAATATTACATTTATTATGTAACGGAATCTTGTCTTTTAGATTCAAAGAATATTAAAAAAGAGAAAGATGGAAAGAATCAGCAGGCAAACAACCCGTCTTTAAAAAGTGGTAGGTATTGCAGCTGTCAGGTTATTAGTTAAGGTACCCTTAAAGAAAAAATGTGTGTTGGGATCATACTATTTCCTGAGGCTTTTTGTTTTGTTTGTTTTTTGGCACTCTCTTGGGTTATTATTGGTGGGTAGTTAAAAACATACCATTGCTTTTGTCTAACTCTGTTAGGAAAGTATGTTTTGATATAGAAAGTGATGGTTGAAACTGCTTGACTTGAGCTTGATAGTTTTACTAACCAAGACAAGTACCCTTTGTATGTATGGTAAAAGATGCTGTGTAAACATTATTATTTTTAGACTATTACTGATTTGTCTGTTCTTCTCATCATGTATTTCTCAGTTTCATGCCTTTTTTGCTGAAGTTATTTTTTCTCCTTAATGTGTTTGCTGCTGCCAAAGAAAGGATTTTTGGTTTAATAGGCTGAGTTTTTAGGATTGCTAACTGGATTAAATTGCCTGGGATTCCAATTTTACTTTAAACAAATTATTTGAAAACAGAATTTGTGTTTTCGTAGTAAACTGAGGAAACTACACACTTGCCAGAAATCATCCAGATTCTTACCGAACTTGAACTCTGCTATACCTCAACAGGTGCCATAAGGCAGCATATACGTGAGACTGCTGTCAGTTTAGCTTTTGTGGGCTGCAGTGAGAGGACAGCAGCACCCTTACATATCCTTCGTATGTTCATGATGGTTGTTCGAATTTGGGACAGTAGGAAATGTCATGAATACTATTGACTTAAGTACAAAATCTCTTCAGGAGTTCTCGAAAAAAATGTCAGAGTTATTTAAGCTCTTGCTCTGCTGACATTTCTGTGCCCTCTGACTCCTGATAGATGGTCTGGTTCATGGCTTTTCTAAGATACCAGTGGAGAAGTTCCTTACGGGTAGCACAGTCACTGAACAAACGTGCTGAGATACCAACACAGTAGCTGCGTAGTTGAGGTGGTGACTTTGCATGGAAGATACAGTGCCTTGTTACCACCAGCCACAGTAGAGCCTTCTGCTGTGCCATTTACCAGACCTAATTTTTCTGTTTATTTGGGTTCCAGCAGTCGCAGAATGGGCAAGGTTGGAAGGGACCGCTCAAAGTCATTTTAGTCCTGCAAGCTGAGTCCCCTAGAGCACATTGCTTGGGATTGTGTCTAGATGGACACACTCCTTCTCCAGAGAAGGAGACTCCACAACCTCTCTGGGCAACCTGTCATCTTTGTTGTTTGTCCCTGTTGCTTTGAGACAGAAAAGGAATCGTGTTTGTGTCTTTTTCCCTCTTCTGCAGTGTAAGAGGAGCCCCAGTGAAACTGGACTCAGCATGTCTGTGTTTTAAAATAATGTTGTCTGACATGACAGACGGAGCCCCATAGGGACCCCCCCCCAACAATATGCTTTTCATATGTGGATAAGATAACCATATTTCATGAGTCACTGGAAAATGTCCCTGCCTCCTCCCGCAGCAGAGAGCAAAGTGTTGAAAAAGCTTTGTGGAGAAGCAGTGCTAAGCAGGCAAACCTTATTCAGTCATCTGTGTTCTTCCACTTGGGCTACATGTTAATCGAGTGTCTGGGCACTGAACTTACTCATCAAACCTGGGCTCAACTCTGTCAGATAAGAGTGCCTTGCAAAATCTCTGATTTTCTGCAGATGGGATGATAATTTTTATCCAGTGTTGTTGCTTTTTGGTGCCAAGGAAGCAGAACGAGCCTCTTGATGCTGGATGAAGAAAAATGCCTTACAATGCTTTGGGCTAACATCCAGGAAGTCTTCGGAGTTTCCAGAGGGATATGTGATAGGAAAAGTTGAAGAGGAGAGGAAACACAGAGATACAGGTGAAAAAGTAGACCAAAGTGAGTAGAGAAAGACATGAGGAGGAGAAAAATTCTAACTGAATGATCACAACGGATAGAAGAAGGTACAAGGCATAAAGTGGTGTATGAGATACCTTACACTTAAACTACTGTATTTGCAAGTATGTAAAGTATATAAATGAAAATGTAAATTTCACTTACAAGTGAACGAAAATTAGGAGGAAATCTCGCCTTTGAAGAAGAGAGGTTGTAGGATGAGGACTAGAAAAGATACTTGTCTATGTCCAAAGTCTCAGATGAATGCCAAGGGAACACTGGGGTGATGTGAGAAGACATGAGGTGCTCCATCTGCCCAAACAGTGTTTAGGCTGTAGCGATACTGTATTAAACTAACCTAAATAAACCAGGATCTTAAATTCTGCCAATCTACAAGTGACACTTAACTCGTAGTTTAAATCTTCAAGATAAATTTTGTAACACTTTCAACTTACACTAAACTGAAGCATTATGTTCAGTGGAAGACTGGGAGCACTTCATCAAACTGGGCATTCACATGTTCGTGGCAGCAAGTGTGACACCTCTGAGGGTGCTGAGGTAGTTGACTGATGTCATTGTGAGGCTTCTTGCGCATTTTGGAGAGGTCGTGATTGAGGAAGTTTCATGATGACTGGAAAAGGTAAAACAGGATGCCCACTGTCAAGAAGGACAATAAGGGAGCACCTGGGGAATCACAGGCTGGCATGCCTGATACAAGTCTTTAGGAAGACTGTGGAGAAAACCCTGCTGGAAGTCATTTCCAAGCAAATAAAGGACAAGGATGGAGTTATGAACAGCTGAGATGGATTTGCCAGGTGTGAACCGTACATGACTGATTACCTTTTGTTGTGATTCTGTAAACAAGGGGAGATCAGTGGATGTTGTTCAGCAAGGCTTTCTGTATAGTTTGTGTAGTGTCCTTTCAGCCAAACTGATAAGATGGGGTTTGAATAGGTGGATGAAAAGTTGACGGGGCTTTCAGGCAGTGCAAGGTCGATCTGGCAGCTGGTAGCTCGTGGCATTTCTTAGAGGTCAAGGCTAGAGCTGATGCTGTTTTACGCTTTGCTATCAAATGGGATGATGGGACAGAACACACTGTCAAGCCAGTTTGTGGGCAGCATTTCATGGGGAGGAGTAGACTGTAGGCTGGAATGCAGGACTGCTCTTCATATGTACTTGCCCATGCCGAGGAAACGGGGTGACAGGAGCCCCATGGGATTCAAAGGTGAATGGAGAGTCCCTCCCGGCCTCGGGCAGATGGGAGACCTGCAGCAGCCTGGGAGGGAAGCTGGCTGCTTGGAAAGGAATTTAGCAGGAAAGGCCCTAGAGGCCTGGCAGGCAGAGAGCTGAGTGTGGACCTGCAGTGTGCTCTTGTGGTGAAAGACGACAACTGCATAGGGATCCTGTCGGCAGGAGTGCAGGCAGCAGGCCGGGAAGAGGGATTCGCTGCTTTGGGGTATTTCAGAGACCGCATCTGGAGAACTTCATTTTGATCTGCGTGGTACAAGGAGGGCACTGGAGCAGGCTGGCTGTCCACCAAAAAAAATAAAGGTGCTGGAATGCAAAGTGTAATCAAAAAAAGTGATAGGGAAATCAGAAGAATGTTTTTTTCTGCTGAAAGAAGAGAAAGCTAGTGGGAGATGGTCTTGCTGTCTTTAATTACCTGACAGGTAGCTGTAGAGAGGACACAGCCAGACTTCTCTGAGGTGCAGTGGAAGGAGAAGCGACAAATAACTGTCTGGAGCATAAGAAATTCTTCACTGATGGAAGGAAAAAAATCTTCACACTGAGGCTGATGGAACCCCGGAGGAGCGGGAGGCTGAACTAGAGACCTCCTGGGGTCCCTTTTAGCCTCAGTTACTTTCGGATTGGCAGGTTTGACAAGAAGTGATAGGGTATTGGTACAGCATTGCAGAGAGCATCAAGGGTCATTGACCCATGGGTCATTGCCAGTAATGCAGGCAACTATGGTGTAAACAATTTCCTTAATTTTTAAATTAATCAGACTTTTTGTCTGTGCTGCTCGTTTTGAATTACTGTTTTACAGCCTCACTTCTGTGTTGGCTATAAACTACTTTTTTTTTTTTTTTCTGGTGTGTGTGGTTTTTTTTTCCTTTTTTTTTATTTTACCCGGTTTCCAGTACATGCTGATTTGTTCTTCAGTGTAACATTTCTTTCTCTCTCGTTTTCACTTTGCTGATGGGTTATAAAGTTGTGCTTGTTGCATAACAAGTTTTTCTTGAGCTGTTTAATTCAGCCTGCATGTTCAAGTGTGAGAAGAAGTGCATGTTAAATCATTTAGTGCGAGCTGATTTTTAAAAGAATTTCTAGTTGTCGGAAGCTGCCTGTTGTCAGGGGCTTTAGAATTAGAAAATATATATATATGTAATACAGCTTCTTTTTTACCTCTGCACACTGAATACAGAGAAGCTTTTGTGTAGATATTTTTTTCAATGTGATTGTCTTTTTAGAGATGCATCTTACATGTTGCAAACATACATGCGTCTCCTATTTCTATGACTGCAGTAATTAAATGATAATTAACACCATCTCTGAGAGCTTGGCTCTAATTTAATGCAGTGTATCTTCACAGGTGGAGAGGTTCTAATTTTAACTCCAGGACATTTCTGCTTGATGCAAGAGCTTTCGATAGTCAGGATTTAAAGCAAAGAGCCAGGCAATGTTGTTTTACTCTTGGCTTTATCTGCAGCTGGCTGCTTGTGTTGCCTTACTCGTCTTTCTAGTAAATGATCCCTGGAAGAAACAAGACTGTTTCGCTCTGTATTTTTGGGTCATTGCAACAGATTTACAGTCCTGAGATTATTTGGGAAATGCTGGTATATAATTTTTTTGGAGGAGGTGATTGGGAGTTTCTCCTGGTAACAGGTGCTGTCTCTAATCTATATTTATACAGTCAACACAGAGAAACTCTGATTCATGATTACAGCTTTTACATCATTTTAGCTCTGAGACAGCTGGGACACAAATCTTTTTGCTAGATTTAGTTTTATTGAGTTAGGTAGTTTGTTAAGGCAACCTCTGATTAAAAACCAAAGTTTTTAATTTTTTTTTGTGAAGGCAACCTGAAGCGGCAACTTGATTATTGAGCCCCAAGAAGAACTTTTATAAGATGAAACTTGCTAGCAGTTCATCATGTTTAGTTTTTGCACCCTCCTTGCTCTGTTAATGAGAAGAGCAACAAATCTGGAGGCTGCTTTCTGGAGAAAGCTCAGAAGAGCCATTTCTCCCTTCCTGAAATACAAATATCTAATGTGTGCTGAGGTTACCATACCCTGCCTTTTCTGAGTAATACAATATTTGTGTTACTGTATAAATATATGAATAAAATTTTCATTCCAAAATAGGCAGACTTCCAAGATGTTGTATGGAAATGTCTTTGTTACCAGGCTACATATACGACAGACCACCAAATTAACAGCTTTTGAGATTTCACTGACTTGTTGCTGACTTTTCACATAGCTAACAAGCATATGGCTTCTGCAGTGCCAAGGACAAATCATTTGTAAACCTTGAGCTGAAAAAAGAGGCTCTAATTAGGGCAAGGGGACTGTCTAAATGCTGCATTTGAGCCACCATGCATCTTTCAGAGAAGCAGTGTGTGAGTGCTGAAAAATTCTGCCATTTTCTGATTGTTTCTTTGCTGCTTCTCTCTTCTGAAAATTGCAGGGATGTGTTTAAGAGTCTGTGCCCAGTGGTGTTTTTGGAAGGATTACTGACAAGCCCTGTGTGGGCTGTCGGTCATCACCAAGGATTTTGCTATGGGCTGTGTGAGTGGCTGTTGCTGAGCCACTGGGTGGCATCACTGCATCATTTTGAGGTTCAGAAGTAATTTATTATTCAGGAGGAATCATTCAGAAAGATGTCAGCTGCTCAAACAAGAAAAATAGGCGAAATAACTGAGATAATTTAGTAACAAAAATATTATCTGTGCCATTGAAGCTTTTCTCTTACACTTTATATTAATTTAATTAATGTTTGCTTATATCTTTGATGTTAGTACTTCACGCAAAGCTGATAACACTGATTCAATCAAATGCAGAGTACACTTGCCCATACACATAAACAATGTCACTCTTAACACTGGGAAAAACCCCATGATTCTGTTTCCTAATGTTGCCATAATATTTACCTATAATTGCCATAATACTTAATATTCTACAAAGAGAAACCTTTATCAGACTTCAGATGAAAAGAGGCAAAGATGCAGTTGGAAGGCTTTTTGCTTTCTAGTGGACGGGGGATAGTGTTCATAACATACGTTTCAACAGAATCTATGTGTCTGTTTTTCAGTGTGTATATCTCAATGTTCATGAAGTTATATCAATCCTACTGTTAAGGGAACTAAGACAGAGAAAGGCTAATGTGATTTATGCAAGGATGCTCAGGAGATCCTTATGGAGAGAATTGCATCTAGGTATCCTGACTTGTATATTTTTATATCTGGACCATAAAAAAAAGAATTTGGGAAGGTTTATATTAATTTTGCCTATTGTGTGATCACCCCTGTGAATTAACGGTACTCTTGAAGCTCCTTCAGAGGTTGTATATTTCAAAGGTAGAGTTTCCATTTGAGAGCAATTCTATTCTTGAAAAAAAAGGTATTCTACAAAATAGTTGTGTTATTTTGTCCCTTTCTTTCCTCAACTCCCCTTTTAATTTAAGTTCTATTTTAAAACTGTGTATATGGTCTTTTTTTTATCTTGTGTCTTGCAGAGCAGTTTAATTGGGATGACTATCTGAAAGAGACTGAATCAGTACCTGCCCCTCTACATTGTTTCAGACAGGTATGCCAGATACTGTTTTGCAACTGTGTGTCTATGTATGCATGTTACGGGGTGATCCTGGAGCAACTTTTATGGTTAGACTTCCCATTTGACTCCTTTTGATCTCTAGTTATCAGTAGCTTACAGTTTTGGCAGATGAGAGCTATGGAAGTTTTTCGTTCTGGGTTTCTGCCTCAAGCCAAACTTTGAGGGTTTCATTAAAATTGTATCTTTGGACTCTATTTTCTTTTAAAAAAAGACTAGTTACTGAAAACAGTCTTACCAGAAATAAAAAATGTATTCTACCTTTTTCAGTAATCTTGGAGGTACCGTGGATTTAGTGAGAATTAAAAACTTTGCTGATTGTCAGAGGAGCCTTTCCTCTGCCCCATTTCTGAAAGATTCCTTTCAGTTCTGTCTAGCTGCAAGATGTGTGTTTAGCAGAGTTTAGTTGCTACTTCTTTCCTATTAATTTTTTTTCTCATTCTGAGCAGAGTGCTTTTTACTAAGGAGTAACAGATATTGAAGTTAAAAAAAATTAAGGGGAATATATGGAAATATAAAGGAAGTACTGGATTTGTAATAAGACATGTTTAATGTACTATTTTATATCATACACTGTAGTCTGCAAGTTTGATTTGCCCCCTGCCTGATGGTTTGGTATGTATTTGCAGGTGCAGTTTAGGTCTATCTACCATCTTGTGTGAGCTGAGGACTTCCAGTTATTCAGCCCTCTGGAGGCTGAGTTGATCTCTGCAGGCATTTTTCTCTCTGTAGAGGGAGTCAGGGCTGGTGTTTTTCCAAGCTGAGGAGTACTGTGGCTATGTAATAGGATGTGTTTTGGTCTGTATGGCTTCACTGTGTTAGGAAGATAGTTGCTGAAGGAATTGGATAGTTCAGGTTGATAGAAGTGTAATAGGTGTGACAAGCAGTGCATGTCTAGTTTAGTGGCTTGGGCATGTTCAGAAAGTGTCTTCTAGGGTGTGTTGGTAGTCCAGTTGTACTGTAAACAATACTGGCCTGCAGTGGGGGACCAAATAAAAAGCAACACGAATGGAATAGTCTGAGGAGGGGAGGAACTGTCATTCAGTGAGTCTGAAGTAGTTGCAGGAATGGAGAATAAGGAGAGAGAAACACAGGTGATAGCATTTCCTCATGCTAAATCTTGAATCCAGCTTGCTCCTTGCAGATGAGGATAAAGGGCAAAGAGCTCCTTGCGTGCTGCTTTCAATGAGACATGGCTAAGAGGAGTGGTGTCGATAACTCTGTGTGAGTGGAGCTTCAGAAATTAATTTCACAGTATGTGTTTTTCACAGTGGATACCAGCTCAAGGCAGAGACCTCAAACTCTGCTTGGATAGAGGCAGAGGGTGGTAGCATATCCCTGGATCATCCTGAGGTTAATGCCATGCTCACAGACCATAAACCACCGTGTATGCTCCTAAGAAATGTAGCTACTGCAGGAAGCTTCTCAGAAGCTGCTCAAAGGCTCTGTGTGCCTTTCTTGCATCTCCCTCTTCCCTACTGATGCTCAGGAAGTCCAAGCTGAACAACCAAGTAACACCTTAAATAGAGATGCCTAGGTGACATGCACTGACTGAGATAAATCTAAGTGACCTGGATTGCTTAAGGAGTGTATGGGTTGGAAAGATGAGCTCTAATTTATATGCATAGCAAAGTTCAAAACAATTTACATATGCGCAGCTGCATAATGTTTGCAGATTTTAGAACCTAAAGTGCCTGTGCTTTGTGTAGGACTAATTTAACTTTTATTGGGTTACACATGAATTTTACTTGTCATTATCTGTATAATGCAAATAAATACACTGCTGTGGCCAGGCAGAAAATAAAGAGCAGAGAGAAACAGAATTTGACAATTATATCCAGAATTTGTGACTTGTGGGAATTCTAAAAGTTTAAATTTTGTGGTAATTAAAAATGACCTGGGGAACAATAAATTAAAGCCTCTACCATAAATTAAGACACAGGCACAGACAACTAATGGAAATTGATTAAAGTATTTATCTTAATTTAGAAGGTATTTTATCTGTTGCTTTAAGTTGTTTTTAATTACTTAAAATTTCAATGCATTTCACATCCCATTCTCTTGCCCTGAAACTTTTTTTGAAGCAGTTGAAAATTTTAAATGTAAAAGCTCAGTCCCTTGTGGTTTGAGCAGAACTTTAAACAAGGCTGCTACAGAGCGGGTTTTGTTATTTTTCTCTAAGGATGAACTAGCATGGAAGAGTTACCTTTTTAGTAGAACGCCTTGAGTTATTGGTATTTAAACAAGCTCACCTTTTCCACAAACAAATAAACAAACTCCACAATTTCTCAATTTCTGTTACTTTCCTTGGTAGTAGAAAATAACAGCTTGACAAGCAATATCCTGAAATTGGATTGCCCTTTAAATTTAATATGCTCAGGCTCCCCTTTCAGCCAGCCTGCTGTCGGAGTGCAGCATTGGCAGATGTTACGCTCAGCATTCACTGAATGTTGCATGCCGCTGGTTTTTGAGCTCAGGCTCCTCCAGGGCTCCTGCTGTCGATCTAGGGTGTGTTGAAATAGTGCACCTGCACAACATAGCAAGTAGAGGAAGGTGTATTTCAAACATTCAGATGTTGTGGAGAAAAAAATATCACTAACACTTGTTGCAGTAGCACGTTTGTTCAGTCTTTTCCTGTGTCCTCAGAGAGATAAGTGCACCCTTGTCTGCTTACTATGGGATCTGTGCCTGACCTGCTCAGGTGGGCAGGAGAAGGGGACATAGGAATCCTGTGGGCGTGAATTCCCATGGGTTTGGGTATTCTACCTGCCTCCTGTATTAGAAGTCAGATTGTGTTAGTCTGAATGGGATAGCTACTGGGTTTAAATGTCATGGAAAAGGTTGCCTACATTGGTGTCTGCATTCAAAAAGAACTGAAGTATTGCAGAAAAGAGTTTCCAGAGTTGATAGTAGAATAGTCATCATCTCCTAAGAGAAACTTCAGTGCTTGACTTCCTTACCTCATTGAAAGGGTGCTGAGAAAAGGCCAGGTTGCTCTCTGCAAGTACACTGTAGATTTTGTTGTTATTTGCAAAAATGCAAAAAGAATTTAAATTATAGTGTTGGCGAAAAATTCCATTCATAAATTTAGGAGACATCTAAAGAGAATAGTGAGAAGCATTCGATCCCTGTTAGCGTTAATACAAAGCTTTGAACATTGTCAGGTGATGTCATTGCCTACAGTTCCACAGAGGGCAAATAATCAGACTGAGATCCAGTCAATCTCTGCCAGTAGTGTTGATACATGAATAAAAAATACTAATTTTTGTTCATTTTCAGCAGGTGTTCTGCTCAAAGACGAAGTTGCATTTGTCACATTTTTTTCCCTGTGCTAATTAAATTGGCATTTCATTGTATGTTATTGATTATATACAGTTCTCTAGGAATAAGCACAAGTTTTATATGACTGTTTTTTCTTTCTGTAAAATGTTAGCACTAACTCCTTTTTCTGTCTTCTTTCTTTGTCTTGTAAGCTTTTTTTGGTGCAAAAACTCCTGAGCTTTTGTAGTGCCTAGGACAGTAGGGTCCAAATTTTCTTTATATTTCCAAAATATTTTTACAGTGAGGATAACTATTGCTTTTGAATTGAAAGATAATAAACCTTGTGGCTGGGGTTTTTTGTGTGTGTGAGTTGGTTTGTGTTTTGGTTTTTGGGTTTTTTTTGAGTTGACTTTCATGTTTCACAATGCTCTTGTTTTCCATTCACTTAAAGTATTAGTCACTGCTCCCCATCTTTATGTTCATATCTTCATCAGAATTCCGTTGTTACCCTTCCTAGCATGATTATCTTTTTAGAAATCAGTTATGTTTATGCAGCTGGTAGGTTATCCAGCTACCTTTTGTGATTTGCTGCTAAACACTCGAAGTTTGAAAGTTTCTTCATATTTATCACTTATATGATATGTTTGGATGGATGAAAGCTGTATGTTGAACGGACTGGTAAATTTAACAATGATAACATCAATAAGAAAAAGTCTTTTACCTTTTACTGTAGTCTAGAATTCCACCTACAAACGATTTCAAAGTTGGTATGAAGCTGGAAGCCCGTGATCCTCGCAATGTTACCTCAGTTTGTATAGCTACAGTCATTGGAATCACTGGTGCCAGGCTAAGGTTGCGGCTGGATGGAAGTGACAACAAAAATGATTTTTGGAGGCTTGTGGATTCCTCAGACATACAACCCATTGGGACCTGTGAAAAGAAAGGGGGCATGCTCCAGCCTCCGCTGGGTAAGAAACTCTGAACGAATGTGTGTGGAGAATTGCTTTCATGACATCAAATTTACCTTTCTATCTTGGCTAATTCATTAGTGTTCACATTTCACCAAACCATTATTTAATTGAAAAAGAGGTAAGCAAACTACTTCAGGCTAATTGAATTGTGACTTATTTTTGCATTCTTCTGGTGTAAGAATGAGCATTTTTATTAGTTTTTTGGGGGAGTACTGTTGATTGTTTTTTTTATTAGTCCCTTAATATTATATGGGAATGTCCAACAACTTTCTTAATGATAAGATCCAGAGTGGTGTGCCCATTCTGTAAATATTCCCTCACATGTAACCTGCCTTACAAGTGTGCAGTGTTTTGTTGCACGATGCCGTGTGTGCTCCTGTAGGGAGCCCTTGGAAAGAGCTGGGGGAACTTGCCCCTGTATTCTTCCTCAGTGCATCTGAGCAGCCAAGGAGGGGGCACTGGCTGCTCCCAGCCTGGGAAGCCTTGGCAGTGCTGCCGGAGGCACTTCCCTGCAGGGCAGTTTGGAGGTTTCCTCAGGCACAGAGCAAATTGATTGTATTCTGGGAACGGTAGCACAGGGTTGGTTTAGTGTGGAATTGCAACGTTCTGCTCTGAGGTGGAGAAAGTAGCACTCCAGAGCTCTAGCAAACTGCAGTCTTGTATTGCACGTCATTCTCATCACCTTAAACGAACACGTGTTCTGGGGTGTCAGATCAGTTTGTCATAGCTAGTTTGTGGGCACAACAAAATGCTTGTGAGCAAAGTGTAGCTTTCTTATGCTTAGGAATAGTATGCAGAATTTCTTTTGCCTTCCATGAGTAATATGGGTAACAACACAATGTGTTTCCCCAAAGCAAGAAGTAGGGCTTGGGCTTAGTCTTATTGAGGGAGTTTATTAAACAGGGAACTGTACAAAGGAATTCCTCAGTAGCTGATGAATAGTCAGAGTTAACTTTGAATAAACTACTAGGGATAGTAAAGCGTGATGTTGCCTTTCTTTGCTGTGATTAACCTGTATATTTAGATCTGCATTCTTGTACTATATTTGTTGTAGCTTAAACTTCTACATGTGGAAATCTTTACAGATTTCATGTTGGTCTGAAAATAGTTTTGCGTTTAAGGAGGAAAAGTAATGGCCAGAGTTTACCTGAACACTCGCTTACCTGTTACCCTGTTCTGTAATTTTTAGAAGATGTGAGGAATAATGTTCTTAATATAAGAAATTAACTGTGTGCAGAAATTGGTTGCTGATGGTTTTCCATCTTATAGTTACGAACCTACTTCTGGTTTGGTGTCATCAGTAATTCTCATTAGAGGACAGGTGTTATTTCTCTTAGTAGCCTCTCAAAAACTCGTCATTCCAGTCTATTAACAACTTCCAGTTCTTTTGTTTGAAAGACAAAGTGAAAAGTCTCATTTCACTACAGCATGAAACTTGGTTTGCTTGTAGAGAGACAGGCACAGGAGCAGTTGACATAACCATTAAGACACTTCACAGAGATTATAGGGGTAGATTTTTGTGTTGTTGTGTTCCTTCAGGAACACAAGAAAAGCAGTGCAATCAGAGTGCCAGTCTAGAAAAATATTAGTAGGATAGATACAGTTTAAGCCCAGAAGGGTGGTTTTTTTTTTCCTTCTCTCCTGTGGGTATATAGAGGTTTTTAATGAAAACACTGAAAATTCTTGACACTGGGGGAAAAGATTTTTTTTTGAGGAGTTTCTCAGTTTAACCTCTCTGAAGTTCTTGATATAACCTTGTAGAATGAATGAAGTGATACCAGTACGGAAAAGGGAAGAGTACACCAGTTCCTTCAGCTGCACATATGTACAGTGTTAAATATATGGCTTCAAGAACATAGCGCTTTTTAAAATGTGTTTCTAAACCAGTCTGATGAATAAAACAACTCCAGTTATGTATATTGGGGGCAGTCGATTCATTAAGAAGTGAAACTTTCCACATTCATCAGTAGAAAGGTTGGTGCCTTCTTCTCAGATACTATTTCTTACTCCTGTTTGATCAGGCTGTTTGTGCAGAACCTCACAAGTGGTTGTTTTCCTGCACCCAGGCACGAAAGCTTACCTGCCCACAGAACTATTGCTGGTTATTCAGAAAAGAATGTGAGTGCCATTATTTTGTTCCTCCTGCGCTAGATTTTTCTAGAGATAGGCTGAATTCCAGGAATCCTTCTGGCACACCTAGATAAAATTTTGAAAAAGCGTTTTTGGCACTTGTACAGCATCCTGTTCCTGGGCAAAGCTGGGAGCTAATTGGGTGTATAATTACCTCCTGTTAGACATTTAAGCAACTGATTTTTTATTTTTTTTCCTGAGTAGTAGGGAACCTTCTGGATACTAACGTTCTGCTTCTATCATAATAACTAGATAAAACAGTCCCTCCTACCTGATTTTTACATGGGTTTAATTATGCATGTTAAATAAAGTTTTTGAGAAAGTGATTGTTGTAGGAAAGGACTCCTTTTCCAGCCTCTGTTTTCCATAGGTGAGTGTTTTGTTGTTAAGATCTTAAGGTTCTGAACAAATTATAATGCAGACAGCATTTTCTCTGATTTTACCAGGATGACTTTAAGGTCAAATGAAATGAATTGAAACTTTTGTTTAGTTGTCATTCCTCTGTCTTGTATCTGTTTTCTGGGCAAGCTAGCTGGGAATATTGCGTTTCAGTAACCACACGTTTAGGTTGTATAAAGACTCTGGTATGAAACCAGGCCTAAAAATCAGCTCAGCAGTCCTCAAATTATGACGCTGTTTTTCACATACCAGCTTTACATTCTTTTAAGTGTTGCATAGGTGGCTCCAATGTGAAAACTGTTTATTTGACGGAAGGTAGCTTAAAGCTATGAGCTAAAGAAGAGCATATAATCCAATTTTAGATGCGTAAGTGATTTAACTTATCAAGAATTGCAGGTATGTTCTGCCTTTCGTGTTAGTTTTTTAGGAGAATTGTTGAGCCTCAGTTGTGAGGGAACTTGTCAGTTCCTGGCAGATTCTGGTACTATTTGCTTTATGGAAAAAATTCCAATTTGCTCTGTTATGTCTATTTTTCTGTAGAACTGTGCCAGACATGTAACTGCTAAAGATGCAGAAAAAAAAGTCCACTATGTCTGTTTTCTTACTCATTACTTTAAAACATTCATTTGGAAAGCACAGAAAGCAAAAGCATTTTTTTTTTTTGTTTTTTTTGGTTTGTCTTTTAACTGGAAAGTAGTTGATTATGAGGAACGATTATCTGGAATGAGAATGTTTTCACCCCAGCCTTTTTTCGGCTTAATAAGGTAGTTAATTCAAACATACTTGATTGTTGTTTGTGCTTGTTATTCACTTGTTAATGAAGAATAATAAAGTAGAAAGATCTTCTGACTTATGTTTTCCAATATGATACACAGTTACTAAAATTTTTTTCTTCACTCCTAGGCATTCTTTGGTTTTTATGGCTGTTTATGTTTTTGTTTTAATGGGGGAAGGAGAAGAAACCAATTGTTCTTTTTTTTTTTTTGTTGTCTGTGGTCTGGTGAAAGAATGAGAAGATTCTCAAAAATAGGAAGGTATCTTCTCAATAAATGAGCTGGAACAGGAGATGCTGTTTTAGAATGAGAAAAAAAGCAGACCTGAAGAGAAAGCTAAGGTGCTTGTGCTGGGGAAGTTCCACTGGACCAGGGACTGTGTGGAACAACCTTATGAACTACTGTGCTAGAACTTGCATGTTGTTAAATCCTAGAAGTTTATCTGTAATATCTCTCTGTGTGATTCTGCGGGCCAGTCACTCAGAGTGGAAATGCAAAGCACAGTACCAAAAGCAACCATGTTCATTCCTTCTTGGCTGCTTTTATTTTGTCCCAGTCTGAAATAGGGGGAATGAGGCATTAGTAAAACAGCCATTATATCCCTCTCCTCCTATTGTGTATTACAAACTGAAAGCAGGGCTGTTTGTTTGTTTGTTACTCAGGGTTCCAGATGAATGCATCATCTTGGCCAACGTTTCTCTTAAGAACTCTCAATGGAGCCGAAATGGCACCTGCAGCATTCTTTAAGAAGGTAAGAAGAAAGGCACTTCTAGTAAACAACTTCTTATCAGTTGGTCCATGGTTACATTTTTTAGTGAGGATGCCAAGATGTTTTCTGCAGCACAGACAGGGAAGGCAAGACTATTATTTAAAATTACTTTGGACTGGATTGACAAGCTACAGAGCTAGACAGAAAGCAATCTGCTAGTAGTCCATTGAGATGGGCATTTCTTTTCCTGAGCTGAGACTTCAGAGTATGGTGCGTTATTTAGAAATATTGTGTTTGCTCATTTTTTGTCTCACAGATTTTAGATACAATGTGAATCACATTTCTTAGCAGCACTGTACTCGTGACTGTGCACAGGAGTTAAGAAAAAATAATGGGGAATGAGAACTGTTGAAATACGGTGGTACTTGGAAGGGTCTTGTTAAACATTTTCATTGGGCACATACTTGTCATTTAAAATATAGCGAGAAAGTAGTTGAAAATAGCGGAAAAAGCTGTTCAATTTTTTAAATGTGACTCTCAAGTAAGTTACCATGAAACAGGAAAAACTATATAAAACCAACAGTAAAATTAAAATGACTTTTTGGTTCAATTTTTTGTTGAGGTGATAAAACCCTGCTGTCACATTCAGTGTCTTAATTTTGGATACTGAAAGTGATATTGACAACTATGTCAGCAAATCAAACAGTTGGGTTTAGACCTGCAATCACATCACTTGATGTTAACTTCATATAATTTTTTTAGATAAGATTATATAAATTTTCTGAGGTGTGATGAGCTATACTTCTCTGGGCTAGCACATTTGAGAGGGGTTCGAATAATAAGGTTCTTGAAGTGGTGATTGGTGTTCTGTTGGATCACAGCTCCTGCGGTGGAGGTACACATATGCTGGTCACATACACTTGATTTTTGTTTTTCTTTTGTCCACTTGGAATTGGTCTAAGGCCAACTGAGTTAGCAGATGCCTATAAATAATGTCCAGTGCTAATGAATTTTTCATGGATTAATTGAGAGGTAAAGCTTTTACCAGACAGTTATCAGTCCCCAGAAATATCCATGCTCTGCAAACCTGCTATTCTTTATTAGCATGTAATAATTTCATTTTATTGTCTTTGCTGTCTTGCTGCCCAGACATAATGTATTGGGTGCAAACAATTGCTTATGTAAATACTTTTAGCAGGGTCTCTCAGTCATAGAGAATTTTGCTAATAATCCCAGCTATCTTTGTGGGAATAGAATCTAGATTTTTGTAATACAGAAAAGGCAAAATTGCGATATATATAAGTTTCTTTGAATGTCTGCCATAACTTTTTGAAAATAGTGAGTATAAGTAGTAAGGATGTTGAGGAAAAATAAAGGGTTATTGTTGTGTTTTGGGTTTTTTCTTTCTTTTAAGAGGCCATGGAAATACAGATATTCTGCCACTCTTATTTTTGTAGGAACCACCGAAACCTGTGCCAAACTGCTTTAAAATTGGAATGAAACTTGAAGCTATAGACAGAAAGAACCCATACTTGATTTGCCCAGCAACCATTGGAGATGTTAAAGGAGATGAAGTTTTTGTTATGTTTGATGGCTGGAGAGGAGCATTCGACTATTGGTGCAGATGTGATTCTCGAGATATTTTCCCAGTCGGATGGTGTAGCTTGACAGGAGATGCATTACAACCACCAGGGAACGATGGTAAGATGACTAATAATATCGCTTAATTATTTTTCTCCTCAATTACAGCAGAATTTTAAAAACCAGCTGGCTGTATGCAGATAACACTGAAGATTTGATTTGTGAGTAGCTGATGAGGATGAAATGTTGTTGAATTTACTTTGTGTAGTTTAAAGCTAACAGGAATTGCTGGGAAACAATTTTTGCCTGTTCATAGTAAATCTGGGAACATGCTTTATGTAATACTATCAGGAGGACTTCTGATGATCTCTAATTTTTGTGTGCTTATGAGAAATCTTGGACTTAGACTAGATTTGCTGTTTGTGTTATTGGTAAACACCCTGGTTTGATGATACTGGCTGCCACAGCACTTTATATTAAGCTAACTGCTAAGAAAGTAGTATTTGCTTCTGTAATGATTGAAGGTCTAAACTATGTATTTATTGTTTCTTCCTTCATACTCACAAAATTCTGTCTTGAAGCTGCCTATTCTGAATGCTTTGTCATCCTCTTGCCTTTAAGGATGTTTGTTGATTGGATAATAGTGTCCCTTTAACTAATGGTCACTATGCTTTATAACATACAGCTCTCTACCTTTGAAAGAAGGGAGGTGGCATTAAGAGGGATATCCTTGAATGTAGTCCCTTTGCTACTTGTCACGTTTCTGTAGTGTAAGGCTTTTCTGTCAAACTGTTTGAGCTTTTTCTATCCTCATCCCATAAAATGTGTCAGGAAGAGAGATTTTTAAAGAGGGAAAACATATTTTAATTAATTACTTTAATGTCATTAACCAGAATAATTTGTTTTCAGTGAAAATTTTCACAGCTGGTGTTAGGTGAGTAAGGAACAAGTACACTGGTGTCACAGAACTCCCACTGGAAGTACCAAAGGAAGAGAAGTAGGAAGGCAAGAAATCAGTCATGTTTTCTGCCCTTTCCATCCCCGTTGCTTTTCTCAGTCTTTTGCCAACAGATCAAGAACTGTATGGAAAATCCAACTGAAATTAGTTAAGGGTACCTCTGCATCCTTGCCCTCACCTGCCTGTCTGTAGTTACTGCCAGTGGTCATAGTACTTGGAATCGAGTTTAGTCCGTTTTGGCAGATTTCAGCAAGGGAGCGAGTCTGTGTGTAGCTGTACTGACCAGGATGATCTGCTGGTGCAAACCTGCAGTGGGAGGGAAAGGTGAGGATTATCTACATTTGATCAGAAGTCATCTAGTAGGTACCAAGCTGACCTCAGTCCTAATGTTGCAGTGCTCCCAATCTCTAAAGTGTCTTTCTCAGCTTCTTCAGAGAGTTGACCTGGTCTTGAAAGATCATGAATGAGTTGTCTTCTTATGGTAAGTTAATTATTTCTTTAACATGTGGGTGACTGTGCACTAGAACAGATTGCCTAGAGAGGTTGTGGAGTCTCCCTCACTGGAGATGTTCAGGAGCCATCCTGTGCAATATGCTCTGGGATGACCCTTCTTGAGCAGGGAACTTGGACCAAATGACCCACTGTGGTCCCTTCCAACCTTGTGATGCACAAAAGGGGCTGTGTAAATAAGTGGCACCGAATTTTTAGGAGGTATTTTTGTGACAGTTCAGATTGCTCAGTCCAATGTCGTCTTCTGGAAGGAAGTATTATTAAATTGTTTAGTCTACTCCAGTTTCACTGCTGACAGCCAACAATACTTTGGGGTAGTATGTACAGAATTTTCCTTGCCTGATTAGTGCCTGATAGAGCTCAAAGAATTGTTTGACAATTAGTTATTAAAGCTGATTGTGTAATCCAGTTGTTCAGGTAGTAAACCAAACAAAATATTTGAGTATGTTCAAATTTGCTGAAGACTTGAAATACCTACCCAGGTAGGATATTATTGCTTTGTTATGAAAAACAAAAACACTTCAGGCACTAATAAAACCTGAAGCAAGATTCTTACAGACTTGTAATGAAAACTGAGAGGTTTGGACATGTGATAGAAACTCAGTGCAGAGAGGTGCAGGCTGGAGATTTTTTGGTTTTGATTCTAAAAGTGAGTACAAAGTTAACTGCAGTTCTGTTGAAATTGTGCGCTTCTTTTTTCACCAATCTGAGCATAAATAATTTGTTATTTCTGTTTTGCTTTGTATGCTTATTTTTTTTATGCTATTTGTGCATGTTATACAGACTTGTCAAATTTACATAGCTAGATGAAATAGTTTTTGCTCTCAGGTTATGTTTTTCACTGTTATTTGATCGCTTTTGAGCCACTGAAGAACTGTAATGATAGTCCTTTATTGAGATGTGAGTAATAGCTTCAAGAAGAGCGTAACCAAGTAATTTCAATGCAGTAATATGATAATGTTGTCGGGATTCTTCATTAAGTCACATTAACATTGACTACTCCTGTTAAAGAAGAAAGTATGACATATCCTATATTGCAAGGATTCTTTGGAATATTACAGCATTATTCTGGAATTTTTTCCTGCAGGTTACTTTAGTATTTCTGCCTTAAATTTCCTTAATAGAAAGTGAAAAATAATTGATTGAGAGTGACTTAAATGTCAGAGTGAATATGAGAAATATTCTTGATTTTTGTAACTACCTTTCCTGAAAGCATTTAAATGTGTGAAATCACTACTTAAAGAGCTTAAAAAAAATACAGAAACCTCAGATTTTAGTGCACAAGCAAAGCCAATACCCTACAATCTAAGTATGAATGCAATAAAGGATGCTTTAAATTTCACCCATAGCTAGGACAACAATTTCCTGCCATGAGACATATTTTGGGGACTAATGTAGCCTTTAGAAAGAGAGATGAAATGCAGCAAGAGGGACAATATGAAAATTAGCAAAGATTTTATTTTAGGTCGTTACTGTCTTAGCCTTTTAGGATGCCCAGAGAGAACGTAGGACCTCTACCATGGCGAGTGTTTAAACACTGGCTTCTTGGATGTGGCTGACTTTATTCAGACCAGATTACATGGTATATTTGCTCTTCATAGCTGTATCTTCTGTAACTCTCATTGGTATTAGACAGATAAACTCATGAACTAAGACACAGTTAATAGAAGATGATGTAGAAAAGGTAGTTGAGAAGTTGTTTTAGACGAACTCTCATAGAATCATAGAATTAACTGGGTTGGAAGAGACCTCCGAGATCATCAAGTCCAACCCTTGATCCAACCCCACCATGGTTACTAGATCATGGCACTCAGTGCCACATCCAACCTCATCTTAAACACCTCCAGGGATTCAAGCCTTAATCTTTGTGTTTTTTGTTTTGTCTTTGGTCCTTACCAGAAGATGTGACTTAAGTGGACCTGGCTGGATGTCAGGGTATGTGTACAGTGGTGTGAAATGCAGCATTCAGTATTTATACTGTCAGAAGCTGCGCTTCGCTAATATTGTAGTTTGTTTCACTAGACATATCTCCGATAGTAGTAATTTGTTGTGTGTGGTTTGAATTCATTGCTTGATGTTGGCTTGACCTCCTGCCTCAAGGTTAATATTTTAAGGATGCAGTAGGTTATTTTCAGCGTCAAGTTATTTTCTTGGTCACTTATGTGCTTTTAGAGATGACATGTCACCATAAACTTTGTTGTGAACTATAGCAGGTGAAAGAGTTTGATGTGATAATGTCTATACTGGACCAGTCTGAAGGACCTTCTGTTCTAGGAGGCTTTCTTCAGCACTGGCTGAAGGAGAGAAGTTTGCAGAATTATTCCTAGTACCTGTACCTGTATAACTCAGCGTCTTCCAAGCCCGGAATAATGCTTTTATGCTGAGTACCTCCTGGAAGAGTTTGATCTAATCTGTTCAATTATATATTAGAGCCATCAGAACTTCTGGCACTTAAAACATTCTGTAGTAAGGAGTTCTCTGCTTGAGTGTATGTTCTGTGGAAAAGGAAATATTACTGTTTCTTGCTGGTATTTTTATTTGTTGTCCTTGGTTTCTTGTACTTCCACTACTTGTACAGGAAGATTTTGCTTTTGTAGGTCTGGGATTAGTTTTATTCCCCTAGTCACCCGTGTTCTTCTCCACTGTTTCCTTTTCTTCTATGGCATTTTTGAGCCACTGGAACCAGAAATGCACAAGGTATTTAAACTTAGGGGCATAGTGGTGGCTTCTGTTATGTTTTCTGTTCCTTCTATGATTACTTGTGAATTGGTATTGGCAGTCTTTGGACCATTACTGAGCAATGAACTGATATGATGTGCTTCCTTGAGTGAGTATGAATGCAGAAAACCATTGTCTTGTTGCTTTAGTATTACCTTCTGCGTTTGGTCATTCTGGAATTCAGTCATCTCTTGGGTCCATAATAACTTCTGCTTTTGATATGGTTTAAGAAGGCTTTTAAAGTTTGTTATCTTTTGCGTGGGTTTTTTTATTCACTCTTTTTCTAGGTCAAATGTATTGTGCTTTTCTATTTAACCAGAAGAGATTGTAATTTTTACTTTACTCAGTTGAATAATAGAAAGCTATGCCTAAGAATATTCTTGTATTGCTCTGCAGCTAGTTGTGTCTGAGAGTTATGATTGAAGTAGGCGGCAGATGACTGGAGATTTTCAGAACAATTTCTATTTGCTGTTTCTGTATACATTTATTTTACTGTTTAGTTATTGTATGCAAACGGTAGTTACTTAGGCAACCCACCTTTTTTATTTAAAATACAAGTAAACCCATTTCCATAAAAGAGAAGAAACAAAAGAACAACCAGGGACAAGTCATGTGGGAAATGATAAGTAGTTTCACCTGCAAAGACTGATTTCAGTATGAAGTAGTATCCATCACTGAGATGTGAGCAGCATCTGGAGAGGGATCGGTTTCTATATATTCATGATCCCCACGGCCTTTTGAAGCTGGATCTTTGAAGGGTGATGGTGATGCAAGAACTCATAAAGGAGGAACCGCTCTCTGTGCTTTACAGGAGAAAATTTGGGGGACCAAAGGAAGACACTGAAGTAATTAAAACCCAAATGTGATACACTGACTTTTATCCTTAGCCATATTCCTTCTTTCACTCTCTGTCTCCCCCTCTTCCACATCCTGTGTTCCCTCATTGCTTTTCTCCCAATTCAGTGCATTTATTGTCTGTGAGAGCAATCTTCTTTCATTACGCTAATCAGCCTGTGATGCTAAAGGTCTCCTTCAAAAGCTGTCTGTAGTAATAAGAATAGCACAGGCTCAAGCAGAGATTTAAAAGTATCTTATTCGTCTGTTTTATGCTTTCTTATTTTAGTTTTATATAATTTTCAGTCGTGTTCTCAGTGGTTACTTTGGTAGATTTTACCAAGCTAGATACTGGAAATTGTGTTCTCTGTTACTGATGAAATTATGTGAAAACAGCTGTGCTGTATTTTTAGCTGAGTTGCACAGGATTGTGCAACATCAGTGTAAACTTAAGTACTGCCCTGTTTGCAGATGAAACAAAAGAAGTGCTAAAACTTCAGACAGAGCTAGTTAGGTCTGTGAAAAGACTGCTTGTTTGGAGTAGGCAAAAAAAATCAGATAAGCATGGTAATTAAGTTTCATTAAAGAAAAAAAGGTGAAATGGTACAATTCAATACTGCTGGAGGTTTCATTTTTCTGTCAGTGCAGCCAGCTTCTCTTCATGAGCAGGGCACAGTAGTTAAATCAGGCACATACAGTAAGCAGATTTATGCTGTCTTCAGAATTGTACATGAAAAAATCCTCTGTGCTTCAGGCTAAAATCTGATTTGCCACATTCTCTCAAATGTTAAGCTTTTTTATTTGATATTAATGTTTCTTGACATGCTGCAGCAAGGCCTGGATAGTGCTGCTACAGCGCAGTAATCACTTAAGAAAAAATAAGGATTTTGCCTTTCCCAAAGCTGTGACCTTACTGTATGTCTGGATCCCTCACCATCTTACCATGTTTATTTATAAGGTAGTTGTTATTTTCTTGGAAATTGGAAGTACTCCAACACATGTATTTTTGACTGCTAACATGGAATATTATTTTTTCTACTTGCACTTGTTCAGGTCTTATGGACACTGCAGGTATTTCAATATATTCAGAGCAGAAAGTTGTAGTACTGTACAGAACTCCTACCTGCAGCTTGAGTAATACAAGGCCCTACTTATATGGAGACTGAGCAGTTACTAACTTGGTTGTGCCAAACCACAGCAAGTGGTTGTGAGCGGATTTTTTCCAGATCTGTGTTAGTACGTATAAGCTATGTCTGGGGTATCAGTGCTGTCATTCAGATATGGAGACAAAGCAAGTTGTGGCATTGCAGTATCCATGCTGTATTTCTTTTTTTCTTCCTCTGAAGCTTGTTACATTTACTGTTTCATTTTGGGCCCGCCTTTCATACTGCTTCTGCTGTTTGGGGAAAAATAATGGCAAAACCAGGGCAGAATCAGTAATGGGGTTAAAAATCAGGTTTTTAAATCTGTACCTGAGTGTAGGCTTGGGCTTTGCTGGTCTTATTGCTAGATTCATCATCAGCACACTGACACTCTCTTCAGGTAACTCAGGTTTGTGCTGCTTTGATAGATTATGAGGTTTTTATTAGTTCTCTTGTTTTCCTTCTCAGATTTTTATCAACAAAATACAGTTGTTTTTTTTCATTTGGATTTGGTTTGGGTTTTTTTGCTAATGTGGTTGCAATGGCAGTGCTTGTTGATGGGTGAGACCAGGAAAATCTTGGTTTCTGGGCACTGACTGAGAGATCTCTGCAGGAGTCTTTCTTTTGTTTTGCTTGTACCTCCTTCTCCCACACATCCTCTGCCCCAGCTGAGCTGTTAAAAGTTCTTTTTTTTTTTTGAAAGTCATGTGTGTTAATTTGGCTAGCAGTGGGTTTTAATGCACCTTAAATGGTATTTTCACTGGTCAGTTCTGTAGAGGCTGTCTTGCCTATCTCTTGAAAATATGGGAGACTAGGGCTAGGGGTGAGGGACCGAAGGTGCTACAATGCTGCTGGGAAAGTCAGGAGGAGATAAATGCTTTTCCTTTCCTCCAGTTTTGTCTTGCATTGCTTGGAGCCCTCCATTTCACCTTTCAGAGCTGTAAAAGACTAAAATTCATGCAGAAAATAGCAAGAGATTTTTTTCTTTCTTTTATTATACTGGTAATAGAAACTAAAATCTAGAAAGAAGAAAATTGCAAGTTGTAGTGTCCATGTCTTGCCAAGGTGGATGTTGGAGTTTCCAAGTGCAGTGTTGCTTTTTAGATAGCAAAATAATTGCTTTTAACTGATTTTTTATCATAGCAACATATCAATTAATATCTTGCAGCTACCTCTTAATCAGAAGTAATCCAAACACAGATAGAAAGAGGTGGAATGTATTACAGATATTTATGCTTTTGTATGGCTCTCTTGTTGAATTGAGACATAAGGACATAAATTTTTATAATCCTTGGCAGTAAGCTGTTTTGCAAAATTGCTAATCTTTTCCACTTCCTTTGCCAGTTGTCAAAACTATCATGATAATAACTTACTGTATTAAAGAAGGTTAATTTTATAGTTAAAATTCCAGGCTAGAGCTCGAGAGATATGTTTCCATTACTTCTGCTGTGGAATGCTCACATGGATTTAGGGTAAGTTGCTTAATCTCTTTGCCTCATTTTCTTCAGCTGTAGATGAGAGAAGGACCTAGTTTTTATATTCTCAGAAGAGCATTCGATTTGTATATCAGTGGGGACATAGGGACAATACTGCAGTACAAATAGAATAATTTCTGTCCTGAAAGAAAACCTAGTTTGAACAGTGAACTACTGTTTTTACTGTCCTAATTGGTACCTTCACTTCAGGTAGCAATGCTGTATTTACAGAATGTATAGTTGAACTTCAGCTTTTTTAAGTCTTGTCTTGTAATTGCTGTTCTGTGGCACTTAACTGAACAGTAGATTTATAATGTTTAAATATTACAAATCTGAACCTTTTTTTCCCCTGCTTTCCATAAAAACATGGAGTGAAACTGTCACTGTGGATTATTTGAGGGAATTTTAGTAATTAGAATTGCATGAGAATTCAGGCTTCTGAGCTGTCATCTGTTTCATTCCCTTCCCAAGTACTAGGGGTTTCAGTAGCTTCAGATTTCACAGTTGCCTTAAATATCTGACTTATTCTGGCAAGAGTTCTTGGAGATAATATTCTGGGGTCAAATTTTGCAGTTCTGCCTGTGTCTGGGCAGTTTTTCTGCTTCTGCAAAGTAGAATTTGGCCCTCATGCGAAGTCTAATCTTTCATGTCCTTCTCATGCAAATGAGCTCAGTTGACTGCAGTGGATCTGCTTGTTCTAACTAGGGCTGAGTTGTGGCCACGCTTCTTTAGGCTGTGAGTTCCAAGATACGGGATTTGGGGTTTCTCTTACGTACAGTGGATACAAAGTCTGTAGGTGTTGGCATTCTCACAGAACCGTCTGGGAGATAAAAAAGGAGCATGTTTTGAAAGAGAAGCGATTGGAAGTATGAAAGCTGTTTGTGAACTGCATGAAGATAGTCACCTATAGCCCACACAAACACAGCAGTGTAACTATGGCTCTGTGAACTTTGAAATGCTGTTTTAGTTACTTCACCATAGTAATGTTAGCATGTCTGTATAGTGTGGTCTCTGCTATTTGGTTCTTGAGAGTGCCAGTACAGGTTTTGGGTGTAAATAAGATCCTTGGGAAGGAAAGCCATGCATCCCACTCCTGAAACTGGAGCAGTGGATATTTGTGTAGAAGAGCAAGATGACACAAATGCTTGATTTTGTTTGTGCAGATGAGAAGGCCTTTGTGATGCAAAGCAGCATCCTGAAAAGGCAAATGTGCTTTTTTGGTTGTAAATATCCCAACTAAATACTGCAGTAATTGCAAGCAGAGCTTGGCATTTTTCCTCTCTATTCTCTTCATCGTTATATTTTAACAAGTTCTCATGAGACTATTAAAACGTCTTAGTTTTTGGAACATGTGGCCATGTGGGGATAACTCTGTCTACAGATGCAGTGGGTTGGCAGCTTGATTTTGCATGTCTTTTCATTTCCCTCCAGATCCTGTGACCCGGTGTAACCTTTGGTCTCCCTCTGAAGGCCGGGGTGAAGGAAGTATGAGCAGGTGACTGATGAGCACTGTCAATACAGCCTGCAGACAATATGGGAATTACTTTAGCAGTCTCCCACTCCCTTGCGCTCCCCCCATCCTCTCTTAAATCAACAAATGCAAATAGCAGCCTCCTCATTTGCTGCTGTTTCCAGGAAGCTGCCCAGGGAGCATGGCCTTTGTTGCAGTCCTGCCTATTGAAAAAAGCAGCTTCAGCCGTAGGCAGAAGGAAAAATACCAATGGGACCCGATCCCCCCCCTTAATGGTTAATGCTGCTAATATTTGCTCCTCTGGCGTACACAGGTAGGAAGATGCTGGGCTAAGGTAGTACTTGATGCGTGTGGTTCAATAGTGCAGCCTGAAGTGGTTGCAGCTGATTGCATTGTTATCTTTGTCCAGTAAATGTCCTTCTGGAAGGGAATAGGGATTGTCCGGTGTCCCACAATTCATACCTGTGATCCTAGAACCCGTTGGCTTGAAACTAGCTGCGTATTTAACATTATTTGTGTCTTTACTATGTGAGAATAGGAATGCATTTACTAGATTTCAGCACAGGAAGAGGCACAAAGAATTTGTTCAACATTTCTTTACAAGGTCATGATTGTTTTGTTAAATGCATAGTTATGTGGCAAAAGTAAATAGCTGCGTTTTATATTGTTGTAAGCATAATACAGGGCACAATATGTATTACTGTATTGTAAAGCATACAGTTGATATTGTTTTGCTTTGCAGACATACAGCTTAACATGAGTTGCCTTTCAGCAATTCAGGGACATAAGAGTAATGCTGTGCCAGCATTTGGTTAAAATTCTGTTCATCTTGTTTTAAGCTGTCATTGCATATGAAAATACACTTTGGCATACATAAATAAAAGGAAAGTGATCGCTTTGCACATCCAGAAGGTGGTCCTTCTCAGATACCTAGGGAATATCATGTCTGTATTTGATGTATTAGGATTGCAACCAGCTATAATGAAGAGATTTTTTCTGAACTGCCGTTTAGGAATATTAGATCAGTAACCGAATCAGGCAAATAGCAATGTATGTAAATGTGCCCACGGCTCTAGAAATGTGTGTCAGGAGTACTTGTATTTTATAAGAAGTGTGGGCACAGTGCGTATTTCATCTTGCTGTGACATTTTCTATTGCAAATACTTAATAACTGTTAACTCCTGAGTAAAAATACACAGAGTTAAAGTAACAGTTGTAAGGCTAGATGCTGGACTGTTAAGTATCACTCAGAGAGCTAGACATTAAAACTGTTACTCAGTCTTTATACATGTTATTTTCTTAGGATCTCATTTCAAATTTATCTTTGTGTTTTATTTTGTGTTTTACTTTGTTACCGGAAAGCCTCAACATACTAGTCTTTTCAGAGAGGAAATATTCCAAATTCATAAAAATCCAGAAGTAGCAGTCCCCTGTGCTCCACTTCCAGTCCGCGTTAGTGCTTTGGATCAGGCACTGGTGACTGATGTAGTTAAAGCTTTCTTGAGTCCTAATTTGCAATACTTCTAAGTTACATCACTTTAGGTTCATAGTATTTAAGGTCATAGTAAATCACTTGAGTTTCACCATCAGCGAGATGCAAAAGGCTGTGGTAGGAGCAGGTTGATACTGGAAAGCTGTCTAAGTGCAAAGTCTTAAATATGTTGCGTGTTTCTTTATCATACTTCTCAACAAGGGTGGCTTGATGTCACAAAATTTCCTATTTTCATCTTCTACTTACCTGTTCTGCAGCTTGTAAAATCTGTCTGCCTGCCAGCAAGCAGGTCAACAAAATGGAATATTTGTTGGCCTTGTGGAATTAGTATTTGTTTTTTTTTAGCCACTATAGCATGGTGCGGTACATCTTTTCAGTGAGGTTATGTCTCCTTATATGTAGGTTCTGGCATATTTTTGGTGTTTTAATCTGTCCATTGGGTAGGAAATAGATAAAATAAAATCATTGTTGTTATTTCAGAGAACAGTGAATTGGATGGAAAAGACTCTTAACTAGGAAGTTCAATTCAGCGAAATCTGGTCACATCCTGCAGCTTCACACCAGATTATAATGCAGTCATATCATATGCATATTGGATCATATCCAAGTGGATCTCTATTTGGATCCCGTATTGAATTTGCGTTGGGATGGGAGAATCACCTGTTTCATGGGAGAAAACCGCTTCAATGTAAAGAATGAATAAAAATGATACTTTGTGTTTGATTTTTTGGAAGTCTTTCTTCCAAATGGTTTGAGGCAGAAATATCAGGGTATAGTTATGTGAACTTAACTTTCTAAACTGGCATCTCAGAGAAATGCTCATTAATGACTTTTTACCGGTCATCAGTTTTTCTTGTCAGTGGGCTGATTTTCTTTTCTGCACAGAATTGTTTTGCAGCACCCTAGAAGTTGTTGGCTTGTCTTGTAATTGTGGAAACTGCTCTTAGAGGAAAAGGGATGTATTACAGGCTATATAGTTTGTGGCCTTCTTGATGAAGGCCTTCTTGATGAATGGCACTTTATAAATATAATTAAATTATGGGAAGCATTTATAAGGTGAGTGGATTAATTATTTTTTCTTTTTTTTTTCCCAATTTTTATTTGAATGTTTTTCTCATAGGAAAGTTCCTCTGAAAGAATGGGTACAAAGAGTTCTCACTTTGGCTTCAATAGAGTTGCATAGTTTCATGCCAACCACTTAAGTTCAAAATACAAAGTATATTTATTTTACAAAGTAAATTGTGCAGTACACTTTTCTTTTTTTAAGCCTTTGTTAGAAAAGTTGGTTTCCATTGTTCATTTTGAGGTTTTCCCCCCTTCCCTTTTGTTTTTATTTTTCCTCAGTTTCCATTACAAAGAGCAGTGCAAAAATCCAATCTTCCCCTTCCAAAGTGACCCGGCGTTCAATGCAGTCTCCACAGAAATCTGCTCCAGTACCAGCACAGCGAGGCAGGAAACCAGGCCGGGGCAAACCCCCTGGACAGTCTGCAGTTCCCAAGAAGGGCCGGTCTCCTAAAAATATTCCCCTGACAAAAAGCACCTCTCATACTGAAAATCTTAAAACAAGGAAAAAAAGTTTAAAACCTGGAAAAAAGGTTAGTCCTTATCTACTACTTTACTTTATATTGCAAAATTTTGGAGTGAGTTTTTTTATTATTATCATTATTATTAAATTTTCTGTCTTCTCTTCAGCCTTCAGGGCTTTACTGTTTTTAGCAACTGATTAAGGAAAAAAAATCTAGAATAGCTATCCTGGAATATTTCAGTGTAAGAGTCTGTAGATTATTTTATTCCCAAACAAGGTTAGTAATTTATTTATGGGTGAGTAGTTGGTGTTGAAAAATGCTATTCTGAAGTAGCCATTCCCATTAAAATTACAAGAGCCAGGAAAGCCTTTAAGCTTTTTGGTCTGAGTTAGTTTATTACTGATCCATATATATACCATGTTGGGGTTTTTTTATTGTTTTGTTTTGGGTTTAGAAACCAAAGAATTAAGAACAGTAAGGGCATAATTTAGACTTCTTAAGCATACAGCTAGATTTGCCAAATGAATCTCATGGATACCCCTTAATCCAAGAGATACTACTAGCATGAAGCACAAAGCTCTTTCAGGCAAAGCATTTCTCTAGGTGTGGGCCTAATTCTGCCCTGGTCTGAAAGACACGATGCCTTTCTGCCTTTCTCCCTGCCAACCTGAGTCAGATCTGGAGTGTCGGCAGCTGCCTCCAGCTTCACCTCCAGTGGAGCTGTTTGATCAGGTACACACTGGCACTGCTGTACCCTCACCCCACGTCCCGCTCCCACGTGACGCCAGCGCTGCTGGGTAAACTATCTGAGGGAGATGGTTCAGGGAGCTCAACTGGTACACAACTAGCACAGCATCCATCCCTCTTATTTCCTTCTTTGTCTGCTCCACCCCAAAAAAGCACAAGTGCTACAGCTGCTGCAAGGAAGAATAGGATCACAGCAGTGCAGATTTTGGGCAATTTGGATTTCTGTGGAAGTATGATCTATTTTCTGAGGCTTGCTCATGCACAGCAGGCTGTCAAAGAGTAGCAGTCCTGCAGTGGCTTTCCTCAGGCAATTTACTCCTTCCTCCTTTGCATTAGCACTAGTGGGGAGGTGGGAGACATTGTTTTTTCTGGGGTTTTTTTGTGTTTTGTTTTGTTTTTTGGTTTTTTTGGGTTTTTTTTGGGTGTGTTTTCATTACCTCCCCCCCCCTCAAAGATTCAAAAAGTAGAAGTTTTGAGGCTTTTCTCCTTGAGTCTCTATCAGTGTGGGCTGTGGGATCTATTGCTAGTGATGTGTGGAAAGAGGTGAAGTAATGGCACAGGTGGGAGTTCTCCCTTCAGTGATAGTGGTGATCAGTGTAAAGTGTTAGTGAAGTAACATTATTAGAGCATTACCAGAACTCTCTAGTACAAAACTGGAAGCAGCACTTTGTTGAAATGATGACCACAAGATAAGAAATGATCATGGGAACCAGAAATTGAAAGCTGAGCATTGTCTCCTCTGCTGCCTGCGCCTTCCAGTCAGACATCCAAACTGGTAGGCAACTGATGGGATTGGTCTCCAGTTTTGTTTATCTCTTGCTTGGTGTAAAAAAGTGCATAGAGACACAGATTAAAGCAGAGAAAGGTGCTCTCATCCAGCCTTAGCCAGTGGGTGGGGTGTTCTCCACAGGTCTGGAGAGGTTTTAGAGTATAGCATTGAACACAGGACTGTCAAATCTTAAGGTCTTACTCAGATATGGCAGGATGCTCACTTTCATGTGTAAATTTTGTTCTCTTATTAAAAAGAAATCGAGAGGCTTTATCTACCTTTTGAAACAGTAGTTGGAGGTATCTTAGAATAGAAGCCTTAGAAGAGGCTTCTGGGCTCTAAACACTGGATGTCTGAAAGTGTCTGCTTGGAGCACTGCATTTGACACCTGGTCTGTGTGAGGTACCTGGGGGGAACTGATGGAGAATGGGGGTTACTGCTGGCACTCCCTGTCTCAGCGAGTGAACCTGAGATACATAGTGAAATCTGTACACTGCTGATTTCCTCTGTGGAACCAGGCAACAGAGTTAGTTTTGCCAGAGTTAGTTTGATGTATCTAATTTGTGAGTTTTACTACATTAACTTTTGCATTAAAAACTTGAAAAATTAGCTCCTTTTGAGAATTCACAGAAGGTTGTTATTGCTTTGGTACGTGGCTAAATTGCCAAGATGTTATGCATATGTGCAAGCTTTTCTTTGGACTATTACACCTGTTAGCATAAGGATAAAGAGGGAAAATGGAACTTTGTGGGAATTGTGCACAGACAGGGTGTATCTGACATGGAGTGCCATACAACCTCACAGGACATATGCAAATGGTATGTGCCTACAGATTTGAAAGTGCCTTTTTTTTCTTTCTTTTTTTTCCTTCCCCCTCAAGACTGGTCCAAAAAAAACTCCTCCAGATTTTAGGCTGAATAATTGTGCTTCAAGTGTGAGCTGGCTGTGTGGTAGTTCAAAACGTCTGTGTTTAGGGAGATGTGTCTATGCATGTTACTCTGTAGAGTTGTTTGAATTCCTTTGCTCTTTTAGGTTTGTTATGCTGCAGTGTTTATCATTGTGCAGATATTAACTTTTATTATACAGCTAGGAATGTTGAGCTCTTGCATCATTTTTCTCCTTTATTTATATTTTTTCAAAGCTTCCCTGCAAGCATGAGATGCATTCTGGATTTTGTTTTCCATTTGTTCCTCACAGTTTGCACTGTATGTTTTTACTCTGTCATAATGAAGAAGAAACCTCTTTACATCTCTTTCATTATATTTTAAAAGTACACTTCACATAACAGTGCAAAGAATTCCTTTCAGAATTTCTTGAGGAAACAGCTTGGTCTGAGTGTGTGTAACAGCCCTAAATTCAACCCCACAAAAAAAAGTTTTTAGGTGTCAGGGTAAAGCCAGTGAAGTTGGCTCAGTGGTACCGGACTGTGAGCAGTGCTCTCTGCATGCAGACAATGCTGGCAGGAGCCAGCCAGCAACAGCCAGACCAAGGAACTGTGCTGAGCCCTGCTGGGAACACGGCCCACCTTGTGAAACACCATTTGAGCTTTGGGCTCACAGCTTGCTGCTCCTCAGTGTGGGACACAAAATGAGAGCCTCAGCTGAGCAAGCGTAACGTGCTGTGTTTCCTTCTGAGGGAGAAGGTAGGAAATGTCCGGCTGGCTGGACTACACTCATGTGTTAGTGTGGAGAGCGGAGGGTTCCTCCTAGTTTAGTGTTTGTATTTTGTTTACATGGCTACATTTTTCCCCATTTCCTCATCGTTCTCCTTAACTTGACCCCCCATAATTTCCAGGATGGTGATGGACAACTGCTGCCCCTGCTCCAGGGGGCCTTCAGGAATATTAGTTTTCAGATTAAAAGCTGAGTCTTTCCAAGTCCATTTTAGTTCTCTGTATTAAGGATGGATAGAGACCTTTCTGTCACCCAGTGTTAAGATTCCTGGCAATTCCTGACAAGTAATATATCAGTACTTGGTTCTGTGTCTGACCCTCATCTCATCTCATTTACAATGCAATGCCAAACCTTGGCAGTCTATTCCTTATGTTCATGGTGATTCCACCAGTGCCATATTGTCAAGCACTTTCTCCAGCGAAACCTATCTTCTCTAAACTATAAGGGGACCAGAATTTTTCTATAAAATGGCTTGGATTTCAGAAAGAAGTTAATTTATTCTTTATAGATATTGTGAAGAAGTTAAACACTACTTTTTTTAGGAAAGTGTATATTTTGATTGCTTTCTATATTGTTTTTAATGCATTATTTGGAAAATATGCTGCTTTTAAAAGTGTGAAGGATGAATACTGCTAAATAGAAGAGAGCTGAGCCTCCCTTAGTGACTTGACTAAATTTTTACTTTACTATTTATCAGTTTTAATAGTAAATCCTTATCACATGACCACAAGTCTCTGCTGCCGTCAGCACTATCAAGACCTTGAGCAATCTCCTATATTCTTAATATTTTCTAGGTGAGAGAATGAGAATTTAATCTATGCTCATGTGAGAATAAGTAGTGAAGGGACAAGTGATCAACTCCAATTTATTCTTTCTTTAATTTCCATGTATTTCCATAGTATGTCAAACCACATTAAAAAGGTCTTCCTTTTGCATACCTCTTTTCTAAACCCCAGTCCAAACCAAATTACAACAAAATTCTCCTTTTCTCAGGTGAAAAAGATAATGCACACCAACCGATTTTGAAATGTCTGTGCTACAAACTGTGGTTGTCTGTCATATGATAAGCTTCAAATAAGTTTGGTTTGGGAAAGGGAAAGGTTTTGGCAGCAACATGACTGGATTGTAATGACAATTTATTTGATACCTTGCATGAAGCACCAGTTCCTGAAAGTGGTTACTTGAGAATTCCAACTCCTTCAAAACAAGCTGAGAGAAAATAGAGGTGCACTGTGATGTTGATTTTCAGATGTGACTCAGGTTTTTTATGGTAATGTATACACAGCTCAGCTAATTACTTGAGCTGTGATAAACCCAGGTGATTGGAAGGGCACGGACAGGGAAATAATCGAAAACACCTCTTCCATGCTTTGTAACACTTAGACTCCATGAATTTATATAGAAGGCTTGCTCTTTTCCCATTTTTTAGATAAAGGTGTGTTCCTTTATAAGTCATTTATTTTCCACTGCGTTACTAAAGTAGCTGCAAATGCAAACTGGCAGTTTCTGGTCTCCCTTTTCTGAACTTTGCCTTCTCTGCTGTGTGTGATACTTGTGTAATAAGGAACCACACAGATTCATGAAGATGGTAACTGATAGCAGAAAGATTTTGCAGACTTTTTAAAAAACATTAAACATTTTGACTTTGGTTTTTTTCTCTAAACAGAAAAAAGTCTTGCCAGGACAACCGACTCTTGCATCTCCTTCTCCTCAATCATGTCCTGAGGGGAACAATGGCACTACACAGATACATAAAGATGGAATTAGTTTGTCTGGTGCAACTGCAGCAGTTATATCCACAGGTAAAAGACAGAGAAAAAAATGTTTGAAATGCCTTCCATGTCAAGGAAAATACTAGTGTCATTTTATGGCAATTGTGCTGCAAACTTATTACTGTAAACCATTTTCCAGCTACCTTATTTTGTAAAGGTATTTGTAGGAACCAGAGTTAGTTTACAGAACTAGTATTTTGATTCCTGCATTACAGCAATAAGTGCTGGGGCACAGGGGCTTGTTGATAGATCTGCTAGACCTGGCAGTTTGTTCCTGTCTGAAGAAGGAAACTGTACAGTTCTTTCATGTCTGTCCCACTGCCTAATGTATGAAATGGGAATAGATGTAACTATGGTATTCTGATATCATGCAGGCTGTACTGTAATATAACAAAATGGAGATTTTATCTCTGTATAGCCTTACATGAAAAGAAACAACTCTGTTAAAACCCAGTAAAGGCAATCAGAGGGAATACATTCCTCTTCCCTCGTGTTTGCTTTTTTTTCTTCTTCTTTCTGAAAAGAGTTGGCAGAAAAGAAATAAGTTAGTAAATGAACTAACCCACTGAGGAACTGGTAACTCTATAGTGAAACAATTTGTGTTGTCACCTGAAATCTCAGAACTTTCTAAAAACTCCATAAATTATGCTAATTTTGTTTGGATGCCTTTTTACAGAAGGTGCTATAGAAACTATTTTTCTTGATTTGTAGCTTTGATTATTTGTACAAATAGGTTTCCTCCAATTTGCAGACATTAGAGAGTAAACAGATATGCATGAGGACTCCTGTGGAAATTACTTCGGTTTTAAAAGTCCAGGTTTTTGTCTAAGCGCAAGTCATACTACAATTCCGAAAAAGCCAGTCTTTTGTGTAATAGAATGTTTAGATTGTTTAACCACCACAGAGGCACATTTCTTTCTTTATTAAGCTATAATAATGTCTTGGGTGCATTTTTTGTTATGTGATAGTGAGGGTGAACAAGAAAAAAGAAATCATCAGTTACATCTTTTTCCCGTGTTTTTCTGCCTTGGCAGTCTCTTTGGAAAACAATTTCTCTTTAAAAAGTAGTCTCTTTAAAAAGTATTTTCAAAAGTCCTGCATGATTGTTTTGTGCTCAGCTTTAAACCACCTTACAGTGTTTCTAGACAAGCGTTTGTTTTATTTAGCATAGAAGGCCATGTTGCAGTGTGGAAATCATATGTGAGGAGTTTGGATCTCGAAGGCACAGGCCTTCAGCAGCCACTGTGTGTGTATAATGGTCCTGTGTGCCTGTATATGTCAGTGCCATGTGGGTGCTTCAGAATGAGCATCAGTGGTGGGTATGTAACATAGGGCTGTCTTTGCAGCTTCTTAAATAGGAGAAAATTTCAGCAGTAAGACCAGCTTTTAAGAATTGTGTCTTGGTAGTTTGGAGTACCTGCCAGTAATTCATACTTTATTGGAACTAGCGTATGAGCAGAGATATCAAAATGCAAGTCTTGTTACATTAGTGAGAGAAGGGCTTCAGAGAACAGGAATAAAAAGTAGGTTTAGGACTCAGGCAGGAGAACCTTGGTAGAAGAGCACTTTATGCATACTCTGAAAGTACCTGTGCATGTTCAGCTTCTTGAATTGACCGGCACATCTTTTCCTCAAGGTTAAAACTAAAATGACACTTTGGAATTCTGACTTGGAAAAACGTCTTGGTTTCTTGGCAGTAAATATGGCTTGTCCCTTTTCAGTGTGCGTTTATGTCAACAAACATGGAAATTCTGGGCCTCACCTGGATAAGAAGAAGGTTCAGCAGCTTCCAGACCACTTCGGACCAGGTCCTGTCAATGTGGTGCTTCAGCAGGCTGTACAGGCTTGTGTGGATTGTGCCTATCAAGCCAAAACAGTCTTTGGATTTCTGAAATCTGGCCATCACGGAGGGGAAATGATAACTGGTATGTGAAGATGCTTGGTTTCTTCTGTTTCTTCACTTGTTTTTGAACTTGAGGTAGGGCAGAAGAACTGAAGTAGCTGAAATGAATTTATATCACTTTTGTAACAACACAGGCAAGTACATATATTTGTGAACTCCTTTACTATTGGTGGTGAGTGATTTATCTCACTCTGGGTTCAGAGTGATTTGAACAATTCTTTAAATTAGAATTTAGCAATAGCAATGTTAAATTCCATATGCACAGTACAGTTAGGTACTTATACTAAGCAGAGCTTGTGCACCTCATTTAGCAGCAGTAGCCAAACATTTGTCAAGTAAACTCAGTACAAGTGAAATAATCAGCTTTATTAATTCAAGTCATTTGCATAATCTTATCCATACTTGGTGTTTGTGTTCTTAATGCATTAACCAAGTGGGTGACAAGTCTCAAACTAATCTGTTTAGCTTCCAGGCAAGTGATTCCACATGTTAAAGTTGCTGCTGCTTCCCTTACCGCCTTCCCCAGAACTGTAGCAGGATCTTCATCCACCTGTGTCCCCTATTACGGAACAGGTTTATTTCTATTACATTTTGATGGCAGGTCTGTAGATAAATTATCTTTATATCTCAAACTGAATAGCTGCTCTTGACATTTTTTTCCTTCTAGGCTAGGAAATATTCTATGTAGCAGTTAGCACATCAATTTATAATTCCATCACTGGTGATAAAAAGACTTCATATTACTTTAATCTCTTTAGATTAACACCAGATGTGAAAGATGATTAGTGGAATAGAGGTTCAATTAAATACTCGTAAAGATGTTGCTGCGTAACAGTATTTAAAGAGCAGCACCCCAACCTGTGTAGAGCAGAACTACAGTAATCTTGCTTAGGCATCCCCAGGAGTTTGTTCACAAAATGGATGCTGCTTCTCAGCTGCGTAGTGAAGATTTAATGGCATTGTACATCTGTGGTTTCGAAACTGCTACTGCTTTATTTTTGCAATGTGTATGAAAGTTTGTTATATTATTAACACCTTGTTGTACCTAATTCAGACAAGTCAATTTTCTACAGCAAAATGCACCGAGATGTTAATTGCCAATATTCTATTTGTGATTGTTTATCATGAAGGACTAAATCATAGGCCAGTGGCAACTCTGGACTGTGACTGAGTAGTTGAAAATAATTATTTCAAATAGGAGAAAGAAATTTCAGATTTCTCATGTAGTTGTGGTTTGTTTACATTCAAAAATTCTATACGAAAAGGAAGTATTGTTCTGCATCTGGCTTCACCCCAAGGCTTGTATTCAGAGAAATCAGCTCTGCAGCCCTGTACTTGAGGAACCTGGTGATGTAGACTGCTCCTGAAGTAGAGTCCTGGTCCAGGTGATAGTGAGCCACAAGACCCCAGCGGGTTTCTGGTGTTCTTGAGCTCTTGCCTTCTCATTGGCTTGACAAACAGGTTGCTGAGAAGCAGGTGAGCAAACACTCCCTGTCACGGTATCAAAAATCTGTGCGTGATGTGTTTTGTGAACCACAAAATACGACTTAAATTAATGTAGCACGTTACAGATATTTGTGTGCCTGAAGTAAGGAAGAAGAGGAAAGCAACAGTAGAATAAAATAAGGAATTACAGAATGAAATTGTGAGAGTGTTTGCTTAGAGCTTTTCTTGATTTAAAGTGGTTTTGGAGGGTGGTTTGTTGTTCACATTTTGTTTGGGGTTTTTTTTAGACTGACAAGAAAAAAGGATGTTGCAGCAGAAAATAAAGAATCTAAATCTTTTAGGGAACTGATGCTTTCATGGCAAGTTTTATACCTGCCGTAGGAGGACACGGGGCTGATGAGGACATGGATAAAATAATCTTGCTAGAATTTGTGGAATAATTAGGGGGTTCCTTTGGTTCAGCTGCCAAGGAAATTAATGGTTTTGAATAAAATTGAATTTAGGATTTTTCCATCTTTTCTTACTCAAAGGCACAAACCCTTTTATTTTTGCTTGATGCATAAGGTTTCAATTCAGACAAATATAACTGAAAGGAAATTAAAAACTTGATTAGCAAGCCCATTATGGTGGTGGTGTCAGCCCCTTTTTTCTCCCTGTAAGCACTATGGTGCTTGATGGGATGAAATAGAGTGAGGCTCAGAGAAATTTTCTGAAGAGAGAATTAAAATCAGACTCTTGGATAAGTTTTATCACTATCAGAAAAACACATTTCTCTGGTAGTTTAGCTCTCAGTCTTTCTCCTGGCTTGAACCTGGTGTTTAAGACACACACAAGGTAAAGAAATGAGTATGACTCCTGGGGACTGGGATTGCACACACAAGCTCCAGTCCCTGTTTATATATCGTTAAAGGTTTGAGGTTATTGTACCTCAGAAGTACTCCTTTTAATTTTTTTCCCCTAACATTTGTCTGGGAAGAAAGATGCTCATATTGTCCCCAAGCAGAGCAGACAGTTGAGCCTTTGGATCTAGATCCCACACCCTTGGTTGGAGTTTTTATGGTTGCCCTTAGGTGTTCAGAGTACAGGGGAGCTGTGTTTGCACTGAATCTTTATTTGTGGATTTTTCCCATGGAATGTTTTGCTGGGGCAGTCACAATGCCTCAGCTGTTTCTTCCCTTATCCTCCTGACAACTTTTAAATAACACTGTTCTTTTCAATACTTCTTTTCAAAATGAGAAATTAAAGGGAATAGAATAAGTCTTTTCCCCAAAGTCATATAGGAAGATCCATAATGCTATTATAAAGCATTTTAAATTTCTGCTGTAGCTGAGTACTACCTTGCAGTAAATTTGTCAGGAGGTCAGGCTGTGCTAGGTCTCACAGCCCATTTGCTCTCCAGAACTGGTTGAGTTCCAAGCAAAAATTTGCCTTTGGAGACCACCTTCCCCAAACAGGATGTAGAGGACCTTGTGTCTGAGACACTGTGGGACTGTTAATCATTAGCATTTCATTTGAATGTTGGAGCCTGGAAGAATCAAACAGGCCGTGGAAACACTTTGGTCCTGTAGCTGTTAAACTTCAAGCACTTGCCTTGGTCAGTCTGTCCTGAAAGCAGATGGGAGAGGGAGCACGTTGTTGTTGATGCTAGCTGGTTAACTTGCATTAGCTCTAATCAGAAGCTTCCTTACATCAACAGTGTAAGGAATTGACACTTCAGATTTCCTAAGGAAGCCTAAAATATGCTAGGCTTGGGCATTTTCTTTGGTTTTGTGTGTATTATCTGTCTCTTTTGCAATACGATATGGAAATATTCCTTAATTCAGATCTGTGAATAAAGGCTTTCATGTCATTTCTGGCTTTTTTTTTTTTTTAATGCATCTGCTACCGACAAAATGTGATCCTTTAAAGCTCTGCTTATCATTTGGAAACTTATGTTAACAACAGAAACTGCATGACAGGCTGAAAACCGAGAAGACAAATTGATGCATAAACCTGGTGTTCATTGCCACTTCTTTTCAGCCCTTAGCTTAAGTTACAGATTTGTTCCTGCTTTGTTGTAAAGTCTTTCTAATCAGAAGTAACTAAAAGTTTCAGCTGATGTAATGGTAATTATTTATCTATATATTGGTAGTATTGAGCCTTTTCAAAACCTTTACTAATTTGCACAAAAAGAAATGTATCAGCTGCCACATTGTGTTTGAGGGGAAAGGAAAGAGATCAACCAGGAAAAGACACAGGCACATGTCCAGGCTCTTTGTAATCACTCAGTTTAAAAGACTACAGATTCTTTTGTGGCTGTTGTGGTATTTCTGCCACCTAGCTTCTGCTGAAATAAGTGGGAGCTTGACCACTGTAGTGCTGACAGCAGGGTAGATTTCTCTAGTGATAAAATAAATGACAAAACGTTTCTGTAATCAAAATTTCAATGGTAATGGATGCCAGCACATTACCACGAGTATGCTCCGTTCAGTTAGAAACTGAGAAAAAGAATCTTAAAATTGTTTCATTCCTTCTTTTTTAAAAAAATAATTGTTTGGGTTTGTTTTTTTTTTTTTAGCAAATATTTTAAAGGGTCTTTTGAGTGCTATCTCCTGCAAATAGGTTGTGGAAAGCTTACTGTTTTATAAGCAAGCAGTGGAAATTACACAAGGTTTTCATGGTAATGGAATAGCTGCAAGTTTTGTTATACTGGTGTGAATCCCAAATTATTTTATTAAAATCAGTTCCTATAGAGCAAATTTAAACTAACATGGATCCAGTGGAAGGTAGAATCAATCCTTTGTGTGTTTTTTTTAATTATTAGAATGATTATTTACTCCTCTCATGTCTTGTGTGGTTTAAATCAAATATGGATGTCTTCTCCTTTAATGATGGTATTTTACTATACTTCATGATGCTTGGGGTGTGACATAATCTTCTTATTCACAGCTTCCTTTGATGGGGAAAAGCATGCCATCAATCTTCCTTCTGTAAACAGTGCATCATTTGTCCTGCGCTTCTTGGAGAAGCTCTGCCACAGCCTGCAGTGTGATAATCTCTTCAGTAGCCAGCCTTTCAGCCCTTACATGGGATGTGCACATAGTCCTATGGAGTATGATAGGAACAAGCCAGGTACTGTTAATCACTTGCTGCTTTCAAGTGCTGGTATTTTTGAGAAATGTGGTGAACTTTACAAAATGTAAGTTTTCAGTCTGTCTTTCTGTGATGCGAATGGCTTAAAATTAATACACTTCAGTTCTTAGTGGATTGATTCCACTGTGGTAGTGCTTTGACAGTAAGGGGTAGCTCATACCACATGGACATAAATAATTTTGTTCAGCAAACTCCTCCTTGTAGGCAAGCATATGTACTTTACCACTGTGATACCACGAAAAAGATGAGCTCAAAACTTCACATTTTATTTGTTAAAAATTATGTTTGGATCATAAAATAAACTTACTGAAAGATACTTGCTGCCTATGAGAAGGGTCTTGCCCTGAAAGTCAATTCAGTCTGACCCTTCCAACATCAGCCAAAAGTCCTTTCTTTTCTCTTTATTCACCTTACTTAGGGATGACTCCAAAAATTTTACATTCTGCTATGTACAGTCCAGTCTTCTAGTAGAAAAGGGGCATTTTGCACGTGGCTGCTTGTGAAATTTTTCATGAGTCCAATATCTTTGCTGCGCCATGAACGTAGAGTGAAGGGGAGAGGAAATGACTTGCCCAAGATCTCACAACAGATTGTTTGCAGGACGTGGTATTACAAGTCCCAGGTCAGGAGTCACCTGAAGTCATAGCTGAGATACCTTGTTGTCAGGGCAATTTCAGGAGACTGATATTGGGAGTGAAGCTTCCTCTCAGCTGTCTGATAGTTGAGTCTGTTTCTGGGTGCTGCTTTGGAAAATAAGGATTTTTTTTTTTCATCTTTCCAAAGGAGAAATTATGTTTAATATCCTGTCATGTGAAAGTCATTAGTTTTAACTCTTTTCAGAAAAGTAAGTAGACAAGGTAAGGGTCAAGGTAATTCAAGTTAGAAATGACTGAGGCTGTGTGGCACAAGAAACTGACACAAGTAACCTGTGTGACACAAGTAACCTGGTGAGTGGCTTGAAGTCTGTCTTTGCTTGTGCCCCTGGACTTTGCCCATGAGCAGGTTTATGCTGGAATAATACATGGTGACTTTCCTCCTCACAGCCAAAGAAGAAATACCTGAAAACAGGAGTGCTAAACGATACTCTCAGGACTCTCCACCATATACTGCTCCTCTTTCCCCGAAGCTTCCCAGAAACGATGCTCATCCATCTGAAGGTAATTACATTATGTCGGGATTATATATGAGGATTATTTATGGTTTCAGTATTTCCAGTCAAAAAGGACTGAGTACAACATATGTGTCTGGTTTGTCTCTAGCCTTTGACAGGTCAGGGTGAAAGTATGTTAATTATTGATCACTGGCACAGATTTTGCACTTAGGGAAGATCTACTGCAAGTCACAGCAGTGCTTCTCCTAAACCCGCAGCCTTTTCTGCGAAGGGGCTCAGGCACATAGGTGACAGATGAAGCCCTCCTGATTCTTGTATGGCTGAAAACCAATTGCCTTGAAATGGGTTAGGAGATAGATTGAAAGCAACTTTTAACTCTAGGCAGGGGTCATTAAGTGAGTAAGGGTGCAGCTTGATTATACAATTTAGCAGAGTTTATGGCTACCTGCCAGGGACACTCCCCGGGCAGGTGGAGCTCGTTAGCCCTGTAAGGCAATCCACCTACGTTCTAAGGACCTCGCTGC
>JAWMRA010000001.1:99775165-99841336 GCA_035584735.1 Pseudotriccus pelzelni | reverse complement strand
GGGGGGAGGGATGTTTCTGTAAATACATAGTGCTTTTGTTTAATTAGAATTGTTGTAGATGTAGTTGTTTAGTTTTTATTTTTGCTAGTAATAAATCCTGATATTATTTTCTTCCCAATCAGATCTCTTTGTCTGCGTAAACCTTCTCTCGCCTTAGAGCAATTTGTGGGGGGTGTGGTAAAAAATTGTCCCTGGACAAACCCACGACAGACAGCAACAACCTAAACAATTCTGTGATTCAACCTAAACAATTTCAACTTAAACAATTCTATGGTTCTGTAATCCAGGGGGAAATTGGACTGAGGTCAGTGACCTGATATACCACTTAAGACATGCACAAGCCTATGGGGCCATATGGGATGTACCCAGGGTACTGAGGGAGCTGGTGGAAGTGCTCACTGAGCCATTTCCACCTTTTCACTCTCTAGAGCTATGTGAAAGAAGGTTGTAGGGAGGTGAGGATTGTTATCTTCTCCCAGGTAACAAGAGAGAGGATGAGAGAAAATGGCCTCAGGTTGCACATGGAGAAGTTTAGATTGAATATTAGGAAAAATTTCTTCACTGAAAGGGTTGTCAAACATCAGAACAGGCTGCCCTGGGCTGTCACCATCCCCGGAGGTATTTAAAAGGCATGTAGATGTGGCACTTAGGGACCTGATTTAGTGGTGAACACGGTGGTGCTGGGTTAACGGTAGGATTTGATTATCTTATTGGTCTTTTCCAATGTAAATGATTCTGTGATTCAATTCTGTGATTCTATTCTGTGATTCTCTGATCTTGCCTTACTGAATTCACTAAGTAGAGAGCTGGCTCTGTGAATGCCTTTATTCCCTCTCAGGATTATGCTGGCTGAGGACCAAAATACACTTAACAGTTCTTCATTGCACTCCACTTTTAAACGGGATTCAGCAGAGAACCTGAGACTTCATGAACGAAGTTGAAAGTATACTTGAGAAGCTTGCTGCTTCTTTTAGGAAAATACTCTTCCTTTATTTTTAATTGGGATTTGCCCAAGAAATTCTTGAAAATTTTCATATAAGAAGGGTAATAAAAAGCTTATTTCATGAACTTGTTTTGCAGAATATACCAGTTCTTATTCCAAAGAATATGCTGCTTCTCTAGCATATGTTTTATAACTTCACTAGAGTAATTTTCAAGATGGTAGTGTGGGGCTTACACTTCTGTGAACCTGTTAGCTATATTTTTCCAGCTCTTAACTCTCCTGCCAAAGCAGCATTTGTTTCATACAGATTTGTACATTGTGGTTCCAACTTCATTCTCATGCTGTTGCTTGGCCTGATGCAAACAGAGAGGAGTATGTATGATTGATAGAGAATGGAGTGGTGGTCTTGTTGATTTAGGATTTATTTTTTTTCCCCTTCACATAGCATTTTTCTCCCAGACAGACCTGAAATAGGTTGAACAGTAGTGGAATTTTCAGTAATCAGGCAAACCTGGCTCCTGTCTCATGCCACAGGGGAAAGGACTTGCTGAACTTCACTGATCTGGCTTAGAAACAGTATTGGTGGGCTCTAAAAAGTCGCAAGTCTTCTGAGTGGATGTTGTTTGTCTTTTGCAGAATAGAAATTAGCTGATAAGTTGTAAGAAGTACAGTATTGTTATACTCCCTCCATGAGATCTGATCTTTTTAGGGTTTTTTTTTGCTTGTTCCATGTGTTCAGTAACTTACATGTACCCTCAACTTTCCACAGTCTGCGCTTACAGACCCTGTGCAAAGAACTAAGTGTTTGTAGGTACAGGACTGGTCAAAATGTGTTAATTACTGTGCTGTACAGGGCAAGCACAGCCTTCTCTGGCTTTGCCAGTAATCTCTTCCCTTTTTAACAATGGCCCCTGTGTCTGAACCTTTCGGGATCCGTAGATAACAATTGTCCACTTGTTTTGTTTATGAAGTTAGTGACTCCCTCTGCTGTTTAGAACAATTTAAAGAATTGTTAGCTAGCGCGAGTTTTTTATTTGTATTAAAAATGTCTTGCAAAATAACTGTTACATAATATTAATAGTTAGCTTTTTAAGAATATGTTTTAAAATAATGAAAATTCTTGACTAAAATTATTTGATGTATCAGTATTAACACCAGACAATTTTATTAAAAAAATTTCCTTTGTCACTTCCCTGTTCATAGGATTAAATAAGTACAATTGAAATGATTTATGGAAGGCTGTCTCAAACTTGACATATTAAATATTTTGCTACCAAAAAGAAGTGTTTTAAAATACAGTAAGAGACCACTGATTACTTTAGGAGAAGAGTTAAACTTTCAAAAGCAGTGATTGCCTCACAGGAGATTTGTTAACAGGCTTACAGTCTGTCAGTATCTTCAAGAGAACATAGCAAGGTCTTGAGTAACAAATATATAATGTCCATCACTTTGAACATATTGATACTTGCTTTTTGTGTAGCAGAAACTTTGCATATAGAAGAAAACAGCATTTCCAAAGAACACCGATTTTCTGAGGACTCTATGGATTCTGCACTTAATTCTGTAAATCCATCAAGCCCAACCTGCCGAAATTCCACAGAGTACCGCACTGCAGGAAGTGCTGCATATTACAGAAATTCCCATCAACCAGCAACTGCTACCTCAAATTCAGCCCCAATCCTGCGCAGTCTGTCCTTGAGCTCTGCTGGGAGCAGCAGTTACTGTGAAGTCAGCAGGAATCGAATACAGAGGCGGATTGAAGGTATGCAATTATACAAAACCTTCCAAAGTATGTAACTGCTTTTACTAACATACAGAGTTATGAATAAAGAACTTCTTTGCCATAGGAAGGCTTGCATATGGAGCGAAACGTGCTGTTGCCAAGCATGTCAGGCTTGCTAATGTAACTGCAAATGCAGAACTTAAAGCCTGTTAGAACTAATAGTGCCATGCAGGCTGGGGTGAGTCTTGCCTGCTGCACCTTCCTCTTGCTGCTGTTATAGACCCTGCAGCAAGCCAGACCAGACAGGGCCTATATGCATCTCACTTCCTGAGTGTCTTATCAGCTATTGCCATGTTGCTGAAATACAGGGATAGGGTTTCCTACTGCCTCTCCCTCTGTCTGCACAGCTTAAATTGACTTTGCTACAATCCCAATCAATAGCATCTTGGGACCCAGGAGCCAAATACAAGTCAAACTAATCCCTCTAGGTATGTCACAGTGCTAATGTTTGTGCTGCTGTAAATACTTGCAGTTATAGAAGGCATTTAAATACAAAAGAAACAGTTCAGTATTATTAGAAGGAAAATAAAGCATCTTTTGTTTAAATATATTGCAAAGAATACATAATAAAAGCCAAAAGTTAATATTGAAGTGTCTTATGTGAAATGAAATACGTTCTCCCTGTACAGACAAGTGATACTTTTTCCTTTCACAATATTTTTATATTAAAAGCTGCAAGTTCCACAACTGGACCGGATTTGAATTCACTAAAAAGGGAACCTTCAAGAATATTGAATAAGGATCCTTCCACCTGGTCAATAGAGGAAGTAGTGCGTTTTGTGAAAGAAGCTGATCCGCAGGCACTGGCTCCACATGCAGAACTCTTTAGGAGACATGTATGATACATATCCATTCCTTTCTAGTAGATTGTGTGTCACCCTTATCTCTTAAAATATAACTTTCATGTCTATCACTCTGCTTACAACTGAAGGTAGAATAGACTCTACTTATATATTAGAGGGAGGCTGAAAATTATTTTTCCACCTGAAACTCCTCCTGCAGTGTATTTTCTCTCTGTTCCAGTCTTATTAGACTAAAGTAAATAGTTGGTGCTTTCCAGCATAAATGGAATAATACCAATACTGGAAGTACCCAAGTTCTAATGGCCAGCATCCCTGGTACCTCTAGAGAAGATGATATTCTCATGTGCAGTATAGGGAATTTGGTACCCCTGCTTTAGAGATTTAATGTCCCGAAGTAGAGATGCTGTTATCCCTCATTAGCTAGAACACTTAGTCATTAATACTAGAATTCAGAGAATCAATTGCAATGTTGCATTCATCTGTTTGGAAAAACAACACAGGGTTTCATAAGACCTGACTAGGTGTTATCTTTAGAGATAGAAACTGTGTCAGTTTGTGCTTTTTTTGATCTTCCCAGTACCTTCTTGCTGTGCTTTTCTATGACAGGTTGCTCAGCAAAGAACTGCTCTTACTTCATTGTATATATGGCCCTCCAAAAAGAGGTTGGCTTTTTCTTTAGTAGTGTTTCACCCATGTTCTGCACCAGCTCCTACTAACAGTTAAATCCCCGAGTAAGCTTGATTGGAAGAACAACTTAAAATAACTTTTAATAGAGGTTCCTGTCTTACATTTTATTCTTAGTTGTATAACTATAGTAAACGTTGCTTTGTCAGGTTAATGTTTAAAAAAATAAGAGTGGTTCTCTTTATGGTGTTTTATGGAGCTAATTGCCTGTCTACAGTATGTAATAATACTAAGAGCTTAGGACTGTCATATTTCAGCAGCTTCTCAGTCAGGCTGTTAAAATCTGACTAAGTTGTCCTTGGTCTTGATCCTAACAATCTCTGTGGTTCGACATGGACATAGGTCTGTCTTATTTCACAGATTTAGATGGTCTGTAACCCCTTCCTTTGTGTGACTGTTTGCATGCACATGCCAAAATCCTCCCACAGCTGTGTTCAAGGTTCAGTGCAAGGCCTCAGTGTTTGGATCATTTAATCTCTAACTGCACAGACCTTCCTTTGCAGCTTCTTTTTTCCCCCCTTGACCCACTCACTTTTTTCTTCCTAGTCAGTACGTAATTTTGAGGGCTGCTTGGTCAGTTCCTGTTATTTACTATATTTTTCTTTCAGTAACAACTCAAATACCTTAATCATACATTAAAAAATACTAAAATAAATTAAATTTCAGTGGTCATCTGTAAATATAAATTTATACTAAGTTACTGTTTTATATATAGTAGATATTTTTTTACGACAGTATAAAGAAATATAATGTGCTTTCCAGATTTACCATGCAACTTGCTAAAGTTATATGTCGTGTTTATTCTCTTCCTTCCGCAGGAAATTGATGGGAAGGCACTGCTCTTACTCAGGAGTGATATGATAGTGAAATATATGGGACTGAAGCTGGGGCCTGCCCTAAAGTTGTGCTACCACATTGAACGACTTAAACAAGGAAAGTACTAGACAGTGGGGGTACCACAAATGTGTGTGTTTGTGTCACACTAAGTTCTCAGGTTCACAGCCATCGCCTTTGTTGGAAACTGTGTTGCTGATATAAATAGTCTTTATTTTTTGAAAGTACTCTCAAAATGTAAAAAAGACATTTGGGATAAAGGGGGGGGGGGATTTGTATTACATTCTGGTGTTTCTGTGAACTGTTTCAGAACATTGGCAGGGAAGGACAGTTGATCATACTGGGTGTGGGCAGGTCGGGTAGCAGCGCTCTCCGAATCCTGAAAAGTGTGTTCTGTGTTACAGGCTTCAGCCATTGTGTTCATATTCAGAACCAAAACAGCTGAATCCCAAAGGGAAATAATAAAATAAACCAGGTTCAGGTGTTTAAAATTTTTACAGTGGTGGATGTTAACTTTTATATTGCAAGAAAAAATAGGTCTCATCTCTGTAGTGAATACTCTGGTCTTCCAGAAGAGAGGAAGGGTTATGGAAGAGAGGGCTTAATACAAATATAAGCTTTTATAAAGTGTAATTGTCAGTCCTTCAGTAAGTTATGAGGACAAATACATGGTATATTGTCAGTTTATGCAGGCAATAAAATAAATATTTCTGTTTCATGGAACGGCATATTGGCTGTATAAACAGCCGTTTCTGGGACAAACTGATTTCACTGGAACAATGCATCCACATGTTAAACATTCCATCTTTTTGCTCAGTTTGGCACGGGTATGTGTGTTTATGCTGTTTATATGTACATGTGTATGTGTCAGGGAAATACATACTATATATATATAAAACTACATACACAGTGTACATATGTATTCAGTTTTTTAGTGTGTACTTTGCACTGTGCCAGAGAGAACTGTACAATTTTTTGTTGGTTTTTTTTTTTTTACCAGTAAATGTAGCTGTGTATTACTTTCATTAGCACCTGTTTAATTTGTTCTTGGAGTCAGAAGGTGACAAACAATCAAAAGGTGTCTTTATTCACACAGGCGAGGTTCCTGTACTATGCAATACTCCTGAATATTCATTCCTTAAATCTGAGCCATATATTCTGATATATTTTTGGAAAGACACATTTGGTTACTATGTTGTGGGTTTATATTTCCTGTTAGGAAGTGCTACTATGTAACTGATAAACCTTTTTTTGGGGGGTAAAATTGGTGCTGTTTGTTTAAGCTGCAAGAATGAGTGGTGATAATAAAACAGTTTGTTGTCACTGCAATTGTAATATACATCAGGGAGAAGAGAATATACTTTCTGTGTAGGAAACTGAATGTAATAGTGAAACCGTATATAATAGTGAAGTGATAACTGTTTGTTAGGGAAGGTGTAGTCCTAAAATGCTAGAGTTTATTACATTTCTTAATGCTTTTTTATATGAAAGCATATAGTATAAATGTATTTTTTACAAATTCCTTTTTTGAAAATGCCTTGCTTTACTAGTAGTCTGATACCAGGTTTCAACAGAGATACTGCTGCAAAATAGTGAATTTGGTGACTCACAAGTCCAAGCATTTTGTTAGTTTAAGTGACTGCAATGCAATTTTAATTCAGCAAGTTCATTTGGACTTTGAGAATTGTTTTTGTGATTACATCATTAGACATTTGACACTAAAGTTTATCTATATTGATTTGCTTTGCATATCTTTTGTGGTGCATGTGTGCTCAGTTGAATAATACAGGCATGCTCTTTATAGTGAGAAAAGGTCAGAGCATTGATTGAAGAAACAGAATATTTTCTCTTTGTGTTAGAAAAATACTGACTTAACTTCCGTATGGATACTCCAACAATTATGTATTAAGGAAAACATCATGCCCCAAATGTTCATGCCCCTCAAATATATTGTTTATACATATATATAATTGTATACTACTTCTTCCACACTTCATTATGCTGAATTTGGGTTCTTCAGGATAAAAAGATCTCATATAATTTAAGTGGAAGTAATTGACTGAAAACAGTTTTCATTTTTTACGTTGCCCTTGGCATAAAAAAACCACGGATGTTTAAATTTTCTGTTTGGCCTTTATGGAATGACATTTTTGTACATGGCACTATTATGGGTATAAATACTGGTTCGAGGCTTTGTGTGCTCCCACATGCACAGGCAATACTGTGATGTTGCTGTACCAGAATTTCTCCGTGTGCTATAGCATGAGGTTCAAGCGTTCAGAGTGTTACAGCTGAATATATTTTTTATTCTTTATTTTCAATGGGATGTTCTTATCTAGCAAGACAAATAAAATAGTTTGTTCATTGTTGTAACTGTGCGTTTTGTTTGATGTTGTGTCTGCGTGTGAGCACTATTTGCGTAGGCAAGGGTAGCTATCTTATCAGGCAGTTTTGGACAGTTCATGGAAACATCTGATGTAAGGAAGTTTTAATCAAAAGGGTAAAATCATTCCAACATTGTTCATCTGAAGTGAATAATGTTTGAACTTGTCTGTGCTTTCAAAACAACAACTTAGTTATTCAGCTGTTCAGTTTTGTGTATCTCATTGCAATTTACAGAATTCTCATATAACCAGTGAGGGAAAGAGACTGCTAAAAACTGTTTGTCCAGTGTTCAAATAAAGATGTGAAGTATATTAAATCAAAGCAGTTAATGGCAATAGGTTTGAACTTCATACACTTCAAGCTTTCATATTTCTATGATACAGAAGCCTGTTGTTTCACTGTTCGCAGGGATCAGCCTGTGCTTGAGAAGTAACTTAGACTGGGTTAATGGTAACCTCACATCCCTCACAGGTGAATGACGGAATTTGGAAGTTGGCAGTGAAAATAGTACAGGCATTTTGTGTCTGATCTCTCTCTACAGAGGTACTCAGTAGTGGATTTGATACGCTCAGTGTGTATTTGACAGAGAAGACAACATGATGTAGTCTCTTGTTTCTCCAAGTTCCTTTACTATCAACATGGATTCATATGCCTGTCTAGTTCTGTATCTTTCGGGCATCTTGGAAGACAGTGCCATAACTCCTTAATTTGAAAGCAAAATAGTGCTGCCTGGGAGGGCTAGCAGCTCTAACAATTCTTGTTGCAGAAGACCTGTGCAGTATTGGAGTTAAAGAATGCTGTATGATAGGCTGTGGCAGTATGCATGTTGTAGGACTTTTTTACACGTATGTAGGAATGACAGTGAAAGGCAGCAACATCATGTTATGAATGTTGGCCTGGAGGATGGAGCATCTTCCCCTTTTTTGTTTGCTTTTGATAAAGGCACACTATTTTTTACTTCAGGTGGTAGACACAGGGGCAAAGACGTATTTGTAGAAACTCTTCTTCCTTTTCAGTCAGGGTTATAATTTGTGAAAAGCAATGTGGACCTTCTCTGTAGCTCTGACAGTTTTGTGTGAGTCAGTGGGTGTGATTGTGTAAGCCAGAACGTGATATGAAAATTTTACATTTGAGTGTCTCAAGTATTTCTGTAGGAGAAAAATCAAGTCCAGGGTAGAGGTGACTAAAATCTTGAACTTTTGAACCCAGGCAGGTAAAAGTTTTTAAGTGTTTCTTTGTGCTTGTCTTTTAATTGAAGATGAAATTCAGAGAAATGAAACATGGGTAAAAAACTGTTGAATGAATAGTTTTATCTTCTGCTTAATTCTGAGGGCTCCAGTCGCCTTTTTCCATTCATGTATTATTCTAGTGGGTCAGCTTAGGGTCATGTTTTCTTTTAAATATGAGTAACTAATAAAAATATATTGATATGTATGTATATGTGAGCCTATAATATAAATAATTTTAAATTTCAGTGGCCTGACATCCAGAACCAAGCAGTCAGAGCATCCTGTGTCCGGCCAACTTGAAGCAGAGTTCTCACTGTTTAGGACAAATTGTGTTATCCTATTTATCTGCTGTTTTCAGTTGGAACTTACAGTTTTGGTTTTGTTCTTTTTTCTGTTCTGCATTATCAAAGATTGTCTTAAATCTGGTGTTTTTTTCTAGGCCATGTAGAAAACTTTGTGTGGTTCTCTATACCAGTTACTCTGGAACTATGTAATTTTTAAAATTCTTTGCCATAAGACTTAAAATAGTAACTGGAAGTAATGAGTGTTTAGAAAACAATGCTACAAGGAAAACCAAAACCACTCAGAATAGATTTTTTTTTTTAATTAAATATAGCAGATTTTGTATCTACAGCTTTTTGTATTTCTAGATTTGTTTTGTGTCTGTGCTATTCTAATTAAAAGTTGAGGAATTAAGGACTAGTTGAGGCTGAAAGGGACCTCTGGAAGTCATCTGGTTTAACCCCCTGGTCAAGCAGGGCCTCCCAGAGCTGGTTGCCCCAGACTGTGTCCAGATGGCTTTTGAGTATCTCCAAGGATACTTGGAGATTGCACAACCTCCCTGGACAGCCTGTGCCAGGGCTTGGTCACCCTCACGGTGAAAAAGTGTTTCCTGATGTTCAAACGGAACCTTCTGTGTTTCAGTCTGTGCTCCGTTGCCTCTGGTCCTGCCACTGGGCATCACTTTCAGGATCCTGGATCCATCCTCTACACCCTCCCTTCAGTTATTTCTATGCACTGATGAGATTCTCCCTGAGACTTTCCTTCTCCCAGCTGAACAGTTTCAGCTCTCTCAGCCATTCCTCATAGGAGAGATGTTCTAGCCCATCATCTTTGTGGCTCATGGTCAACTTGGTGTCCACCAGGACACCCCAGGTCCTTTCCTGCCAAGCTGCTTCCCAGCTGGGCAGACTTCAGTATATACTGGTGCCTGGAGTTGTCTCCCCAGCTGCAGGGTTTTGCGCTTCCCCTTACTGAACTTCATGAGGCCCATTCTTCCCACGTGTTGATGTCCCTCTGGATGGCAGCACAGCCCTCTGATGTATCAGCCCCTCCTGCTGGTTTTGTGTGACCTGCAGACTTGCTGAGGATATGCTCTGCCCATCATCCAGACCATTGGTGAAGAAGGACTGGAGCCAGTAGTGATTCCTGCGGTACATCACCAGTCACTGGCCTCTGACTGTACTTTGTGCCACTGATCATCATCCTCTGGGCCCAGCCGTTCAGCCAGTTTTCTATGCACCTGTCTGCTCATCCAGCCTACACATCAACAGCTTGTCTGTGAGGATCTTCTGACAGTGTGCTTCTCTTTGCCACCTCTTGACCTGTATTTCCCCTAACCCTGTTCAAGGGATAACCACTAGTGTCAGTCGTAGTGGATGCATCGTTTGCAATGGCTGTATCCAACTCACAGTGAATTCAGGGGAGACAGATAACACGATAGCCAAGGGATAATTTGAGCAACATGCCCACGTAACCGCAGTGCCAGTCAAGGTCCGACTCAAGTCATGTTTAAAGGAAAGTAGGTTTTCTGGTAACTATGAAAATACAACTATAAGTCAATTATTTTATTCCATAAATAGTGGACAGCCCAGGGCACATTGAGCTCTCCTGCACAGCAGCAGGCAGCATGCCAGGATCTCCCCCTGAGTAGGGACACCTCTCAAGGTTACTTGTCAAGGTTCAGAGGTTCCTTGCTGCAACAGATTCTTGGTAAGTATATAGAAGCATGTTAACCTTTGAAATCTTAACTAAGTGATGTAAAGGATCGATTGTACATGTATAATCCTTTAGACATAAATAATTTATCAAGTCTGGGACTGAGTCTGGACCCATCATCACCTAAATTCTCTGTGAATGAGTTTAGGATGCAAGGAGTGTTGTTCTGAACCTCATGACTCAATGGGAGGTTCTCCCTGACAGTGTTGTCTGACCCTGTCCTCTATGCAGTAAATAATCTGCATAGTGTTGTTATCAAATCTTAAGTAATTTTCACTTTTTTGATCAAACTTCTTGAATCTCTGGTGTACACCAATGAAAATATTGCCACTTCTCTCTTTAAGATTGAAGTGCATCACTCTACCCCTGACAGGTCTTATGGAAGGCAGTGTCAAAAGGCCTTCCTGAAGTTCAGGTAGACAATATCCACAGTTCATCCCTCATCTACCAGGCTGCCGGTCATTTTATCATGGAAACTTAGCAAGCTGGTCAAGGATGACTTCCTCTTGGTGAAGCCACGCTGGCTATTTGTGATGAGCATCATCTTGTTCCTGGTGCCTGAAAATGGCTTCCAGGATAGCTGCTCCACCAGTTTCCCAGGGGTGGAGGTGAGGCTGGCTGGCCTTAAGTTCCCTGGGTCCTCCTCCTTGCTCTGTTTGAAGATGAGTAACATCTCCTTTCATTCCATCTTCAGGCACTTCTCCCACTTACCACAGTTAAACAGTATGGAGAGTGGCCTCACTTTGCCATCAGTCAGCTCCCTCAGCACTCATGGCTGCATCACATCAGGCTCCTTAGACTTAAGTTTGTCCAGTTTGCTCATGTATTCTCTGACCCAGACCTTTTTCACTAAAGGTCTATTGTTTTTGCTTCAGTCTTTCCCCTTGGTCTCTGGGGCCTGGGATTCCTGAAGGCTGGTCTTGCTAGGAAAGGCTGTGGCGAAGCTGATACTCAGTACTTCAGCATTTTCCATGTCCTGTATAACAAGGTCTCCTATCTCATTCATCAGTGGGCCCACATTTTCCCCAGTCTTCCTTTTGTCACCTATAAAGTGTAGTCTGTTTTAATGCAGGATCATATAAAGAAACACATTTTAAAAGAAGTGGCTATCAGTATTTTTTTTCTTTGATTGGCTAGTTAGTTATATAATAGGGGAAAATGAATGAAGAGGTGTGAACCTCTTCTAAGTAATGAGCCTCTTCATCTCTCTGCTGCTCTTTCTGCTGAGCTGAAGCTGTGTAGAGTTAGACTGGCTTGGTTTAAGGAAGAGGGAAAAAGAATAAAGAGAGACCCCCTTGAGATCAATTTCAAAGGTCATATATTCTTCCTCTCAATTTTTATTACATGTAAAACTATGGGAGTGAGTTAAAAGTGTTCATTTGGAACTGTCTGAAAGTGATGCAGGGAGGCAGAAGCTGATTTCATGTCCGTTTTAGTGGTGCAATGGTTGGTGCTTTTTTTTTTTTCAAGCCTTGATTATAATCTTTCGCTCTGTAAAGCTTACTGACTAGCCCATAATCCTGGGATTGTGTTCCCCAACTGTCAGTGTTCTGTTGTTTCAAAGGTCATGCAGAGCCATTTTGAGACTTGTTAAAATCTGAACAGTCTGTTGTAAGCTCACTTTGTTGTGAGTCTACAACTATATCTATATATAGCATTTAATATATATTTTAATTTTTTTTAAAGTGCAAACCTCAGGATTGGTGGTTGTTGTTTTTTTTCAAATAGCAAAGTATTTTGCTACTTTCTGCTCTGATGATTTGTCCTAAATAAATCTTCATTATTGTCGCTGTATAGATGATGGGAATTCTATGTGTTCTTAAAATATGCCATTACAGTGATCCAGTGGGCTTTTAAATTCCTCACTTACGTAATCATCCATTGCTGTCCTAGCAGATCATTTTGGTTAGTTGTAATTTGCCCCATTTGAATCAGAATTAGCTTCCACCAGCTCCAGAATCTCCCAGTCCTGCTGTACAAGCTGAGGAGTCTTGCACAAGCTGTTTCTCGTCATTGCTTTATGGACCACTGCTAGTTTTATTTCAGCTTTCATTATCTGCAGGGGAGCTGTTTAGTGCTGATAGCAAAAGCTTCACCTCTCTACTTCTTTTCTCTTTGCAATACATGAAGCCATTTTCATCCACAGAGATTCGCTTTTCAGCCTCCAAAATCAAAGCCCTTACAGGACAAACATTACGAGCAAACAGATTCCAGCAGAAGTGGAAAGGGTGATTGCATCCCATGGTGTCTGCACAGACAAGTGTGAACGGATGTACAGCTTGAAGCTGGCAGAAACCTTTGCTGCCAATGGCTCCTTTCTAGTTATGACAGCTGAAAGAAAATGAATGTGCCACAAAACCACCATGACAATTGCCATTACCCTGTGTTGGCTGTCCAGGCACTGAAATGAAGAGTTGGAAAGACAAAGACTCGTCTCCCCTTCCAGGTGGAAGCTGAGGCAATTGGCAAGGCATTGGGAAAAATCTTAATGAATGGTGGCACACCTCAAAGGTCTGGTGTTCAAATGCGAGGTCATGATTTTACTAACTTTTTGCCTTTCTTATGTTTAGGCTTTTTCAGTTGTTATGGTGGCACTTGTTTCCCCAGGGATTGTGCTAATGGAATAATTCATGGCTAAGAATCGAGTTTTCAAACTGGTCTGAACTCTTCCTCCCTCAACTTCCACCTCTCCAAACTGGTGCTCCAGAACAGGTCTTCCTCTTATTGATGACCGTTTTGAGGGAAGGATCTTTTCCATGTGCTTCTTACTCTTGCATGTTTTGAAAAATAAGAGAAGGACTCTTCACCTTGCTTGCTTTATTTCTTACGTAAGTACCAACTGTTGCTACTGATTTCAGCCCTTGCCTGGGCATCTAGGTGGTACTCCATTATGAATAGATGCCTCTCACTGGGCAGTGATACTCAAGGTGTGATCTACATAGTGCTTTTCTGTCAGTCTATCTTTTTAAAATGGTCAGGGAGAAATTAATAAATAAATGTTCAGTTTTAGTGTGCCCTTGGTTTATGCTTGTCCTTTATAGGTGAAGTACTAGATAGGTTATTGTAAGGTGCTGGGACATAATTGCTTCTTAGGCTCAGTGGGTAATGGTGGAGGGGCTGGGGGAGATTTTGTTGGTTGGTTGGTTTCAGTTTGGGGTTTTTTTGTTGGTTTGTGGTGTTTGTTTTTTGTTTGTTTTGTTGTTTTTTTTAACTGACTGCTCTCAGCTGTTTATTTACTTTCAAGAGACCAGCTTAGCCAAAGGGAGCATATTACTTTCATACATCTTTGCACTCACCATAGTATATTAATTGCAATTGCCTGGGTGGTGTTTGGCTACAGGAAATGAACAGGTTGGGGAAAGTTTAAATGTTTTGAAAGAAAACAGAAATGCAAGCCTGGGATGAGTGATAGGGTTTGCATGCAATAAACACGGGAAGGAAAATACATGAAGAATGAAGTAATGGAAAATTAGGAAAGAGAAAACCAGGTGGATATACCAAGTTAAGCTGTTTCAGGTTCAGATGCACTGACTGTTGAGTCAGGACTTGTGTCTTTGACTCTTTGTGTTAAGCTGAGATTTTAAAGGGGAAAGTTAGGAATGAACATTTTTGAGCCATGTCAGGTGTGTGAAGTCTTTTATCTTGACATGATTTTATCTGAAGACACGGGCTGAGTCCGTGTAATTCCTAACCCAGTTCTTGGGACATGCACTCTTAAATTGTCCTTAAATTGTTTCTTCTTCAGTGAATGAGATGCTGCTACCAACTCCCTCTTGGTATGGTTTCTTTAACACCAGACCAGTTTAGTCCATGGAGGTCTTCCTGACTGAGTTGAGGGGTTTGAGTGATCTGACCAGATACCAACATCTGCTTTACAAAGAGACGAATAATTCTCTTGACTCTAATGGTTTTGTTAACCAGTATCTATCATGGGAGTCTTAATACACATTTCAGCTTAAGCATGTGAGCTAATTCCTCACCTGTAGTGCTGTTTTTTTGCAAGTCAGCTGGAACAACCCCGTTACTTGAGTCCTTCATTGAAAGACCCAGTTTCCTTAGAAGGAAATATTCAGGTCCACATTATACTAGCCAAGAAATGTTGGCCAGGTCCCATGTTCTACCACACGAGAAGTCTCACTTGAAAGTCTAGCTGTCCAGAATATCTAGCCAAAAAAATACCCATACAGAATTATTTCTGCTTTCTTAGATCTTGGTTGTTGCACAGAGTGCTGTGGCAAAAAGCAGACATAAGCTCTTAAATATTCTGTTGCTCTTTTTTAGCCCCATTCTGACCCCCATGTAAACAAATACAAGTGGTGCCGGGTAGCAGATGCATCATTGGGTTTTAAGATAGAGTGTGGTGGCTTTGTGCCATCATGGCTGAGCTGTAGAGAGTCTCTGAAGGGCAAGAGCATGCTCACTTATTCTGGACTGTGCACTGTCACCAAGCTTTCAAAGTACTTATTTTGAAATATTTAAAAGTTTAAAAATACACCTATTACCTTTATAATTGTGAATGTAGGTATGGTGGGGTTTTTTATTTGGTTTTTGGTGTTTGGTTTGGTTTGGTTTTTGGTTGGTTATTTGGGGTTTTGTTTGTGTGTTTTTGTTTGGTTTTTTGTTGGGTTTTTTTTTTTTTTATTTGGTTTGGTTTTTTCCCCCCAGTTGTCAGGAAATTACTTGTGTATCAGAAACCTCAAAAATTAATAGCTTTCCCATGTTTGCTGATTGGACTTTTAGGGGGTTACCTGGGGTATATAAGCTTCAGAAAGAAGGACCTCTTTGTTTTGTGTCCAATGGCACACCTTTGGTCTGAGATGCCAGACTAGGACATAACACTGCCTTCAGTTCTTAACCTGGGGGCAAAGAAAGATGGGAACTCCCTTGATGAGGATGTGGTGGGAAGGAGGATATTGAAGCAATCCAGAAAATGTCACCATCTTGAGACAGCTGTGGGCTAAGGAACATCAGTAATCCCAGGAGTGGGGTGGTGGGGGGCAATGCAAGGCTGATGTGGAGATGCAATGTGTCTGTTACCAGCATTTCACTGGAAACATACTTCTAAACAGTGAAAACTGATGTTCCACTTGGAAGATAGTCCTCCTTTCCAGATATTTGATGAGATTGTACCCTGCTCTTTGCATTTGTAATTTTCCTGGTTTAGGTTGAAAGAATCCTAGTAATTTCAGTACTGGGATATTATCCTATTATTCTAGGAGAGCTTGGGTTATATGGGCACAAAACAGTGCTAAATATTTTAGTGATTTGTAATATTTCTCCTCAAACATGAAGAAATGTTTCAGACGGTTCAACAACAGAATGGATTTTCCTGACAGGGTTGCAATACCCTGATGTTAACAACTGTGAAAAACGTTTTCTGCACTAAAAGTAGGGGGTTTGCTTGTGTGTAGGACTACCTCAGACACTCTGAATTGGAAACTTTAGCATTAGAAGTATGTGGTATAATCTAAGAGAAATGCAATTTTAAATAAGAGGAGGGGGACGCATTGGGGAAAAAAGTGAAAGCTGAGTGGAAAAAGCAAATTGCACTAATTAACACCATTCATGTCACAATGTCAGGCTGACTGCATTTGGGAAGGCAGGAACAGATCCCAGGCAGAGGAAAGTAAGGTCTTTGACTGGGCCCTTCAGCATGTTTTTATAAACTTTAGCACAAGAAGAAACTAAAACATCTGGCACCAGGATATTATGCAATGTTGTTTTATGTTGTTTTCATTGTCTAATATTCTTCGTGAGAACTGTTAACGAGTTGCTTATTGTTGTCGGATCGCTGTCCCGAGGTGCCTCTGTGAAAGTGAAGTGGCACAGACTTCCCTGAATCGCTCGCTCCCTGAGGTGCTCAGTAGACACTTTTGTGCCAGCCAGTTTCCCCTGAAACCTTTCAGGTGCAAGTGTGTGAAGCTGATCCTTGAGTCCCTGCAGGTCAGACCTCTGCAGGGTAGTGCAAGGTGGTGTAATCATCCTGCTGCTCTGGGAGGGCTGAGCAGAAAATGGGGAAAAGTGGTTAAAAAAGTTGGCACTGATCTGGAGACATAGTGGCATATAAATTTGATAGCAGATAGGAGCATGGGTGGTAGGAGAGCGTAGGTCACACACGTTACTTTGGGCCTGTGAGAGGCAGAAATGGCTACCTTTGCTATTTTCCTTCCTTCTGCTGCCACCCTTCCCCGTCCTGTGCTGTCAGGGCAGGAGCAGGGACGGGAAGGCTGCGCTGCCTTGTGTGCTCTGCACGTGTGTGGTTTGATGTATAGTCTCCCCAGCCCTCACTTCTTGCCTGCCTTCAGCCCAAGAGAGCAAGACTCTCCCTGTGCTCAGTGCTCACCTTTCTTCCTGCTCTCGTAGAGTGGCCCAGGAGCCTTGTCTAAGCTTCCTTTTCTCTGCCTATCATCAGCTTATGGCCAAGGGCCAGTGTTTTGCTTCTCCCTTTTGTTCTCTGGCTAGCTGCTTGATGACTTCAATAAAGGTGAGATGCTAACAGGCCTGGAGGTGGATCTTGTCTCAGCTTCCATTACCTTTTCTCATCCTGTTCTCCACCTTTTCCTTGCTCTCATAATTGCCTGCGCCTTATCTGAGTGCTTGGTGTTCTCGCAACCTACAAACTGCCTAGTCCAGGTAAGTTACCTGGCTGAGAAGCTGCTCATTCTTCTTTTGGATTAATTTATTTTGCTAACAGCTAACTCCATGTGCTGAAGCCTTAGCTGTGCACCCCTGGTCCTGGAGCTGTGCCTTGGGCAGCACAGGGGAAGGGGAGCCGCTGTCCTGTGGAAGAAAGCTCCTGGTAGGAAAGCTGGTACGTCAGAGCTCTCCTGCCCGTGAGGCTGCCATGCACCGTGACCTTCATGTGAGATACACAGCCCTGCTCCCTTCCTTGGATTCAGTTTCTGGATTTCTGCAGAGCCCCTACCTGACAGGGATAAGAGCGCAGAGGGGAAGGTAACACACCCCTGCAACCCTCTCCCCTCTCACCCCCTGATGAAAGCCCACACCCAAAGGCCAAGTCACAGGAAGCTTGGAGCCAACAAGGGGCTGCCCTTGAGGGCACAGTTCCTCTCTCCCTTTCTCTCTCCCCCTTGCATATACCCATCATTGTAAAACATCTTCCTCTTACCATTACAGCTTAATGACTTTCCCTTCAACTTCACTAAAGGTATTAATGTCTCCACATTAACAGCCACCAGAAATGGAAGCTCCATATATCATGAGTGCAGTTCAGTGTCCTTCTCCTCATACTGAAGTTTCAGAAGCAGTTAAAATGCAGCCCTGTAGAAAATTAATGGCCCAATATACAAAATCTGTAATTGCTGCTAGAGGCGAGGAGGAGGAGGAGGTGGAAGTCCTCAATCTTCGTGTAATTAAGTGCCTTGTTCTGGGGCTGCATCTCCCCTGTGCTGATGGGATGTAGGACTTGTGCTTCACGCACAAGGAGTGGTGGGAGGCAAATGGTTCCTACTTAGCATCGTTTGCCCAACAGAGTTAAGCAGCAGGAGAGGTGCTGGTGTGGGGCTCCTCTTCCCATGGCACAGCCTTGACAGCTGTGGTTACATGAAAGGGTAGCAGGATAGGGAGTGGCAGCTGCCTTTAGCCTTCCCAGGAAAATGCTGCTCAGACTATCCCCTGTGCCACTGCAGTTTCAGCAATGGAAAAGCCAGGTGGTGGGGCGTGTGAGCCCAGTCTGCTCTGCTCATCCCTTTCTAGCGGCGTGGCTCCAGCCTGTGTTGCTGTGTGGTACTGGGGACATTGGTGGCAACCAGCAATGTGAGGGAGCTTGCCCATTCTGGAGGTGGCCCTGTAAAGTCAGGGAGGCTGGTCCTGGGGTGGCAGAGGGGGATGCTAGGATAACTGGAGCCTGCTGTGGTTTTCCTCAGCCCTGCTTTGGAGGGAGGAGGTCGCAGTTACTCTTCCAAGGGGCTGGGGCAAGATACAGCCACAGGGCTGCTGGTCTGGTCTGCTGTTACAACCAGTACCAGTTGGCTTTAAACTCAATTAGTTGCCCCTAGGCATTGGGTGTTTTGACAGTGCTTGTATGGGTTTATAATGTCATAAAACCTGATTTAGCCTAATTTGTTGCCAGCATTTCTGGAGTTTGTGGTCTAAATTCAGTTAAACCAGACCACTGTGCACAGAGTGGGCTGGGAGGCAGCCTTAGCATTGATGTTTCCATTAAAGGCCTGTGAGGGAGAGGAGGGAAAACATGGGCACCTGCGGCCAATGTCACTGATGGCCACTGCTCTGCCTGTCCCAGGTGCCGCATGACCAGCAGGAGTGGCAGTGGTGGACACCCTCCCTCTGCCTGCTGAGGATGCTGCAGGGAATGACATTCACACAAGGATGGCAAGGATTTGGGGCAGTTGGTGCAGCAGATGCAACCGCCAGTGTGAGAAGCACATACTTGTTTTAAAAAAAATAAAATTAGAAAAATATCCCGGAAACTTCTTTTGAACTTGCTTCTGTCAACTGCAAAATAGAAATGACAGCAGCTAATGCTGTGACCGCCTTATTTTTAAATAATCTGGTGTAGCCCTGGGGGAAAATCACATTTTCAGAAGATTTTTGACACTCTAGAAGGGACCCAGCTGAAACAGACGGGGACAGTGACAATTGGGATGGCCATCTCAAGGGATGTTGAAATCCTCAGCCTTTGCACTGCAATAACCAGATGACACATTTCATCAGCACAGTTTGTTGGAAGAAGCAAAATAAAGTAGCAGAGTATTTTCAATTAAGAAAAAAGATATTTTTAAGAAAATACAGACAGATGACTAAACATTAATGAATCCATCAACACTTTACACTTTTCTGAACATTGTCAGTTCTGCCTCCTCTGGGAAAATAAAAGGCTTTAAAAATACTTAAAAAGCAAGAGTTTGACACAATTTATGCTATGCTTATGTGGAAGTCCTTCACTTTTGTATTAAGCCAGAGGGCAGTGATCATTCAGCCCAGGAACAGAGAAACAGCATGCCTTTCCTAACCTCCTAGTGAAGATGCATTTTCTGAATACTGAATTGGTGTCTCCTGGCATCGAAACTTGAAACAGCTTTTGGCATGCCACTGATGCCTAAGGATGTGATTAGACTTCAGACCCTGATGCCACTTCTTTGGGCAACTTCTCATTGTATGAACAACTGCAGAAACCTTTGGGAAGAGGAGTCTTGGAAGTAGGGGGGATGCAGGTAGGCAAAGGAAGGCACAGTGTGCAACGGCATCCAGCTGATGGGTTTACTTACAATGGCTTTTTTACTTAGTCCTGGTGCAGTGCTGGGAACTGCAATTTGAAATTATTTAAAACCCCACATTTTCCGCAGGTATAGCCACAAAAAAGGCAGTGCCCACCAAAGATTCTTCTCCTGTTCTCACATTCGTCTTTCTGTCAGAATGGGTGTTGCAAGTGAGCCATGTGAACTTCAAAGCCAACAGACAGTAATGCACCTCCAGCTCATTTCCACACACAAGTGCAAAACTGTAACCTAGCAGAACTTTTATTTTAATTGTACATTCACATTTCTCCATTGACGTGGGCGGCTTGTACACTGCCGAGTGATTAGGTTACACAGCTCTGCTCTTTTTCGTGCATTGATATCAGCCATCAAAGAAACTCAGAAAACTAACAATAAACAACTTTTCCATATATCTGTAGTCAGGCTGGGAAAAATTATTGGAATTTTTTTTTAACTTCCCTTCCTGCCCCCTGGCAACCAAATTCCCCTGATTTTTAGGCTTTTCTGTTTTAAATGACTGATAACATTACTTAATATTTAAGATGGTTTCCGATGGGTCTCTTGCAATGAACCTGGCTGAGATGCACACTAGGCTGTACTGCTCTCACTTCTCCAGTAGCTCATTTGAGTGCATCGTTAGCAGCTGTTGCAACGTGCCCTGTGACGGTGCTGCGGGACAAGATAATTTTTCTTAGCCTGCTATTTTTTTTTGAAACATTTTAGGTTCATCACAAGTCAGTTGCGGCGCTTTACAGTTTACAGACTTTTTTTGCACAACCTTCTCTGTAGACTGAAAGCCATTCCGAAACGACAAAAAAATGCTGTAACCAATTAGCACGTACAAACATTTATTTTGAAATTTCCATTCCGACCATTATGAAGAATTACATCATCAAAGCACTTTATGGCAGTGAAAATAGCTCTTACCCCTCTGACTCATCCATTACTCCATTAAAGCTGCAAAATGTGCAATCTGCTTGAAAAATAGGTTGCTTTTTATTCAGTTTCCCATGAAAAGTCAAAATTTGTAACAAAAAAAAAGAAAAAACCAAACCAACCCAGCTTATAGGGACTCTACATCCGATCCTCTCCCCCTTCCCCCAAAAATAACTTACAAAGATAGTTTAAAGTTTTAAATGAGTTTAAAACCAAGTGCATCTTTTTTATTATTTTTTTTTCTTCTTCTCATAATAATCTTAAAATTCTAAAAACCCATAATTTACTTTCTTGGAAAAAAGGCAGCGAGCCGTTGCTTCTTGATTGGAAGAATATGTATCTCCGGCGAGTTCATTTTCTTTAGCTTTACGCTCCTGTTTTTGATGGGTTTCCTGAGGGCCTCGGCGCTGTCCCGGGGCTCGGGTGGGCTCTTCACATCGTAGCACTGCAGCACCGAGTCCTGGGGCAGGTCCCTTTTGAAGGAAAAGTTTTTGGTGGAGACCCCCGACAGGCCCTTGATCTTGCCGCAGAAGATGGTGGGCACGGCGTCCTTGACGGAGACGATGACTTTGGCTGTCTGCGAGGTGCTGACGATTTCGATGTTGTTGCCGGCCTTGGGCTCGCAGCCCGCCCTGCCCGCCTGTTCCACCAGCCACTTCTGTGGCTGCCGCAGCAGCTCGGCCGTGCCGCCGCCCGGCGCCCTGCCCTCCGCCTTGCCCGCTGCCTCCGGGGGCTTGCAGGGGGCGAAGGGGGCAGCGGGGCCGGAAAGCTTGTCCGGCATGGGGTGGCCACTGAGCTCGGCGGTGGTGGTGGGGCCAGCGCCGGCCGCCTCCCCGTGGGGGCCCCCTGGCTTGCGACACGAGGCGAGGGACAGGTCCAGGGCCCCGTCCTCTGGCGGCGGTGGTGGCGGCAGCGTGGCCTCGCTGGCCCGAAGCGCAGGCGGCCCTTTCATGGAGAGGTCCAAGGCCTCGTTCTCACCGCCCATCTTGATGACAGTGTGACGGCTCAGCTGGGGAAACTCTCGTGGGTGGAGGAGTTCAAAGGGCTTCGTCTCCTCCTTCTCCAGGGGGGTCTGGGTGCCCTTGCAGGAGTGAGGGGTGAAGAGCGGTGGCTTGGGTGGGTCAGGGGCTGCCTTGGCCTCGGTGCCATGGGGCACAGGGATGGGGACAGGGATGGGGATGGGGACAGGGACAGGCAGGGGCACAATGACAGGGTAGGGCACCAGCAGCGTGGCAGGGGGCACCAGTGGGGAGAGAGGCGAGCTGAAGGCCTGGGGTGGGAGAGTGGCATAGTCAGGGGGTGGCTGACAGGGGGTAGAGCCCAGGGCACCCTGTGAGGGAAACAGGTCCTGAAGGACGGCAGCAAACCCCGGTGTCTGAAAGACAGGGGGCAGGACGGACTCTTGTGTTTGGCCAGAGGGCTTGGGGTCCAGGAGCTGGGGCTGCCCAACAGGGGTGGTAGTGCCGGGGAAAAGGCCAGCATGCAAGGGGCTGGCAGGGCAGGCAGCCCCCGGGGGCAGCACCAGGGGTGAGTTCAGGTGCTGGAAGACGTGCTGCTCCAGAAGGACTGGCAGCGGGACGGGGCCCTGGGTGGTCATGACGTAGGGGGTGGCAGCGTTGGTGGCTGGCATCTGCGGGGCAGCGCTGCCGGCAACCTGCAGGTGGATGGGCAGGACAACGGGGCTGTCCCCCAGGCAGATGGGCTGCAGCACAGTGGCTGCCACTTTCAGAGCCACCCCACTCTGCGACTCGGCTGGAGGCGTCAGGATGGAGGGTGCAGGGACTGTCACCAGTGGGGAAAGGGCTTTCTTCATCAGGTCTGCCGAGTTGATGTTCCAGGCCTCTGCTGTGATCAGCTGGGCCACACCATTCTCCAGCTTGTTGTTGGCCATTGCCGAGGGCGAGTTGGTGACATCCATGGGCAGGTTTGGGGCATCCTTGTACAGCTCCTCCATGTTGCAGGGCTTCTCAGGCTCTGCCAGCGCCACCTCTACATCGCTGTCAGTGGGACCCGTGGCAGCTCCATGCTGCCAGGAGCATCAGCACCGACATAATTCAGCCTGCAAGCCAAAAAACATATTTTAGGCACCACATAAATCTCCTCCCTAAAATAATATTTGCAATTGCCTTTAAAGACCCCGCCACCAAAGAAAAGCCGTTAAACGTTTCCATGCTTCAGACTAACATATATAAGACAGTGTACTATATATACAGAGATGCTGGATATACGTACATCCGTGAGTGTTGTGCAAAGAGTTTTGAGGAACTTGTATTTAGCCATAAACACAGATAATTTAAAAGGCCTCAAGGAATGTCTGCAGCCAAAAAATCCCTCCCAGTATGCAGCCTGAAACGAGGACTCAGGATGCCCATTCCACGTTTTTAAATAAAGCTTCACGTAATGACAGTTCATGGCACAGCTCAGTGACAGCACGTTGTTTTAACTCAACAGAATCCCCCAAAACAAGTATTTCTAAAAATATTTCAGCCAGGAAATATTGCACCATTGGCAAAGGGTACTTGATTCCCCTTCAGTGCTTGTCCCTTCTTCATCCTGCTGGGATTTACTAAAGGCAGGCAGGCGAGTGCTGCACAGTGCATACAGCACCTCTGAAACTGCCATGTACAGCATCCAAAAGGAGCACGACCAGGTAACAGCAAAGCAAAACCAATCCAAACTCCAGCGTTCACCCTGCCACAGAGCTAGATAGAGACAGTAACATGAACCAGGAACCTGATTCATTAAAGACCTGAAGAATAACAAAAAGAAAGAAAAAATCAACTTCAAATTTATTTTGACAGCTCAACTCTTTGTATCAACCAACCAAATGGCAATTAAAAATGGGCAGAGATGGTTCTGTTCATGATTGTGGTGAAATTTGCAGCCTGCTTCCCCTAAAGATTATCGCTTCCCTCCCCCTGGGAAAAAAACCAAAAACAAACCAGGAAATTAATGGTGCTGCACATCCATTTATTTAGAAGGATAAATAATTTCTGCCCTGTGAGCTGGTGCCAGCAGACTTTGGCTGATGCCTGGCTGCTTCACCTGGTGCTGTCCATGCCTCCTCCGAAGTGTGCAGCAAATCCTGCTGTAGTAATAATCACCATGGAAACTTGTCCAGTTTCAACTGTGTTACCATGGGAAAGCACTGGCGCACCCCAAATTTACATTTTTCACCTGCACACGGCTGAATTCTGCTCCCTGATTGTAAATCATGTGCCATCACTTGGATACTCAGGCCCATGGGAGCGAGGCACCTCCCCCTGCAGGCACCCTGGCTGTGGGATGACAGGAGATGATAGGGAGGGCAGCACCACTCCAAAAGTGGATGGGTATAGAGTCCCAGCTTGGGGATGGGCCTGTGAGAGCATGCAAATAGCTCCACGGCTTTGATGCTTACAGAAATTATTTGCTTGTGTGGATGTTTGTAAGACCAACAGACCTGCAAAGGGGACAGGGAAAAAGGAAAAAAAAGCCCAAAACCCCACAAACAGAGGCTAAAAAATGTCCAAGGCAGGGAAGCAGGAAATCTAAGTCTCTCCTGAGGCTTGTAAATCCTTGGATTTGGCAGTAAGATCCTATGGTGAGCACAAGACTACCTACAGCAGAAATGCCAGGAGTTAATAGTAGAGCCTGGCTGGGTAAATGCTAATAATTTATCAGATGCATTTGAGTTCTTAAAAAGGATTTTTAAAAGTAAGCAGATGAGTAATTTCTTTTCCTCTCCTGCTGCTGGCTTAAGGAGAATAATTCCGGATTTTTCTCATCTCTTGAAATGTTCTGCAGAAAACATTCACAAATATAGGGTTGAAGGGTTTTTTTGTTTGTTTCCTTTTTTCAAGCCTCGGCTGACACAGATTACAAGGAGGCAGAGATGGCCAAGCATGGGAAAACAGGAGCAAAAATAAAATCCTTTTTCAGAAAGTGACAAGCATCAGTATAAAAAGCATGGTGCCAGTGTTGTTTTTAAAAAAAAAAAGAGCAATTGTTTCTAAAAATAAAGACAATGAGGAGACAGCTCAGCAGATTCAAGCTGAAAAAAACAGACATTGTCATTTCTATTAAGGAATTAAAAAGCTATTTTCTACGGCTCTTATATAATCTCTGCCTCCCTGTTTTTCAAATGACCATTTTAAACCCCTGGGTCTCTGCAGCACACACCAGCGTCTTTGCTCCTCCAGCTGCTGCAGCACAGCCGAGTATTTTGCACGACGATGTCTCTTCCCAATGTTTCTGTTTGCTTGAGAAGCGTGAGATCGCGGTGTTTCCACAGAGAATTAATGATCTGGCAGGACAGGAAATTCCCCTGGCAAACCCATTTCACGTTGAGAAACAGAAAAATTAAGATGAAAATTATGCTGTGTAAGAGACTTGAGGGATTAGCCAGCTGTATGGACCCATGGAGAGAGAGAGACATATCACTGCTTAAGATGAAGGTATAAAACATAATAAAATATCCCCATTGCTGCGTTAAAAGGTGACAGGGCTGTAGGCAGAGGAAATACTGAGATGAGAAGAGGAGCTCATCTATCACCATCAGACACCTTGAAGAAATGCCTGTGGGCTTGGCTGTTTTTTTTAAAGCATAGTTAAATATTGTTTTCCACACTGAATCCTATATGTCCCTGTGAACTATAAATATATGTTGTTAAGCTCATGGTCCTACACCACCTCTGGGAGGGCCCCATGGTGCAAGGAGAAGGAGACAAGAAAGGTGAGGTGCAGCCCTTGATCCAGGTTTATGGGTTTGGGGTGGGATTTTTTCCTCCCCTCACCTTTCCTGTGTGGAAGTGTATCTTCCAGTACACCTGCTTCTTGAGCATGTCATCATTACAGAAAAAAAAATTAACACAGATATATATATATCTACACACACTCACACACAAAAATATTTCCCAATCCTGCCTGCAGCTTGGCAGTACCAGGCTGTCAGGTACAGTGGAGTCCCAGCACAACTTGCTTCCAGCTCCCTGTAAAGCAATTTTCATTTTCATTTGGGAGGGAATCCCAGGGCTGCTAAACACGTGTTCAACTAAACAGCTATTATCAAGGTCAGTAAGCAGACAGAGTGAAAAGGATCCAAGTCCCCAGCCCTCAAGTAAGGAAACCTTTGAAGATCTGAGATCAAGAGGCAGCCTGAAGTTGTCCAAAGAGGTGTTTCATAGTTCCTGGTCTCCTTTTTTACAGACTACTTACATCGGGTACACAGTACAAAACCTTAAATCAACATGGAAGTGATTGAAACTAAAGTTAATTTTTAGTACTGATATTAATAATGATAGCTATACTATATTTCTCCTTTAATAAAAATCCACTTGAAATATGTGCTGGGTTTCAGGTTTTTTTGGGAGTCTTTTAAAATTGCTGCTTTACTACACATAAATGACTCAGTTATGCACTTTTAAAAATAAGTTTCATGTTCCTAATATACACAAAAGAAAGTAATATAATCCAATGAAAGTGCTTTAAGTTTCCTCTGTCTACCATACCTCAGTGCTGGAAAATCAATTAATTTCACTTTCCCTACTTATCTATTTTATATTTAATTTGATGTTTGTTTTAATTGAAAAGGAGCTTGCAACACTGAAATGAGCCCTACTGTAAATAAGCCAAGCTTTCCTATCGGGTGCTGATAAGAGTTAAGTTCATGGCACCATGCAATGATGTCTGTAACTGTACAGGAAATGGTATCTTAGCTGTACAAAAATGCCACGAAAGGCTAGTGATCACTCTAGCTTATTTTTTCATCTCCTGCTGATGGCTGTGCAACAGACTTCTCAGGGCTGCCGGGTGCCTTCCTGTGGGGCCACAGCACGGCACTGTACGCAGCTACCCCTGTGCTGTGTTTGCTCGTCCATACCACGGCTTGTACCTCACCATCTACACAGAACCCAAATTATACTGTGCACACTATGGGAAAGGACTCCGATGCTCCCTTTGTGGGATGCCTGGTTCAGTATCTCCTGGACAAATAGGGTTTCCCTTCAGTATAAACACAGCTTGGGGACAAAATTATGGTTGGATTTGGACTTCAATGTTTTCCCAAAACTCACAGCTTAATGTGACTGATCCTCCTAGCAGAAGCAACATGTTTTACTTTTGCTCTGCAGAAGCCCATTAATGAGGGCTGTGGTGAGAGCAGCCCTGACAGGGATGTCCCACCACCCTTCAGGAGGCCGGCAGAGCTGCTGAGCACTTCCATGGCCTGCAGCCGACCGGAGCATCATCCTGGGTCCTGCACGGCCCAGTCCCCTTCGGGCTGCTCCTGCTGCCGCATGGCACCACGTCCCATCACCCTTGATGCACCACAAAGCCACATGCCCAACCTGTGCCCTACAGGCACACGGGTTTCTGAAGGAGCTCAGGGTTGGGCCTGCTCGCCCTCAGCTGTTTCAGCAGCCGAAGCTCAACACATGTTTCTGCATCCTTTTGCTGTAAATACGCAAGTGGGCCATGAGGACACATTGACACAGACCAACCAACAACAAATCGTCTTCCATCCTACAAATATTGGTCTCTATAGTTTCGTCCATACACAAAGGCTTTATCATATTATTACTGGTGTTCTGTTGCTAGAATAGAAAAAAAGTATTTGAATGAACTGAGCTTTCATATACTAAATACATGGAACTGTTACTATGCAAATAACACATGGGTGGGCTCTCCTATACATGCAAACCACCAATGAGTTCAGCAGTGTTTGCTTCTCACATTTCCCATTGATTCATCCATTCATTAAGGCACCTGGGACCGCCAATCCTGGCTACCCCACATACCCTTTTGATAGGGTAAACCTCACGCACCAAAGGGCAAAGGAATGACCAACTCAGAGATAATGGTGAACTTGCCTCCTCCTCGTGTTGCACCATTTGTGGTGCTGCATTTGATATGCCGCCCAAACATCAGCTGAGTGCAGAGGCACCAGGAGGGACAGTGGGCCCTGTTCCCCTTCTGCTTGCAGAAGAGCTCTCCAAGGTATGGGCCAGGCAGAGCAACGGAGACCCACAGGCTTTCCTAAGGGAAGCAGGCCTTCACCCTCCTGCCAGTTCATAGCTGGACCCCAAACACAGTCCCACTGCCTCTAGAAAAGGGGCTCAATGACACCCCCTTGGTCATCACAAAAGGGGAATCACTGGGGAAGCTCTTCTCTGTCTGCTCCAAGGGGCACCAGGGAAGCCTCCTGGTTTAGCCCTACCCTCTTCTGCCTCATTCCCTTGAATTCCCTGCAAAGGTTCAGGAGACGCCATTCAAAATCAACTGAGGGCAAGGAGAGAAAGGCACTAGAAAGAAAGTTGGGCAGGATTCATTCTGGTACCAAGCAGAGAGAGAAGGAAAGGTTACACTGGAATTTCCCTGCCAGTATGAAAGATACACCCACAGCCATTTCTGCCCATCCCTCTGCACAACATCTCCTGCTCACCGTGCACCTACTCGCTGCCCGGCGTTACTTCTCACTTCAGTTAAGTAGTTACTCACTCACATAGTTACTTCACTATGGAAGCTACACCATGGGGGATGAGCCGGACACTGCCAAGGAGCAGCTGAAATAAGCATCTCATCAGACAACTCCAAGAGATGCCAGAGAAACAACAAGGCTCCAATGCAGCTCATGCAACAGGTATTCTTATTTTCCACTGCTGCATTATGGATCCTTCCAGGAGGGAAAGTTATTTGTGTCAAGGCTTCTATCCAGACTGTTAAGCCCTGGGGGAATAAGAGGGAAAGGAAATCATTACAGCAGTGCAAAATAGCACGTTATAGATGGGACACTGACGATATGTATACACTGCTTCGGCACACAGCATGATTGTTCTCAAATGCAGGGACTTGACTAACCGATTGTACTCCGGTCTTTTAAATAGTTCAGTTGAATAAATACCATGGCAGTCTGCCTATTGCACAGGCTAATCACCTACAAAGAGCATGTTAGAGTCATATATTTGCCAACTATATTGCTGTTGTCAACAGTCTGTAGTTAGCAATCCATTCCAGAGAGGAGAGAACTCACTTTTTTCTCATTTAAAAACAAATCAGAACAATTGAAAAAAACCAATCCTGTCATGGGCCTGAAACCAGTGTCTTTACTCCCAAGGGCAATATATACAAGACAGACAACGAATGCTGTAGAAGGAACAGAATATTTGCCTGACAAATTTCAACCTGTAGTGAATTTTTATATCCAATTTGAAAGCCTCACAAACCCCCCTATATTGGCAGTGGAAACTGTGACATATCCCAAGGATAAAGGAGATTGCAGTTGCCACTGTACTGCCAGATGCCTTTTCCCTCCCCTCCCCTCCCCTCCCCTTCCCTTCCCTTCACAAACCCCTTCACAGACTGGTTGTAACACATAACTGATGGTCTCAACTTTTAAAAGGACGACTGCTTACAGCACATATAGTATTATGTGTAAGTCAGCATTATAAAAACATGGCTACCTTGAAATTATTTGAGATTGATCTTGCTATTCCCAAATCTTCCAGTTTCTCATACCTGCAGCATATCCCAGTTCCTGGGGTCTCTAAACTGTCATGCTTGGAGGAACCCTGCAGCAAATTTATGAAAATAAAACCTCTCCAATGGCGGTTTATTTTTTGTCCTTGGTATAGGACAGAAATGCCTGAACAGCATCAGCTCACTTAGCCTGCAGAAAGCTGAACACATGCTTCGAGGTGGAGACAGTGCACAGAAATCTGATGTATTAAACCTGACACATGAAGGACAAATATAAATTTGCCAGCCATAATTACTGCTGAGTCACGTGCCACCTGGTTCAGTGATGTCCCTTTGACCCAGCAGGTGCTTCTGACTCAGTCCAACTTTCGTGATCCAAATTTCTGTTCCAACATGGAAGACAAGTTACTGTTTTTGTGACTGCAGAAGTACCTGTTTAAATCAGCTTTCCCTCTGTGCAGCTGGCAACGTGCAGGTGTCTCCTTCCAAAGCATGATGTAGTCTTTTGGGACAGGAATGTCAATGGCTCCAGCATTGTGTTGGGAGAGATGTGTCAGTGCCCAGCAACCACAATCCTGCCCTGAGCACCTGCCATGGGAAGGTGCTGCCTGCATAGCCCTGGGGGAGCATCTTTCCTGCAGCACTTTCCGAAAAGCCAAACTGGAAAGCTGCTTTTTCCTGGGAAAGTCCTCCTACACTCTCCTCTCCATCTCTCATCCCCACTGTGCATCACTTAGAATCATAGATGGATTGAGGCTGAAAGAAACTTTTGGAGGTTACTTGTCCAAACCCCCTACTCAAGCAGGGCCACCTAGAGCTGGTTGCCCCAGACTGTGTCCAGATGGCTTTTGAGTATCTCCAAGGATACTTGGAGATTGCACAGCCTCCCTGGACAGCCTGTGCCAGGGCTTGGTCACCCTCACAGTGAAAAAGTGTTTCCTGATGTTCAAAGGGAACCTTCTGTGTTTCAGTCTGTGCTCCGTTGCCTCTGGTCCTGCCACTGGGCATCACTTTCAGGATCCTGGATCCATCCTCTACACCCTCCCTTCAGTTATTTCTATGCACTGATGAGATTCTCCCTGAGACTTTCCTTCTCCCAGCTGAACAGTTTCAGCTCTCTCAGCCATTCCTCATAGGAGAGATGTTCTAGCCCATCATCTTTGTGGCTCATGGTCAACTTGGTGTCCACCAGGACACCCCAGGTCCTTTCCTGCCAAGCTGCTTCCCAGCTGGGCAGACTTCAGTATATACTGGTGCCTGGAGTTGTCTCCCCAGCTGCAGGGTTTTGCGCTTCCCCTTACTGAACTTCATGAGGCCCATTCTTCCCACGTGTTGATGTCCCTCTGGATGGCAGCACAGCCCTCTGATGTATCAGCCCCTCCTGCTGGTTTTGTGTAATCTACAAATTTCTGCAGGTATGCTCTGCCCATCATCCAGACCACTGGTGAAGAGGTTGAGCAGAACTGGACCCAGAACTGACCTCTGGAATACACCACTGGTCATCGGCCTCCAGCACGACTTTGTGCTGCTGATGTCCACCATCAAGGCCTGGCCATTCAGCCAGTTTCCAATCCACTGTCTGCTCACCCAGCCCCTCATCAACCAGTGTGTCTGTGAGGGTCTTACAGGAGACAGTGACAAAGGCCTTCCTCAAGTCCACACAGACAATATCCACGACTCCTATCTATCAGGTTCTCCTTGCATACAGGAGGTCAGCTTCCCACAGGGAAGGCAAACTGACAGTGGTTTGAGTGACTCAGAAAGTCTAAATTAAAATTATATGAGGGAAAAACTGAACTTACCCTAGGGATCTGTCTTGCATCAGAGCTCCTGAGATTTACTATACCTTAACCTCCACAGCTATCAGACATGTTGTGCACCCATGTATTTACTTTTGTAGTAAGATCATAGGAAGAATGCAGACTCAAGCTAGCATTCTTAGGCTTGAAGTGCATGATTTTCCTATGGGAAAAATATTTTAAAGAATTTTTCTTGTCATTAAATATCTCATTTAACTGATTATTTAGTATCGCTTTCAATCAAAACATTATATTCGCCAGCAAAGCAAAGAAAAATGAGCTGGTTTGAGTACACAGAGCTAAACAAAACAAACAAGAGAGCCCTTACTTTACAGTAAATTTTAAAACCCATGCATTTTGTTTTCCCAGCAATCAATACACCAATGATAACAAGAGGAAAAGGATACCAATTAAACATAATTGCCAGTCCTGTTTCCCTCAAAACCCGAAACAAAAAGCACTCAGTGTCAGCCTAATAAAATATTTGTTCCTTTCCCAGTCAAGTGCTTTATTAAACAGCCCTTAAAGCATCTCAGTTCTTACAAAGGATTTCCAAGTTTGATATCAGTGAAACGACTTCAAGGCCTCATTAGTTTCCCAGTGGAGGTTTGTTCACTGCTCTGAGACACTTGGCTCGCTATTTTGTCCTGACTCTCGCCACAGATCCCAGGCACAGATATTTCTACTACATTCATTTGATCTTTTCCAACATCCAAATGAGAATTGGTATCAGTGTGGCAAAGGCTGCCATCCATTGCCCATCTCTTCTTGCTTATGTGAATCTGTCTTGCTCCTGGTACAAAAGACAGGGACCCTGCCATGGACCAGTTACCAAGTCTCAGCTGACAAGCTAGTGAGGTAAAATTAAAAATCAGTTCTTAAGCTGTTACAGCACTTTTGCAGGCAAAACATCTGACTTTTCCCCATTATACCAACATTTAGACTACTTTGTCTCCCAACTAGCTACAAAAGTGAAGCACGCCAGACTTGAGGAGTAAACCAGCCTCACCAGCTCAAAGCCCATAAATGAAGCAAGCTGCCACCAGTACCACACATGCCCTGAGTGACCCAGCCCTTCAGACTCACTGCAAACCCCTTCCCATACACTCCTTATAGCACCCCAGCTCCCGTTAAAAACCACTTTTTCTTGGTGCAGACAGGGCCAGAATAGGGCTAAACCCAGCAACGCTAAGGCGACTCCCCTTAAGCTTGTCTTGCTTTCTGGACCTTCTTTGAGACAGAGAGGAAGAACAAGCAGAAACCAGTTTTATTATATTTTAAAGCCATGGAGGTTAGAATAGCAAATTCCAACACTTCTGTAACTCATCTTAAATCAACTGAAAGCCACATTTTCACATAACCTCTCATCGTCCCAATATAGCCTGGTTTAAATAAATAAATAATGAGAGGAAAAGCAAAACCAAGTGAAAAACTGAACCTCCCAGCTCACATATCCTTTCTAGTTCTTTACGAATGCTCCTATCTAAGAACGTGAGTAAGGACATGCATGTGATGAACCACACACACGTGTCACCCAGCTTGCCATGGTGGGCCGAAAGGGCAAAACTCTTTCTCCTGCCCATAGCTCTGATGACTCTCATAGCACAGACACTGTCCCAAATGACAGGATTTAGGGATGGGCCAAAGAGCTGGGAATCAACAGCACATTCCTCAACATACTTTCCTTTGTGAGACAGGGTCTCACTTAGGAGCACAGGCAAAGATGAAGGTTCAGGAGTATAGTGGTGCTGCCTGGGGAGCAAAAGGGTAGAGAAGTCTTCCCTCCCTCTGTACAAATGGTGGTTATTTAATACTTCATATATCCTCACTAGCATAAGTAACCAAATGCTGCATCACCTTGCCACTTCAAGATCAAGTCTATGCTCATAGTTTCTGATTTATTAGACTGAATCTCCTCCTCTCCCACCCCTTCACTTCGATAAACCGAGCCAAATATTTAATCAGCTACATGACGGCTCTAATTCTCAGCAGAAAGTACGTGAATGGCAGATTTCAAGTACTCGTGCACCACCCTATCTCTAAAAAACTTGGATGGAAAAAACTTTCAAGTAAAAAATGTCCCTCATTTTTATCCTTGCAAAATATTTAAGCAGCTGCAAGGATTTTGTTTAAAAGAGACAGAAAAATGTAAGACTCCTGTAATGTGAGAAAAAATGCAGCATTTTTTTCTTTGAATCTCACATCCTTTTACACACGCTTTCATCACAGCGTTTGTACCAAGTGTTTCCTAGTTTGACTTCGAGGGGCAGAGAATTGACCTCTTCTCTCTGTCGTGCTGTGATGCACGAGATGTCAGATGAATTCTGACTGAATTCAAAATAACACCCAGCATGAGAGGCAGCATGACGGTGCTGATGGATGTAACAAGAAAACCTCACAACCTTTCAACGTGTTTTCACCCACAAAGACCAATTTTGCCTTCCTAGAAGCCCCTAGACTGAACTGTGAAATATGCCTCTGACAGATGTCTCCAACCACAAATAATATGTAAATAACAGAAAATACTGGGTGGGAAAGGACCCATCAGGATCATCAAGTCCAACTCCTGGCCCTGCCCAGGACACCCTAAGAATCACATCATGTGCCTGAGAGCATTGTCCAAACAACTCCTGAACTCTGTCAGGTTTAGTGCTGTTACCTTTTCCCTGAGGGGTCTATTACAGTGCCCAACCACCTCTGGGTGAAGAACCTCTTCCTAATATCCAGCCTAAACCTCCCCTGACTCAGTTTCATGCCATTCCTTTGAGTCCTGTCAGTGGTCACAAGAGTGAAGAGACCAGAACCTGCCCCTCTGCTGCCCCTTCTGAGGATGTTGTAGACTTCAATGAGGTCTCCCCTCAGCCTTCTCTTCTCCAGGCTGAACAGACCAAGTGACCTCAGCTGCTCCTCATAAGGCTTCCCCTCCAGACCCTTCACCATCCCTTTGGACACTCTCTAGCAGCGTCATATCTTTCTTCTATTGTGGTGCCCAAAATGGCACACAATATCCTAGGTGAGGCCGCTCCAGAGCAGAGCAGAGCAGAGCAGAGCAGGACAATCCCCTCTCTTGACCGGCTGGTGATGCTTTGCTTGATGTCCCCCCAGGACACGGTTGGCCCTCCTGGCTGCCAGGGCACTGCTGACTCCGATTCCACTTGCCATCGACCAGGAGCCCTGAGTGGCTTTCTGTGGCACTGCATTCCAGCATCGCATTCCCCAGTCTATACACACATCCAGGGTTGCCCCATTCCAGGTGCAGAATCTGGCACTTGCCCTTGTTAAACTTCATATGGTTGGTGATCACCCATCTCTCTAATTCGTTGAGGTCTTTCAGCAATTACAGATTCCAGCAAATTGCATTACCTGTAATGCCTACAAAGGCCCCACATGCACATGCCTACATGCAAGCACTTCTTCTCTAGTGCCTTTTGCCTCATCCATTTGACTGTGATGTCTAATGGGCAGCAATCATTTTGGCACATGATTAGCAGAAAGCACAGACCTCAGGTTGGATTCTAGTTACCGCTGCAATCACTCATGAGGATGAGTGGGCTCACATCCACGCACACCCTCACTGAGGTGGAATGGAGCTGCCTTCCCTTTCAGTCCAGCTGAACTACTTGTGTTTGTATTTTTCTGTGTGTGCCTTTTATTCCCTCTCTGTCGTGTTTCTTTGCTGCTGGAGCACTTATAGTTTGCCTAAGTGGGAATATTAATATCTAATTTTACTAATTTGATGCTCCACTAACAAAGATCTTTCAGCCAGTTCAAAGCAATCTTCTCCAACTGGGTATCCCAGCTTGGACCGACACACTGCTTGCAATGCACGGAGGTGAGACTATTCCAAACCAAGCCAAGACTACACAAAAAAGTAATAATGCTCTTTGTCATCAGAGATCCAGACTCAGACTACTCAGAGGAAAAGGTCTGTATTTCAGGAAATGCAGGCATGGCGACCAGCACTGTAAAAATAGCACTGCTACTGCAGGTAAAAGTAAATATTATTTTCCTGATTCTGTGAATAAGTCAACACGAATGTATTTCGTAGATGTGTACTGCAAGAGGAAACAAGGTCAGACCTGCCCACACTTTTCCATCAGACCTTTGGAGACAACATACACCATGATGAGTGCAGTGTACCAAATTTTGTTATCATCACCTCCCCTATCTTAAAGATCACTGCATGGTTCCAGAAGAGGAGTGTGCTGCTGTAGGCTATACAGTTCCTGACATATTTAGTGCAGCATTTTTCACCAGCAATTTCCGCTGCGATGTGGGCTATTACATGTTCAGAAAAACTTAGGGAAGCTGCAGGATGCAGAACGACAATTACATCTTTCCCAGTGACTACTACGTTAATGGATCGCTGTCATCCATCACCATAGATCGTAAGTCCTCTGGGGAACATCACCAGGCCACTCCAATAAATCTGACCGTGAGATTTCGTATTTGGCTGTTCAGCTCAGCCTTAGGAAGCAGTTTAGCAACACACTCTGCAGTATGACTATGGCTCAGCTATCCTGGTGAAGTGATGTTTCTCCACGGCCATGAAGCTCTGCATATAAGAGGTCCTTGCACACAGGGCAGTCTGGTATTAATTCCTCACAGGGTTGGTTCTTCAAAGAATTGCACTTTGCTACAAGGATTGTAGACAGCGAAAGAAGAAAACTGACTGCGTAGCTCCATTCCTTTACCAAGAACAACAAAGAAAGGGAAATAAAAAATAAAGAACAAAACTAACAGAAAAAAAAACCCCAATCCAAAAAACCTGCCAGCAGACTGGTGCAGCTCTGAAGTAAATTTTTTTTGCTGTCAATCTTCATTCTTCGGGCCACCTCAGCAGACAGAGCAGACTGTCTGACATGAAAATGTAAGGTGATGCTCTTATTAGGGAAGAACATGCTTCTTGCAAGCTCTTTCTTCAGGAAAGCCAAACAAATAACCCACAAATAAAAACCTCCATGGCTGTACCATGTCCTAGCTTATTCTTGTAATAACAGGAGGATAGGACCTGAGGCTGTTTCTCCTTGTCTCACACGCTAATGCAAATACAGGAACAGTGTAAGAACAGGCTGAGGGGAAGGTCAGCCCCACGGAAGACCTTTTGGGAGGCAGTTCTGAGAGAGGGGTTCTGAGGGCACTTTTGTCTCTGCTGCTTTGTGTATATTCTGTTTCAGGCAATGATATATTTTCCTGTTACACTTTTGATGTAGGTGGAGCTAATAATTTCCTTGTACAGTATGGGGGATGGGGAATTGCTACAGCACTGCTGCTCCCAGGCTTAACCATTTTGAGTTCTCTCTTCCCTGAGGCACCAGCTTTCACCACTCATTCCACCCTATGCCTGTCCAATGCCACGGGCAATGCCTGTGGTTCTTCTCCCTCAGCCTGGGTATACAATGAGATTGCACCAACACCAGTGCTATTCCCACTAAGGTAGGGCCATCACCAGACATGCCCCAGGAATGGGGACAGCCTTAGGGTGCCACCCATGTCTGTCCAACCCTCCCCATCTCCACATGCCAGCTCTCAGGCACCTCATCCAAAGAATGGCTGACCCCTTCCCACTGCTGCAGTTTGGGTGCACTGGGTTTGGCCAGAGGAGCAGAGATGGAGACTGAGGGCTTTAACTACTGCATCACCAAGATGCAGGCTCACAGAGCCTGGGAGATTAGCACACAAGGAGGAAATAGTTCTAACTATGCAGTAATTTCAGGGAATAAAAACTGCCTATAGCCTGTATAAGTCAGGAGAAACAGCACACGCTCATCTTGCCTCAGGCAAATCCATATGTTGGTAGCAAGCTCAGCTACAAAAATGACACCCTTCCTTGCAGATAGAAACAGTAAGAGCACCCAAGAAGTACGAAATATTCAGTATTTTCTTGGTGGGGTGTTAGAGAAAACAACTATGCTCATTTAAGAGCCTGCTGTTGGCAAAGGAGGAGGGCAGACGCCACCTGCAAAAGCTCTCCTCCATCCCTTCCAGAGGGATAGTCAGCACCTGGTCTCTACACTTTCCCCATGCTCATGGGGGGAAGCCATTGCTGAACAGAGGGACTGCTACACCTTTTGGTTCCTCCTGCATGCAAAATGCAGGGCTGTCCCACACTGCCAAAAGAAACTTCACGGCTCCAGCTGAGCTGTCCTGTCCAGGCACCGCACACGCAGGGATGGGTGGTCTGTGAGGTACCAAGAGATTGCGTGCCAGGCCACTGGGCTCTCAGGGGCCACTGCTAGCCTCTCTTTGCCCAGGAAGGTGGCTAAGGGAAACCAGAGGAGTCTGCAATACGAGATGCATAGCAGGAACAAGCCACACCACTACAGGGGTTGCACAAGAAACCCTGAGAGCTAAGGCAGCAACCAAGAAAAACCATGTTTTTACTGCCTGTCGGTGGATGTGCTCATGTGCCAAACTGTTGGTTGAGCTGGGTAAACATCTGGGCAGTACAAACCAAACCAGAGGAGACAGCTGTCCCCTGGCAAGCACAAATCCTTTGGGACCCCAACTGAATCCTCTCCAAAAATGTGTCATGGTCCATACTTCAAGAAACTAAGCAGACAGCTGCTGGCCATAGCCACACTAGGGAAGGTGACCACCATGGCAGGTGTAGGTGACCATAAACTCTGTCAAGATGTGCTCCACAACATGAACGCACCAGAGGTGCCCTAAATTCAACATCCACAATTTTTCCAAAGGGAAGGACAGGTCAGGCTGCAATAACCAGCTTGCATTTTCATGTCTGACTTGTACAACTAAAAGGGCCGTCTTCACGGGACGCATATCCCAGAAAACACTTCATGCAGGTTAACTCCAGTAATCTCAAGGAATGGAAGCCAGCTGCCAGTTGCTGGGCACAGCACTTGCCTCTGTTTGGACACAGGCCCTTGGCCAGGCTCACTGGTGAGGTCAGTGACAGCACCCACAGCTTCCCAGGGTACATGGCCACGGTCCTGGCACACACCCACCTTGCCACCCCCAGGCATCTTCCATGCCCAGTGGAAAGGCTCCCACAGCATGATGCAAAAGCATGAAGAATCAATAAAATCCATTGAATTTTTGTCTGACAATAGCAATTTTATACCTTAATGCTAACCGGAGAAAGCAGGAGAGCATGCTGCTACCAAAAATAAATTAAAGCGGGGGTGGGTCTTTGAAGATCACAAATCACCCAGTACAATTAACACCCAGTAAACCCAACCTGGTCCTTACAGTGATTAAGGCTGACTTGGCCACTGCTCTGGATGAAGCTTTTTGTGAGGACCCAGGCACTGGCACAGGCTGGCAGTGGCCAAGGGGTGGGCAAAGGAGCATCCCAAGGGTGGCAGGCACACACCACCCCCGTGGTGATGGCACCAAAGCCACCGACTCAGCAGCAGCAGCAGCAGGAGTGGACACAGTACTGGGGGGATGCCGGCAACAGGGCGCTGCTGGCCGGCTGTTTGGGTTTAGCTGTCTAAACAGGCACTGAGGGATTAGGTCCCTGCGCGTCTTCAGCGCTAATTAAAGGTTGTTTATTATCCAATTGCTCCCGATAGCGTATATTTCTTCCTTGTGTAAACACAGTCGACGCCAATGCCTAAAAAAACCCGCAAAACCAAAAGTGGTGGGAAGGTCTGTGTTTGAGCAAGTTATGGGGTGCGAGGGACGCCCCACAGCCTGCCCCACTGGCTCCCAGCTCTCCCTATCCAGCAGCCACAGCTTGCCGTCACACAGTGCAAGGCTGAACGCTCATGAGCTCCATCAATTTCTTCCATGCTGTTTGTGACTCGGGCAATAGTTACCAGGAGAAGTTTTGCCTGAAGCATTTGGTCTCGGAGCAGCAGTAGTAACATGCCATCAGATTTGACCGAGGCAGCTGGAGCACACTCCAACAGCAGCGTGAAGCTGGTACCAGAGCATCCTGGGCAGTGCTTGTACATACACTGAAACACAAAATGTGCACCTGGAACAACGGGTAACATCTCCTTATTTCATCAACCAACTTAGAAACCTTATTTCATCAACAAACCCTAGAAAGGGTTTACCTATATAGTGTCAAACAAGACCCTTTGGCAACATCTGTGCCTCTGATACAGGAAGTGGAGAAGAACAGGTGTCTTCTCCAGACCTTGGCTTTAGATGGGCAGTGGACACCGACTGGGTTTGGCTGGGACTAGAGCCCACACTTTACATCAGAAAGCCACCAAAGCTGAAAACTCAGGCACCAAGGAGAACAGAAATGCAACTTATCCTCATTGCCTGTGTGGTCCTGATCCCGTGTGGCTGCATTCTTATACACACAGTTATCCCCTCTTTTTCAAAAGGCCTTGTCATGCTGCAAAAGGACATACATAAAAGGAAGAAGTGATTCTTTTTCATAGGTCTCTTTGTGACTTTCAAGCTTCTGACTCTAAACTAAGCAACACTTATTTCACACAGATTTGTACATGTAACATAAAAAATTTAAACTGGTCTATTCATTTGCTTTTAATGACATAATGCTACTTGCTATGCTTGTAAATATATAGAATTATTTTAGTCTTTCTCTCGCTGCATCTTACAAAGGCAACATACTGTAGTTTCAGTAGTTGCATTTTTAAATATGTTTATCTGGGTCACTGCTACTTAGAGCATAAGAAGATTTAGTGAAGCCAGTTTAGCATCAGTCTAGTGCAAAGGAAAAAATTCTTTAATTAAAACGAAAAGAATTATATTGTTTGGAGGGTAAAAATCTCAACATCATCAAATTAAAGTGTTTGGACTGATTCAAGAAGAAAATAGACCTTCGGGCGATTTCATTCAAAAGGCACTTGGGCTTTTGGGGTTTTTTTGACTCATCACAAATACCTGTAATTGGCAATTTCAGGTACAGAAAAGAGAACATAGAGCATTATAATATCAGGATTTTCTTTAATGGTATGATGTAAAATCAAGAATAAGAATGTGATTTCCAATCATGGCAGTCCATCTGACACACACAGAGCACTGCCATGTGCACTCCAGCTTGCCCTGAGAGGCCACACTCCTGTGCTGGAGTGAGAAGGGAACCTGTTTTCATGGCACTGCTCCCAGATTCTTCTACTGAGACAAATAATCTGCAAAGAAAGCAAGCAGGGAGGGACGTTCAGAGCCCAGGAGTAGCACCAGTCTCTGCGCATTTCCAATGGTCCTAGCTTTCCACTGTCTTGCAAAATGCCAAAATAAAGGCAGATGTTGGTCAGGAAAGGCAAAGCTGCCATTCACATGGGAAATGGTGCGGGAGGTTGAACGGCCTGAATGGTTGAGTGTGTCCATGTGATGCAGTAACAACACCCTTTGGCATCACACTGCCCGCTGGGTGACAGGGAAGTGACTCAGAAGACGAGAGCACTTCAAAGGTTCAGGGACTACTAGTTTATTTTAGCTGAAGCCTATCTATCACGGACCAGGGAGGACTGTAAGCAGACAGCATCCGCTCCACATCCTGTGGCTGCTGCTGGAGTGGTTCATCCCCCAGGAACAAAAGATTTCCTCCTCTTTTGACTTTCTTCTAGTCAATGGAGGAGACTAGATGGGGAAATAGCTGTCATTGATGCTGCTGAAGCGCAGCCAGTGGATGCCTGACACTGCACTGGAGTGGGATGAGATGTTCAGCGCTCGCCCCAGTGCGGCCCACTGTCTGTATGACAGAAAGCCAAGCAACTGTCCATCCATCAGTAGGGTACTGGTGTGATGGAAACATTAGGTGACAGCAGCTGCATACCACGATCCACAGATAATTATTCCCCATATCCAAACAGCAGCAAAAAGGGGAGGAAAGGAACAAGTGTGTAGTTGGTAGTTTGATCCTGTTATCGACTGGATGCTAACAGAGGGAAATAACTAAGCATACAATATTTTTTGTGTCAGAAACAGGGAGGTGACGGATTTTCTTCAGATTACTGAAGGCAAGAAAAGGAAAGTCATAAATTCTCAAAATCACAAAGTTTTCACTTAGTTTTTTCAAACATGGCCAATTTTTACCAGGTTTTTTGGGGTTGCTTTCTGTTTGCTTTATTCAGTTCCTTCAATCTATTCCTTGCTGACAGACAGCACACCAGCTATTCACTGGATATGGTCATCTATAGCCCCGGTTTTTGGGTTTCTGTGTGACTGCAAGAGGGCAGTTTCTGGCACTTCAAGGCCCACTGCAGCAGAACTCAGCAGGGCCAGCTGATCAAGACCCCAAAGGAGTAAAAAGCACACTATCTAGGCCCCTAGTAAGGGAGGATTTATTTTGTCATACTCCTTTTTAGAGATTTATCACTTCCTTTACCTTCCTCTGTACGCACAGTGGAGAAAATCTGTTTTAAACATGTGACAGGCACAATTTCCATTACAGAGTAAATTTGGGGAATAAATGAAGAAAAAAAGGAGCTATTATTAACCCAGAGATGATCATCGTGCTGATGAGTGAGCACAAGTTTCTGAATATAAGTGCTGTTCAGCATATTTACAAGGTCAGGTTGCCACGTCATTCTTCAGATGAACTGAGATCACTGGAACCCTTCTCCTTAGAAATACAGCCATAAGAAGGTATTAAATATTGACTTTGGGTTTGTACAAGTAGGTATAACTGCCTTCTCCTCAAGTGCCTTGGAAGTGTGCTGCTGGTCCTCACAGAAAACCACATTTTGCTCTAACATCAGGTCCCACAGGTTGTGAAGCCCTACATTCAACTTGGTGGGATTTTGGTGCAACAGCTTCACAGAGCTCTATTGGACCAACGCCAGTGATACGGATACCTCTGCAAGAAGGTCAGACACCAATTCCAAGGAGACCCTGAGCACTCCCCAAAAAGCTGAAGCAAGGAGCAAAAAGAGAGAGAAGGATGCAGAGCTCCTGACATCTGTATTGCAGAACTGTGGGGACCTCTGAGTTGTCTCCAGATCAAAGGACCACTTGATAGCAGTCACCAAACGCCTTCTAGCAGAACACCACCATTCATTTCAAACTTCACACGTCCCCCCAAGAGAGGCCACTATGCTGACACGCTTCATGATTTATTTCCAGGACTAGCTGCAGAGGAAGGAAGTGGTAACACAGAGATGTGGCACCAGCAGAGAGTTTGGGGGATCCAATTCTGGGGACACACATGGTGCTGCTGGGAAAAGTGGAGATGGTGCAGGGTACAAGACACAGACAGTTCTGAGCAATGAAAAAAACCCAACCAAAAAACCCCAACACCCCAAAACAAACAAAAAAACCCAACACCAAAAAACCCCACAAAAAAAAAATCCCAAACATATGTATGACTGCTGTAGGGAAGATGAAGAGGTGAATGGAGAAAAAACACCCTAGAGCAGCTGATCCAGTGGATATGATCCAATGAATAAAGCTGCCGAGAACCCCAGAAGTAGATCGAGGTGGTGGAAAATTAAGTGTTAGGGAAGATACAGAAAACAGTGACAAATAAAGAGCTGCTGTGCAGTGCCTTTAGCTTAGAGAGAGAAAATTCCTTGAGGGATGTCTACTGTATTTTTAAAATAATTGCCAAAGATGGATCAAAAATTGCTCTGACCACAACTGAGGAAGTGATCTATTTTCATAACTCTGAAAGCTGGAGAAGAATTGCCGTGCCTTGATCATACCACAGAAAGCCAAGTCATGTAAACAGGTGTATTTGGGCAGACCATGCTCTTTTACAGACCTCCATGGGCTCTCCATGATCTGGCTGTGAAGGTCTGATCTGGATTGAATGATCAAACAATGACTGGCAAGCAGTGGAGTCCCAGGGCATCTCCACAGTGTGATCTGCAAAACTGTTCTCAGCTAAAATTGCAGGAGCTGTTTGTGCAGAATGAAAATATATTGAGGACAGTGTAAGGCTCTAGAAGAAAAATATTCTACTCTCTTCCTGCAGTCACTCCCACGTACAAATCCCCTTGCACTTTGTCTTCTAGAAGGAAAGAATACTACACTGAAGCCATTCCCAAGCAATAGGATTTCTTGCAATGACTGAAAACCAACTTTAAACGCATGTTGTCATTTACTAAGCCATTAAGAAATTTCTTATCATTGCCTTAAATCACAAATTCCTGTGGCCTGCTTAGACCCAGTTTGTACTTCAAATTCTCAAATAAGCACAATAGTGAAGATTATTATAAAATGTGTGTTATGCTGCAGCCAGTAAACACCACAGAGAGCATCTCGAGATTTACACCCCAAAGTTGAACGATTTAACAGACAGCCCCCAATCTGAAAAATAAAATAACTAAGGAAAATGGAGTCTGAAAAACAAACAAAATATATTCTCAACCAAAATGTAAAAGAACCTGGAAGAGCCACAGAAGAGTCAATACAGATTTTCAATTTCATTACTTTGATTTAATAAAATTCTTTGGACAGTGTTTCTTGCTCAGTACAACCATGGAAATTGTAATGGTAAATATTGTACCATGATTTATGGATTGAAAGGTTGTCTGATTTCATTATGCTGGTAAATATAACAGTGCAGACACCTTCTCTTTGAAAGCTATTTCTAAATTGCTACATCAATATTCAGATTCAAAATTGATATTTACCTTCTAGAGGAACAGCAGGTGTCTGTATGCCCACGTGTGTGCACACACACACACAAACTTACATTTTTTATATTTCTCCATTTTCCAGATCACAGCAACACATTCTACACAAACTGATGCTTTATCCCAAACCAGCCTACGCAGTTGCAAGGTGCCCAGTTCAGGACAGTTCGCTCATTGTACCCTCTTCTCTCACTAAAATTAATTCAAGCAGAAGTACCCAGCAGGTGTTATCCCACGCCTATGAAGGTGTAACTTCACCTTCAGTTTACAATGACATAACTGATGGATAAATCACTGAAGCCCTAAAATATGCAGTCCAACACTGTATTTTTTAGCTGGAGTAGAGCACAGTAAATAATTTTTAAACTAAAATTTGCCTTTCACTCATGGTTTTGCAACAGAAGTACAAAGCAGTGCGTTAAGGCAGATTTCACATACCAGAGCTCACGTGCCACTGTCTGTGATATCCATGGGACAGGAGGCTGACAGGGAAGCAAAGGATGAAACACAGCACCAGTGAAGGAGAGAGAGGCAGAAGTGAGGAGGCACTGTGTCTAGAGAGGGATAAGGATGTCCCTCTGCAAGGTGCAACCTGGTGTCCCTGCTGACCCCTGACTTGCACACCTTGTGCCACACATCCCTCCTGGCTGTCCCCAAAAGTCTTGCCTGGCCATTCGTCCCTTCTTCTCCACAGCACTAAGGTGAGACTTCAGGATGGCTACCTCAGGGAGCCAAGAGAGTCAAGGTCCCACAGCAGGCATTCCCCTGCTCTGTGGTGCCGGGGGAGCTGACAGCAATGGGACAGCCCTCGGGGATGCAGACCTACAAAGACAGTGGCCAGGAGCACTCCTCCACAGCAGGGACTCGTGTCCAGCTGGCCTGCAAGCCGTGCCTCTGCAGCACATCCTCCACTGCCAGCTCACACCACTTGCATGCCCCAGCCCTTGGGGCAGCAAGCCTTCAGAGGGGGCATCTGAAAAGGGTTGGGTGAGGATAATGTGACAGCAACTGAAGCTCCAAGGAGATGGACCCATCCTCTGCAGCAAATGGAAGAGTGAGGGCACATCGAGCCGTCATAAATAAACCAGGCCACATCCCCATTTCTGCTCGCCATTGCAGGAGCCCACAGGGTGATCCTTTGCCTTGTCCGCTTCAATCACTGTCACCAGGAACAACAACTGGTGCTTATCAGCAGAGACATCTCTGAGAAAGAGGGACTTCAGGACACAGTGTCCTTCCCTGGTTCCTTGAACCCCCCAAGACAATTTACAATGCTGTCACTCGTACATATTCCCTCCTCGTCTGCTCAGTTCTTGCCTCTAAATTTTACATTTTGTTTTCTAAATAAATGTCCTTAAGAGTCTTACAAGACCTTGATGATAAGCCATTTTATTGATATTTTGGTTCACTTTTCAAAATATTTGCAGATTATAGGATAAATAGTGTTTGCTTTTATCTGTTCTTTGGGAGATAACAGTTGGATAACTTACGCTACCCAGATGAAAATTTATTAGTTAGCATTGGGGAAAGCAGATCCTTCCCAAAATTAGCCTTTGACCCAGTTACTCTTTCATAAACAAGTGATGATTTAAAAAATCCTCAGCAGATAAGATGTTTGTAGCCTGGGCATCAACTTGCACAAACGCTGGAAGGTGTAAGCATAACAAAGCTACATCAGCCATATTTCACAGCACCAAGACCGAGGATGAGAAACTATAGAAAACTTCCCTAATGAAATGTCAAAGCCAACTAGCTTCACTGCAGCTAATCCGCAAATCTTGATGACAGTGCAGATTACCCAGCCTGCTAAACTGACAAGCGCCCAAGGAAGCTCATGTCTCAGGGATTACACCTCCATTTCAGTTTGCCTTCTTCAGAATTATTCGGAAGAGCCCTGGAGGAAAGAAGTTTCAGCTCATCTATTTCCTTCTGAGGGCTTTCAGTGCACCACTCAGTCAAGCAACAACAGTACATATACACAGAGAGAGAGACAGAGTCCCAAATATTGACATTACTGTGCAATAGGCCAGTCACCCGCAGATACCAGGCGGAAACCTGCTGACAGATGCTGCAGTATAAACCTCCTAAGAACCTTCAGGTTTGGCGACAAAATCCGCTCTTCTCCAGCCACATTGCCTTGAAGCTTGGATCTAAATAACGCCCAAAATGAGATTTATTTTTTTCTCACACTGGCTATCTATAGACAATCCTTTTTTGTAAGTCTCTGTTGTGCAGCTTCTGAATGTCAGGCCTAGCAAATCAAAACATTTTATTGTAATTTCATATTGTTTACTTTTGCAAGGCAGGATCTTGGCAGAGACGAGCATTTCCTCCAGGGACAAGGAGGATGGGGCTGGGAGGAGGGGAGGACCGAGGGATGGAAGGAAGCATTTTAATGCAGACTTCCTCATTGTCTGCTTTAATAGGGACCCTGGCTGAAATACAAAGGAAGAGGTAACTAAGAAGACCTTGGCTACAAATTTAGAGACGCCAGAGAATGCGTGTGAGGGTGCACCAGGGCCAGCCTACACAGGCAGTGACAACGGATCAGGGATGCAGCATGGCACCAGGAAAATGCCACCAGTCCCAGCCTACCCGCTGCTGCTCCCTCAGCAGGGTTGGGAAGGATCCTGGGCAGGCGCAGTCCAAAGGGCCGTGGCCACGAAGGCACAGGGAAGGACAGCCTCGCCTGGGCTGTCCCCGTGTGCTCCCAGCATCCCTGCAGAGCCAGTGTGCCCCCCATCCAGACACTCCCAGCTCCTTCCCCAGACCCTCCTCCTTCCTCCACAGCCCCAAACTGTGGACAGGTCGCCCTCCAAGGAAGATGACACCACCAGAGCATTTATTTCTTCACGAAGACCCTCCCACTACACTATTCCAGGATGGACAGGAGTGGGAGGCTCCTTGCACTCTTTTGGACAGGGACACTGGAAAGCACCAGTGATTCCACCACAGCTGTCATTTTTCACTGCACGTTTCCAGGGAGATTTGACACACAATCTTCAAATGTTTGAGGAAGCAATATTTAAGTTGATGAGAGCTGGTTTAAGAGCTCTAGGTTTGGGGAATAATGTCACATTCACACCCCTCACATGTACATGAGCCTACTGCTGAAGCAATAGTCCTTCAAGGAACCTGCAGGAGAGATGGATGATGCCAGGGCAGTACTATGGTCAAAAGGAATTTAATTACTTTGGTTTGACCCTGACCGTCCATATGGGAGACCCAGACCTTCTCACCTTCTTTAATCCCAGCTTCTTTGGGCTGCTTCACACAAAACGAAGTCCCAGGGCCAGACCCATGCAAGAAGCCTGATGCCTTGAAGTCATGACTCGCCTCATCTCTGGCACCACGTGCAGCTGCAGGCAGATGGGAAGAAGCAGGAGACAGCTCCCCACTCTCACTGGGTGCCTGGCAAACCTCAGCAGAGTCAAACTGCTCTCTGCTGGGCATAACAAATCTCCCTGTCCTTCGGCATCGCCTCTCTCTCCTTCTGAAGTTTTGTTTTGGTAGAGAGTGGTTCACAAAGACCTTTACACAAACTCACCCCGACAACTGCTTTATTACGTAAAATGATTCACTGGTGTTTAAAAATCCCACAAACAGGAGCCCTCGCTGACTTTATGACCGACTTCCCACGAAGGCACCGAGGCCAGCAATGGCTAATGTTCCGTCTGGCATCGACTCCCCGTGAATATCTCTCAGCAATAACAACTGATAGCAGAGCTTGGAGCCTACACATCATCCCCCTGTTTGTACATAAATTCCCTTTAAAAGGATTTCGGCATCCTCACACTGCTTCTTCCCAAGCGTTCAGGCTCTTAAAGCCAAGTCAGCCAGACAGAATGGTGCCATGCAACTACAAACAATATGGGACAATTTTTTATTACAATACATGGCACTATTCTTTCTAAAAGCACTGCCAGTAATATGCAGTGTGTAAGAATACACATTCATTATAAAGAGGTTAGATACTAATTCCTCCAGCTTAATTTTTTCTTAAGGGCACCAGCCCATTTTTCAATTAAGGCAGGATAATATTATTAATCATAAAAAATTGCTGATGTGTAAAATTGTTTCCTTTCTGGCTAGCATTGGCTGAGAGACATGGGACACGCTGCCTCTGAATTAGTCTAACTCAGTGGTAGTATGGAAGCTGCATCATCCTTTTTGGTGATGATTCACGCTGCTCCCAGCCTCAGCCGTGCATTCCCCTTTGGCAGCATGTGGACCCACATGGACCCATCTGCTCCTCCAGGTGCAGGCTGGTAGCAAGGAGCCTATGGATAGAGGTTCCCATGGAAGACCAAGCACTGTCCACCGTGGGGCAAAAAAGCCGGCATGACTGGGCAGCTCCATGCCAAGAGAGTGCTTTAATGGCTTTAATGCCTGAGTATTTCCAGGGCACTGTGTTTCAGCACCCCCCTGAAGAGAAACATGAGGATCCAGTCCCCACCCTTGATTTTCTGTGCTAAATTTGTCACTATGGGGCTCTCTGGTGAGATCATCAGTGCTTTCTCTTTAAAGCTTTTCCCCCTTCCTCTGCTGTTGAATGGGTTTGCCTAATTCTCATCAAGATAACTGTTCACATTGCCTTTAGATGGGGACACCAAAAGCAACATGGAAGAAAGAGAAGAATTAAAGAAACAGTCCAAACTGTATAAAATAGGAAGCTGTGAACAACAAAACACCTCCTTGCCCTGTAGTAAGCAAGGGAGACTCCTGGACTGTGACTCAGCAGGATCCAAGATGCTGCTGAGGTGTGGGCACACTAGCATCCTGCAGGAGGACAGCAGCTCCCTGCTGCAGTACACCCGGGTACCCAGCTCCTCACCATGTCCAAACTAGGGACCTCTCAGATCACTCCTGGTGCAAGTGCCCCACTCTACCCCAAGCCAGATCATGAATGTTTTAGGCAGACAGGACTCTGTACCCTGGCCTTGCTCCTGTAGGCAGCTGGCTGTGACCTCCAGGAGCCCTCCCTGGGACACAGGCAGAAGTACCCAAGTGAGGAGTAGGGCTGTCCCAGGCCCCTCTGCACTGGAGGCAGGAAATGACCCTCTGGCAGGTTTGCTGAGGATGATGGAGCTGGAAGGAGACAGACGGGTTCCTGGCTCCACAAGAGCTGACGTGTATTTCAGTGGCACAGATCCAGACAAAACGCCTTGTCTCCAGTCATGTGTCCAACCCTTTTCCCATCTATGGGCAGTTTCCCTTCCACACATCATGAAGTCACATATCCCCTGACTTCTGCTGAGATTTTGCACTCCCCTGCTTACAGGACCTCCCACGAGCAGCTCATGACAGTTATCTCCTTGGCAGCTCAACCTTTGCCCATCGCCTGGAGAACTTTCAGCATCACTCCAAACTTGTGTGCCCCCGTCATCCTTCTCTTCCCTTCCTGGTCTTGTTTCTCCCCTGTTCTGGAAACTGCATCCTCCATACTTTTTTCCCTATAGTCACCAATCTTCTCCCAGCTGCATCATTCTCCTCCTGTTTTTCCCACACACGATCAACTTCGTAACATTATTCGAGTTATCTGTAGCCATGTGTTGTTAGTTTTCTGACATCACCAAATACTTTCTTATCTGAAGCTGGTATTATTTATACACACATATATATATAAATGGCCATTTTCCACCATCTTATTAAGTGCTGACCAAGAATAAATCATGTAAAGAGAACAGACCAGACGTTGGGACCACCTTGGGGAATGCCCCACCCCACAGTTATTGCCTCTTGGCAAATACTGCACCAAGAGGAGCATATTCACTCTGAAGTCTGAGGAGGCAAATCACATAAACAGAAATTGTGAGTTTCAGCCAAAAAAACTCCTTTCTGACAAGAAAGAGTCAGTGCTGTTCATATGACTACTCTCATTAGGATCAATGAGACCTGGAAAAATCTGCAGGACAGAGTCTGTGTGTGTCTCTCCTGGCTGAGATGTTCAGCTGTATTTTTTCTTGTGAAAAGGAAAACTAACCCTTTACCACCAAAGTGATAAACATAGTGAAATTACTGGTCAGCAACTCAATGGATACTACTTCCAACAACACTATAGTTAGTAAGTACTCATTGACAGTGATTGCTACAAACAACTGAACTACCAGAGAGAGATTTTCACGGTATCTGTACCCATACATACATAAAAATACCAGTTTGTACAAATCCAAGATATGTGAAGTTAAAGCTAATGGGCCAGCTTTGTTGAGCATCTCAAAAATCAAATTAACTGCAATCAAATTCATGGCACAATGCAGGGTTCATTTCATTACTATCAGAAAATCCAATCTCTGAAATCTTACAATATTAAGCTAAAGCAATGATCTTTCTGTTAAAGTTCTCTCTTTTTTCATTTTAAGGTGAGAAAAAGCTGGCAGGCCTGGGTAAGGTGGGGGTGAGGATTCCCAGTGGATACTTGTAAAAGCTGGGCAAACATTCAATCAATTACTCTTATATAAGGGAAAGAAAAAAACCCCAAAACATCCTTTCAAACGCACACTAAAATATATTTTGCAGTATAAATTCTATCTCTTGTATCTATTTCTACATCATGCCTTTTCTTGCAAAGATTAAGAATATACACACATGCATATATAGGCATACACATATTTAAATTCAAAATACTAATCCATTAGGGAGCTACTTAAATCTGCTCATTGCTGCAATAACTGATCATCTTATCTCTGTGCCGTACTGTAGGTGGGAGAGTCAGAAGTTCATTGCATTAAATGCAGGCATTTTCCTTGTTTTAATGAAGCTGTCTTTCTGGTTTATTTTACAATAAGCACTCTTTAACCTTACTGCAAGACCTAGCTGTAGAATACTCACTGCAATTTCAGTCTCCTTTTTTATCCCTCCTCTTCAAGGTTCCCAGCTAGGTTTCTCTGCAGGAGTCAAGTGTGGTTTTAATAAGGCAGATGAGGCAGAGCTTCTCAACTGCTTTTGATAGAGGTGAGGTGGTCAGCTCTTTATTGACTTTCTGCGGTACTGCAGCTACGGATTGTACAGACAATCTTGCTTTATGAGCATGCACCAGGCAGGAAATGGGCCTGGAAATTTCCAGCCGGCAGTGTTTGATGCACTGTTTGGAAAGCTGCACGATGTGCATATAAAGGAAACGAAGGAGAGCCTTTCTCGTTGTTGTTGTTGTTGCTGCTAACCCATCAGGCTGCAGCCGCTACGCGTTCCTAGGAAAGCCTGCTCAGGAGCCATTTTAAGAATTACTGTATCTCAGGAAAAGGAAAGAAAACAACACTGGTTATTTTGTGCACATTAGAGAGTGCTGTGTATTAAAGATCCTTTTATAAACACTCGGAAAAATCACATGGGAGGTAACTAGCCGCTAAATTATTTTACTGTCCTTTTCTTATGCAGGCAGCCACAGCACATAGATGCTGTATACAGTGCACAGCTGCACTGATATACACACATCCTCACAAGGGGATGTGGAAAAAAGGAAGCAATCAAGGGTTGATATCATGTACTATTAAGGTTTTATTGATACCAGCATGGAGCAACTGCATCACTAATTAATGGATGCGCACAAGCTACGCACATCCTTCCAATCAAGTGGCAATAAAACCAGGTAGCCTTCTTCACCCTCATGCATATATTACTCAGCTATTTACCCTACTCCTTGTTTTCCTGCACTGCACACCCCTGTCTTCACCCACCACCCCACACCCACACTAGCAAGGCACATTCTTCTGCTCTGACGCTGAGGAGATGCACATTCACGGCCCCCTTCATGAGCTTCCCACATGGTGCCTCTCTGAACCAGCTTTGTAACAACAGACAGGGTCCCAACTACACAGACAGGCAGTTTGGAACCCTCCCCCAGAGATGTCTCCACATATGTGGACACAAAAATAACTATTAAAATCGGGTTTGACATCTCTCTGTGCCTCTTCTAGTCCCTGCCCAAGGGGGATAATATCCTCCTGACCCAGGGGAGTGCAGTGACGGTGAGTCGATCACAGACGGCAAGAAGGTACAGACAATTTGGTGATGGCAGCCCTACAAGAGCTGAACAGGTTTTAGCCCCTATGAAAGTGCCACAGAGGCGTAACCACACCGGGCTGCACACTCCGGCTCACACCCAGCTGCAGCAGCATCAGCTGCAGAACCGCTCTTGTCCAGGACCGGCTGAGGAAGCCAGGTCCCACCTCCTGCTGAAGCACCACACCTGAGTATCCAGAGCTACACGGCACTAATCACAATTTTGCATCTTTCGGCTAATTGCAAAGCTCTTGGGGACTCTAAAAATAAAGCTATGCACATGCAGAGAGGAGTTCAAAAACCTTACAGCTACACTGTTACTATCAGAGGATACACTCTTACTGCATGCAAGATTTAACTATACGCTTACCAACTTCAGGGATACATAAAGATTTACTTAATTATACTAGTAATTCGTTTTACAGCGATCTGGATAATATGTCTTGCCTTTTCATGTATAGCACTGAGCTCCTTCCACTGCAGGGCATTACTTGTTACACATAAATGGCATAGCAGGTAGAAATTGAGGCAGGCTGGATTTTTAGTTAGTCACCTGAAAAAGATGGACAGGGATGATATTGCTGCAGTGCTATGTGAGTGCTCCTAAATTTTCACCTGTTAAATAAGCATCAGTGGACAGCTACAACACAGTCCTTACAGAAGGGTGAGAAAATGACAATAACCCATAGCACAGAACATTTCCATACTGTGTTTCACATTTGATATTTAAAAATGCTGCTACAGGGAACAGGCATCCTGTGAAATAGCAGACGTTCGACTCTCACTGCACATACACTGCTTTAATTCAGATGACCTTGCTGAATTGGAAAGCTAAACACAAGATAAATGTCCACTTTCTCTCCTGAATGCCTGTCTTGAGCAGATTCGGTTTTGCTGGGGGTTTAGTTATCTGTGTTTCCTCCCAGTTCTCCATCTGCAGTCCCCCAAAGTGTGCTCTTACAGCAGCTCAGCTTGTTTTTCCAAATCAGACGCTGCTCAGATCGTGAATCTAACAAATTTTCTTTGCTGACAGGAATTAGCGACTGCTTCGCTTTAACCCTGTAACTTGGCAGAAGCTGGAGACTGGTCTGGACCTGCTGCCAGTTTGTGCTCTGGGTCTATCCCCAGACCAACAGATCCAAGAGATGCGCAGGGCTTCTGGACAGTCATATGGAGTAACTGATTTCATCAAAATTACATGCAAGTTTTACTCTTAAAAGCAGAACTCAAACAGTCAAACAATGGATGATTTCTTTCATTCTTAAGACCTTTTTTCTGCATGGGTTTAAAATACTCTAAGAGAAGAAACAGACCGGCATTGTCTTTTGGCCTTTTGCTGGTGGCAAAGAAGATTATTCCTATCATATTCTGCAGGGGTGCTGTCAAATGCTGTTCCAGGCTATGGGCCAAAACCTACCCCCAGCCCATGTGCTCAGTTCCCACTGGCATCAATGATATCTCCGCCATGGACTGACAGTAGTAAATGGGCAGAGATGTGCTGGCTGCTCAAATAGCACGATCTATGTGCTGAATAATTCATTTTAAACTGTTGCACAGATGTCAAAATGTTATTGCTGATTTCTAGCCAGCAGAATGGGCGTTACTTCTCCTGATATGAGTGTGTCACTGCCTGTAATGCCAGAGAAGATTTGGGGGATGTCTCAGCAAAACAGCAAAGCCCATACATGGCATGCCTGTGAACATACAATTCAAATGTTCACTATAGGCCACCTTTCACTCTCTTATTAGGATTCTCCTGTGGATGCACTTACCCATTGCCTCCAAAAAAATGTGAGAAAAGCAGCTAAAAACATATGTGGTTACGCAGGTTTGAGCGTACAATCACTTCAGCACTACAATATCTGCAACAATCACTTCAGCCATTTGGATTTTTGCTGAAGTCCCACAGAAAAACCCCAAAGTACAAACAACTTAAGAGTCACAGGTGAGTTTGGATAACAAAGTAAACCCAAACAAACAAAAAGACCCACCATCTCTATAAAGAGGAATAGATAGATCTACAGAGTTTGTCATCCTGGCCATGGCAAGAGCTCCACAGCAGAAGTCAAAGATCTCTCTCCCCCTCCAAAATCAAGGAAGAGGAGCTTTCCTGTGTTTCCTCTTTCACTAAACCTGGAACAACCAATCTGCTCAGTACCAAGATTTTGGTGGACTCCAGCTGCTGATGGCCAGCAGGCACCTCCAGAGCACGGCAGGACTCCTGTGGGCAGGCAGGCTTGGGCGGTATGCGAAGGGTAGCTGAGGGTGACAGGAGAGATGGAAGGGAAATGGGAGAGATGCAAGAAACTCACAGGTTTTGAACTGAGATCAGAGACTGGGGATCTCTGACACAAACCAAAAAAGCACCCCACGCCAGCCCAGGAGCTCTACTAGTGATGTGTCAGCTAAAAAGTGCGATTTTCCACACTCCTAGAGGGGCTTTTTCATGTCCGTTGGTCTGTGTGGAAGCATACCTAGGCTTAATGAGGTCTAATTTGTTTTAAATCCATAGGTTTCTTTTTAATAATTAACAGTCCCATCGCTCAACAAAGCCATTCCTTACCCCTGACTACTAGCTATTAGGAATGAAATTTACTGTGAAATACTGCTAAAAGGTGGAAAGCAAGTGACATAATTCAAGTTTTAATTAAAAAAAAATATATATCACACAAAGCCAGAGCCATAGAAGGAATAATAATCGAATAAGCAAAAAAACCCCCCATCTTAACCCAATGTCTGCTCTTCCCAATTACCCACTTTGTTCTTCCATGCTATTTGAATTCTTCTAATTGGTTTCTCTTACTGGATGCCCCGTGCCACATCAGACCACATCTAAGTTTTTCACTGCAATTCCAGGAACTAGAGAACGTGTCAGCATCATTACCATGAACATTACACACCCTCACACACCAGGGTACAGGAACTACAATTAACACATTAAGAAATAATAACTGCCAAGGGAGCAACGGAAGATAAACAGCATGGAGCTGATGTAGCAAGAATTCTGCTTGGGAAAGGGCTGTCTCTTGGGTAACGGGCAAGGGAGAGGAATCAAAGTGCTGTGCAGCACTACCCATTTACTAAAGGAAACCCCAAAACCAGTCGAACACCTGTTTACACATTAATTTCTTGAAATGTAATTTCACCAAAAGTATTGCTAGTTTTTGAAGGAATCTGGAGGCTCATGTTCACAAAGAAATAATAATCATGCCCTATTTGAAAGTTTAAAATTGGTTGGTTTTTTTTGCTGTTTGAAAACCTGTCCTGAAGTGCTGCAGGTTTGTTGTTTTCTTGTTCTGCTTTTTTTAATAGAAGCCAGAAACATTTATTTTATTAATTTATAATAATTATTCTTTTATTAATTTATAATAATTGCTTATTATTATATATGTTCATACAGATATATATAGAGAGAACATATATAAAAATAATAATAAAATGAACTTTTTTTCCCTGCTTGTTGATAGTCATTTTTCTAATTGCTTGGGGATTTTTTTTTTGATTGGTTGGTTTGTTGGGGGTTTTTAACTGAAATTTAAATAATTAAATTATTTTCCCATGGATTTTTAATGAAAAAAATTCTTTAGATTCCAGAGTCTTTTATTTAAAGCTTCCAGTCTGAAAATGTTTTGTGTGAGTAGCCCTACAGAAGCTGCATAACTGCAGAAGCTGCAAGAGCATGGCCACCATTTGGATATTTATTTTCACTCCTGCAACCAACAGAAATCACAAACCACGCTGGTCCTTTTAGAGATCAGTCTTGACTTTAGCTACTGCTTTCAGATGGACCAGGCAAGGTTTATGAAATGCTTTGTCTCGTGTCTGTCCTGCCTTGGGGCTGCACAGTCCCAGAAAATCCAACAAAAATATCGCTGTTATAACCCCTTTCCTACATTCAGTCAAATCCCTGTGCAGGAAAAGGGAGGCAGAAGAGGCACAAATATAAAGGTAGGATTAGGAGTCCCCCTCAGCTGGGGCGATGCCTGTGACCCATGTGGGGCTCGGGCACAGGGTTCCTGTGACAGGCGTGATCCTCCCCCCGCCGCCCTCGCACACGGCTCATCAGTCAACTCAGACATTTCAGCAAATCACATGGCACTTTGTAAAAACATAATTGTTTTTATTTTCCAATTTTCCATGTTTTGTGTAGAGTGCTGCTGTGTTCAAGCGAAGTGAATAAAAGCATAAACAGTAAGCACCATCTGGAGAACATTCTTCCAGCATGCTGAGAAATAGCAGCCGCCTGTGTGCTACCTGCTATAAATAAATGTCATTAAAAAATGTCCAAAAAATTGTTTGTTCCTGTTTGATGGAACTGCAGCCAGATAAAATTTTCCCTACCCCTGTTTTCAGGTACCTGCCACCTTCACAGAAAAAACCCCAAACCAGATGCAAATGTTTGGTTTTCGTCCCTTTATGTTAATAAGGGGTATTACTAACAGAAGAGCAATCCTACACGTTATTCTAGTAACAGCAACAGAGGTTGCAACTTAAGCGTAACACGTGAGCAAAACACTGAAAATCCAAATGCTTTTTAAACTGTACTGGGTTCACAACAGGGTGGTATCTCTCAGCCTGCTAGCAAAGAGAAAGGGCAAAATTATTCATTCTTTAAACTGATAGTGTATCAGTTTGGAAGGGAAAAAAAAAAAAGCCAGAAAGTCAGTAATTTATTTTCAGGCTACACAAAGCTGCTCCCATCTCCCTCGCTGCTGACAAAATACAGACCAAGCTGGCTGTGGGGCTGTGATGAGGCTCTGCAAAGGGTCGGCGTTTGCTGTGTTTGTTTAATCACTGCAATTAGAGCTACGCAAATAATGAAATTGTTTGCTGTAGTGGCCAGACTGGGGGAAACAAATTAAAAAGAAATGTTTGGGTTGAGTGATTTAAGAACAATTTTTTCTTTTTTGGTAAAATGAAAAAATAAAACTGTTTAGTTTGTTCCACTTGGAGGGCATTGAAGCCTTCAAAGAATCCATTCAGTTTGAAATGAAAAATACATTTTCATGATGGAACAAAGCATTTGAACAATTGACTTTTTTTTTTTTTTTCAGACAAACATTTTCAGCAGCCAGAAAGGATGCTTAGAAGAGCTTGGTGCTTCTTGGGGAGGGAGGAGAGGATTTGACCACCCCTTATCCCATCCTTAGACACACCTTGGGCTGTTGTGCAGGGGCAGGGTTGAGCGCTGCAGCTTCAGGAAGCTGCTACCAGCCCATCGCTTCCCTGCCCACCCCATGCTCTGCTCTGGGCAGCCCCCACACCAGGGAGCCCAAGGGGGATGTTCCTGCTTTCCCCTGCAGCGTGGGGCTGGAATGTCGCCTTGTGGAGGGTGGCGGGTAGGTAGAGCCACGGGAACAGCAGCATTGCCTTTTCTGGGTTACCGATGGCTCAGCCACAGCTCTTCCCAGGGCGGCTCAGCCCTTGCTGTCCACATGAGGCTGGGATGTGCTTCAGGGTATGGCACGGGGCTGAGGCTGCCAGAGGCTGATGCAGGATGCAGTCTGAATCCTCCCTGATGAGCCACCAGCAGGAAGAGGGATTTGAAGAAATTTTAGGGGGGTTTCCCCTTTATTCAAATTTAAAAAAAAAAACCAAAGACCTTGGATTAGTAAATTTCATGAAGCAGTGGGAATTAATCTGTCTTGTGAAACAATATCCACAAAAACAGGCTGGGTCCCTTGAACGAGAGAGTGGCTGAGATCCCTAAGGCACAGGGCACATCACCAGCCTAGCCCGCCATCATCATTTAAAGGCAAGAGTGGAAACGATGGACATAAAACAGATTCAGGCCTTCCCTCCAGCTATGCCACTTTGCCCAAACCCAAAGTTGTTGCACATTGGTGTGTTCACAGAGCAGCTCTGCTAACGCCTTGCTTTCAGCTGGGACCGGCCACTGCAAGCAAAGGCATAATTCCCACCATATTTTATTCTCTGTTTTCACAGGGACTCCATGTGCCAGGAACTGCATGAATAGGGATGAGGGTACAGTCCCTTCCCCAATGAAATCATCATCTCAAGCACAGCAAGGGCAGGAAATGATAATGTGGTTATGGTTCCCATTAGCCATATTTTCCTAATATAAATATTTTAGCTACTTTTATTTACAGAGTCCACTCACACTAGTTAAATGATATACTTTCGAAAGGGATACATAGGCTGTCTGGAAATGAAGACATTAGACTACTGATTTTGTTAGGATGATAATGATTATTATCATGATTAATCAGTCTCGAGATATAAGATTTTCCCAGACCAGGTGTGCAGGGAAGGCAGGTGGTGGGAACATGGCTGGCTGTCCGTGCATGCACACATGTGTACGAGTGTGTGTGTGTGGGAGGGGGAGGGTTGTTCTTTGTTTTGCTTTTGCCTTTGGTCAAATTCAAACAATGTGCAGTAACAAGAAGTAAATGTCATTTTCCTCCCATCCATCTTAATTTGGCATCCATTTTAAAGCTTACCTTTGACCTTTTAAAATGTTAATACACTTAAGCAGATATAAAAAACACAAAGCTCCTGGAAAAATTAATCACAGGCATATCACGATGCTGGTCTAAAAATGTAACATCAGTTGTTTTCCTCTTTAAAGAAACATTTGTCCGATGCAGCAGCAGTAACTATGCTACAATTAGCTATTATTTCCTTTTCAAACAAATATCCACATTAAATGCCATAGCAAAGCCCTTTCAGCATAACCAGTACAACTTACTATGAATCTGTTGTTGAGTAACTGTCTAGAACCACAGAAAAGGTCCTGAAAAAGGACCTTGAGAAGTCACCTAACCCATCCCTCTGCCCCAGGCAGGACCAGCTATATGTAAACCATTCCTGACAGGAAACCATATTTAGATTTCCTTAAAGTAGCAGCCTTAAAAAGAACTGGGAAAAAACTGTTCAATCAAAATACATAACATACATATATAAATAATTCATATATGTACATTACGTATACTAATAAGAAAATACAAAGAGACAACCCTGACCTAAATGATAACTCTCCCTCCTCTGGCCACTTCATACCCTATAACCAAAGAATTCAAAACAGGAAACTCTAATAAAAACAGCTCCTTCCTTTTTAAAAATGAAAGGCTGCTAGATTGAGAACCTCAGCTCCTTGGAAATGCAGTAGCAGCTCTTCTCTAGGAAAGTGGTTTCAGATTCATCAGGTCCCAAAATATGTGGGTCTTTATGCTTCAAAGTAAAGAGCTCTTCCATTCCCCCAGAAAGCAAGTACAAAATAAGAGTGTTGACAAGCCTTTCCCGTAACCACAGTGAATCTAAGATGTCAGTAGCCTATTCATGATCAAGGGCATCCACCTCATCTCTTGACTTAACCATTTCTGGTGGGAGGCTGTACTAGGTTCCTCCAGCTCCAGGAGGATCATTGCACAGCTCTGGGGTTACACACTAAGAACATGGGGATCCATGGCACACAGCCACATGCTGATTCCACTTTCTTGTCTGTAGCATCTGATGGCATTCAGGGCTACCCCCATCAATTTAATACCCCTCTTTAGAAGACAAGAAAGCTGTGGTGACAGCCAAAATATATCCTAAAAGACAACTGATGATTTCATAGCTAAACACAGCTGCTACCCAAGCATCCAAAAAAAAAAAAAAATCAGTTAAGGACCTAAATGTCAAACCCAAACCAAAGGCAGATGCATTTCCTCACTGAGCAGGGAAGTAAGTTCTGTGCAACTGTTTTCTTCCACCTACATTACTCTGGTTCTAGCACAACTGGAGTGTGGCCAACCAGTTTTCCACACTTAGGTACAATGGTATAAGAAGATGTGAGATATTGAGCTTGGCAACCACCAGCCCCAAGAGAGAAAGACATCCCTTCATGTATCCTGCACACACAGCTTAGAAGAGCTGCACTGAAGGGCCCAATTTCTTCCATCACAGAAGCCTTGCAAATCCTCCCTAACCAAGGGCAGGGATCTTATACAGTGAATTCAATGGACTTGGCACCTGCAACAATTGTCTCTGAGAACCCCAAAGACAGCTGCCCAAAACAATAACACAGACAAGATTCTTCTAAAGAAGGAATAATCCTTCTAATTTTCTTCCCTGGGAAGTATACAACACTTTGGGGGGAGGGAGAATGAAGTACAATAACTGCACATATTTGCACATATGTTCCTACTTCCTTCTGGCCTATCCTCAGCATCCCACAGCTTGGAGAGCAAAGCTTGGCTACGTGAACAGGGCAGACCTCCTGGCTGAGAGCCGCCTTCTGATCTCCAGTCCCATCACCAAGGCTGGAGATGAAGGCATCTATTATTCAGACAGTGATGCCTGACTTCTTGGTTAAGAAAATCCTGATTAAAAAACAATGTGTTGCCCTTCCTGTTTGCTTTGCAGTGGCCTTGTGTGGATCCAGCTCTACAGAAAGCAATCCATCACCAACAACCAGAAAGACGTGTATCACGCAAATACAAAAATACTTCACATTTCACTTAGTTTTTAATGTCTTCCATTCTCATTGCCCATTCTAGTTCAGCTCTCCTCACTAGCTTTTCTTTAACTTAATTATTATAGATATACATGGACCACGTAGTATTTTTTAAATGAAGGACAGTTTTGTACAATATTATCACATAAGCTTTCAAAGACAATCAAATTTAAAAGAAAATAAACTGAATGAATACACATTTCTCACATTGTCACCCCTGATACGACATTTCTTGGATTTTTTGCTTACATGCAACAGAATGTACATTGTCATACTGCTTGTGACTGGTTTATTCACCCTATTCTGATAATCATGGACTGTAACTTCAGTAACACTCCTCTAGCTAATTAGTTTATTCACTAAGCACAGATGAATAGATGATGAGCTACAAAAAGTTGCTATTGTCTAAGTCAGTCACCAACTAACTTGGCCATTTAGCCAGCGAGAAGTTTTCTTCTCTGAAAGGTGACAAGTAGCTATGTAATGAGTTCTATTATTTTCCCAATAAACTCAGAGAAAATAGGACATTGCAGCTAGAAAAACACAGAAAGAGAAATTAGCTGCTACTGTCATTAAGGATTCAAAGGCTGAAAAAGAACAGTTGGTGCAATGCAGCTGGAGAGGCTTTTCAGAGTAAAGTGATTATTCTCTGGCCATTAACAAATTATTTTTTTGCTGGAATGCAAGACCTGCACTCCTCCAAATAACCTGGCTTTGCTGTGAGGAGTGCACTGGCTGCCAGGGCAGGCAAAAACTACTGCCCTCTTGGCCCTCCTGGTGGGCACTGCATTTCTTCCACCTCTTTGCTTCCATGCCACAGGAAAAGCACAGAAATAATTAAAAAGCTGAAGCATGTGCAGACACTTGAAGAGAGACTAGTCTTCAAAATCAGCCCAACCAACTGAATTTGGAGCTGCATTTAGCATGTTCAGGGGGGCACCTGCCCCACTGAAGCTTAGTGAGGTGTCACAGCAAACTTCCTTCACCTCCCTTGCCAGTGGGAGCTCACCTGCAATCACTGATCCAAAGATATCAAGACGATTATGATTTATAAGAAGATGATTTATGGACGCAGTCAGTACTGAGGCTTGTTCTAGGATCTCTATGCCTGCTATGGGGGAGGCAGGGGGGAACCCAAACCTACACCCAGCTTGTCCTTCAAGTCAAAAGCAGTTGCCTTCCTTCTGCTGTAGTGGCTGTTCTCTTGCCACTCCAAGGGCTGTGCAAGCACTACAGGGAGCTGGAAGCTACTAAGCCAAAGGACAGTATTTTTCTGAAAAGGCTGAAGGCAACAGGAGACCTACTCTAGGGTCTTTGGTTAATTCTTGAGAACATTTATCCCTGTATCTTGTGTCTCAAAGCAGCATTTCCAAAAAACTCCATGCCCACATTGAGATCAGTGATGAGTGGTGTCCCACAGGGGTCCACACTGGGACCAGTGCTCTTTATTGTCTTCATCAATGACACAGGCAGTGCGACTGAGGGCATCCTCTGCTCTTGTGAGACCCCACCTGGAGTACTGCATCCAGCTCTGGGGTCCTCAGCACAGGAAAGACATGGATCTGTTGGAGCAGGTCCAAAGGAGGTCACAAAGATGATCTGAGGGCTGGAGCACCTCTCCTATGAAGACAGGCTGAGAGAGCTGGAGCTGTTCAGCATGGAGAAGAGAAGGCTCGAGGAAGACCTTACAGCAGCCTTTCAGTACTTAAAGGGCACGTACAGAAAAGACAGGGACAGACTACAGGGATAGATATTCTAGCAGAGCCTGTTGCATTAGTACAAGGGGCAGTGGTTTTAAACTAAAGGAGGGACAATTTAGACTAGACATAAGAAAGACATTTTTTAACATGAGTGTGGTGAGACACTGGAACAAATTGCCCAGAAAGGTGGCAAATGCCCATCCCTGGAAACATTAAAGGTCAGGTTGGACAGGGCTCTGAGTAACCTGATGGAGCTGAAGATGTCCCTCCTCACTGCAGGAGGGTTGGATTAGATGACTTTTAAAAGTCCCCTCTAATCCAACTAGTCTGTGATTCTATGAGCTAGGAAATATAAAAGGGTACTGGAAACAGGTAACAGTCAGAGCAATCCAGTCACTCACACTCAGAGCCAGCACTTGAGTGTGAAGTGGCAGCTGCCACAAGGGTCCCCCAGGACATCCAGCCATCCAGAGGACTGGCAAAATCCTATAGACATAACCCCGGAAATTCACCTCACCCATGTTACAGCTCTGCACATTAAAGGACATCATGGATAAAACTGGGCAGGGGGGAGCAAAAAGGAAAGCCAGAACTAAAAAGCAACATTAAATCACCTAGCAGAGTAGCTCCTCCACAGAGTGTCCTATTTACAGAGTAGCTCAGTGCCCTGGGAGGGACGGCAATATTGCAAGCCCAGGAAAGGAAATTCCCAAGGAGAACTGAGACAAGGTATCAATGATCCCTGCTGCCTAGGACTTCTCATACAGCCACCTCCTTTTTGAAATCTAGAGTCTGCTGGAAGGACTTAGGCCTAGGGCTTTGAATATAAGAGAAGGAAACCTCAAGCAATGCTGAAAACTGTTTTACTGTATTGTTATTCTGTAGATGCTGTTTCTGGAGGCATGACCCAGCACAGCCTTGCCTGCAAAACAAAGCCATTCGTGGCTAGCACCACATATCACCGTCTCCTTCCTCTCAAAATAAAATAAAATAAAATAAAATGAAAGCAAGTACCCCCATAAATCATTAATTCATCCCAGTTTCATAACAAGAATGTTCGTCAGCTCCCATTTTATGTCCCTTTCTCTGACTGCCTGGTCTACAAAGCCACCATTTCAGCTGCCTGTGCATACAGACCAGTGGACACACTGCACCACAACAGCTCCCACATCCCCATTCTCCCGCCTGTGGAGAGGATGGCCACCCTTCTCCCACAAACTCTCACCTGCTCTGCCATCTTTTCTAAATTTTTTTTTTTTTTTAATCAGTAGCTCTGGGGCACCCATCAGCTGTACTCAGCTCCTGTAACAACCACGTGATTTATGTAGAAGTAATTGGGGTTAAACTATCTGCCACATCAAACTCTTCACATTTGGCCCCATCTTTAGAACCTAGAAACATCTGAAATAAATAAAGCCCTGTGTCATTTAAAAGGGTCTGGGCTTAATTAGCATCATTCTGGATTTTATGGGAAAGACGTTTCCCTGCCAGCTTTAGGTAGCTAGTCTATCACTTGCAAGGTTATCTGCTTTTTTTTTTTTTTCCTTTTAGTACCTACATCAAAATATTTCTCCACATAGCTTTTCTTTTTCTCTTTTTTTTTTTTTTTTTTTTTCTTCTAATCCTCCAACCAGCCGGATGACAACCACTCCTTATCTCTGGCTGTCTTCCATGCTAAAATAAGAATGCCGTTGTTACACCGAAGGAGCTGCACCCTTCCACCTCCGTTCCCTCCCAGCATGCATGCAGCTGGCTGCGCAGGAACGCCCGAGGTGCCATTTTCTGGCCATTTTTTCTTTTTTTTGTGATGCTGTTGCAATTTACCCTCTAGCTACAATTTGTATTTCTAAATCGCACCAGGCCTCTCGTGCCATGGATTTTACAACCTCAAGTGACAGACGGTCTCTGTCCTGAAGAGCTGGTGGTGCTCAACCCATCTTCACTGCCACTGCTTCCCTGTCTTGACGTAGGCTAGGCTGACACGAGGGCGAGCACGCAGCCAAACACAGGTCGAACGAGACCGGGAGATTTGATTAGCAGCAGAGAATGACTGGATTAGAAGAGGGATAGGATTAGAGATTGATGAGTTGCTCCGAGGCTGCTACGCCTGTACGATTGGCTCCAGAAGCAGCATTTGAATGTCAAAATGTATCTCCTTGGAACAGGGAGGTACCACCTATGTCAGGCTTCAGACAGTGCAAGGCAGCAGGAGGAAGGTAAAGGGCTTGAGTTGGGGTCTGAACTGGCAGCCCAGTATAGGTGAGCCCTTGGTGGGTCAGGCAGAAATGAGAAGAGGGGAGAGAGGGAAACATGAAATTATTTGCCCACAGCTACACTGGCAATTTGTGTCAGAGACAAAAACAGGAGCCAGACTTTTTTTCAAAAAATCAGTTCCTCAAGCAGGAGATGAGCCAGCTGCCTTTGTTACATATAAGTGCATTTTTCCCCTGTAATTCATACTGCTGCAGGCTCTGCACAGTGAGCTCCAGCTTCCTGAAGTTGTAGGGTGTTCAGCATGACCTGCTCACTGCACATTTCATGCCCACTACATGACTAGCTCTGTCCCCCAGCCCATGCTTGCAATGCAATCCACATGTTTTACAAAGGCTTATCACTCACTTTTTTTTGTAGGAAGCAATCAGGACCCTACAAAGCCCATCACTGAGGTGATTTCCAGTCTGACCCCGATAGCTCTGGCTACTGGATCACCTCCAGAATTTAATGTATGCACGGAAATTCAGCGTCACCCTCCAGTTAAGCAGTTATTCCCTCTTCAGATTTGGCTTCAATCATCTCTGAAGGTGAAAGAGACTTCAGCATCTCCCTGCTGCAGCTTCTCACAGAAAAGCTACAAAATTCATCAGAGATGCTAAGGACAAACCAGTGAGGATGCATTAATTGATCAGGTTGCTCTAGCAGAGCGGCGTAGGAAATCGCACTGGCTATCAGCAGCCTCCTGCACTAGTTACTGTAGTTACATCTGATTAACCAGGGCCACTTACAGAGTCATGAAATGGAAGGGAAAGCTTTTCCAAATTTACATATTAAAAACATGGAGGTGTGGTGATTTCTGTCCTATGGAGCGTTTCAGGCATAACACTAGTAATCAGTAGCATATTTGTGAGGAACACTAAGCCGATTTACTACTGATAAACGACATGAAAGGTTACTTAGGAGAAAGAAGAACATTTCCTCATCAAGTTTAAACGGAAAATACCTGAAGAATTAATGGGCAACCAGATACTCTTTCCTCTTTAGCAATACATCCCTATTAGACAATATATATACCCTCAATCATGCATTTTAAGCATTTTTTTTAAATAGTTCTGTTGGAGAATATAAACTACCATCAACAACAGCAACTAAACCAAAGCCAAACCAGTATCTTTAAAAAGAGGGGGAAGTGAGGGGAATGAGAGAAGGAGAATAACTGCTTGCAACTCCCGCCCAGTGAGGTGGCACCATCTCCCCGGAGGGATGCAGAACTTCTGGAGCACGACACTTCACACAGGCACCCACCGCCACGCACGCCCGGAGCGCTGCGACGCCGGCGCAGATGCCCCACGCCCCGCGACAGCCTCATCCAAAAAAACCCATTAAGGGGGAAGCAGGTGACAGTCCATTCCCCCAGCAGACTTCGCCGGGAAGCCGAGCGACAGCGGGAGGAATTTCTGCCCCAACTTTGGAAGGGTAAATTTTCCTCCTGCTCCTCGCTCGTCACCGGCTGCGCGAGGGACCCCAAATCATCCCATGTTGTAACCCACCCTACATATTTCTAATCTCCTTCTCCCAGAGCGCGGACCGGGGGGCTCAAAGCCGCCGCGACCTGCCGTGCGTGTTTTGCTCCCCGTGGGGCAGGAGCCAAAAGCCGCGGGGGACGATGCCTGGCCGCGGCACGCGCCGCTCCTCCCCGCGCACCCACGGGCGTGATTTTTGGAGAAGTTGCGCAGAAGGAGGAGAAGGAGGAGGACGACGACGAGGAGAAGGAAGGGCGGGGGTGGGGTGGGTGTCCCTGCCAGTGCGGTCACGGTCTCGCCCCGTCCCTGTCCCCGCGGCGGTCCCTCCGCGTCCCCCCCACGGCCGCAGCCCCACCGCCGGGACGACCCGCACAAAGCCGCCGCCGCCACCGGGCTCTCGCAGCGCCCGCTCGGCGCCACCAGAAACAATAGTCACGGGCCGAAGCGGGGACCGCGGGGCCGCCGCCCTGCCCGCGGTACCGCAGCGCCCGGCCACCGGTGGGAAGAAGGGCTGGATGGGGGGGAGCGTGATTCCCGCAAAGCGCCGCCGCCCCGGCCAACCTGTCACCGCTGCGCCCGCCCTGCGCTGTCGGCACGCCGCCGTTCCGCGGCACCTACCTGCGGTGGAGGGTGCGGCAGCCCCTAGCTGGGCTCCATGGGG
>JAWMRA010000001.1:99719029-99775097 GCA_035584735.1 Pseudotriccus pelzelni | reverse complement strand
CCGGAGGGGGGGGGGTCACTGGTTTCACTGGTGCCCCTCCCCCCCAGCGCTGCCCCCTGGCCCCGCCCCCTCCCGCCGGCGCTTCTGCCCCCGCTCCCGCACCGGGGAGGGATGCGCGGGATAAGGATCGCTGAGGGTCCCGGGTAGCCGCGCCGGGAACAGCCCCGACGCCCGGGAGGATGCTGCAGCAGGCAGCGTCATCCTTGGTCATAATCTTACAGATATTTTGCTCCCCGCCTGCTCAAAGTTTTGACCTTATCTCCTCTGCATCAGTCTCGAATTGATCACGTTTCTGATTTCCTGTTTTTCTTTATTCAAGCACACACCCCCCCAGCACCTCTTTCGCATCTTTTTAATTCCCTCCCCTCCTCCCCCGACTTTTCCATCCTCCCTCTCCCGTGTCCCCGTTTTCCCACCAGACTGAATACCCCAAGCCCCTAGACCACAGACTCTGGGCTTTAAAATGGTTTTGTCAAGGGCAAAAGATTTTTTTTCTAGGTTTCAAATCGCTATTAAGTGTTGCCAGCAGCTTATTGGAAGGTGCGGTGCATTAAACTAAATCCATGGCTAGTATTACATAATATGTCCTCAAATGTACATAAAAGATGATTGTAATTCCATCTGGATTTCTGTTGATATTAGCAAACCGCTCGAGATTTCCTCTTGCGGTTTAATGGGCTTTTCAAAACCTTTGACTGGTGCTGGATCAAACAGATTATGATTTAAGAAAGGGTAAAGCACACGCACTCATGACATCGTAGGAATTAGTGAAAGAGGAAAAAAAAAGAACTTAGTAGGTCATCTGCCTAATCCATCTTCCAAAAGAGAGTAGGAATGTCCCCCATACCATAATTTATGGGTATTTGTCTAGTTTTCTTTCAAATGCTCCAAATATGTGGCTTCCTCATTGCCCATAGGAATTTAGGTCAAGCTGCCTGAGAGGGAATTTCGTAGCATCTTGGGATTTAGCATCCACTACTATTATTCCAAAAGGTTTATTTCTTTTCCTAAACAGCACAACTGTGCCACTGAAGTTGGTCATTTATTTCTTGCCCATCATCATGGAAGGATTTTGGCCATCACTTTCCCACTTTCCCCAGGTTGAGAGCCCAGGGATAACCACAGCTCGGAAAATGTCAATGCCATGCTCAGTGTGGCCAAAAGAGTGAGTCAAATGTCAGGGCTTGTTAAGAGAGCAGTGGAGAGGAAAACAGATTTTACATTGGTCTGTAAGTGTGTGCTGGACCTGTGCTTTGAATACTGCTGGAATTCTGGTCTCACCTTTTCAAAAAGGAAACAATAGAACTGGAAAAGATTTAGAGCAGGCTAGCAGTGATGATCCATGGTTTGAAAGGGTTTTCCAGTTAGGTGCATGCAGCCTGGCAAGAGGCACCTGAGGGGAGATGTGACAGAGGTTCCTCAAATCCCGAACAATATGGAGAGAGTGAGCAGGGACTGATGGCTCTGGCTTCCAGCACAAAAAACAGAGGCCATTAAATGAAAGTAATGGGCAACTGCTTTGCCTGACTGTACAGGGGTGATGCTTCACACAAACACAACAGTGGAGCCCTTTGCCATCTGACAGCAGGCATTGATGTCATTTTGAGGGGAGAATGAATGAGCTTACAGGAGAGAAATCCATGGAGAGCAGCCAAATCACAGCTGGTTCAGAAAGGTCCCTCCATGACAAATGGTTCACTGCTGGGCTTGCTCTGTTCTTGCACTCTCCCCTAGGTGTACACTGATAGTCACTGGTTACCCTCCAGAAGTGAATACACATCTCACATTTAATGTCACCTGTGTGTTAATTTTGTGCTGCCCACAGCTTTCCTAATGCCCTTACTGCACAGAATTAAATACTAAAAGGAATGAGTGGCTTTCAGTGGGAGAGTGTCAGTGCTGTAGCAATGCACAAGTTGTACTATTGTTAGAAGCTGGCATCACCAAAACCCACTGGGAAAACCATCTTTATTCATTGAGTCACTGAAGAGAGAGAGTTACTGGTTGCAAAGAAGTTTCTGTCACCCTTCTAAAATGTGACAGAAATAATCAAATCTATCTGTGGCCTGGGGACAATGACCTTAATTTAAAATCAATCAAAAATCCCTCTGTCAATGGCAACTGATTGCCCCCTTTGCTTTCAGACTAATGCCCTCCCAGGCCTGCCATTGTCAGTGTTGTTACACAAGTGGGTAAGCATTGTGTTGTCTTCTTGTCTCCCTTCTTCCTCCATGTCTTTGAAGCTGAGACAGCATGGTCTCAAACAGTTCTATGTGTTTCTAACAGAGGATTCTTTTCTGTGCATTAGTTTGTAAATCTGTACATGTATGCCTCAGCATGGCTTCTTTATCCATGCAGCTTCTCCAGAATTTGCCAGTTCAATATTGTATCTTATAAAAAACTTGCTCTGGTGAAGTGAGTTGCCACACAGCAGACAAACTGCAGCAAGAATGAAAATGAAGGAGGCCAAACTATATATGTGAGTGACCGTGGTCAAGAGACTCATGGTTGTAGTGTTTTATGGGACTGATTTCATAGATTGTTTTCCCACTGTTTATGCAGAAAAATGTATTCAGGTAGATCAGGATAGTCACCATTAGCTTGTCATGTTGCTCCACCTCGACCTAAATCTCAACATGAATTCAGGCATGTGACACTTCTGAACTCCCTATAAACTTTGTTCTAAAATTGGGTGTCTAAGGTAACTGTATAGAGAGGACTTGCATGAAACTTATGTATTGCCTGTGCTGACAGCGAAACAAAGGGGTGCACTCTCACAAAACTTGTAAAGCAGTCAGCAGTATCATTCATCTGGCCCTATTACTTGATCTTATAGAAACACTTTGATCCTGTGACAGCACTACCAGTAGCAAAATTAATGCTGCCAGGTGGGATTACTAACGTAACAATCCAGGATGTGTGGTAAACTTTAAATGGGAATCACAAATTCTGTGTAAGCACCCACACTACAAATGCTGGATGGGGAGAACTGACAGATGAGTGCACACACACCGTCTCTTGGGAACATTCGGAGTCCAGCAAGAATGCTCATTACACCTAAAAGGGGGGTTCTGAGCAGATGCGATATTCATAGTGACAGAAGTAATTTTCAGGTTTTCCTCTAATAATATATAGGCAGTAGTAAGCCTGTGGCAAGTCCAAATTGAGTACTGAGGAGCTTTTAAATTGTTTAAGGCATTATCTATTATAAGGAAGTTTATAAAGCTCCATCTCCATTATTTGAGTTTTCACGAGGTCATAATCCACTTGACCCTCGTGGTTTATTTCATCACTATTGTCCCTCAGAGGAATTATAACCTTTACCATTACCACTTGCTAAATATATCAAGAGGTTTTAGTGATATTATCATAAATCACCAAGCTCAGCTTTGTTGCTTATAACATGACCACAGCGTGTACTGGTGTTTGATGCAGTGATTGTCAGCCTGGTCTAGTTATATTTTTTAAACATACGTTAACACATGATAACATATATGAATGTGTATTTGACTTTTTTTTGCATTTAAAAATTGCCTTTTTCTGAGGTCGTTTGAACTTCAATTGTAGGCTTTTTAGGCAAAGTTTCTGGGATCAAACATGAAAAATACAAACTCAATGATATTGAAATCAAGCACAGCGACTTCAGGTAACGGCATTCTCACAATTGTTCCTCTTTTCAATTAAATTATGAGCATTCATTAGAAATCATATTGTAATGTGATCATCTTGAAAGCTGTAGTGAGAAGAGCAAAATACCACAGGTAAGCCAGATACATTACTATGTGGCTTTTTAAGAGGATAAGCTATAGGGAAGTTAATGAAAAGTGAGGATTTTGGATAACAGTAATGCATATAACTATGGTACGTTTTACAGTTCAATCTGTTTTCTAGCAGAAAGCAGGTCCCATGTCAACCCCCTCTAAGTTCTTAAAGAGAATTTGCCATTGCCAATGTACAGTTACAGTACATTGCACTACTGGCCTCAAACACTTTTTGACAAGACATACCTTGTTAAACAGTAACTGTGATCCAGTCAAGCTACTTCTGGCTTCAGGAAGGAACTGCTGGGATTTAAAAATTCTTTGTAGCAACGCCTGAAAAAGAAGCTTATATGTCTGACATGATATTGTGGGGTAGGTCTTGGCATAAAATACCATTTCTGATGATGCATGAACACCTGGAACAAAAAATACCTCATCTGATGAAACTCTGGAAGTCTATCTTTGGGGAGGTGGAGGAGGAGTTATCTGTTTTTATTCTACAGAACCTTCCACTGTGGCAGATGGGGGAATAGGGGTGCACTTCAGCATCCCCCACTTCTCCACAGGCTTGCATTTCTACAGTGTATTAATTTACATCTGAGCTAGTCACTTTTCAACCTTTATGGTCAGCCAAGAGAAATAAGCACTTCTAGGATGTAATTCATTTGACCTTCCTTAGACACCTACTTTAGAAAGGGATAAATCACTTCCCCAAGTGTAAATGTTTCTCTGTTGACCACAAAAGGACCAGAGGGTGATTAGTTCAGAGGTAGGTGTCTATAACACAGGCTACATGCAATTAGGCAAAACTCAAACAGATTTTTCTACAGTGCTTCTCTCACAGTGGCTGTTGAAGTGTTTTACAAAGATTTTTATTTCTATATTATGAGTATATAAAATATTTTTCTCCCTCTTTTACAATCTTTTATTTTTGAGAAACATTACCTTAGCAAGGCCTGCATGTTGTGTTGGTATTGGTTATGCTGGTGCTCTGTTCAGAATTCTTTTCAGCTACCTACTGAGAAATTGGCAATTTTTGCACTATTTCACCCTATGAGTCTTGCCAAATACTTGTCTGATTTAATGTAAAGGTGGAGAAGGGGCATATTTTACACCAAGGAAGTGAATACGGCATTAGAAATATCTTTTATCACTGTATGTGACTAGAAAGGCCAGATGAATACACACACATTTTAGTTTTTGTTTGATCACAGGGTGATTTTAAATACTATTAGTAATGAAAGATCTATGGCAGTAAGAATCACTGTACTGCCAACAAGCCCACAGAGCCCATGTACAGTACATCTCAGAAAAGGCCCAAGGCTCAGATGTCTATCTCTATGTTCTTGTATTCCAAACAAGCAGTGAATAATGCATTAGTTTTGCTTCCAGCATCCTATTTTAAATATGCTTTAGCCAGAATTAGTAGCTTTCATGTAGTGTATATTGTTAACGGAGGTCATACTCCACGCCCATCTAGTGCTGTCTCCAGAAGTGCCCTAGCACAGCACACAGAAAGGTTTCACTAAAAATTCTCATTGCTGGTTGTCACCACGAGGTCCCCTGAGATATCCATATTACAGGGAAAGTGAAAATGTCCCTGCAAACACCTGCCCCTTTGCCCAGGCACTTCAGTGTGTGTGTTGAGCCGGGTTGAAAACACCTGAAGTTGTGTAATGACAAGTAAATTCCTGGGGCTGCCTTTCACTTGGCCAAGGTGAGAAGAGCCTGAAGAGAAGCTTTCTTAAGCCCTTAGGCCTTGACGAGGGCCACCGGTGACCCAATACTGATGGTGGCCCCAGTCATCTGCTGAGTGGAAACTTGTGTGAGAAAGGGGCTGCACAGCTGGGTTGTGGGGTGACACCGTGCTCTTGGCTGCTGTGAGGCTGTACCACTGTCCCCTTTGGCAGTCGATGTGGTCTAATGAGAGAATTAGCTTGCAACGAGTTATAAAGAGAGCATGATTTAGGATAAAGGTATCCTTTGCAAGGGAGTAGGCGTTTACACGCACAGAAGGGTACACACACACACACACACACATGCACACGTCCCTCAGTTAAGTTTCCACAGCTACCCTTAGTGCAACGCAGCCAGCTGTTAAATCCAAAATAGCAATGAGTGCACATCATACGCCCCCTGTATTACCATTTGAAAGGGACAGTTCCTTGGGAGGATGGGAATTTGACAGGATATGAATATGTCTGAGACTCTATTAGGCACTAATTCAGCAGAACTGGCTGAATGAGATGAAGAAGCAATGAGGAGGAGAGAATCTCTCCAAATTTGAGCTGATTGGTAATTTTGATGAAAGCCCTTTAGTCTCATTCAGGGATTGTTAATTACCTCTGGAAATTAACGTTTATTTTTCTCTTCAGGAAATGTTGTTCGCCTGCCAACGTAGAAAGATTAATTAAATTCTTCCATGGATGAAGGTGAAAGTAGAGTCCTTGTGGTCAGTGCACATTTTGGCTGTGGATGCAGGGATATCCCCTTTTGAAAAGAGCAGTCCAGCTCTTTTCTCTTGAGTTTTCACTGGAAAGTAGCATGTCCTTGTCCCTCTGGGGTGAGGTTGGCCTGTCAGGTGCCTTCACCGGGAAAGCCTGGGTGTCAGAAAGCTGTGAAAGATGGGGGAGAAAGAACAGTGATGACTAGGGTTAAACAGCTTGGAAGTAAATTAGGGGAAGCCTCTTGCACACTGAAGGAGAAATAACTAATAATGCGTGACAAAGATATCTCTGTTTAAATCAAAAGGAACCCTCAGCTTAGTCCCATCTATTCAGAGTATCACAAAAGTTAATTGATTCAAAAAAGTGATAACTTGAACCTCCATAAGTTATGCCAGCTTCTCCTACCAGTTCTCATTTATTTGATCTTGGCTCAGCCTCAAAAGCTGCTTTTGTCAGCACTAATGATGGCCCTTCCACTGCTCAAGAGTTTATTTCCAATATCCACTATTATGCCATTCACTCCTGCTGTGCAGAATAAAAAAAAAAAAAGAAAAGAAAGAGCAAGGCAATGTCCCAGGGAAGCTCCTGTGTGGGGTTGGTGTGGGCATTTGACTGAGTTCTTGATTTAAAACTATCAAACAAATATCTGGGCGTAGTTGTTAAAAATCAGACATCATGAAAAGAAAGGAATGCTCTGTTTCTCAATCTATTTTTTTTCTGATGGGAAGACACTGCAAAAAGTCTTAATGATAGATTAAATAGATAGAAAGTCACTTGGAAGCCCAGTGGGCAGAGAGATTTCAGGCTGCCTCTGTCAGGCTCGTGGGGAGGAAATGAGGCAGCTGAGAAGAAGCTCGGAGTCAGGAAGGAGGCAGACAGGTCAAACAGACAGGCTTTCCAGAAGCAACTTAGCTGAGAGCAAAGCAGCTGCAGTCAATCAAAGCCAGCAGGGCAGCCAGCTCCAGAGCTTGCTCCCAGTTTGCAGCACAAGCCAAACCGCCCCATGGGGAGCCTCTCTTGTGCTCCCATCTTCCACGCAGCACCGGGGCAGCGAGCTGGCATCACCAAGTGATCTAGCCAGGAGTGTGACAGCTGGTTTGGGAGAAGGATGCCAGTCTGCATGTCACCCTTCCCATCTACAAAAACTGTGGGAAGTTTTTGCCCCACACCTCTGTCCTTCTGCAAGGTTCATCTGGGTGCTGGACTGCAGACCTCAAAAAATAGGTGGCCAGGAAAACCAGGAATTTTAGGTTTGGTCCTGGTCTCAGGTGGGAGTATTCTTCATGCATTTGCCAAGATCAGCAACAGACCAATGCAGCAATGAAAAATGCAACCCTTGCTGACCTGACTTGCTTTGATCAGAGGGAATCCTGCTTGACAAAGGCGTGGGATACCATCCTGTAGGTTTATCCAGCAGCACTGGAGGGTTACACTTTGAAGACTCTATCATGGGTGAAAGACAAGTCCATTTTGGCTCTTGACTGTTCCCTCTAGAAACTGAAGAGGAAATAATGTCTTGGCCCACTGGTAAATCTCACAAAGATTACAGATTTCACCACTAGTCTCCTTTACAGTGTGTTTTGAGATCAATATGGGAAAGCACAGCAAGACACCAGTATTGTTACATTTTCCATAAGCTGTAATGTAAGAGGTTGCTGCCAGCCAACGGTGGCATCTTTTGGGTGCAATAAATTTGGAGATTAGTAAGGGAATCAGTAGGGGAAAAGCACTGCAAATCATGAAGACAGGCATCAAGAAGCAAGTGATACAAACGGGGAAGATGAGATGGAAAAGAGTAAGAATCTCACATAGGATACATCTGTTCAGTGGCCAGTCTGAAAAACAAAGGAAAAGAAAGATTCTTCTATATGGTCTAGCCAGCCTAGAATCCTTTTTATAGCTTTTAAATAATGTCACACATGGAACAAATATATAATTTCTAAAGAAAAACACAGAAAATCTCAGTTATGTTCTTATGAATGCTTTCTATTTCTTTCCAAGCTAAATTTGTTTACCAAGTTGGACTCAATTCTGCAAGTTGCTTCTTCAGAACTACATTTTTTGACAAATTTGTTGTTTGCCAAAAACATTCTCCAAGTTTTAATGAAAAAAAAACCCCAAACCAAACAACTAAAATTCAGTGGATTGGAAAGAGTCCAGTAGGCTTTGGTTCAGGCCTTGTAAAGCAGCAAATAAACATTTTCTGCATGTTTTAGTAGAGCATATGACTTTTCAGTCTTCCCCAGTCTCTGCATGGAGGAAGGGAGCTAAACACATGGAGGAATAACTAGTTAGATTTGTTTCATCTTCAGTTAAGCAGGCAAGCTAGATCGCCTTCAGCCTCTGGCACAGACATCAGATTGCCATGATTATAGTCACAAAAGCTTTTTGTCTTCTATGGTATGGAAATCCAAATGTCCCAAAGGATATTAAAAGGTAAGTAAATAACTCCATGTAGAAAAGAAATGAATGCTCATAAGTGAAATAGAGAAAACTGAAAATACCTGAAGTAATTCTCTCCTGTTTGAACTTGCTTTTAGCTTCTCTGCCTTCATCTAATCACATTATAGCAGATAGGAACATAGAGGTGCTGTGATAGCAGCTCTCATGGCCAGCGTGGTTTTCAGGCTGATGAAGCCAAAAAGCAGTGTTTGAAGTCTAATGGCAAGCTAGAGAGAAAACATTTACTAGACATGTTAGATGAGCAGTGTACCCAGTTCTTAAAAAATACTGGTTTGAATGTTGTCTTCTGAGACAGAAAGAAAGATACATTGATATAAACATCTATGCGTATGATGGAAAGAAAGATATATACGTGTATTTATATTTAAGTTGATGCTAGTGCTGGACAAACAGTTCAGAACTGAATCAGAGATGCATACGTACATTTTTACCTGTGCTTCTTGCTGCAACTTTCTTTTTCCTGTCCAGAAGTGTCCTGCTTTTGCAATATTAACTGCTCATCTTAGAGCAGTTGCCACACTCTCTTCCTACAAAGCTCAGGGAGCATTGGCCCTCTCTGGCTGTTGCGATTTTGTGATAGCTCCTACAAGAGCAGCCAGAGCATGAGTAATATTTGGAGCCTGGCATCCCATGTCATTGTGATTCCACAAGACGTTATTTTCTGATGCAAACACACCCTGACCTCCAGAGCACTCAATATATCAAATGTGTAATGTATGCAGAAACAATCCCAATAAGGAAGGAGATAAATAAATTTGTTATGATTTTAATGATATGCATTTTAAATGTCACTTTTGCTGAGCAATTAGGGTCTGAAGAGAGTGACCTTTGCACAGTGCTTAAATTGTCCTAAGGCATGGTACTTCTCCTTGCATTTATTACTGCCTTGCATGATGAAGTGCAGGTGGTAAAGAAGCAAGTCTGTAATTTGTGGTAGGTACCTTTCTGGCCGAGACACACAATAAAAGCAAGGTGGTGCAAACGTTTTGCCACAGGAATGCTGTGTGAAAAACAAGGGATATTGAAAAGCATTGTGCATGTGTGCCCTTTGACATGCACGTCCACAGATGTGGGACGGGGTGTCTCTGAAGAGCAAAGAACAAAGGGGACCAAACCACCTGCCCAAAATGTGGCATTCTGCCCTTCCCCTTGCTTCCCAGGTGAGCAGCGTGTTCTTTAGCCAAGCCTGGTGAAATGGACCGTGTTGTCCATCCGGGCATGGGAACATTATCTTTTCCTCACTCATCCCTGCCACTGGATTCTGCTACAAGCCCAACAGCTTCCAGAGGGTGCAGCACAGCATTTCTTGCCAGGCATACCTACCCTCTGAATCATGTTTAAGATATTTTATCTTCTTACTCGAGCCAAGAAGAGAGGTTTTAACTTGTGAGATTTAGACCCACTGGCCTCTCATTACCAACAGCAGTCTCAAAGGCTGTGTGTTAGGCAGAGGAGTGACTCCCAGGGTAAGGCAGTTCCTCTATGGTAACTATCACTGCAGAGGGGAAGCAAAGCCATAGGCAGTCAACTTCTACCTCCTGTGCATCTGCTGGTAGTGTGGACAGTTCAAGTATGGGAAGTGCCTACATCTTAGGTCCAAGGCTATAAAGTATTAGTTTTACAGCTGAGGCATTTTAGTGTGTGGCAAAAAGCAATTGCAAGTAGGATATTAAAATATAGGACTCTGTTTTGGCAAGGAGGTATATTGCAATAATGTAGTAACGGGCAAGGTCTACCTTCCAACTGCGCCTTTGTAAGCGCTGCCATAAGTACGGGACATTGTGTGGCATCTGTTAGTTCATAAAGAGGGTGATACATCACCAGAATAAGCAGTAGCTTACAAAGAGCCGCTTTTGTCTCTCCTCTTCAATATTTTTCCTTCAATGTTTGTAAGAAGTTGGTATTTATAAAGGCTGCACCTCTGCTGGAGACTGCCAGAGTTGCCTACTGGTCTGACAGGAGCGGGGATAGGTGGCGAGAGGATTGATGATTCTTCTTTCTCAAGGAAGTCCCCTTCCAAGCTGGAAGGCCAGCCCTGGTAAGGGATATTCAGAAAACCTTCATATCTAATCCATTCTTGGTTTTATTGCTAGCAAGGCTGTCAAGCATTGGGCAGATGGCTAATATTTTCTTTCACTATCAGGCTCTGTTGGATTCAGACCAATGATGTAAATATAAACAGCCCTGGCTCTCAGTCACCAAAGCCTCCTGCCACCAGCCCTCCCAGAGAGATGTTATTTAAATGAACTAGGGAAGTGGGCATGACTGAGTAAAACAAACCAATTTGCCACACAAACTGGAAAGCTGATCTCTTGAACCAAGTACTCAATTTTGCTGTCACAAACTCACATCCGAGGGGATTTAGTTCTGTGTTTACTACATGCCTGGTGCTCGGTGGCTTTGCAGGGCAGGAGAGGTGTTGGAGTATTTAGGATAGTGTGTGTTTTAGGCCATCTGGCATGTTTGAACCACATATGGAGCTCCTGCAGCATTGAATGGTTGGAACCCAAACCTGGTGGTCTGCCCAAGTCTATCTGTATTCCCATGTTGTGAGTTCGTCTCTGGGGCTGATTCCAGTGAGTCCGGGCAAAATTCAAATAATTGATTAACAGCTTCATAGTGCTTTGTGCCACTTATTTCCAGTGTGCCCATATGTGTGATTTGCTGCCACCAGTTTTGCACTGTCCTTCCATTTCCAGGCTCTGATGCATTCACTATGCTACCACGGGGTGTTAAAGCCTGCTACAGCCCAGGTGACGATACACGTATGAAGGTGCCTAACACTGCTTCCCCATGACTAAACATTCCCCCATGAGGAAGAATCACTCATGGGACACTATAATCCACATCCTCTTTACCTGCCCTGCCCACGTGGTGTTAGGAGGAGAGTGACTGGTCTTACTGCTGGCACAAAGCCATTGTGGAGAAGCACTCCTGCCTACACAGCAGCTGAGGACCCCATCATCCCATCCTGGACAGGGCATTTTCAATGCAGCACCCATCCTCCTGCCTGGTATCATGCTACTCACAGCCTCATGACTTATCTTTCCTGAGCAGCAGCAGCAGCAGTAGCAAGCTTGATCCTTTTCAATTTGCTCTTCTTATGACAATGCCTATGGCATTGGGGCCCACAAGGCATTGGGAGGCCATGTCAGGAACCCTGCTTTGTATTTTTTTACAGTCACAGCCTAGAAAAGGGGAATATAACAGAGTAGATGACGAATGCTTCAAGTCCAAAAATTGTTACTTTCTAGGCTTAACTGTTAAAACCTTAGCTTCTGGAAAATCTCCTGTTTCAGGCTGGAGAGACCTCACGGCATCTTCATTCCCAGATGGAAGGGAGACCTTAAATCAGAGAATTATGTAGCACTAATAGGAGAAATAGCTCCTCTGATCTCCAGCAACACGTTGCATCTGGAACATTTGTAGGTGTACAATAGTCCTATGTTTCATTGGAGAGGTACTTAGTTTTTAAGTCTTTCAACAGCATTTTTGCTTGCTTGTTTACAAAACTGCATGTCTCAGATATTTCCTTTTGGATTCTTTGGTTGGTTTGCTAAACCAAATGTCAGTGCATAGAGATGGAATGTTGGCATTATTCTGGCTCTTGCTACGTCTTGAATGTGTGTGCACCTGTTGTAGAGCAGTGGCTTCAGGCAGGGAGGGGAAAACAACAAAAAAAGAAAACTTCTACAGATTTCTGGGTCATGTATTAAAAATAATTCTGAAATATTATCATGGATTACTTTGATTCTGCCATAGATAGACTGTATTTCAATGATGACTGAAAAGGAAAAGGAATAGTTCATAAGGCATAAATGAGCAGGGAGACTGATAAAAAAGAAAGTATACAAATTATAAATAGAGATATTCAATACTCTCATTTAAAATATTGAGCATGGAAAGGAAGTCTAGTCTGTGTGTGGGGGTTGGTTTTAGTCTCATATTTTACATTTACAGTGTTCCACAGAATATCTGGAATTCAGCCTCTGCTGCCTTTGAGAGGTAAAATAAATACAGGCAAAATAAATAGAGTGAATACAATTAAACAAGGCTAACATGTATCTAGACTTCAGAGAGCCTGGTATTTGCTTTGTTTTTTAGTCAGAAATTTCTAAACACATAGGCTTTTTTAGTACAAAAAATAATCCAGACAGAAAATTCTTTTTCCCCCCTCTGGTGATTTTTCTCAACCACTTGTGCTTTCACTGTGCTGCTGGAGTAGCTGGGAGACAATTGGAGGTTATTTTTAGACTGACTCACTCTGTAAAGCTGACATTTGTAGGTTAGGCGTACCAGTTGCCGACTGCTCCTTCTTCTGCATCTTCCTTAAATATTCCCCTTCTAAACAGTCGGACAGCCCCCTTCCTCCTTCCCCAGTCTTTCCCCATAAGTTTCAAAGCACTAAACCCACGTTCTGTCTGTCAGGATTTTCTGTCTAGCTGAGTTAAAAACGTCATTTAAGATGCACAGACAGCTCATGTCCTCTCACGCAGCTGAAAAAACCCAAAGCAACGCAGTGCTTCTGCACCTCCAATCTGCTCCTAATGAAGCACAATGCTCTCAGCACCCCTCTAAAGCACAGAGGAGAACCGGCACACGGGCCATGCTGCAGGGGCAGATTCACATTCCAAGGGTCCCCGTAAGGTCCACATCAGCATGTCCTCTCTGCTTGCAACCCTCTGAGACAACGGGCACCAAGAGGAATTTGGCTGCCCGCAGCCTATGCATCCCAGAAGAGGGGATCTCCAGGAGCACCAAGAGACATAGCCTGCATTTCTAGGGCTTGCCTCTTGACATCCTTGTCCACTGGAAGTGGAGAAAATGAGCCATGTTCAAAAGTAAAATTGCTGGTGAGTCCTGCCTCTGGGGAATTATTCAAATGTGGGCATGGAAGCATTCCTGGTGAAAGCCATTGCAAGAGAGTATATAGCATCCCACAGGAAGCAGCATCCCATGGGAGCTAGGGTGCAAACCCCTGGGATGGATCTGGCCACAGGATCAGGGAGCTGGAGATGTCCTGGTGTATAAGAGGTACTCTGCACTACAGTTATTCACTGGTTTTAAGCCTTAGCATTTAGCAGCATGGCAAATTTAAATCACTGAGCTTTCAACCCTGAACTCTTTCAATCTTCTGCAGTTGACAGAAAAAGAGAAAAAGGAGCTTCTAAGCGCAAGGAGGAAAGATGGTTGGTAAAACCAGAATTCAGTGAGAGATTAGATTATGAAACTGCCATTAATTTACTCTGTATTGTAATCTCAAATCCTTCTAATATATTTGGCATGCAGCAGTACAAACAGTATTTTCCACTTAAATTAAAGCTGCACAGAAATCCTTTTTCCAGTAAACCTCTTTTTTTTCCTGATGCTTTTTGTTTTTTTTTTTTTTTTTTTTTTTTTTTAATGAATATCTTAATGCAAATTGCAGATTAAATAAATCCAGGAACATAATCTTTGGGGAAGAAATCCACTTTTTTTTTCAGCAGAGCCCACATGTGAGCCTCATGCCAGGTAAACTCTAGTGTGCAGTCTAGTGAAATCCATCCTCAGCCACCCTGCAAAATCAGAGCTCTGCTATTGTGCTCAGTGCAGCGCTTCTACTGGGGTTTATAAGCACAGAGGTGACCATGGACCTGCATTATGCTGATGCCAGGTTACCAGGACCATATTACCTTTTTCTGCCCTAATGATGCATATTCCCACCATGGCTCATTCAGGACAACCCCAAAATCTACTTCCAAAGGGCTACAGGGGGTAGACAAAACACATTGCTGCTGGATTTGCACTTCCTTCCACGTAACCCAACTACATGAGATGGCTGGGAAACACTTGACTGATGCTTTACAGCAGCATCACTCCTATGCAACACAGAACTGGATTGCATTACCAGAAACAAGTGCTACTCTTATCTCATTAAAGAGAGAAATTGGAGCATGTCTGGGAGACCAGAACAGTTTAGGCATCACTGAGGTTTAAGCAGTCTTTGGAGGGAGGCATGGCTGAGTGGGGTGACCAAAGAGAAGAACAGACAACAACATAAAGGAAAAAAAAAACCCACCAGATGCTTATTTTCTTAGCTCTGTACCTTCTCCTGGAATGAGGTCAAGCGAAAATGTTATTAGACTTTCGCTGTTTTAATGAGCTTTCCAAAGCTCCAGCAATGTAGTGCTCTGGGTTGACGTAGGAGAGCACACTGAGGGAAGCAGTGCATCACCCAGGTCGGTCAGTGTGTCTTGGATCATGCCTGTAGAAGGCACAAGTTGTTGTAGCTCTACCATTTTGAAAATATTCTATCTCAGGAAGCAGTGCTGTGCTGAAGTCTGCGAGCATCTCCTGCTCTTGTGTGTGCTGGAGCCCAGCAGTGGGAGATGTGCTGCCTCTGTTCATTTCTCCAGCAGTAAGCAGGATTGTGCCTATATTTAATAAATGTACACCTGTTATTTTATTTCCCAGAAGTGTTCTCTGTGATGCTACAGACCCCATGAGAGCACAAAAGCTTCCTCTCCCTACAACAGCAAAATAATATCATGAAAGTCATGTTGGTAAGGTCCCTCTCACTCATCACTACCTCCAGTTGTGCAGAAACAAACATCCTGAAAATTCAGATCCTAAAAGCAGCTAAATGAAAATCAAAAGCAGAAATTAAGAAGGAAGGAAATGTGTTAACTAGTTAATTAACTGATTGATGTTACTTTGTTGTTTCTTACCCCACAGTCGGTATCAGTTCAGTGAAATGTGCTTTCAAGAGAAATGATGCTAATTAAGTACATGACAGAGTAGCCCAGGTAATAATTAGCAAGGGATAAAGTGACCATTGGCTGGGAATTTTTCTGTCAGGCCTGCAGCTAATTAATATATTTGTTTGTCTTCCCAAACCTCGGGCTACCTAAAAAGATCTTCACTAAATGTAACGTCCAGATCCCCCCTGGCTTAAAAAGCAGCAGAAATACAAGACACAACCAGCATTCATTTTCTATTATGCAAATATAACTTCACAGTATGACACATCTGTAAAGCTTCATTTGGTTCCCCCCTGGCACAGTAAGCATCTGCAGCTTTAATGTCTTTGATATACTGTTTTTGATTAGATTAAAGATGATATTCATAGTAATTTCAGTAATGTCATTAGCTGTCACTGGAGTATCCTCCAACATTTTGTTTCCTCCATATGTTTTGCAGAAGGGATAATGAAATTTGACTGTCCTGAAGCTTGGGTATAATAACCTTGTTTGGGAGCAGGGTTACATGGGATCAGGAACTACTCTTCAAGCGAAAACAGTGGCAATTTGTGGGCTCTGTAAACTGTGCATAACAGGCTTGTCCTCTGCGCCACCACCGTGTCCTTCCTCCTTCACCCCTCCACAGACAAGCTCCTCTTCCCTGTCGATTGGCTGAAATGGGTTGCTTTTCTGTGGGGTCAGGTCAGGAGGGATGGATGGAAGGACGGACAGACGGCAGGGTAAAACAAAGAGTGACTACAGATCACCATTATATTTAGCAGAGAGGAAAATCCTGGGGAATATGACGACAAGCAATAAATACCTTCAGTTTAACAGTTTAAACAAAGGTGGGGAATTATTTATAGTAGGACAGAGAGTGTTGAACAAAGGTCAAGGAAAGGAAAACTTTGTTTAGATCTTTTCTGGGAGTGGAAAGTAACTGGCATGTAGCACAGTGAGGAGCACAAGACCAGAGAGGCCAAGGCACTTGACTGTGGCCATGCAAGAAGAGTAAGACCATGGGTTGTGGTTACATGGTGACAGTCCCAGGAGTGGAAAAGGGAAGCTGGGAAAACAACCAAGAGATTTTCTCTTCCTTTTCTGATCCTGAACCTCATTCTGCAGAGCACAGATGCAACTCTTCAATGACACTCCCACATAACTCTGTAGTTATTTGTGGGATTAAACACTTCAATTTTGGGATTGTTCTAGCTTCACTCTCTTAAAGTCTCAAATATATCACATTACTTGAAAGAGTAAGTGTAGCACTGGCATTTACGGTGGGCAGTGGACACACGGGAGTTAAATTATTATTGCAGAATTCAATGTATAAATATGAGCTCCCCAAGAGGTGGTGAGTGAACGTATATGTGCAAGTGATTTTGTTTAATAAAGAAGATTGACTGATTTTGCATTAATCTCTTAGATTAATTTTGCAGAAAAAAGATAAATAAAAAACTCCATGAATATAGCCCTACAGCATTTAGAGGGACCAAAAAAAAAAAACCGATGAAAAATGTATAGATAAGTTGGAGTATTGCACTTAGCAGGGCATTCCCAACTTGTGCATGCTGAAGATCTGACTCACTGTAACATGGCTGTAAGCAGAGATGGGTCTAGTCCCGATGGGGAGAGCTGTGGAGAAAGCGAGGGAGAGAGCTCTCACTAGTCTCTGGAGCATCCCTGCTGGGAGCAGATGGGGAACACACAGCCCAGCGGCCTTCCCTGGTGGGGCTAGAGATGATGCAGTCATCAGACTGACAGCGGACCAGTGGGTCTGGGCATGGCCTCCTGAGTCTACCCAGGTTGATGTCACCTTGATCAGTTTAGCACCAAAAAAAGAGAGACATTATAATTCAGAACTTGTGGTGCCACACAGTTTAAGGAGAGTTTTCCCCCTAACATGAACTGTGCTAGTTTAAATGGGCATGGCATGAGCACATCACGAGGGGATCCAACCCTTATATTCAGCTGAAGTGCTGCTCTGGGCTAAGAGCAATACTCTGGTCATAATAACTTTGGTTTTATCCTTTTTACCCAAAGAGGAGAAGCTTGCCAGGGGACTGTAGCACAGGTTCTTCAAGCCAATTGACTTTCTCTGGCTTCATACTAGCTTAAGCTGAAAGCAAATGATAGTCTGATCGGTCTAATCACAGCTAGTAAGTCCTTTCAAGCAGCAGTTCCCTTGGGAACAGCATATATTTTGCAATCAAACTGTATTTCACCACTAGATCTCCATACAGAAGTAAATAGGGCAACCAGCCTTTTTATTTTTTTTCCAAATGCATTTTGCGTTTATGACAAAGAAAATGTCATTTGAAAATGCAAAATTGAAATCTTGCTTGGAAACTGTCAAATACAGTTGTTTACATTTCTGAGAATTAATCCTTGCTCCCAAATTGTGGTTCAAAAGATATGCAAATCATGCTTATGTATTTTCACATGTAGTCATAGACATATGAAATATACTCATATCAGTGTATTTGAAGATATACTCATATTTTGCTTATAGCCATCACATTAACTTTGTGAATATTTTCATTTATCACCAGAGCCAATCTGTAGGAACTACAGTAATCCATCTATTTATCTGAGACGTGTGCATACATCTGTAGCTCTGTCTCGTTTGCTGTTGGCTTCCCCCTTGCACTTATTCTTTTAAACTTCCCAGACACTTTCTACTCCTTCTTTTATTCATTTTTACCACTGAAACACCTATCCCATGTTCATTCAGGCCTGGTTTGCCCTAGTTCAGAAGTTCATTTTGCTGGCTTCCTCACCTCTACCCTGAGTAAGCCCCCTCCTTCAGTGGGCTCAGCCTGGGCAGTGCAGGGCTCTCAGCCCAGGGCTGGCACAACACAGCTCAGATGTGCCCACCTCTGATCAGCACATGGCTACCCCACATCCTCCTGCATTCCCACCACACAGGGATACCATGAGCTCCTCACACTGAACATTAGGGGTTTGAAAGGAGAAATGTTGATTGTTTTCAGATCCTTCTCCGTTCTGATTAACGTCTCATATGGAAGAAGTTTATGTAAAGCTGATGTTCACAGGCTCTGCATTATGCAATATCATTCTCTGTTAAACAATTCTTGTCAACACCTATAGTCTGTTTCTTTGTTAGACTCTTGGTGAAAATTGTTGGAACTCATGTTTTAATGTTCCCTCTTCCATTATTTATAATATCCTGAGTTACAAGTGACAACTAACCAAAACAGTTCTTGGTAGATCTTTCAATTTTCTGTATATTTTAAGCATGAAGTTTGCTCTTTTTAAAGCAGAGGATGCCTAGCCTAACAATCTCAAAATGTAATTAAAACACAAAATAAGAACATTTTATAGCTGTCCTCCAGATGTTCTGAAGATTTCCTCTAAGGTAACAGAGATGCAATCTGTTTCGGAAGTCCTAGCAGCTTTCTGCAAAGTTCAGCCTCTCAAGCTGCCAGAATTTACTGTCTGCTGAATATTTTTGGAAAGAATAGGGCGATGATCCTTTTAACCTCATCTGTTACAGCCGACAGAGGTTATGAGCCAGTGTCCAAGCCATACGAGACGTTCCCATCTGCATAAGCTTTGTCTGCTATCAGCCACCCTCATCTTCTCGCCCCTCATCAAGCTCCTCATTAGCTTGTGTCATGGAGTGATTTATGAACATCTCTTCAGCAAGGATGACCCACGTCTCTCCACCCTGTTGGGCAGCCTGTGGTGCCTGAGGAATACCCAGGCTGAACTCTCTGGCAGAGCCCTGTCACCTGCCATCAACTTCTGTCTCCATTTGAGATCGGACTGTGCCTCCTTCACAGCCCTTTGAGCAGCAGGGCAGCACTGGCTGCCTGCCCTCAATTTTCTAAGCAGACTCACAAGACTGCCACAGTTTCAGGGTCACCCTTTATTCCATCCCAACAGGGTAAACCAAGGCTTTTAGGCAGGATCATTTGCTTATGCCAGTGCAGGTCTGACGCTTCCAACCAGCCTGCTCACTGAAGGATCATAGAATCATTGAATCAATGGTTTGGGTTGGACCTTAAAGATCATCTAGGTCCAAACCCCCTGCAAAGGACAAGGACACCTTCCATGAACAGGAACACCTTCCACTAGACCAGGTTGCCCAGAGCCCCATCCAATCTAGCCTCAAACACTTCCAGGGATGGGACATCCACTGCTTCTCTGGGCAACCTGTTCCATTGCCTCACCACTCCCACAGAGCAGCAGAGGACTTTTACAAGAAAACTTGCCATGGCCAGTCTCAGCCCCAGCTTGTGTATACTCCTCTTGTCTCTACCAGAGCTGCTCAGGAACCAGGATTTCGTCATTCAGGAATTTGCAGTGCAGGAGGAAGGAGAAACCCTGAACCCTAGCAGGGAGAGCCACATCCTGCAGTGCCCCAGAAAATCCAGAACTCCTCCAAAATAAATTGCAGAACTGCCAATACACCATGTTGTGTTGTGTTTAATTTCCTTTTTGTTTTCACTAACATGGGAAAGGGTAGTTGTGTATGAAAACACCAACACAAAAACCATCAAAAGGAGAAGAGATAGAATTGAATGGAGATGGAAGATTTCAATATTTTCTCATTTGCCAACATTAGTTCCAACAGTACCCAACAAAATATTTAGCTGAAACTACATTTTGCCAGAGAGCTATTTAATCTAAAGGGCATTTTGTATGTTTTCCCCCAGCTGTTAGTTTAGTTTTGCTTTTTTATCTGAGTCCTGAAGAGCGTGTATGCGTTTGGGATTGTAAGAATTTTGGTATGAGCTCCTCATCTGCATGATGCCGCTGGCAAATGAGCAACTCAATTTGCACCTCATGGTCTACACACGGTGCCACTGTGACAGGACTGCCAGGATGTGCTCAGTGCCGGTGGCTCAGAGTGTGCCGACTGAACTCCCCGCCTCCAAGCCCCGTTTCAGAACATCGCCTCCAAATCCCCCGCTCTGCAAAAGCTCGGGGAGCTGCAGGCTTCCCTGGTAATCTCCCGATCGTCCAAAGCCACACTTTAGGGGGAGGGGAGCAAGGGCTGTGTTGCAGCAAAAGTCTTGTGCCTGTGCAGGCTTTGGCTAATTCCGGCGTTAACCTCTTTGCCTGGGCATCCTCACCTGAAAACTGAGGAATAACAACACACTACAGAGGGGCAGCAGGGTAAGGATTAACTGCGATGCCACTTTGAAGTACTATATACATGCCAAATATTATAATCATCCTAAATGTGAGGCTGGGATAATCCATGTATTTTGGCAGCCCCGGAATCCTATTTTATTTCATCTGTTTTAATTAATAAATTTAATTTCACATTATTAGGGAAAACATGGATAAAAAAATGGAGCCTGCATATGCTTTATTACAAATTATTGTTATCAGCTGCCCCGCAGGACTCTAGTCAGCACTAAATATGAACAATGGTTAAATTACAGGGGTCAGGGAATGAGCATAATCAAAATGCAAACACTTTTCTTCCACGCGAGATGGGTAGGAAAAAAAAAAAAGAGGAAGAATCCTTGGAACCTCCTTGGAGCCACTAGGATGGCATAGAAGCATACCAAGTAAACTGTAAAACTGATTACTGGGCTCAAAAAGGCTAACATGCAATTTGTGTTCTTTTTATGTAGATTAAATGCATTCACTGCAGCTCATAGAGCTTAGATACTCAGCAGGGATTCAAAGGGCTGGGTATCAGTCAACCACAGCCAGCCACTAAACCACAGGGCAAAATCTGCTATTGTACATTAGAATAGTCACTTAATCTATCTTAATGGGTGAATACCCCATGGGACAAATGTGTATTAAAATCAGAAAGTTAGTTGTAATGTTTGAGGAAAGGGATTTTTTTTTTTTTTGAGATAACACTGTAAAACATTATTAATGAGCCTGAAATCTTCTTGAACATCTTTATGTTTAGTCCCTGAAAATGCAACTGCCCAGCAGTCCAGGTCTATGGACTGGGAGGAAACCCAAAGGCATGAGACACTCACCATAAGGCAGCGCCTGGAATAAACCAGGGAGGAATCAAGCAGGATTTCCTCTGGCTAGCTGAAGGAAATGCTGTCTGATGGGTTTCTGGTGAGAACATAAAACATGTCAAACACTGAAAGCTGTGGACACGGACACCAGAATACAGGTGCTGTTAACAATGGCAAAGCTACCTATCGGGAAAATTACTCCAATTGAGGTAATTTATTAGATTTTTTATTTGGCAGGGGCTACTGCAAGGCCATTCCCCATCTGTAGCAGGGCAGAGAAAACTCAGCTTTTTGCCTGTCTTCTTTCGAGAACTCAGGGTTATTGGAAACTCTGAAGCAATAACAAAACCTAACCTCACCCTCTGCTTGAAAATATTCCTATTTAAGCCTATTTATTTTGCTTGTTTCTGAGCTCTCCTTGGCTCCTTCCAGCTTAGATTCCCCCTAAAGAAGAGCTTCTCCTATATACTTATATCCTATTTAGAGTTAATTGGGACTGCCTGCCATCATGGCTCAGAAATAATTACTTTGCCATAATTAGTCTTAAATCAGGATTTTTACACCTGTGCTGAGGATGACAGATCAAAAGGTTGGCATTCCCACATGTGGACCCTGAAATGGTGCTATAGGCAAGGACCCTAAGCTCTCTGTACAGCATGTGTGGGTACAGTTGGAGGAGGGAGATGCTTTGACAGTCATACATCAACACCATTTTGCAAAATACTTGGTGAAAAACCCTCCTAAAGCCTACAATGTCCATTTCACTTCAACTGGACATGGGATGAGATCTTCATCAGCTGTCTTCACTGCCTGTTTATCAGCTTCACACAGAAGATGCTGCAAGAGAACCATTTTTGGGCAGGACCTGCCTCATGGTAGACCCGAGCTCCAGAAGCACAATGTGAGTTGGTTGGTCTGTGGACTAGAAGTGACACTGTGGGATTTGGGAGATGCATTGGGAAGTGATATAATTTCCTGATGCATTCTGAATGTTAATCAAATATTTGCAGTAGCCTGCAAAAAATGTATTCCTGTTAGCAGGAATGAGGACCCTGGTAGGGGTGTAGCACTGGACCACACAGGAAAACTGGATGACCTTGAATGCCAGAGTAATAGAAAGCAAATGACATTCAATACTACCGAATGTCAGGTCTTGCTTTCAGGAGCTGGACAAACACTGCTGACATAAGCTGGAGTCTCCTGTGTCAGAAACTACATGTAGGGCAGAAAAGACTGGAGAGTTTCATTGGGCACAGGATGGCTGTGTGTCACCAGTATGAAGTGCTAATGCTGTTGCAAGAGAAGGGAGGAAAGGTGTTTCCAGAGGAGCTGGGAAAATAGCAATGCTGCTGTCCCGTGTGTAGGTGAGACACATTCCAGGTGGTGCTGCACAGTTGTGGTAACACCCTCCTGTGGAGGTTTTTTTTTTATCTCTGCACTGCCTTCTCATGATTTTGCCTTAGAACTTTGTATGCCTCAGACATACAGCAAAAAATCTGCTCTTTTCACTCAGCTCCCCCGCATGTGTGTACCCACACACACGCTCACTCACACACTCCTCAAGACACCCCTAGGTGTGACACAGGGACTAGGAACTGAAGCACCCCAGGCCACTTGCATGGATAAGGGATACCCTCATGCAGATTTCAAACTTCTCTGCAATTCAGGTACCTGACACCAATAAGCTGATGCACAGGTCAATCTGCTGTGGCACGTAAGTTGCCAGCCAGGATGGATCAAGTGCAAGGGCAGATGCTAGCACAGGACCTGCCAGGACATTCAGAGTCCTACTGCAAGCCAGTCCTGCTGGCTTCTGACAGCAAAGGCAAATGCTGCCTGCGGTGCTGGCACCTAACCAGATGGGATGGTGGGAAGGAAATGGGGTCTGGCCCGCTGTGTTGAGAGGCATGGAGGACTGAGTCCCCTTCATGCTCTACAGCCAAGCAAACACTTCACTCCTGCCACTTCACTGTGATTTGCATGGCAGATCAGAAGGACAAATTTCTCCCTGGATGATTTATCACTCACACCTCAGCGAGCATATTTCATAAGGTAAAGGATTTTTCAGTGCCTCAGCAACCTCGCTAGTCTTACCAAAAGCAAGATGCTCAGGATCATGCTGGTTGGCCTTATCTTTACTCATTGTACCTCTGCACATCTGGTTGTATTCCAGGACACACAGACGCGGCTGAGATTGTTAGTCCCTGGGATGACTTTTCTTGACTCTAAGAAAGGATTTGTTTACCATGTACTTTTCTGCTGCTTAATTCTGTGTTTTCTTTAGGTGAAACACTAATGCAGAGATGCCGTAGTCCTTGTTTTCTGTGACAGTCTGTTGCCTACGTGCCAGTTGAAAAGCAGATTTCTGTTTTGATAATTCCAGGTTGCCTATAGATTGCATGGCAGGGACTACATATTTCTTTCATTCAAACTACCCTGTTTTCAATATAACCTCACAATCTTTTTCACCTGTTGGTCTTGACCTTCCACAAGCAATGAGCAAACCACTAACAGTTGTGAAGTCTGATTTCCTCCTTGCTTCTCTAAGGTCATCAAATTGCATACATCACATATCGCCTGCATCTGTTTTGCCATTTAATTTTGTTCAATAACTATATCACACATGGAGGTAAAGCATGAACATCTGCTTCAGTACAAGAGCTTCAAGACCAGTCAAAGTCATTGTTATAATTTCACCTTAGAAACTTGTAAAGTCTGCATCCTCTGTTCTACTGGGAAATAGGCATTACTGTAGTCTATGTTTAACAACCCGCTGCTTAACCCATTGCTGCACACCACTGTGTCATGAAAAATATACTGGGATTCTCAGACTACAATAACTTTTCTACCTGTGATGTTGAAGAAGGGAAAAATCTGAAACTCATAAGAGATTAGGTGATTTTCAAAAACTCAACCATTTTGCAGGAGGTACTGAGTTTTTAAGTCCATTTTTGGAAAACTAATAAAACTAGCCTTTCTATTACACCATTCAAGTATTAAATACATTTTAAGTGAGGGATTTTCTTCTGCATATGAAATTTATCTTCCAGACATCACTTCTTTTAGTACCATAACTGGAAGATGAAATGATAAGAGACACTAAATTACACAGTCTGAGACATTCTGGCTAATGTCTCCATTTTAAAAGCCAATATACACAGTGGTATTTACAGCTCTTGCCTGGAGAATGGTTTACCATCATTTCCTTTTATTAAAGGTGTTTGAAGTATATCTCACCCCTCTCCAAGGACACAGAAGACCCCAGCACGAAGGAAATCACACGGTCCCAGTTCTCTTTGATCCCTACCAGGGAAAAAAAGCTCCAAATGCCCATCCTGGTGCCAGCCCGACCGTGACCTCAGGTCACGGCCATCATCACACTGTCACAGAATCATAGAACTGTAGAATCATTTAGCTTGGAAAAGACATTTAAGTAAGTCCATCCCTTAACCCATCACTAAAGTACACCACTAAACCATGTCCCTAACTGCCACATCTACATATCCTTTAAATATCTCAACCACGTCCATAAACAGCCTGTTTCAATACTTGACAACCCTTTCCCTAAAGAAATTTTTCCTACTTTCCAATCTAAACCTGCCTGATCCAACTCGCGGCCATTTCCTCTTGTCCTATCACTTGTTATCTGGGAGAAGAGACAGGCTCTCACCTTGCTACAACCTCTTTTCAGGTAGTTGTAGAGGTTGATAAGGTCCACATAAGCCTCTTCTTCTCCAGGCCAAACAACCCCAGCTCCCTCAGCCACTCCACTTAAAACGTGTGCTCCAGACCCTTCCCCATCTCTGTTGCCCTTCTCTGGACATGTTCCAGTACCTCAATGTCTTTCCTGAAGTGAGGGGTCCAAAACTGAACATTGTACTTGAGCTGCAGCCTTACCTGTGCTGAGTGCAGGGGGACAATCACTGCCTTGGTCTTGATGGCCACATTATTTCTGACACAAGCCAGGATGCCATTGGCCTTCTTGGCCACCTGGGCACACTGCTGGCCTGTGTTCAGCCAGCTGTTGACTGGCATTCCAGGTCCTTTTCCACAGGCCAGCTTTCCAGCCATTCTGGCCCAAGCCTGTAGCATTGCCTGGCATTGTTGTCACCCCAGTGCAGCACCCAGTACTTGGCCTTGTTGAACCTCATACAATTGACATCTACCCATTGATCCAGCTTGTCCAAGTCCATCCATATACCCATCCAGGCCATGTGCAGCCAGTTTCTCCAGGAGAATTCTGTGGAAAACAGTGTCAAAGGCTCACCAATCTCTGTTGAATTATGCTCCATGCCTTGGCTGTGATGTTAAATGCCCTCTTGAACTGTGTTTAGGTGCAATGTGGACAGAAATAATTGACGACAGCTTTTGTGCATCATCACTTGTAAGAGATGATGTCAGCTCCAGCAGGTTCATGCAACACATGATTCGTGTTACAGTTGTTTGCTTGTTCTTGGGATCAGTAGTGGTACACACCTAAATTACGTGATATTTAGCTATATTGCTACAAACTCTCTGCTGCCTAATTCTTCATGGTCATTGCTAAATGATACATTGTGGCCTCTGAGATTTTCTGATCCTGAGAGCAGTGGTGTCTAATATAGGAGTGTGATGCTTTTGACTGGGGTAGAGATACCATTTTCACAATGCTTGATATGGGGCTGTGTTTTGGATTTGTGCTGAACACAGGCTTGATAATACAGAGATGTTTTTGTTATTGCTGAGCAGGGCTTACACAGTGACCAGGCCTTTTCTGCTTTTCATACTGCCACATTGGCAAGGAAGTTGGTGATGCATGGGAGACTGGGAGGAGACACAACCAGGACAGGCAACTCCAGCTGAACAAAAGAATATTCCAGACCATATGACATCATGCTCAGTATTTAAAGCTGTGGGGAAGAAGGAAGAAGAGAAAGACATTTGGACTGATGGCATTTGTCTTCCTAAGTCACTGTTGTGTGCGATGGGGCCCTGCTGTCCTGGACGTGGCTGAACACCTGCCTGCCTTTGGGAAGCACTGGATTAATTCCTTGTTTTTCTTTTTTTGTGTGTGTGGATTTTGCTTTCCCTGTTAAACAATTCACAAATTTTCTGGTTTTTACCATTCCAGTTTTCTCCCTGATCCTGCTGGTGGGGCAGTGAGCGAGTGGCTGTGTGGGGCTTGGTTGCTGGCTGGGGTTAAACCACAACAAGGTAAAAGAGCTCTTCATAAGAGAATCAAAAAATTGAATCAATTTGACTTCATCCAAGTAAATTACATGTGTTCTGCTACATTAATGTAAAGAAAATGTGTATACAGCAGATAATGGTGATGCTACATAAATCAAACACATTAGGGGAAAATGAGCAATGAGAGCTTGGAAACTTAAAAGTACTGTGACAGCTTCTGTATCCTTTTGCTGGTAAAGGATACAAAAGGACTTGTCATGCATCCAGTTATCCATGCCCACAGAAAACCATAAAGTCCCTCTGAAAGGAGCCAAAATTGTGTTTTCAAAAACAAAGGTCTCTCATACTTAAAGTCCTTTCTGGGAGCTCTTCCAGATCTAAATGGAGTGTCACCAGGAAACAGGAAAGCTCTCTTTCCCAGTGCCACGGCCCTTTCATTTCTCTCCCTGAAAGATTAAATTTGAACATTACATAGTCTGATTCTCTGCTTTCCCTTCTTGTGCCATGCTTGTGGTGAAAGGCTGCCACGTCCAAACAGCAGTTCTTTGCTCCTTGTTCGCATTTCTCTGTATGGCTGCAGGATCAAAGCCTTAGGATCATGGTGATGTTATGTATAAAGAAACCGGTAACTGGTCCAGAATTACACCTTGTTCATCTCAGCACCTGGCCATGTAGTGTTCTGTAGTAATTCTTTGCGTAGATGAAGAAGAAAACCCCTCTAGCAGGCGGGTGGGTTGGATTTTTTAGGCGATGGTGGCCTTTCTTGTTTACTTCTCTGTTTTTAAATCATGGCTGTTCAGAGGAATGTTAGAGTAAATCCTGAGAGATGGGATAAAAGTCAGAGGGCAGGGGAAGCTGTTGGGCCTGCAGTACAAATTCATTTAGCACATTGCTCTGCAATTTATCACTGAGGTCTCACCTCCATATATGTAGTGTGTGCTGCATATTTAGGGACAGGGATGAAACACAGGGGGAAAATGACTTCCCTCTTCCTTGTACCGACAAGCCAGTTTTATAAACTAGGATTTGTTTACTGGCAAACAATACCGCTGACAGAGACAGCTAAAAGTGTTTTGACCCATAGATTTTCACTGAAATAGGGGTAGGCAGCTGGAGTTGTGCCTGCCTCAGAGCAATGTCTGAAAGGGGCTGCCTGGTGTTAGCCCTCTTGGACTCACTTCAGTGCCCAAATTTTGGCTTTTCCATGAAGCACCCAGTGTTTTGAAAATAACACAACCAAAGCACAAAGTGGTGCTTGTGAGCATGGTTAACAGCAACAGAACTTTGCAAAAAGTTGGATGTTTAACTGTTTGATTGCTGAGAGCTTACCTGAGGTGAAGGGGCACAACATGCTGCCACGTCACTTGCTCTGGTTCCGTAATGGGAGCAACAGAGGAATATGCTGTGCAAATTCCCAGCCAGCTCAGTGCCTCCAGCCAGAGGCTCTGACAGCAAAGGCTCTGTGGGGCATCTTGCAGGTGGGTTGCTAAAAGCAGAGCCTCCTCACCAGAAAATCTGCACGTTCACATGGTGCAAGGAGTGGGCAAAATTGGCTTAAAGCTGTACTGGGAAAGTGGAGAAGCAATAAAAGGAAGAGGGTTTGCAGAAAACCAGAAGTCAGAGCTTTTATTTGCTAACCAGCCCCAGATGGGAGAGATTTGTAGGTATGGTGGCTAAGGAAAGTTTTCCAGAGAAATGTAAAGAAAAAGGAAAGACGGGCTTTGTAAAATCTGAAGGATTTCCCTTTGCATGGGGGGATGTGTGAAAGCAGCTGAAGTGAAAACAGCATTCCAGGAGAAAAAGCACAGACCAAGAACAGAAGGAAGAAGCTTCAAAGCTAAAGGGCATTGAAGACAAATGTCCATTCTCTCATGTGACTAATGGCCACGCAGTCTGCTCTGAGCTGCACATGGCAATAGCATTGAGGAGTGATGGCCACCTTGCAGGTGGTCATTGTAGCTGTACCACCACCACCACCTTCCCTCCTTCCTTAAATTCATGCTCTCAACAGAAAACAAACAAACAAAGTTTCCTGTTATCTCGTCTTGAAAGCTTTGTTAAGATGCTGGCTCAGAATCAGAGGTTTTTACAGAACAAAATGTCATCACTCTGAACTCCATTTAATTTCCATATCAATGGGAAACTATCAATTCCTTCACCGAAAATTCAGAATGAACTGTCTTTAGAATACGCTCCATTTTCTGGAACGTGCTTAAATCCGTCTGTGGCTATATTTATTACAAATCCTTTTCTTCAACTTGCTTGAACTCTGAAAGGGGGAAGGTCAAACGATACAACCTCATAAAATCCCTGTGCAAATGTAGGGACTGTCAGGAAATTTCATAAGTTTAGGATTTCTGGCATTTCAAAAAGAAAAATTGATTGTCCTTTTTGCATTTGCCTGGAGCAGGTGAATGAAGATACTTCTGAAGCAATAATTTACTGTGTCTTTACAGATTCACTGAAGCATTTATGAATATAGCTCAAAGTCTCTTCACATTAGCTGCTTCATATCACACTATTTTACACAGAAACTCGAAGAGCAAACTTGGCTTTCTGTACAAAGTTATAAACACTAGACAACCCTGTGCACAGTGAAACGGGCTGCTAGGTGGTGCATCCAGGGAGGCTTCAAGCTCTTCTTTAAATCCTCCCTGATTCACACTGTTCCAGTCTGTTCCATATGTGGGACATGCATTGGTGCCTGGCCTCACTGCGGGATGCTCCAACTCTGCTCTACAGCAGTGGATGCATGTAAGTGAGAGAGGAGATGGAGGCAGGCTGGGCACACACCTGCATGACCTGAGAAGGATGGGGGCTGCAGCACTCACAGGAGGTTGGAGGCTTACCCCCCTGTTTCATTCTGAAGATGTGTTAAATCATTGGTCAAACAGAGGCTGCAAATTGATATCTGCATCTGACAAGGCTCAGGAGGAAATTCCTTTAATTATGCTAGGGAGAGCATGATTAAAGGATGTGAGAAGGGTAGGTGTGTGGGGTGAGGGACAATGGGAGACTCATTTCTGTCACAACTGGGGGCAATCCTACCATGACAGAGTAGTCTGTCTATCAGCCTTGCTTTTAAGAGGCTTTAATTAAATAAGACAGTTAAGTAACTATAGTATTAAAGTTTCCAGATTTTGGGGAAAGTGATTCTGGCACCTTGAGGCAAAAAAGTGCTGGGTATCTCCTGCAATGCAAATTGATGTGACTCAGTGCAGGATCCAGCCCTTTGTGTGCTAGGTCAAAACTCAGCACACATACATTGGACAAGCCTCTGCTGTTTTCCTCCTTGCAGTGATGTTCACTTTTGACCATGATGTGGAGATTGAGGTGGAAATACATATAAGCATTTCTTATTAATGAAACAGTTTAAGTTATTCATACTACAGAGGAGCCTAGAAAATTTGACCCTTAGTTGTTGCAGGAAACTTCAGAACTTTCACCCTAAAATTCAAGCCTGTCTTGTAATGCTAACGATTAACCATTTGAAAACAAAATTATTTCAATCAGATCAAAGTCAGCTTCCAGAAGGCAGCACTGAAAGCACAGTGATATATGTCAGACTCGTTCAGCAATGTGTGTATGCCCACACTGAACTGCTACAAACCACCAGGAAAAATATGAAGCAAAAGCTGAGCTGGCCCACTGGATGTGTTGGAAGAGTCCAGCATGAAACCTAGATCCATGTCTGAACTTCATCAGAGAGTTCTTGTCTCTGCACAGCATATACCGGTCTGAAATCCTAGCCTGTGGTTATTCATAGTCTTGTAACTATTTAAAACCTATAGGCCTAAGTACTTGTACCCAAGAGTAACATAAAAACCAGCAGAGAAGTCTTCTGAACTAAATCTTTAAGCCCTAGGAAAATCCCCAAAAAATGGAAGTGAGAGAAGGGAATAAAAGCAAACGAGAAGACAACCAAGAGGACTTTAAAAGCGAGTTTTGGGCCAATATTTCAGAAAGCCAAGGGAATGATGCAGGAAACATTGAACCAGCTATCTTGGTATTGATCCCAGGCATAACCCAGGGAAAGGCTGATTGGGGACGCAATCCATAAAAAAAAATGGGAAGATGAGAGCATTAGTAATGCCAATGAACATCACTTTACGGAAACCATATGAAACAAGATTTATTTTGCCAAATATACTAGGTAGCACATTTTTAATAAAATCACAAGCCTGTAGGTTACAAAAGATGGTATTCCAATGAAGTACTTACATTTTTTGTGTTTGGGGAAAAAAGAGCACTAAACAAAGCCAATGCAGCTCCCATTCAAAGAATGACTAATGGGAATGAAGAGACTAAAAAAACTTGGAAGGAGGGAAGGGTAATCCCATACAGAGTGGTTTTAGTGCAGTCCTATGGGTGCCTATTCTTGATCTGATGTTGTTTAATAAGGATTTTATAACTTGGACAAAAAGACCTGCTTCTCTGGTGACAATGGCTGATGTAAACCACATGCATTTTCATGTAGGTGTAGGTGCAGTTACGTATTTAGAAAAAAATGCAGTAGATTGGGAGTGAAAGATGGGGGATTGTATTCCGGAAATTTGTGACCCTAAAGCAGACCTGGAAGTCATTTGTGAGAAATTACGGAATATGTTGCTTCCAGTATAATGATTTAGCCAGGGCAACAAACAGTTTTTAAGAGCACTTGAACAAACAGAAACAGAGAAATAGTATGATCCTTGCACAAAACAAAATTATCTTTTTGCAAGAGCATTACTGCTACACTGCATCCACTTACTGGTGTCCAGACCTCAGCAGCGGTCAAGGGGACTTGGGAAGTTCCAGGAAAAACCCATGTGCTCTCCTAGTATAGACTGCAGCAACATGAGCTGGTTAGTGTACACAGGAGAAGTTTCAGAGAAGAGCCTTTACATCCTGTTTAAGAAGATATTTCTGTTGAGAGAGAGCTCTTTAAGATGACATAAATGCATGAGATGCTCTGGTGCTCCATCTGTATTAGAGAACTGGATGGGCTTGAAAACAGTGGGAGGGAAGTAAGGTAGGTAAATGGTTTTATCTCTGCAGTAAGCTTGGGATGAATCTGTAAGTGGTCGTGTAAAATCCAAGTTTACACAGAAGAAACGTGCTCCAAAATTTCTCATGACACAGCTCAGCAACATGTTGCTAGAGTGGGATCCATACCAGAAAGACTCATTCATACCATCAGTCATTTGAAGAGCTGCTTTTCAAATGACTAACTGGTTAGCTTTTACAAAATAAAAAAATCTCAGTTCTATAAGTTATTGTCTTATACAAAGAATGGACAAGAAATACGTTGTGGAGAGTAACAGCAAACAGACGCGGTGCTATGTGAGACATACAGCTCATTTTAAACACCCTGCTCTTAAAGTCTTGAAGTTGTTTTTAATGACTATTTTGGTGCACAAAGGATGAAGCCACAGAACTCTGTTTTCTCTAGAAACAAAAGATCCCATAAAAACCCTTACCAAGATCCCGGGCTCCTTCCTTGGCAGCTGTGGCCATGAGGAGGGACACACAGGGCTCCCTTGGACTCAGTGTAATGAAACAACCAAGGTCCCAACCCCCAGGCACACGCTAACTGATGGGTTACATTAAGCAGCCAGGACTTTCCCTCTGCTGTTAATAAAATAGGGAAATGGTGATTCCTCTGAGCTAATTTCTGTGTGATTCATAAGAGGTAGAGACACGTGACTCTAGAGCAGAGAGGGTAACAGACATGATTGCAACCAAAAAGCATTTTCACACAAGCAGTCCCCATCAAACTGGAGATAACAGTTTCTGTATTTTAAAAACAAAATCGGGGGGGTTATGCATATGTGTTGTGTCAGATATTATGACTATATAGGTGTAAACAAGCCTGCATTGTCTTATTGTCCATAAATAAATACTCAGTAAGTTCAAACTAGGGCTGGATTCATAAAGCAACACTCTCCTAATCTGTATTCGGGTCTCAAGCGTATTATCTGTAATTTACAACCAATTTAAATGGCATTAACAGTCTTCCCCTTATGGGAATTTAAATTTGCATCCTACCATTGAATTAAACACTGATTGCATATTTTCTATAGGGGACGTAATGCTCTTTGAAGCTTGTTTTGAATAATAAAGCATCTATTCATGCACATGGTGCAATGTGTTTCTTTGTCCTGAATGTAATTGAAGTAAAATGTGAGTTAAAGGGATTTTTTAGCCACAGGTTTGTTGATTACCATCTATTTTCATCTATTCAAGGTTTTAAAAAGGAAAAGAAAAATACAGTAATCTCTTCCTACATTTGGACCCTCATTTACCACTCAGAGTTTTCTTGAGAGCGTCTGGGATGAACAATCAGAAGGTCAAGTTTCTCCTCCATCTTTGGAGGAGGAGAAGAGGAGAAAGGAAAGAAACAGTGCCCTACACTTCTGAAAAGAAAAATAATAAAGAAAAAAAATAAATACCACAAACAAAAAGCAGAGGGGAGCAGACAACGCATCTAACCCCCAGGAGAAAGATCTTGCCTACCCGTCCAGTAGCTGTTCTGTACGCTGTCAATTATTGCAAACCAGGAAAGCTGCAGTGAGGATGACTTCAACATTAAGGAAGCAAAGAAGGTGAAATAACATTGTTGACCTTTTTTTTTTGATTTGTAAGGGGGGAACAACTGGAATAAATAATAAACATGAGTTACTCCTTCCTGGGTGTGAAAAAAAAGCACAAAGGCATCCTGAAGGAAAGGATTTTGGCTGGTGGCTGTGTGGTTTGCCAGCAGTATGTCTGGCTCGTCCAGCCACAGCCACCCAGCCAGGGAGAGGCAGCCCAGGAGGACTTTCAGAGGGTGACCTGATGGCAGGAGTGAGTGACCAGCTGCAGCAGGAGTGGTGAAACTGTCCCCCAGCATGGCCATCCATGCCACTTTCTCTTGTCCCATGCACCCTGCCAGGCTGGAAAGCTCTGCTTGCTAGTGGTGCTCAGAACACTCAGTGCTCAGTACACTCATCTAGAGAAACTGAATTCCCCACTAATTCTCCTGTACCAGGGCACAGTTGCAAATGAGTTAGGCAAAAAACTCCACTTAAAATCTGGAGGATTTAAGAGATTTTTTTTCCCCATCTTTTCCCCTAAAGGTGATCTTCATTTTGAGATGCAGACAGACTTGAGTCTAATAAAGCTGTTGCAGTGTCAATAGCTCTAATATTCATGATCCTGGCATTTATCCAGAAACAACAGAGAACACAGAACATAGTTGATGTATTTGGCATTTATGCAGAGATATAAGTAATTGTTTAGAGTGATTTTTTTATTATTATTTTTCACCATTGTCTGTTTTTTACATTTTTGAAAAAGCAGGATCCACTTCTATTGAAACCCTCATTTTCCTTCAACTCTCATGAAAGCTTTAGAAAAAAACAGAAATTACTGGAAACCAGAACTTCATGATGATTTGTGCCTTTCCCTTTCTTAAAAGGTGATTTTATGAGTCCTTGAGAAACCAACACTGCTTAAAAACTGCCGACTGTGTTTTAGGAAGAGGCAGAGAGAATTGCAGACCATGGCCTTGATTCCATTAGGACGAAATGTCAGACGGCAACGGTAACCATATCTCTGGACTTAGCCAGTTGCTCAAGATTTCTTTACAGGCTATCTTAAATTACTTCAGTTAATATTGTATTGGTGCTATAAAAGCAAGCACTGTCAATGCTGCTGTTGCGTGTGCAGCAAACATCAAAGCCCTCCGTAGCCACAGTGCCTGGAGATAGTGAGAAGGCAGGGAGATAGTGAGGGACATAAATACTCTCTTTTTTCTTTTGCTTTCCAAAACAGTTTCATCATATCATTTGCACACAAGAGGCCATGGATGGTCCCTGGGCACCTAGAGAGTAATTGCCATGTTCAATTTGCCTCAAATGAATGGCTCAGGAATGATAAATGCTCTCTTATAATCAGCACGGTACTGCTGGTACGTAGTACGGGTAGGATACCCCAGACCCGGATCCTCTGCCAGGAAGTCATCCTTCCCCCTTACATTTCCAGAGGCAAGGAATTACAAGGGCAAAGGGAGTTGATTAGCAGGCACATACCCATCTGTGGGCTGCAGCCCCATGGGCACCTTGTGTTAATACCATGCCCTCACTGTTACCTGCTCACGTGGTGTGACACAGAGAGCCAGAGCAAGAAATTGGGCCAACAGGAAGGTCCTGTGGCTGGGAAGCCTACACGGGTCAGAAGGAAACACTGGCAATTCGTGGCACAATACAAAGCTTAAAGTGAATTAGAGCTTCATGACTTCTAATGCTGGCCCAGAGAGAGCACTAACGATGCTGGTTGCTCCTGTAAAGCTATTCATGCTCTTGACACTGGAGGCAAACTGCAGCCTGCAGCTGCCCTGGAGCTGTGTGCAGGCTGGCACTGCTGCCCAGCCTCAAACACGCTGCTGAAACCCTCTCTCCTCCTGCCTGCAAGGGGAACCAGGGTCTGTCCTTGCCTCAAAATGGGACACATTTTTCATTTTTTCAGAGCACAGGCTCACATAGTGTTTGGAAAGTATGGGGAGGATTGCACCGTATTCCTTCATTAAATGCCAAGCTCTAGTTTGCCTCCCTCTTCAGCTGTGCTGCTCCAGTCCTGCAGAAGGGAGGAGTGTGTGCCAGGCACCTGAGGAACCTGAGCAGTCCAACTGACCTTCATAATTTGTCCTTTTTTATCCTAGAAATAAAACGGGGGTTCAGGCCCAGTTTGTTTCACAGGTATGGTACGTTCAAGCCTAAGCTGGGAACTCTGGAGTAGGTGTTGTCCACTCACCGTCAGGGACAGTGTGCAGTAACTCCACTAGAGATCCCTATTTTAAAATAGCTTGAAGTCAGCAATCTTAACTGAGCTGGCTGAAGAGCCTGTGCCTTGCTTCTTGTTTGATATACTTTGTCATACTGGGAAAATGCCAGTGTAGAGTGACATGATGGGGAAAGAAAACAGACATATCCTCAGGTGTAGAAGTCGCTGCTGGAGCTTTTTAAGAGAGCCACACAGAGCCACTCCCCAGCATCTTCGTTAGTGATGTGGAAATAAATATGAAATCACTGCTGATAAAACACCCGAAGAAAGGCAGGAGGGTAAATAAAGCAGAAAGACTGGCTGAATCACACAGCCAGCTGCACCCAGACAAGCAAAATGTGTTTTACCGCAGGCAAATGGGAAGGAAAAGCATAGTCCTGAGGGTGATATCTGGGAATGAGACAGAACAGCAGGAAACACATCAGCCTTGAAAAAATGCTGAAGGTCATAGTGGACCTGATAAAAATTTGGTAGACTTTTTCTAAACCATGGAGAATTTCTAAAACCTGGGATGAAACTGCACAGGAAAATGATGGACCGATAATTATGGACATCTTCTAATTAAGGTGGGATGCCTTGTAGTACTTCCAACCAGGTTGTCCAGTCTGCCTTACAGGGATGAGTCTGTGACATTTATATGGGAGGGTGCCTTCAGCAGATCTGATGAGCTGTGCTGGCTTTAGACTTTATTCAGCTATGAAATTGCCACACTGCTTTATAATCTATTACAAATAAATAAGCAAGAGATGGGGTTGAGCTCCCATAGCAAACCCTCTGCTTGCTCTGCAGGCCTTCACAGCGTTAATTTGTGTTTAAAGAAAAAAAATAGCAGGACAAAGGTGACAAAGCAGTCTCAAACATGACCATTACCATAGCAACAGTGGCATTAGCCTGACACAGCAGCAAAAACCAAAATACACCCTTGCACAGAATATCATGCAAGTTACAAAATTGCTAGCCCTGTATGGCACAAAATGTAAACAACCAAAATATAAACAACCACAGATGGCTTGGTAAAACTATTAATTGCTATTTAAAAAATGGGTTTTCTGCAAATAAATAGTAACTTTACAATCTGTAAAATCAATTTTCCCTGACACTAACAGCAGAAGGAAAAACAATCTCCAGTTGTGTATATTCCAACAATACGGAAAAGCATCTTTGCTGGAATCTGAACCTATTAAGACACCAATATTGTAGGGATTCCTCGACTGCCCTTTCGCCTCGGCTTCTGCCAGTGGTGCATTCAGTGACCTGACTAACATCTGTCACATGTGGCTTGTTCTTTCTCTCCTCTGCTCTCTGGGGAAGGACTATGTGTGCAAGGGAGTATTTTGTGTTGCAGGGTTTTTTTCCTTCTTTTTCCTTTAATGTACTCACCGGGCTGCATTTAAACAGGAAAAGTTCAGGTCAAAGGAATGCATGATATAAATGAAATACAAAAATACTTCTTAGTCCCCTATGAGATTTGGTACGGCAGCCTCAGACAACTGAGAACTGAGGAAAGTCTCTCTCTTGCCTAGATGAGTTTGGAAGAGATAGCTCACTCAGGGCGGAGTGAGCACTCGCCGAGTTCATCATGTTTGGCAACCATTCTAATCTTGGTGCTTTTTGGATGGGTTGAGATGATGAATGACAGCGGTGCCTCTCAGATGTACGAACAAGGTGGCAAAGGGTACTCAGAGGCAGGTGCTGAACCCTGGTGTCTTCACTACACTGCAGCAGCAACTCTACTTGGGAAGATCGGGGTACCAGCACCACTGGGTGCCGTTTCCACACAGGCACAGTCATGTTTTAGGTACACTGGGCCAAGGCTGTAAAGATAACCTGGAGATCTTGAGACCAACTCTTTTGGACACCAGGACAGAGAAGAGAGCCTGATGGGTTTGCAGCAGGATGGTTTCTGAGAAAATGCTAAGCTGCAGCCCTCCATCTAGAGAGCATCCTGCAACCGACTGCCACATCCAGATGGAAGCTGCATGTACAGGATAGGCACTTGGGAAAAAAATTAGAAAAAAATACCAACTCCGTATAAACCAGTATGAAATAAAATTGCTTTCCACTACCTCTTCTGGAGGCTGGAGGCAGACTTTGGGAGTTGCTGATGGATCTCTGGGCCTTCACGGCCCCCCTCATCCCAGTAGGCAAGCCAAGGGCACTCCTGTCACTCAGTGCTGGCAGGGCAACCAGGAGCAGCTCTTGTCAGCCCATAGGGCCACCTGTCTTCCTGCCTGCATTCCCTCCTTGCCTGACGGTCCCTGAGCCCTGGAGCTGCCCACACTGCTGCAATCCAATGTTTTGCTTGTAGCAGCAGCTGAGCACACACAGGCTGGGTGCTGCAAGCAGCATGGCAAGGCACTCCCTGGAGAGCGCAGTGAGGGGGATATACTGTGGAGAGAGAATGGGTCCTATCTCCCTGGAACATTGAACAAGCCCAGAGCTGGAGCAGGTAGCCAGTCAAAAAGCAGCAGTCCCACCAATAAAACCTAGAAAAAGTGGCAGTAAAGGTGGATTTTTTCCCATTTCAAATTATAAAATTGTCAGGTGTTATTAATCACGCAGTGCACACCTGAGACGTTTTCAGATGTGGTGGAATAACTGCGGTTTGCTCCACAGGGCAGCCAGCCACCAAGATCCCTGGGGACAGAGGGCTCTCCTGATTACTTTAGAGGGATGAATAACACTTGTGCTGGTCCCAAGCCAGAAAGCCAGAATCCTGAAGTTGGGCAACTCCATCACCTTCACTATAATAATGCAGACAGTACTGGGATAAATCCAGATGGGAAGAGGGGATGCTATCCAGCTGTATCTGGCTGTTATACATCCTCTTTCACAGTAGGCTTTTTCTCCACATTATACATGTGTGTATTTAAATTGGTTACAAAACAACAAATGCCCTTTCTTTATATTTAAGTTCAGCTTCATGACTAGAGGTCATTCCACTTCATATGTGTGATGGAGACATATCAAATGGGATTCAGCCCTCTTAGACAGGGGTTTATGCTGACAGAAAGTGGTGCTGAGAACAAGCTTGGCAGCGTGTGATGGAGGCAACACACAAAACTTCTGCAAAGGAAAATAAATTCCTAAGGTATAAATACCAAAGATGTTTTTCTGAGATAGTTATAACTTCCATATACATATGGGATTTTATTTTTTTTTGTAAAAGTGTTAGCTTGATGTGTATTTTTATTATAATAAGATTGCAACATACTATTTACATTTGCAGTTAGACCCCAATGTTGGTCAGGTGTTCTTAGCAGCCAGCAGCAACCCAAAGAAAAGCAGGTCATGAAAGTTGACTTGTAATATTTGCAGTAAGCTTCCATTGCAGTAAGCTTCCATTCAAAACCTAATGTCTTCAACACTTTAAAAAATTTCCATAATCAATTAATTCTGTGAAATTACTTTAAAAAAAAAAAAGATAAACCAGAGGCATTTTCCCTCAGGGGATATAAATTCTTTTAAAGACTCAGCTCTGCTCAGGGGCTTATTGCAGAGTGCTGCCTGCCCAGGGAAACAAATACCATGTCCTCTTCAAAGTTACATGAAGATAATTTCAGCTTTTGGTCAGGGAATTACGAATCAGCCCATCATAGACGTTTAAGCTCCTTCCATCTTCTTCAAGAAACATCTGTTTCTCAAGCAGATTACCACAGCTGGTGGAAATGCTATTTTATTTTAATAATCTAGGAAAAAAAGGAACATGATCTGCCAAGGAAGGGAAGATGGTTGCTCTTCCCCTCATCTACATGAAACCCAGAAATGCCTGGAAGGGCCGCTTGTGAAAAGGCAGCCAGCCTTTCCCAGAGGAGCAACATCTGCTCAGCAAGGGTGCAGCTGCAGCACAGGCCAACCTGTCAACCAACAGTGGCCAAAGCCACTCAGAAGTGGAAAGACTTTCAAATGAAGAGTTGTTTAAATCCCTGACAATTACCCATTTACTCCTTTTCACTCTTCTGTCATGTCAGAAGTTTCCCACTTGTGAGTTGCAGAGAGCACCAGGTTGGAGGTGCAGGCAGGGGTAAGGAGCCAGAAGCCAGCCTCCCTGGAGAAGCAGATGATCTCCACCAGCGGCCGGTTAACACTGAGTACCTCCTTGGCCCCCACAAGCTGAGGTCACTGTTGTTTCTGTTGGAAATAGATCTATGAATGTAGGACCTTCTGTGTTGCCTTTCCAATTACCAGGCAAAAAAACTGACCAGGAAACCAAGGTTGATTTGTTTTCCATTTTTGTGGATGGCAGTGTTGAGCAGTCCAAGAAAGCTGACACTATCATGTCAGTTTGGAGGCCATGGCTTTGCACCCTTTGGAGCTGTGCATAAGGAAGGGGTGGATGAGAAATGCCACATTTTGGTATTTCTGCAACTGTTCCCAAGAGGACCTGTGAAAACCAGAGCCCACATCGAGGTGCTCCAGACAGGGCAGTGATGGGGAGCAGTGGCAGGAACACCTCCCATACTTGTGCCCTGGGATCCCTTCAAGGGCCCCCAGGCACCAATAGAGTGGAGAAAATATGATATTTTCCTATTTAGGCCTTGGGAAACCCTTTTCCCAGATGTCTCAAATCTAAACCAAACCAGTACCTTGCTTGAAAACTGGGAGCACAAGAAAGCCATGTGCACTGCTCTCCACTTTCTGATACAGGAGTTCAAAATCACCTCTGATATGTGAGTTTAGATTAGGATGCAGAAATCCACATAAAAGGCTTTCTACTGGTGTTGCGTTGCACTCCCTACCCATGGAATAGTTTATTTGGCACTAAAATCAGTTTTTTTACTGATAAAGGGAATAAAGGTATTTCTTGGGCTCCAGACAATGAAATGCAGGGGTTTGACACACTGGATATACAGCAATGGTATAGTACCCAGCCTGCCCTGCAAAGAAATAGGTGGAGAATTTTCTAAGTATTCCTGTTTCCTCATTCCTCTGCTAGAAATTATATAAAGCAAGCAGATACATAATTTATCCTTTACATACCTTTCCTATAAACCTTTCCTTGGGGTTTCCCTGAGTTTAATATTTTTGAACATTTTCACATTAATGTGCTCAGAATGGGGGGGGGAGGGGGATTTGCCACTGAATTTATTTTTCAATTATTTTCTCCCTCTTTGTGGGTTTTCACAGCTTCACAATGTATAATACATTGAAAAGGTGCACAGCCTCGTAGAAAAGCGACTGAAAAAGGAAGAGACAAAAGGACATTCCCTCTTGCCCACAAGATACCACTATGGAGTTAAACACCTTCTCTTTACAGAGAAGAGAGGCAGGGGAGCATTATCTTCTGATTTTCACTCACAGCCCTCCTTGGAGAAGGTCTTTTTCAGTGTCATGGCAGTAAAGAAGCTAGTGGGGTTCAGCCACCCAGCCAAGGAGGAACGCTCTCATGCCTCCAGGCATTTTCTGTTGTATGGTAACACAGTGCTGCCTTCTCATTCCCATCTTGGGTACATGGAGTCAGGGACCAAATTGATGCTGATAGAAGAGTGGCACCTGACTGCTCACTGCCCTTACCATCTTGAAACTGCAGCAAGTTGCCTGCCTATTATCTGGATCCCAATTAAACCAAGTGTTTCATTTCTCATGGGGCCATGAGATAATAATTCAGTCTTGCAGCGATCTCCAGAAGTGTCTACCCCAAAGCCAAACCAGCTCTTGGATCACACCAGGCTGCTCAGTGCTTGGTCTTCAAAACCTTCAAGGATGGAGACAGGACAATCTCATGGGGCAACCTGCTTCACTGCCTGGCTGTCCTCGTGGGTGAAAGGCTTCTCTTCACACCCAGCCTGACCCTCTTGTTTCAACTCTTGCCCTCCTACCATGCCCCACCATAAAGAGCCTATCTCCATCCTGATGACCTTCCTGTAGGCACTGGGGAGCTGTTGGGTCTTCCCAAAGCCGTCTCTTCTCCAAACCGTACTCCATCCAACTCCATCCGTTTTCACTTAATGCAGGGATGCAAAGTATCAGCAAAAATAAGATCCAACCTGTCTACAGAAACCCTGTGGTTATCCTATGGCATCTTCACCAGTGTTTTTCTAAACTGTGACAGTTGCAGGTATAGTTAAACAAATAGTTTTAAGCTTTCCTTGACCTGAAAACCTTCACCTTTGGATCTGGATCCCCCAATTTTCCCACTGAGCTAAGAACCACTGGCCTTGGAGGCTGTACAGCAAAGGGAGTGCATACCTGACTCTATTACCTGCCAGACCCCATGGAGTAAGAACAGCAGAGGAGATCACGTAATTCAACACCTTAACAATTCTACATTTTTCATTGAGCAGGTGTGACACAAAACTCAGTTTTAGCCTGGAAATTATCAAGGCAGCCTTAAAGTGCTGGCTTTTTGAACACATGAAATTTCAATCAATCAGTTCTCAACCCAGTCATTCCAATCTCACAGAGGTAAGAGGATAACACACATAAGGAGGATGGAGTAAAGAAAGTATTTTGGAAATAATCTTTAATTAAAAAAATAACCAACAACAACAGAAATCATGTCAAGTGAACCTTTGAAATGTATGCAAATAGATGAAAGAAGGAAAATGAGACATAGCTCTGGTAAGTGAATGAAGGGAAGTCTTTAAATGGCTTAATAATAGGAACACGTTGGGAAGCAGTGAGGTTAATACAGAAATGACATAAAGCAGTGGGGGGTCTTGGACTAGATTTATTGTGCATACTAATTGGAGGACACTGAACACCAGATAATAGCTGAAGGATGGGGCTTTGGCTCTGTCAACATCCTCTTGTTCACAAAGGATGATCTGGCAGAATTTAATAGCTTCACAATATCGCTGAGAGTGACACTTTAATAGGTAACAAAATGCTGTATTTCAGCACTGTGCAGAGGGAAACCACAAGAAAGCAAGAGTGGAAGGGGTTGTCACCAGAGGCCTAGCTGGCAGCCTCCAGGTCTGAAAGCAGTACAGTTTCCCCAGCCTCTCTCAGCCTGAAAAAGAGTCCAGGTGTTTATCTAAGGTGATATTAAAACAAGACTTAAAATAACAGCACCAACAACTGAGACCTCATACGTCTTGTAAGTCTTTTAATCCTCATAACCTGACACTGACTGAGTGATATCAAACACTAGCTCATTAAAACCTGAAGGTTAATTGGAGCAGGAAAAGCAAGCAGCTCTTACCAGTCCTTACTGCCCAAGCTGAGGTAAGTGCAGAAATTACACGGACAACAAATAGGTTTGCTTTTTTTGTGGTAGGGCTTTATTAGCAATTCACACAGAAAATCACGCAGCAATCAGTGATGTAGGAGAAGCCATGGTGTGCAAATGTAAGCCTCAGCCAGGCAGACTTCTGAAGAGGGAAACCATTTCCTTCTGAAGAAGGAAAGGCCCTTCATGAATATTTTTTCCCCCTGTAGCTTTTAACTTGCCAACACAAGAATACTGTTGATGCAGATCAAGTGGCAGTCTCTGAACAAAAGCCTGATAGTCTTTGGAAATCTTGTTCTTTAAAATCAAAGGAGGCAACGCTTGCACATGTGAGGCCAGGCACTGGGATGTGAGCAGGGTGTGTGGAGGAGCAGCTGCTCCACTGGTGCCACTGAGGATGCTCAGTGGGCTCGGTTGGGCTTGCAGCTATGCCACAGTGTCAGAGGAGTGCAGTGTCCATGGTGGGATGTCCTGCTGCATCTCCACACTCCGGGTGCCTGCAAACAGACAACAGACCATCACTGATCCCAGAAGCTTGTGCAGAAACACCCATATTTTACCAGCTAAGTACCCTACTGAGCTCCACAGCGGTGTTCTGTGGAGTCAGATGTATGCTGACTGCCATGGGAGCTGAAACTCCAGGATCACTCGCAGCCATCTGTACTGTGAGCAACTTCTGGATTTCTATGGATTTCTATATCAGAAACTGAGTCCCATCTCATCCCCTGCTCTTCAGCATTTTTGTCACCCTGGCACTGAATGAATGAAATCGATATTCTTCTTGCCACAGCTACCATTCCAGCGTCAAAGAACAAGGTACACTGTTTGCTGTCAGGTGTTTATTTTTTTAAGATGCAATGCAGGGAGGCATGAGAGCATGTGTGACTGTTGGCCTGACCTCGACAGAGCTCAGAGGTGTGCAGGGTGAGGTGTCATGTAAGTCACCATAAATAAAGAGGTGGTACCAGCCAGCATCTGTCTTAAAGAGGTCAAAGCACTTGCATCTCTCCCCATCTGCCTAAGAGGGAGAATAATTTTTAAGTGATTTTTCCAGACGGTTGCACACGGTGGATCAGAGGGAGGAAGGCAACTTGGGTGGTTAAGTACTGCAAGCCTCTGGCCTCTCTTATCCTACCTCCTCTGTGCAGCATCACCCTTCAATCTCTTACCCACTGATTTTTAGGCATACCTTGTTAAATAGGTGCGCAGCGTTTTACTCCTGGGGGAATCTGCAAACTGGATGTGCTCAGGGCAGCAGAGAGGGATTTTAATACAAAATAAATTTACTGCCAAAGGATGTGTCAGTATCATGTAAAACACACTTGATAAGGTAGTTTTCTGTGCAACTAGAAGCCATCCAGCTAAAGATGATCAGATACTTCTCTGCCAAGGCACATTACTAGGATAAGCTGAGCTTGTAATCTAAGCAGATGACCCCACACGGTACTTGTTTAACGGGCTCCATTTGTGTGAAAGTGCTGGAGTCAGATAATATATGAAATGTTTCCTCTTAGCTGAGATACAATTCCCTTGACATTCAGAGCACATCACAAAAATGGGTTTTCCTCTCGGGTTTCTGACTGAACACTGACTGCTTAGGTAACCACAGCTGTGCCTGGACCTCTAAACACAAGTGGGGAGAACACAGTGAGCTGGGGACAAATTTCTTTTGAGGATATGGAAAAAACAAAACTAGAGCAGCAGACTGAATAAAATCCAAGCCCTCAGCTGTACTCTGCAGCCTGAGGAGCATCACTGGGGTGTGTAGCACCAAGGTGCTTGAGGCAGGTGAGCACTGGGTGCCCTCTGTTCGTGACCCAGGTTCTTCAGGTCTGAGCTCTCTGCCCTCACCAGAATTTTCAGTTTGATGTAAGTTGTGGGGGTGCAGTGGCTGACAACCTCCAGGAAGCTGGACTGAATGATTCAATAATTGCTTCAAGTCTTACATTCCCCCCTTGTTTGGAAAACATCCCACAAAATCCTTATCACAGGCTTGTCGTGAGCTGGTACGCTTATTACTTATTATGGAAATGGCAGCACTGATTAAATTCACTAGGTTTGGTCTCTGAAGCTGTCTTCTATCTGTGTCAAGATCTCATTTGTATTTTCTGTAGGTGGGATCCATCCCAAGGGCTAGGCCCTGGGAGCCAAGAGCAATACAGAGAAGGAACTGGGCCCAAAGCTTGGCTTTTCTCCCCCAGTCTGAGATGCTGACACACTCTGCCTTTTACAAAGAGCCCGACCTTCTCATGTCTCAGTCAGCCCAGCTGCCAAACTGTGTAATAGCACGATCTCACTGAGAGCCATATGTTACTGCTGGGCGTGTTTGGGGAAAATTAAATTAAAACAATCCACAACAGTTGTTTTAATGCCATTTCTTGTTTGCTCGAGGCCTTGGTCCCAAATTACCTTTACACAATGGGAGGTGAACCCTATGGTTTTCTGTAACTTGAGGGACATGTTGGACACTCAGGAACTACTTCTGAGGGGCAGCACAGAGACTCCCACCACTAGGAGAACTCTTGAGAGGGAAACTGGAACAAGGCAGAATAATTCAGGGAAAATAGCAGATTTGCTTGCTTCAAAATTCAGCTAGAAGCAAAAATTGCATTGCATTACATTACTGTAGTTCTTCTCTTTCTCCTGGAAAACATCTTCAAGCCAGTGGCTATCTTCATTCCACTTCATTTTTTGCTCCCTCCCTCCCACTCCCAGTATTTCTCTGCATGTGTGGTTATCACAGTTCCAGTACATTCATTCTACAGGATTAAGCCTTACACTCAGAAACCAAATGTGCAGGTTATCACTGCTGTAGGACACAGAGAGCTGTGAGATTAAGGATTGAATTGAAAGCACAGACCAAACTTTCCATGGAGGAACTGGTTTATCTTCATTATGAGAAAGTGGGCAGAGCTCTGGTGTGTTTGTCAGTTTGACCAAAAGCGTGGATGAGACACCCAAAGAGCCCTGCAATGCCAAAACCAGCAGCCTTGACCCCCTGCTTGGCACAGGTGAGGGGGATTGGCATGTTCAATTCTTTACTGACAGTTAAGGCTTCAGAGCAACTGTTATAAAAAAATATGCTTAAGACAATGGGAGAGAAAACATGTTTATTTGTTTTATGGAGGCTGTGAGAACCAGACTGTGTTAATATTGGGGAGTTTTGAGACCACAGAGCTTTTTCCACCCAGGGTAAGAGACCTTCACTTTTAAAACACAACTCAATATCATAAATGGTTCCTCACATGTACATTTCCCTCCCATGATTTTACACTTAATACTCAAAGGAGAATGGGAAGAACCCTACGGCATATGCAGAAGCAGCTAATATATCCAGAGAGATGCTAGCGCTGTTTTATGACACAACATCAGTTGTTTGTTTGCAGCCATTAGTATTAAGACCTCATTTGTATGACACTGTTTTGTCTCTTCCCTTTTATTAGCACTGAAGCTGGATTTCTAAGCACGAGCACTCTCCTCTCTTGTTATTCTTGCAAGGCCCAATAATAATAATGATTTATGTGGTGGCGGATGCTCAGGGCCCCAGCAGTAGTGGCGTGGGTTCTGCGCAGAGCAGAGCACAGCTGACAGTGCCCGAGACATCACTCTTCTACCCCAGTGGTGATTAAATCTGCTGGGGTGGGTGTGCTTGTTTGCACTCCTCTGGGTCTGCCCTGGGCTGTCAGCACTGGAAGGGCACTCAGCAGCCTCAAACTCCCTGGTTCAATGGGGAACCATCGGCATGTCTCTGGCACATCTCAGGGACACCAGGGGGGCATTGCCTGGCTCCTCCCTTCCTTCCTGCCAGCCTGCAGGCTGCGAGTGCTGGGGCTCTGTGGGGGACCCCTACACTTCCCTCTCAGGGTGTCCACAGGTGAAGAGATGCTGCTTAGGTTTGGGTCATGTTCAGTTAGCATCTGGGAAAGTTAGAAAGGTCATTTTTTCACTTTTTATTTCCTCCCCCCAAGATTTTATCCCCACTAGAAGCTCAACGGAGGAGACACCTCTGCACTGTCTGGTTCATAGGCCCTTTGCCTCAGAGCTGTTTCCTCAACAGTGCTCTGTCAAGGGCAGCCTTTGTCTGGGCTGGGATAAAGGCACTTCCCTAATTAAGTTAGCTTAACCACCACTTGGGAAATACAATGTCCGCTAAACTCATCCACAGCCAGGCAGTGACGAGGATCGCAGCTATTCTGTGGGAATGGAGCACACGTCAATTATCCCCAGAATTTCAAAGCTGCAAAACCCAATAGTTTCCTTGGCAAAATCTGCCAGGCATGACATGACTGCTACTTGCACTCCACACATTTTCTAATGCAAAGGACTGGACAACCTCAAATACCATTTCCAAGAATAGCAAGGGCAAATGAACTGCAAATTACTAAATTCCTTTTATTGCTGGGAGCTACAAAGTAATTTAAATTAGTTTCAGTCTGAAGTGAACTGTGGGGCAAGCTGGGAAAATATAATAAGTGGTGACATTCTAGGAACACCTTTTATGATCATTTAAAGAAAATATTTCATCTCACACCAAGGTATTTAGTAGTCTCAAGAAAGATATGTTTGTACAAAATCGCTGTTTTCTGTACATGCATACGTGCAGCACAGTTAAATGCACATGTACACGTATATGTGTGCTTTGCAATATAATGTAAACTGAATATTTTTCATTCACTTAGCAACTAGCTTTTGCAGAGAAAGGGACAGCAACTGACCCCAAGAGAACATATGTTGTTACAGAAAACTGCTATGAGCATTAGGTTTGATTAAATAATGCTTTTTCCTCTTTCTGACATTCTCTGATGTAGGTGGGTTTACTGAGTGCATAGGTAGAATAATGATCTTGTACACTCTTCGAACAGTTTCCTGCTCCAGGAACTACTTTTGACTCCCCGCTGTGGTTTTGATTAACATCCTACCTGTGACTTCTGCAGATCTAAGCTGTTTTGCTTCTGCAGGCAAAGCAGAGAGGGGAGTAAGCTACAGCACCTGGCACTGTATCATTGCAGCTGGAGTGGAGAAGTCATAAAATGCTATGCCTTTTAATGAAATAGGATAGAGGGAATAGGCGCTTCCCCCTCTTGCAGCATCACTGTGAAAATAACTCCGTCATGCTGAGTGGTGTTAGCTGCACAAGCTCTGCATGTCACAGCTAGAACAGGCAGATAAAGACAACAATAAGGAGAGTGATAATAACAACAAATATAAAAGAAAATAGTTGGAAATCTTTCATGGCATTATGTTTCCTTTCAGTACAGGGAGGTTAAATCTTCAGCCAGCCAAAAAGCAAAGGATGGGATTTGTCCCCCTTACAAATAATGGATCAGTGGCTGCAAACACTGGATGCAATATGTAGTTGCAGAAAGCTTTCAGTCAAGTGGACATAACTTCTTCATGCTACAAAGCACTTTCTGTGACCTTAATGTCCTAAACGTAAAGCAATACACTGCTGGTGTCACAGAAATCAGACTCTGTGGGGTGAATGGGTGAAGGAAGCAAGGGTGCAATTTCAAAGGGGAACATCTGAGGTGATGGAGGTGGCAAAGACCAGCCCATGCTTTGTTGGCAGATTTTGTGTGCATGTGTGTGTGTTCATTAATTTTGTTTTCCCTGGAGTTTTAAACTCTGGTATTTCTGTGCTGCTTCTCCCAGAGTAACTTGCATGCTCCCCCTGTCTGCTCTCTGGGCTGCAGGTAGGTAAAGATGGAGATGGGTGGAAGGAGGTGGACCAATGCCTTCAGGGACTCCTCCTGGGAGAGGAACTGGCACAATATTCCACTCTGGAAGCAAATTTGAAACAGGTAGAGGTGACATCAGGAACGAAATGTTAGCCTCTGGGTAAGGTACAGAATGGCCTCCACAGCTGTCCAGAAAGGAGATGGCAGGAGTGTGAGGCAGCTTTTCCTAGGCCGTCTCTTCTGAGATGTTAGACAGAGCTCTGGATCCTGACATTAGGAGACATCCTAGTGGAGAGGGTCACAGCTTTGGCCCCTGTCACAGGTTTGGGGCTGCTCAGCATGAAGAGGAACTATGGACAGGGAACTTCCTTCCAGCTAGTCCTTAGCTAGCCCAAAGAAAGCACTGCAGATCTTAATGACCTAGGCAGAGGGTTTGAAGCTCGGAAAAAAAATGTCTTACCACTGTGGGTACCTTCCTGACAGACAGAGGTGCAAAGGGAGAATGGCATCATATAACAGCCCAACCATCTCCCCTTCGCCAGACCTCCCTTGCTGGGAGTAATCACTTCCAAACACAGGACTGAGTCTCCAAATCCTGCCTCTTCTCTGCCTGTGTCAGCTGTTTGGAAGACTGTTTCTTGATCTATGTGCCCAAAGAAGCCTTACCATTAACCTATGGGCACAACAGCAGTACTTTAGATGGGCATGCCATGGGTGGAAAACCAGTGGAGTCAGGAACTGGGCATCATAAAATATACAGCTGAAGAGCACAGGCTCATGGCATCTCCCCCTCTGGCTGCGGAACATGCTAGGAGTATTAAAGGGGTACAATGACCCTCAGGTGGGATGTTTTTTCTCTAACACTTTCAAGTGTGACTGACCCTACAAACACAGCAGCCACTGATGACTAGAGACAGACCAAGAGTGAGAGCTCTTATGATGTCTCTGTTTTCCCTGCCTAATGCCTGGAGACAGGCCAGGTGTTGTCAAAGAAGTGCATTTTGGGAAGAGGTAAGACTAGAACAGCACAGACTGTGTAGCAATCTTCTGGCCAGGCAGAAGAAAGTTTGGTTTCCTATAATACCATAGAGGGAGAAGCAACAAATCCAGAAGCTTTCCAAGTTAAGACCAAACAAAGGAAGACAGCAAAAGGCAATATGCTCTGGACTACTCATCAGGAGGCAGAGAGGGCCTTGGCTCATTGTATTATTGCAATACATTATTACTAAGTTATAATAATAGTAATACATAGAGGGTCAGAGCCTCAACTTGTGCTCAGGCATGTGTCTTCAGTGACAAGTTCATAAGGAAGCACAGATGAAGAGATGAAAGAGCTACAGGACAGATGAATGGGGAGACTGGGACAAAGCTATGAGGAACCAGGAATGCCAGATGAAGAGGAAAAGTCATTGGGATTAGTTTTGGGAAAAGGAGCCTAACTTTATTTTAGATGGAAAGGAAAATAGGGATAACTGGATGAGAGTACAATTTTTCAAGCATATATGAGTCTTGTGCACAAACTACTATAGAGTTGGGGTGAGAGATTTAAAAAACAATATAAAGGAGTGTTTTTTCTTCTCTCTGAATGGGTTTGGTGCACATTCAGAACATAGAATCATGGAATTATTTATGTTGGAAAATACCTCTAAGATCATAGAGTTCAACCTAGCACTGCCAAGTTCACCACTAAAACTTCATCTGAGCTACCTGAACCGTAGAGGGTAATGTGAACCCACCTGAGTTACTCGCAGTCTTCATGTCTGAAATGCAGCAGACAGTTGCTGCAATAAGAAAAATTGAATAGAAACATGCTGGGATGTCCTTAAGGCACTGCACATGTCCTAAACCTGCCTTAACCTCCACCCTGATCCCAGAGTCACCATGCCTGATGCTGTACTTGCAGGTAATGCTCTGCTTGTGGGTTTGCAAAGCAGCAGCTGTATTCTGCTCATTTAAGGCTGGCAAGGACACAGGAAGGAGAGAAAAGCATTATATGTATTTTGTCTCAAAAAATGCTACTGGTGCGTAATGCAGTCCAAAGTCCTTCTGATTTCTTACCAGATGAGTAGAAAACACAAACTCTTTATGTTTTTCTGCCAGCCCTACCCAGAAACACAGAGCCTTTGAACTCACCCAGAATTGACTGCCCAGACAATCTTGCCTCCAAAAGAGTCAAATTGCGCCTTACAAAAGCTTGGGCTGAGCTCAATAACCTATGAAAAACTGGACTGATTGGAGGGAGCTATTTCACAAAGCAGCCAGTTTCCACTAACTGCAAGCTGAATTTGTGGTCACAGTGGCAGAGCTGGAAAATGTCATATTGCAGCTTCAATGTTTAGATCTATCTCTCTGCTGCATGCCATATTATTTGAATTTAAGCTGTTGTTCTGTTTTTAAAACCTGAGGATACAAGTTTGCTTTGGGAGTGTCTGTGCACGATACCCTTAATTTAAATTCTAGTACCAAAAGTCAATCAAGAGATATGGTGGAATGATGATGTGTTTAGTGCTGAAGAATATTAATCTGCGAAGGGTAAATCCAGCTGCATGTTGGAAGAGGATGCAATCAGGAGAGCCACTTCCAGCCAAAACAGACCCTTTGGAGTTAAGAAGAGTGAGTGGCTGGCAATGAATCATTTATCTGATGGATTGAGTCTCCTGTTACTATCTGTAGATAGTGAAAGAGTGGGCTGCAGGTCCTTTAGATATACTTGATTATCTGAATGACATTGCAAATCTTAAATTCAGAAGCTCCATTGATTCCAAACACTGTTCTGCAGGTGTTCAATATTTAAAAGCTGCAAACTGGTCATTATTACGCAGAAATTATAGGGCACGGTTTCTGATCTCCTGACTCCACACTGATATTTCATCAGGAATTCCTGTAAATGTAAAATTAATTTTTCACTTTTCCTCAGGCACATTTTTGAAACTCGGTTTCTGCAAATGTCCACGCCGAAAATGCGGTGTTGTATGAACATGGAACAGAGCAAGCACAAGAGAAACCATGAGTTATGTGGTTCTGTCTGAAGCAGCTAGAGAGTTATGCCTGGAAATTCTTCTCATAGTACATACAACATTTCACATTAAAACATCTTTATTATGTTTTTGTACTATTACCTGTTTTATTGCTGTGTTTATACACAGAGGACAAGTAATTTTAGAAAGCAGGAGAGCAAGGAAAAGTCAAACATCCTGGGAAGGTTTGATGCTCTCGATTAATGTTCATTTATTGTTACTGTGCTTAATAGAAATGTTGTGTGTTTGCTTCCCCTAACCATTGCAGCACACCTATTTGGGTGCTTGCACCTGCAGACCAGATAGAGGCAGATTATTTGTGGTGCAGCTCGGTGACATGATCAGTGGTTCAGGCGGATTTGGGAGCCTGAGCCTTCTGCCAACTGCCCTTTTTGACGAAATCTTACTCTTCCTATTCAGGATTTTATTTTCATGCCCGCTCTGTGCCCCTGGAGGATGCAGATCAGCACAGAGAAACCTGCGTGACAGTCCCCAGCACAGGAAGGGGTGGTAGGGAGGGGATGCTTGGGCAGGTGGACTGGGCTGGGATCCCCATCACAGAGGCAAAGCCACGATCTGGTCAGGCTGCTGCACATGCCCTGGCGGGTTTAGTTTGTATTAGACAAACCAAGAGGTAGCAGTGAAAGGGCAGGCTCAAAAGGTTGCAAATGGAGGTCTGCCCTGCTGAGCTCCTGTGCTCTGCTTCTGAATTTGAATGTCATGATAAGATAAAAGCAAAAGCAGGTTTGTATTAGGCTGAGCAAACAAAAGGAGAGCAGGACTTTTCCATTTAAAATCTCAGCCAATGCAGAGTGTCTAATTTCCAATACCCTTTTCAGGCTGCAGAACAGACCAAGCTGGTTGTTGACACCTACTGAAATAAAAATGCATGAAGTAATCTTTGTGAAGGTCACAGCGACCTTACTGCTTAGCACAAAATTCTCACTTAAGCTGGGGTTTCTGGCACATTCTTGTTTGTAGCTAGGGAACCAGGCATTTTGCTCGATAGAGACATGATCTTCCGTTGCCTTTGCTCATTCCCAGCCTGACTTGGCTGTGCCAGAAGTACAGTTGGACTGAAGAATGGCTGCTGATCAGACAAAGTGAATTCAAGGACACGGCTTAACACAAACGCTGAGAAACTGCTGCATCACTTTGGAACGAGGGGAACGACTCACGCTTTCCTCTTTGCCAAATTAAATAGGGACCAATTGCAAAGAAATGAATGAAATGCACTTTTGCTTTGGTGAAGACAGTAGGGCAGCAAATAAAGGGTGATTTCTAAAAGAATCTGGAGATTTTGAATCTCAGTGAGACTCCAGGAACCTAAACTTTGCAGGTCATTTCAAAAACTTCGTTGTATTTCTCCAACTGTGGTAAAAGTGGGAACAGCTACAAAACTTGACAACTCAAAACTTGGCTTCAGTACGGATTTTCCTTTAAAAATAAAGATTCGTTTGGAATGGAGTGTAATAACTCTAATATTAGAGTTACCAGTACACGTAGGGCCAGTCTAAAATATAAAGTATTACATGACAAAGATTGAAATGGGTCTCTCCACTGACATGTTTTTCCACTCTTCTGTGCTGCTATTAAGATCCAATGCTACCAAAAAAGCTCCTAGCTTACTTTGCAGTTCTTCAAGGCAATGTTTTAGGGCAAAAGTGTGTGCTCATGTGCAGGTTATGAAATTGCCCTTCTTCTGCCTCCTACCCACATCCCTGCTCTCAGCTGCCCAAGAGCAGAGAGCTCAGGGGAGAGGGCTGAAGGATGGCCAAAGATGTGCTCAGCCTTTCCTCCATACCAAACAACAGGACCTGAGAGGTGAGGGAAGGCTTATCTATTGGATTGTAACCCCTTCAAAATAGTCGAAGCATTATGAAAAGCATGTGTAACAGATTCTTCAAACTAGCATTGGGTACTTTTAACGTATTTTTAAAAAATACTATGTGGAAATTAGGAACAAATATCCCCCCTAACATCTCCATTTCTTTTCATATATGCTTTGAATAATGAGCCCTGAGTCACATCTGCAGCTCTTCCCCTTAGAAACGTAGCGTTTAACAAAGTCACATATAAAATATAGGATATTGTGAGGTTTTACTGATGGTGATAAACTCCCATTATAGTGACAAGCCAATATAATGTAACAACAGAGGTGTACAGTTATTTAACACAGTCAAATAACCCTGAAGCAAAATAGTCTTGCAAAAGAGAGCATGGCACAAATGAATAGAAACAACAAATGCAGTGACGAAAGCCACAGACATCAGGAAGAGCATCTCTTTCCCAGGTGCAGCACAGCATGGAGGCGGCACAAATGCTGTGCTGCAGCAGCAAGCCAAGAGCCACCTCAGGGAGGGCACTGCGTCTACCAGGGCCCTGGGTGAAGGCAGGGATGTCATGTCTAGCCAAGATGTTGATTCTGATAATCAAAATGTTATTTTCCAAGCCAAAGCCATTACTTCTGGTGAATATAGAGCTATACTGCTGAGGTGAACTAAACTGTTAAGAAGACATTGTTTTCACATGAAAAGGAGACTTTCCATGCTTACAGCCAAAACCTGTATTGGAAGGGAACTGATGCATCTTGTCAGCAAAATTCTCCTTTTTTGGTTTAAAAAAAAATAATCTTACCAGCTACACTAATTAACATGCAATGAACCTTGAATGGGTGCCAAAGGATCTACAGTAGCACAGTGAACGGTCAGAAAACTCAGACAAGAACTTAGTGTTCCTGCCTTGTCATGCTTCTTTCCTCCACGTAGGTGGACAGACTGAAATGGGCTGTGTGACCTCCTTCTGTCAGAAACTATTATTCATGTTATGCCACTAATGCCCCTGGCTAGCTCGTCTGCCAAATCTTACATTAGGAAAAAAAAAAGTCATCGGGTCGTCCCTTTCATCTCTCAGGACTGGCCACTGCCATGGGCCCTGCCAAGGCTGAGAGAAATCCCATGCTCAGTGATGGGCCAGCAGGGCCAGCCCTGAGGTCCTGCTGTGTGTTGCAGTGGGAATTGCAAAGGGAATCACAGTGGGAAGTGCACTGGGAAATGTAAGGAGAACTGCAGTGGGAATCAGAGTGGAAATTGAACTGGGAATTGCAAAGGGAATCATGAAGTCAGTTTGCACTGGGACTTGCAAAGTGAATTGCAACGGGCATCACAGTGGAAACTGAACTGGGAAATGTACTGGAAACCACATTGGAAATGAGAACTGCAAAAGGAATTGCAATGGGAATTCCAGTGGGAGTTGCCCCACGCTCGCGCAGGGGAGCGTATAAATCTGTTGACATGGCTCTGACCCTTTGCTTCCTCAGGGAAGGGAGCAGCACATTACTTATTGCAGCACCTTTAGTCGCAGGCTGGTGAAATCGGAGGGTAGCAGGCACCATGATGAGCACTCCTTGTTGCTGGGACTGGCAAGGCAGTGGGGTGGCTTTGTGCAGCACCAGGGAAGCCCTCTGAGCAGGGACCCTGCAGATGCTGGAGGGCAGGTGGTGCTGCCCTGTGGCCAGGACACCACGAGGAGGTGGGGGACCCCTCTGAACAGGGGCTGGCAGCCCTCTTAAGGGTGATGCTCGTGGCCAGCCCTGCATGCCTGAGCTCATATTAGTTACTGCCTGATCGTCTGCATAAGCAATAAATAATCAATTAAATAAATAAATAAATAATTTAAAATTCAAGCTCGATACAGCTAAGCCTGCCTTTAAGCACTGTGTGTGTGGGAAGTGGGGCCAGGGTGGCCTTTTAAAAGGTAGTCAGGCTGGTTATGCTACCCCTTGGTGAAGGTACATAGTCTGAGCAGGAGTTAAAAGCAAACTTTGCTCAATAGCGAGGATGTTTATGGTCTTCCATGGCATATTGTGAAATGAAATAGAGGCCTATGTGCAGGGAAGAGACAACTTCAGCTGCCACAGCTGCCTGGGATAGCAGAGGACTCCCACCTCGAGAGGCTAACTTGTTCCCAGTGTTCCCAGTAAAGACATGTTTATCTTGTTTTCATTTGGGCTCTGAATCAGGAAGGTAATAAAAAAATAACTCTTTTGAGTGTTCTTGCACTTTGTGTGTGTGTTTTTACAGGAATTTACAGACACCTGAAAAGGATATTTGCAAAATGACCTATGATCCTTAACCTGCAGTACACACAATAAATCTGCCACCCTAAGCATTGCCAGCCTTTTTGAATGAAAGGCTGCATTATAACAACACATGTGTATGGCTACAGGGCTGTATATCTTACAGGACCTCATACTCCAATCAACATTTAAAAAATAAAAGAAAACCCATATAAAACTATCTACACATAAATTGTCTTGCAATGATTTGGCTCTCCCTCCTCCCTCGCCCCTTGCCACCCTAACTGATGGCTTTATTATACAAAGGACAGTAATAAACATCGTAGCTAAGCCAATGAACTTCTTCTCTCACATGTAAATACCTCCTTGGAGAATACTAGGTATGGCCAACAGAAGAATAATGACTTTTTCCCTCCATTTATTCAGTGTTAAGGAAATAACTGTTCATCAAAATGTAGGCTTGGATGTGGTAGATTCCCATTTTGTATCTCGACAGCAAAACAGACTTTAAGTGGGAGAGGAAAACCAGTTAGCATATCTAAAGGGAAGGATGTTGCCAAGCACTGTGGGCTTAGGGTAGTGCTATATGAGTAACTTTTGGTTAAGTTTTGATTAAGCCTTTTGGTTCATCAAATGACCCTTTGCTGAGCTGAGGTCCCTTTCATATCTCTCATTTCCTAAATTTGGCTATATATCTGATAACACACATGCACAGCTATGCCCATAATGGCCAGTCTTCGCGAACAAAGATCCGGGGAAGGTCTTTACACCTTCCAGCCTGCGCATTGGATTTTTTAGGT
>JAWMRA010000001.1:99670217-99718615 GCA_035584735.1 Pseudotriccus pelzelni | reverse complement strand
TAACGAGCTCCACCTGCCCGGGGAGTGTCCCTGGCTGGGAATCGAACCCTTGGCCTCGGCGGTGAAAGCGCCGCATTGGATGCCCTGATATCAAGTGTTGTGAAACTACAGCAAAGAACACAAACAGGCAAAAAGAAGCCCCTACCATCTTATTTTGTTTGGCCTCACTTGGCTGTTATGTTGATATTTTTTATTTGAGCACAATTTTCACATTATTTCTAAAAACTAATAAACCAATGAATATTGTAAATAGCCTATAGAATTTTTTAAACATTGAAACCATTTTCCTTGGAGACCACTGATGATTTTGTTTTGACTACCTAAATATTTTGCATATTTCAGTATTTAAAATAATCACCATGTAGAAGGAGTCTTTAGCACAGCAAAAGGAGTGAAAATTGACCACAGATGGTTGTAGTTTCTCAAAACATCTCAACATTTCCCTCTCAAAAAACTTGGTGGCAATAGTCAATGTTTCCTACGAAACAGTCTGCTTTAGACAGAATCTGCATGTTGAGCCCAAGAACCATGCAACCAAATTTTTCAAACAGCCGTCAAGGTCAGGTAGACTATTTCCCGGAAAAGCAAGTGAAGGAAGAAAGAAGAAGAAACCAATTGTACAAACAAGTGCTGCCTATATTGAGCTGTATCTTCAGAAGGTTTGGCCATAGGACAGAAAAGACATCCTCATGCCCTGTCTGGGCTTCTGGTGCAGCAAAGGTCTCGCCGGCCCACCAGCTCAACGGGTTACTGCAATTTGTGTTGTCATGTGGAGGTGAAAGCTGGCAGCTGCTCTGCCTGACTTCAAGGGGCTGCCTGAGGTCCCTGTGCAGATGGGATCCCATGGGGGCTTCACACCCACCTCATCTCCAGCTTTTGCCCCCTGATGCACCACTCTTACTCTGGCATTTGCAACAGTGGACAAATGCATAAAAGGGTGGGTACAGTGCAAACTCTTCCCCCTCCCCACCCCCCACAGTCTTGATTTTGATACACACACCTCCAGATGGGATGGCTTTCATACCAAGCCTCCTTCCACACAGTGCCATTTAAACTCTACTCTTAAGACATTCTCTGCAAATTTTAAGGGGGTGAAGAAAGAGAAAGAAAGGGAGGGGATGGATGGTCTTGCAGCATTGGCTGGGGGGATGCAGTGGGGGGGCCAGGCTGAGCACAGGGATGCTCCCAGCCTTTGCCAGCGCCTTGCTCACTTTCCCACTTTCTTAAGAGAAGAGAAATGGCTGAAGAAACATTTGATGAGAAATAAGACAGATGAACTGATTTCCAGTCTCCTCTCAGCTTTCCTGCAGGATGAGACTCTGAACACTGGGCCAAGAAGGCCAGCAGCGTGTGGGGGGCTGCCTGTGTGCAGCCCCTGGGGAGGGAGCAGTTCTGGGTTGGGTTTCCCAGCATGCGCTGCCCAGATGTGCTGCATCGGGCATGTCAGGATGGGGCTGATTTACTGCATCTGTACAGGCCATCTGTAGGGTAGGAGAGAGCCTGTGTGATAAACATCCCAGCCACGCTGGCCTCATGGCACGTGCACGGCAGAGGTGATTTATTTGCAAGGCGGTAGCCCTCTGTCCAGCATTTCTGGATATCCAGCAGAGGCATAATGTCAGCTGGGCTGCTGAAAAAATATCCAAAATTCTTAATCCAAAATATGCACCATTTCCAGGCAGAAAAACAGCCATATGCACGGAAAGCCACTGCAGTACCGCTGTCACCCTCATGCCGAGGGTGTATTGCTGGGACCCGTTCTGGCAGCTCTTGCTTGCATAAATGGCTTGCTGAAACCACGGAGGAACCTCACTGGAGTCCCTGACTGCCGGATTTACATCCCATGTGTTTTTCTTTCCCGGCTCAAGGCACACATAACTCACTAGTGAATGTGGCTTGACAACGGCAGACAGAAGAAACTGCTATCGGCCAGCTGTTATTCAGCATGGCCATTGCCTCCCTCCCTAATTAGGATGAGGCAGCACCCCAAAAGGTAATGGAGCAATCCAGGGGAGATGTAGCAGGCAGCATCGGCTGTACAGATGCCTCATCCCACCGCAGCACTGAAAGGTTTTTTAAAGCAAGTGTTTTAAAAGGCTGCAGGGTCTGGGCTCTGAGTGGCGAAGGATGTATTGCTATTTATAATCGCGGGGCGGATGATTCACGGCTTCGCACTTACACCATTAAAGGTAGCATTAGCACCAGGACCCTTTATGCAGCAACATTAGCAAACGCTGAAAAACACTCCTCTGAAAGGGCTTTGTCACCTTCCCTTGATTGTGAAACGGTCTCTTACACCAACCCTGTACATTTCAATTACCTAACACTGGTGTTTCTGCCTCTTTCCCCAACTCATAAAAATCACAGCCAATAAACACAAATCACCACCTGAAGGAGTCGGTGCTTTCCTCCCACTTTAATATACTTGCCCATACTTCAAAGAAACCCGGAGAGATTCTCATATCGGCAGTGCCCAGGCTGCCTAGTCCTAGGCAAGGATTAGACACGTGATCACTTGGAACAGTCTGCTCTTAGTTTGCTTTAACATGGTTTTTATCCCTCTAAATCACACTCAGCCATTTGACCTGACAGCAGGCTAATACATGACCTGTTTCAGGGAAGCAGGGTGGGGAAGGGCAGGAGATTTTGCTCTCTTCTTGTTGAAAACAGAAGAACCAACCCTATATCTTGTCAGGTGAGCAAGAGAGGTTTTGGTGGGGGGGTTTTCGCCTTTTTTTTTTTTTTTTTTTATTGCAAGGGAAGAAATTTTCTTTATATTTCCCTTTCTTTCCCAGTGATAGCCACATTTTAAGATGCCAAGATCATGGCAATGACTTTAAGGCTCTGTAACTGGGAACTACCAAGAGAGAGACGGACACCACTGAAAACACGTGTAACCCTGCAAAACAGAGGGCAGGTAACCGGCAGGCACTAGTAACAGGAGAGGGAATGTAAATACCTCAGTGCCAGACCTATCATCAGCCTGTCCCTGTTTTTCAGGGGCCTCTGGCTGGGTTTCCTAGGAATTGATGCAGCATTGATTTCACCTGCCCGCTGTGCTAGCAGGTGGGGAGAGATGGCAAGCAGGAGGTAAGGGAGTTTGGCAGAAGTGCTGGCTTCCCAGCTGGATTTTTCTCACTCCCTCCCAGAATGTTCCTACTGGAGTGCTGGGTTTTGGACAATGGCAGTGCTGTGGAGCAGGAAAACAAAAGTAGCTTTTCATTCAGGGCTCTTGCGCAAAGCCGTGGCACTTTAAAACTTTCAAAGTGTTGCATGGGAGTTTAGCATGTGACTCCCATTAAAGTCAGTATGAGTCATGTGGCAAACAACCCCTGAACACTTTGAAGATATACTGCAATTTATGTTTTTCTGATCTCCTCTTAAAAAAAAAAAAAAAAAAGGAAAACTATTGTAGACTGGGACTTCAAGAAAAGCTTTTTGAAAGCTGTTCTTTTTCCCTGTTTGCTCCTAGATATAAATCATAGCAGGAGGGAACACAATCAGTTAGGTTATTAGTTGAGGATGGCCCCGCAATGCCTTGGAAGGGGGGTAAAATAGGTGTGAAAAAGAAATGTTGGTGAAAATTATGTATTGATTACTCAAGCCTTGTACCGAAGTACTGAATGCAGAGAAACTGAGGTGGATTTCAACACAACATAAAAGCTTTCCATGGAAAAGCTGAAATGTTTCACAGAAGCTGGAGGGAAAGGGTGCTTCTGGGTCTGTGTCAGTGCCAACATTCCTGCAAAGATGGGCAATCAGGAGAGCTGAAGGCATGTGGATCTCACTGCCCCCTTCCCATGTGATCAGATCTAGCAGAGCCAATTACCTTTGGTGCCAGGTTGGAACTGGTGGCACCCCCCGCATGTGCATCCCCCCAGTAAGGATGAAACCTATCCCACATTGTGTGGCTAACTGAGAACTTTCCAGAAGTCCAGGCTTGTGGTGCAACTTGAAATCATCAGGAATTTGTTCCTCCTGGCTCCCTACTGTCACCAGGGGACTGAGGGACAATGCCTAAGGCAGAAGAGTGCTTGGGGCATCACCTATACATGTCCCATGCTGCAAAACCCTCCACAGTGCCATAAATCCTGTCCTGCAGCTCTGCTGTTACAGGGTGCCAGGAGAGGCAGGCAGCCCGTGGTGCCGTCCCAGCTGTGACACCGTGACACAGCTGCTACTGACCAGCACTCACAGGTGAACACCACCTACGTGACCTCCGCCTCCACTTCCTCGCGCTCCACAAGAAATTAACCTAATAGTGCTCCTAAAAAAAAAAAAAAAAAAAAAAAAAGAAGAAAATATTTTTGCATCTTTCTAGCCCCTAAGGAGCCACCATAAAAGGGGATGAAGGATTTATCACTTCAGAGGCAGAACAGCAGCTCAGTGACTACTAAATAACTACAATAGAGACAGGATTTTGTTTTGATGAATAGTAAGTAGAACAAATGAAAAATTCACTTTCCAGTGAGAACTATGCACTGACGGTGTTACATTATATGGATAAATGGAGAAAAATGTAGGAAAGAGATATTTTTGATGCTTAGTTGATATGTTTTGACAGTTCCAGAATAAATTGTTTCAATGCATTATTTTAAAAGATGTTTTCTAAAATTCACCTGAATTCAGAAATTATGAAAAAACAATAATATATTATCCTGAGCCAAAGTGTGGGTGTTTTTATCTTTTTTAATTTAGTTACTGAACTATTGAAAAAAAAAAAATCCATTCAGGTAAGGCCAAGCAAAATCAAGGTTGATAAGAGACCTGATAATGTGATTGCCACTCACTCTTGTCCCTGCCTGGCATACAAAATGTTTTCAGGAAATTAAAACCTCCATAACAATGTAAATGGAATATTGCTTCTCTGTACTCACCTCCTCTAACATTTATTCTTCATTTTATCTTTGTTTGTACTTGTCTGACTTTTCATCATCTGTGGGATTTTTTTACAAAAGATATTTTGTTCCCAGGCAGAAAGCACAAGGCAGGTGAGAGACGACATCCAAGAGAAAAGGTAGTGCTGCACTACAGCAAATTCACTGGAAATGAGTTGGATGCAGTGAAATCAAGTTGCCTAGTGAAATGTGTCTGTCCAGAAAGTAAGAGGCATTAATGTAGTTTCTACCTTTGTTCCCAGAGTAGAGTAATTAAGGAGGCAAAATCAAGACGGGCCCACTTGTATTTTACCTACCCAGTTACACATCTTTGCACATTGAACTTTCCAACTATTTCCATGACAACAGATTATAGACTGACACTTTTTTCCTCCATTGGCAGTGAATTTATAAACCAGAGATTTATGAAGTATTGTTGTTAAGAGATGCATCAGGATCAGAGAGAGACATGCCCTGCGTTTCTGAAATAACTCATGCCTGACTGTCAGGAGGGTTGGGGCTCTTTGTGAAACACCAATGCTTAACATTCACTCCACTGCATCGCTAAACGTCGCCCGCTCGCACTGGAGCCCCAGTAAGTGGTGAGCAGATACAGCGTGCCATAAATCACACTCTATATCCTTGCTTTTATGCTTTTGTAGTTTTATTGCTTTACTTTAGCTGCGAGCTGTTGTCACCAAATCAATTAAAAGTTTACTTATCACCCTTGAGCAGGAACATGTGGGTACTCCCCTCCTTCCCAGGTGCTGGGATGTGGGGTAGGCTGTGGGGATCATCTCCTGGCAGTTTAACAGCATCCTCACCTGTGACTCTCCCACCAAAGCACACCAGGTGCTGGGCTGACATGTGGGCTCCTTGGGGCTACTCCAGAACCCAGATTAATTCCAGATTTCCTTTCTAGCTCCTGCCACCGAAAGCATAAAATGATAGAATATGCTGAGTTTGAAGGGACCACCCAGAAGGATCACTGATGTCCAGCTCCTGGCCCTCATAGGAGAGCCCCAAGAATCACACCGTTTTCCTGAGAGCATTGTTCAGACTCATCTTGAACTTTGTCAGGCTTTGTGCCATGACCTGGGGAGCCTGTTCCGGTGCCCAACTGTCCTCTGGGGGAAGAAACTTTTCCTCATATCCAACCTAAACCTCCTTCCCCTGACACAACTTCATGCCATTCCCTTGCGTCCTATCACCAGTCACCAGAGAGACTGGTGCCTGAAGCAAGCAGGAGGCAAAGCGCAGCAAGCAAATAAGGAGCAGCAGCTGGAAATGAGCCCCAAAGGCCCCCACTGAGCAGAGTCCTGGCCCCAGCGGCAAAGCCCCATCAAGGCACAGGAAAGCCCCAGAACATGGGGAGCCCAGGAATAGAGGGACTAAAGTACCATTTGCCTGGAACTTCTCCACAAGTCACCTTGGTCCCAGCTTGGTTATACAGAGAAACAGTTCAAAGCATGATGGGGACAGTTCAACAGACACCAGGAGGAGAAGAGCCTCCTTTAAAAGCTCTAGTTTGATTTGCAGTTCAGCAGGTTCACAAGAATGATTGTTCAAAGCCAAAGGAAAGGTTAATGTGCAAACGCTTCACCCCTGAAAACTCGGGTACAGCTCCTGATTATGTCACAAGTAAAAAATTAGATTTTTTCCAATATGGGGAAATACTACTAAGACCTTTAATGAGTCCATAAAAACATTAGGATAGCTTTAGTCACTTTCTTTTAGTAACTATTAGGCTTGTACATTTTCTTAATGGAAGTACAGAGCAAGAAAAGTGCTTCCTTATGAAGAAAAATGAGGAAATGGATGCTAAAAGTGGAATAGTCAAGGTTGTGGAAATGTTGCTGGCTCCTTCATCCATATGAAGAAACTGAGGAAGAGTCAGGGGACAGTGAAGGAGACTTGAATAGGGAAGGCACAGCTGAGGCAGATACAAGACACTTCAGGAGGATTACTGGATGTTTCCTTTGAAAAACTACACGCCTAACTCATGCAAGGAAACTCCATTTCTGTAGTATTTTCTCTTGCCAATGAATGCTTATCACTTTTTCTAAGTTTATTTCTGTCTCATTACATTAATGTTAGTAATGCAGATTCTGTCTTCAGTATGAAGAGGTAACAGTCTTACTGCTAAAACCAAAGAGGTTTTTTTTTAATACTGTCACAGTGTCTCTTGGAAAGAGTACCTTAATTCCAGAAATATCACACTAAGGGAGATCCTTTAAACTGATTCCTGCAGTTTTCATCCTCCCATTTATATTCATTTTAAAGTACTTTCAACAATGCTAACTAATAAATAAGGATGCAATTCCTAGTGTTGACACAGCACTCATCTATATGGCGGTTGATTTTTATTCGCTCGACACCCTCTGCTTCCTGCTGTCCCTGCTACCTGCTGACCTGTTCAGCAGCATGTCTGCATGAAGTGCTTCTGAGGCTTGTCCACTCTGCAGCGGAGCAGCTCTTGCAGCTCACTCCCCATGCAAAGAGGGGCACTGACAAACGAAGGCTGTCTGCCACAGAAGCCAGGGGCAGAGCTGCACTCCTGGCATAATTTGGGTGTCAGCAGGGAGTACCCAGGCTGTCCAGGTTCCCTGGCTATCCGTCTAGGAGGCAAATAGAAGGAGAGACACGACCTAGGGGCAAACCACCACCTTCACCAGAAGTTCAGTAATACGGTAGGAGGAAACATCATCAGTTCTCTTCCCCGCAACTTAGGAAAGATGCTGAGAGCACTCTGGGGACTCAGTGATATTTTCAGATCTACTATTCCATTGTCACCTGAGCTCTTTCCACAGGGGCCCAGATGCTTTTGCTAAGCATCACTGTTGTGTCTGAACCACGCATCCACAGCAGAGGTGCCAGCCACTTTCCAGGGCATTTTCCCAGCCCAAAGCCTCCCTTGGTGGCCCAGTCAAACAAGGGGAGCTGTACCGTGTCCAGGATGAAGCATAGCACATCCCATGACAACCATGACAGGGCTATGCTCTCCATGGTCAGGGCTGGAGGGCTGTTCATGGTAGATGAGGAGGGATCAGGGAGTCTTAAGAAAGTAAGAAAAAACGCAGAAGCAGAGCTAGTCAAGGCCACCCAGACAGGACAGAAGAGGTGGAGAGCTGAATAGTCCCTGCTGCTGCACCCCAACCCAGCTATCCCTGTTCTCTGAGCACCCCAGTTCAGCTGCCCCCAGCCACAGATCCCAGTGTCCTCTGGCCCAGCCTGCCAGAGGCACAGCAGTGGGGCCAGGTGGGGCTGCAGGGACATGCTGCATGAGAGAAGTGACCATGCTCAGGGCAAAAAAGGGTGGACACGGTAAAACAACTTCCCTGAGCGTGCAGGCAACTTCTGGGGTCAATCTCGCCAAGCACACACAGATGTGCTGGTGTGCCATGAGGTGTCAGGCACTATCCATGGCAGCAGCCTTGCCAGCCCTGGGGTGCAGAAGCCAGCAGTACCCAGCAGCAGCAAGAGCACCTCACACAGAGTTCTCATTGCACATCTCCCAGGGAAAGCTGCGGTTTCACTGGCAAGGCTGACCAGCCTCTCCTCCAAAATTTTCAGTTTCCATCCATTACAGGAGTTATTTAAGCAATAGGAGCACTGGCAGAGACGTTCAGCCCTGCACAACACCCCATCCGAGCCTGCAGTGCTACATATGGCCCAGGATACTGTGGAAGTCAAGTTTCTGTATCAAATCTCATTTCCTGCACATATCCAGGAATCAGGGACATGACATCCCTGCATGCATTTATAGAGCACTCCCTTCCTTACACTCAGTCCCTGGGAATTACCAGCGTGGGCTGCCTAAAGAGTAGGGTGCTACAGTTCACTGTTGCTTTAGCCTGGGGTTCACACCTCCAGAGCTGACCATGTCTCACCCACTCCAACAGAAGTGGGTGGGAGGGCAAGGTCCATCAGCAAACACCCAGCTCTGCCAATACTTTGAATCTCTGACTTCACAGAGAGGGCAAAGCTTGGCACTGGGTACTGCTTGGTTCAGATGTGCCACTCGCTATACACCAAAGTCACCCTCGCCTCCTCACATTTGCTGTGGAGAGGTCATGTTAGTCCATAAGGCCCTGCCATGCTCAAGACCCCAGCTATCAAAGCCTGCCTCCCCCTGCAGCATTCTTTTCCCCCTCAAGACTGACAGCCTACCAGCCTGTGCCACCGATTCTGGGCAGTGAGGCACTCAGGCCTGCAAATGCAGCACCTGCAGATCTTTTAAACTTTGGCCCTGGGTCCTTGCATCCCTGCAGAGAGCTGGGATAAGCTCAGCACGCCACAAACAATTACAGGGAGGTGGAGGAGAGACAAGCACTGCTCGGCTCTGTAGCAGTCAGCAAGCAGATGGCTCTCTCAGCTTGCTTTGAAACAGAGCTCCAAGGCCAAAACCCATCCACTTTCTTGGGGGCTGGGCTTTAAAAACCTGCACTTTATGCACTACTGCAGTATAAATATTAGACTTGCTCACTTTCCTGCTTCCAGACCCCTGAGTAGAGCCGAGGCAGGCCCCTGAACACCCTGGGTACACAGAGCACGGCTAACATGTCCCATCTGCAGCAGTGAATCAGCAAAATCCATCAGTATTTCCCAGCAGGATTTTGGCACCTGCTCACAGAGTGAGTCGACAGCCGAACCTGTTATTCCCCACTGCAATAATAATAAGCCTGCATTTTCACAATGCTTTTCAGTGGAAAGTTTCCCAAAGCATTTCACAAACAGCATGAAGCATAGAAAAAGGGGCTGTTCCTGCCAAAACCTGAAGCGCAGCCATTCTGTTCTGGAAAACGGCAACTGCTAAATAATGAAGAGAAACAACACAGAGCTTTTTAGGAAGCAAAAACAAATGGCTGGAGGAGTGTGGAAAGACATTCTGGAAACTTAGATAGAATTAATTTAAAAAAAGAAAAAACTATGGATGTGTAACTGTCTTGGCTTTAATTTTCATTTCAAAAGGCTTCTTTTTATTATTTGTGTGCCAGTCATAGCCAGGCTCCTGCTTCTTTGGAAGACAATCAGTGATCCACTTTTGTCTTTATTGAAAAAAATCCCTGTGCTGAAGAACGTTGAGATCACTTAGATGTCCTCCAGTCAGCAGAGCAAGGCAGAGTCTGACAAAGGCTTCTAGAGGTACAGAAGGGAGGTTCTGGGGGAATTTCAGAAGCCATAGCAAATATCTTTGAATCCTCACACAGGAACAGGGAAATTCCAAAGGCACAATTGCGGTTGGGTCCAGGTGAAGATCTCTCATGGTAGGTCTCCACATCAGAGCTGGGTGCCTAAATTTCCTTCAGTGAAGACCAAGTCAATGAAGGTGTGGAGCACTGTGCCTCATCCTTAAGTAGATGCCAATGGGCAGCTCAGGTGAATTCCTTTCCAGGTTATGCACTAGGATCTAAACTTGGATACCTTCTATCATTTCAGGCTCCTTGGGATGTCCAGTGTTCATATGGGGCTGACATAGGAGACATGGCCAAGGGTGCCTTTTTGTAGTGGCAGCTGGAGGGGAGGTTTAGACCTCAGGCATCCCAGGAGTCATGGGACAGCCCTGTTTACCAAACTCCTTCCCACCATGGATCCCTCCCACCTGCAGTGGGAGTGCAGAAGCCTCATGCCCACACACATACCAAGTCCCACATACCTACAGTTCACTGCCTTTGGCTCCAGCTGCCTCCTGGCCCTCAGGTCTGTCATAGCTAGAAACAGAAGGACCTCAGAGGACTCTAAATGAAAGGCCCTACCAGGTGGAAAGGGCAAGGAATATCCAAAACTTCAAATTTCCATATGTGCTTGACAGCTTGAGCTCCAAATAGTAGTCCCAATGGTCTGACACTGACACACTTGGTGCCCTCAGGATAGAGGCACCAATGAGACATGATGGAACAGCGATTGCTGAAAATACTGCTGGGTCTGCAAGCAGTGCCTTCAAATCCAGTAGAAAGCATTCAATCAGTCTATCATTATATGTTTTCCAGTGAATTTAATTTCCATAATATCACACTGCACCTTGTAGGGATTATTAATTTTTTTTTTTAGAAAGAATACTGCACCTGGATCTTTAACACTCCAGGAAGAGCCATGTGAGAACACATATTGAATGCATTTTTGCATTTCCTAGAGATTATCAGATTATGGTTATCAAATCATGGGTTATGATTTAATTATTTTTCATTATCTGAGCTGCAGAGTTCTTAAACCTGAGAAACCTACTCCTTCAAAGACTAAACAGAAATAAATTGCTAAAAAATAGTATCCTCTGTAAGCATTTCTATAAGCCCTTCTGAAAAAGAGCCCTTGAATGTCCCCAGTGCTACAGAAGGAACAAGTTTTAATGTTCAAGGAAAAAAAAAATTAACTTTCTGGAATAAAATTCCAAGTTTCATTTGGAGGCAGGAGCTTTATCCTGAAAAGCAGAATGGGGGTTTCCATACTTCTGTGTAAATGTTTCTTATTTCAACAAGACCTCGCCTTTAATACTGCAGTAGATAAAGTAGCCAGGAAAAGCTGTTTAATAACTGACAAAATGTCAAAGTACATTTCTGCAACACAAAGAGATTTATGATGAAATGTGTTCTAGCTTTTCTTTAAAATTCTTTATTAACATGTTCAAATATTTAAACTAATCCCAGGGAAGAAGGGGAACAGAGATTAGGTGCCAAATTAATTGATTAGCTTGAAACAAAGACTACACTGAAAAAAGTCCCCCTCACGTGCCACTTTGTATGTCTGCTTAACTTGTGTAAATAATTGCAGATGCAACTAATTGGCCTAAAATATTACCAACCAATAGCAGCAGTGGAATAACTGGATTCCTCAGAGATATTGGTTTGAGATGACACCTCTCTTGCAAACTGCCTGGTTTTGGTCTTGTAGAATCATACAAATGTAGGCTTAGTTTAAACCTCAGGAGGTCAGCTAATTTTAATCCATTCTCCTGTCCTCAGGCAGCAGTGAACAACAATTACTGAGAGATATGTGTCTCGTGTTGCCCTAAAACACTCCACAGTCAGTCTCAGTAGCCCCTGCCAATTCTTAACAGTCATTACATTTAACCTAAATCTTTCATGTTGCAATTTAAGCTGATAATTTCTTGCCTTGCCTTTGGTCATGATGAAGAAATGAGCAACATCCTACTTATAGCAAGTTTATACACATTTTAAGACATCTGAGATCCCTGTCTTCTCTTCAGTATTCATTTTCAGGAAACAAATTACTCAGCCCTTCCCTGCTTCCCTTTTACTCATTCCTCCCTTTCATCCATCCATCTATCTACCCATCCATGCATGCTGAATTTCCCAGATGTCTCACAACTTTCTTTTTGTTCTTTTTGTTCTCTGTAATGTATCTATATCTTTCTGTACCTGAATCTCCCAGGTCTGGATAATAGTAGCCAGCTGAGGCCTTGCCACTGTCAGGTAAAAAACTATAATGGTCTCCTCTGTCATATGCTAACAAGGCTCAAGACATGGATTGTAACAGCTAAAGAGTTCTGTTGTGTGTTGCTTTTTTCACAACAGCATCACTTGCTAATGAACAAGTCACTTATCAATAATTCAAATTGTTTTCATTTGATATAGAAACTGCAGGTTTCTCCTATATGTGTGATATTTTTCATTGTCTTTGTTTAGTGCTATCTATTGATTTATAGTAAGGTTATTAACCAAAAAAGTATCTCCTTTTCAAGAGCACCATTTAACTTGTCTCTCCCTAGTATTCTTATGAGTGCAGAAAAACAGGAAAAACTCTAAATTCCACATCTGCTGCAGCTATTGTGCATCTACTTTACCAGTTACTCTGCCAAAGAAAGCTATCAGGTGGGTTTCACGCAGTTCATTTTGAAGAGAGGTAGGATGGCTTGCCATTGATCCCCTAGTTTTCCTCTGTTCTAGCATCATGAAGTGTTTCAGAGTGTTCCAGTGCTATCTGTGTTGGCTTTAAGGGCACTCATGAACAGTGATGAAGAGCTGGGTTTGTTAAGTCCTTGTTCTCAATCCACAAGGTTGAGGATGTTAACTTTTTTCTTACATCCAAGCTAGTTAGTCCCACTTGATGCCGTTTGCTGTTTTGGAGGAGAAACCGTTGTTCTCCTCTGTGCTAACAGAAAGGTCAGGACTGGGCAAAGCTCAGTGAGGGCAGTCACCTTCCCTGTGTGCTGGCTGGAAGAAACATGTAGCTCCATCTTTTTCTTACTGTTCAGGGTATGTCTGGCTGCCCGCTTTGTATTTCTAAAGTGTTTCCCTTTAGGATCCTTTGTTCACCATTCACCTTTAAGAAAGGATCTGGTACCCACTTTGTGGCTGAAGGTGTCCACTGGTTAGTGTCTAAATGCCTGAGGTACGTTACAATACTACAGGACTTATTTGACAGTCTTGTGAGGCCCATTTCAAATCCCACTTCAAGTGCCTTGAAGAAAAAAATGCTGGAAATAGAGAAGTGTGAAAAAACTTAATCCAGAAATGGGCATGCAATGATGCTTTGCCACACAAGTGTATCCGGGGAAAAGCAAAGTCCTAGGCAAGATCAGTATTTGCACATTGTATACCCACTGTCATTTCTAATGGTTTACAATGCGTTGACTTGGGTGGATTTTTGTAAAAGGGAGAGGTTTAAAAAGTGGTTCCTGAGGAGAGCCTACTGGGTTATCTAGGCCAGTTTCTGCTGAGTTAGGGAGCCTTGGACATTGTAAGAATATCAAAAGTTCAGTGTATGTAGATCTGAAATGAGAGCTACAGTGAACATCAGGAAGCAGGTTTGCATCTTTTGGGAAATGTGGAAGTGACAATATGAGTCTTCAGCACAAGGAAAAGTGTAATTCCTTTATCACCTTCTCAAGGTCAGTGTAATTCCCAGAGTGTTCAGCTTGACCCATAAAATTTCAAATTAATCTTTCTTTGTTTTGGATTTTAAAATGCACTCTTTTAGGAAGAAAACATTCACCAAGTACTCAAAAACAGAAGCAAGCTCTGAGGTATAGTTTTGTATCACAGTCTTGATGGACTCAAATCTGTCTCCTATTAAATTCAAGCAAGAATTGAACACTAGTCATACAAAATAAAGGATTGTGAAGTGTGGGTTGTTCAGTGTAGCTGAGCAGTTTGGCTTTAGCAGGCTCAAGGGCAGCTTCACTTGCACTATAGTGATGAGGCATTAGGTGGAAGAGCTGTGGGCTTGCTGCTCTAGCAGGGCAGGGAATTAGCCTACCCAGTCCATTAGATATGTCTATTTCAAATGAACTTTCCCATCACCTGCCTTTTTACCCTCCCCTGAAGTAGATAGCCATTTCAGCATAAAAAATAATGTAAGGGAGAGAGAAACATTATGATTTAACCCCTGGAGGCACTTTTCTTCCCATGTGGTATAAAGCGCCTTGGTAGTCACTTACCCTAGACACCCATTGAAAACAGACAACGCGAATCCTATTGTTTCTGCTTTCTTTTGCATTTCCAATTAAAAACATGACGGAATTCCACAATCTGATAAATTTTAACAGATCCTTTCTGCTGACTCCAGAGGCTTTAGACAGACAGACCTGTCCCACTGTGATGACACAGAAGACCTTGAGTCAGAGCCATCAGACAGCTGATCATTGTAGAATGGACAGTGGGGTTTGGGATAGTAGCTCCTGAGTGATAAGGGTGATTTCCTTCTTCAGAGAGCCTGCGGAAACAGAGATGTGACAGTGTGGGTAGTGCCTAGGATAAGGGAGCACAAAGTTCAGGGCCTTGCTTCACTTGATTCAAACAAAAGTCTTGAAACAAAAGGTGGATCTATGCTGTGCTGTGAAAAGTGGGGTGGAAAGCCCCAGCCCAACAGGATCTACTTCACTGCCAGAATGGGCGGGTTTTACAGCTGTGTCAATAGAAAGCTGCACCCAAACTGCTGGCCCCAATGGGCAGCAGGGCTTGCCAAGGTAGGCATTTCAAACGGACTTGTGTTCGAGTGGAAGGTGTGCCCACGGTGGCATTTCAGGCTGAGATGGTCTGACTTCAAGCACCCTCATCAATGTGTAAAAGGCAGCAAAAGGCTGCCTCTAATCTAAACAGTAGTGTTTACGAGCAGCTGAAATGCCATAGGTACAGTAGGACACCAGCTGGTGGCCCAGAAGAGCACGGGTTACCCACAGATTTGTTGCCCTATCTGTCAGTCTCATGTGGATCTCATCACATCCACATCATATGGATGTCTCGAGCTATGATATCTAAATGTCTTTAGACACCACTGATTAGGCAACTGTAGCAAGCCCTGGATTGCCCCTGATAGCAAAGGGGAACTTAGAACTGTCCAGTTCACATAGACCTATGTGACAATTTCAAACCAAATCACACCCACTGTCTCCACAGTACCCTGGATTAGTCCCTTTGGACTGGCTTTGGTACAATCCATAGCTCACTCCATCAAATCAGCTAGAAATTACCTCAGTCTCATAAGCCACTGCCCTAAACAGGCCTCTGTCTATTTTGGAGCCCCTACACAGCTTGGGCAGAAATCCCACCTCAGAAGTGGCAGATTTTACCTCTATATCTTTTGTTTCAGCAAAGCAACATGTTAGGAAACTACTATCTGAATTTCCTTGGATATGATTGAGAATGGGACTGATTTTTTAGAGGTTACTGCCCATGTTGAGGTTGCCATCAAGACCAGTACTCCATCCCTGGATTGCTCCCTTCACCATGTTGTTTCAGAAGGACACAGGAGTTGGCCATAGATCTGAGTTTATTTTCTTTCCAGCAGCCCCTTGGCATCCCCCATGGGGGTGGGGGGAGGGAGAATAGGAAGAGACACTGGCTGCTTCAGTGGGCAGGGGCCTCCCGGAGAACTGGGATGGTGGTTTGGGTGGAGGGCACAGAGCACATGTTTGGACAAGAGCTTTTCAGAAGGGATGACGCTCATACTGGCATTCGTACTGAAACACCCAAGAAGGGTGTCCTTTCAGCTGTAACCTGAGTGTTCTGTTGTTGTCTGCTAATGAACTGTATCTTTTTTAATCTTGCAGATGCCCAGATATGTAAAGCTGCTCCTTAAACTGCTCCCGGATGAATAGGTCGTAAGTGGTTACTTCCTTAGCACTTTACATTCCTGGGAAACCAATTATTTTTATTTCAGAAGCTGTGAATCCTACAAAGCCTGTTCCTAACTCAGAAATGTAGTTGAAAGCATAAGTACTCTAAATTAGGAGCATGATCTAATTGATTAGTTTTAAAAAAATATGAGTTCCAAATTGAAGCAAGGTAGAAGCTTTCATTGTCTTGACCGTTTTAAAGCATGACTGTTTCCTTTTTAACATTGCTTCTCAATAAATATTCTTTTTAATGAATTCCAGTGATGTCTTGTGCATTGCTATAATTTTATCAGGCTGTGCTGAGACTTTTTTGTTGATTTTTTTTTTTCCTTGAGAGGCTTACATGGGTATTTAAGGTACTTGATCTCCTGGAAAGGTGATTTGGGAGACCATCTGATCTAATGGGTTGGGCACAAGCCTGGGACGGTGAAGACCCAAGCGCTAATCTCCATTCTGTGACCTTGGGTAAATCATTTCATCTTCCTGCATTTCTTTCCTACCTTTTATCTTTCTTTAACACTCTTAATTAAGCCAGAGTGCTACAGATAATACTGATAATAACCAGTTCTTCCCTTTCATGAATTAGACATGCTCCTCTTAAAATGCCACAGAGGTTGGACTGCGGTGAATGTGTGCAATTACTTTTAGTGAAGAAAGTGGCTGTTGCCCACAACCTCCCTGAATTTGTATGAACATCTGGATTAATTATATCCTGTCCTCAGTAATCCTCTGGAGAATGAAAGTAATGAAGGGTAAATACCTTTTATTAATAAAATTTTGAAGTGTAATATGAAAAAGCTGAATGCACCATACATTTCAGTATAGAACAAACACCTTGTTCTCAGACATGTTCCATGCTGAGTTTCAGCTGATAGTTATTCTTACAGGGAGGCAGAGCTTCCCACACCACGAACACTACATCACCAGCACGCACAGACACACAGACACACAGACACACAGACACACACACATGCGCGGTTTTGACATGGAGACACTGCCAGGTAGCAATTGATGGGCCCTGTGATACTGAGAATGTGCTGCTTGGAGCTCAAATTGTGTGCCAAGAGACACTGCTCCTCTCCTGCCCCAATGCTGCAGATGGGGGGAAGACTGGGGTCCATGAAGTCAACATGAGCAGCCACAGCAGGCTGCACATTTCGGAGGGGTGGACAGAACTGCCAAGCTTCTAAGGCACCATTCAGCGGCTGAAGATGTCTCTGTGGAAGTCACTCAGCCATGATTAGGAAAGTAAAACTTTCAGCAGAAAATAATATCCTGGTTAAGCACTCTTAGTGCCTAAAGTAAACAGTGGCATCTTTGTATTGAAAAAAAATCAGCAGAGAAATCTAACTTATGAAAGCCATCTGGATGAACACAGTGGAAAATGGATCATGACAGTCTGAGTGCAAGAGGATGTGATGAAAGGTATATTTGCATTCAAACAGGTAAAGTAGATGAAATGTAAGAAATCCAGAGTCCTCTTAATGCAGCTCCAGTGTGTTTAGTTGGAGGTCACAGCAGTGGGGCACTCAAGCACTCTGAGCCCCCCAGCAGCATTAATGCAGCCTCCTTGCAGAGCCACACCACGAATGGCCAGGGTGGCCTCTCCCTAATGCCAGCTCTCAGACAGACAATGCACAATTCATGGTTATTACTTGAGAATAGCTGTAGGAGCACTTTAAAGAGCCACTTATGCAGGACGTTATTATCCAGGAAAGAACTGGAAAAAAGAGGCAGTGTCTGTACAAAAGCCTCTGGAGCAGAGAGACTGTTCTGCCCCCTATCTTGAGTGCAGTGCTACTCTGCTCTTTCATTCACGGAACACAGTTCACTGCACACAGTTCACCAGGAATATGTACAATTTACAATATTTTAAGGAATGGCTAGAATTTCACCCTCAGAGGAATCCTTAGGACATAATAAGTTTTTCAGACTACAAAATCGACTGTCTGTTCCTCATCCTTCTGGTAGAAAGAGAGAAAAATTAATGTATTTTGCAAATTGGCGGTGTGTGTCCTTCTTTTCTCTCAGCTCATTTACTGCTAGAGCCTAAAACCCTGCATGGAGAGGAATACAACACTTAGTATCTGAAAAGCCAGTTGAGCAAACAGGTTGGGCTAGACAAACTCAGAGGTGCTGTCAACCTCAACTCTGCTATGATCCTGTGAAGAAGTGCAGTTTTGCTGCTGAAGAGATCCTACAGCTTTGCTATCCAAACACTGCTATTCCCATTTAGGCAAAGCACACCAGAACCCAAGTCTAGTCATCTCAGGGAAAATGTGGTGCATCTCTGCCACAGAACTTCTTGTGCTGTCTTTATTTTTTTGCTTCCTATTATCTGATCAGGAATACGGGGAAAATGAATTAACTTCAAACTTGAAGCTTAAATTCTTTATAAGCGAATCAAACAGACCTTCAAAGTTATGAAGACATGTCTAGCTCCAGCCATTGCAATGTGTGCAATTACTTTACACCCTGAGAACAGGATGCAGCAATGGGACTGCTGGCTTTTATTTTCTAAGGAGCACATGTTGTCCCCATCTCTGCATTGTTATAAACCCTCCATCTCCGTGTAATTTTTATTTTCCGCTAAGTTAAGTAAAACGTAGTCCCCAGCAAAATATTCAGAATGTCTGGACTGATAACTCCTTACAGAGACAATCACAGCCCTCTGAAGATGAAGAGGAGGGGTATTGCCTGCACAAGCTTTACCTCCCTTTGCAGCAGATAGGGCTGTGCCTAGTGCCAGTCCTCAACTGCCGGCTTCCCGGCCCACACTGAGGCATCCAGCCCCTTCCAGTTATCCCTCCTGGTCTCTGTAGCCATTCAACACAAAATTTCCAGGTATCTCACTCTCTAAATGCCTAAGGTCAACATGATCCTCGGGGGCAAGTCACTTCCCTGCCGGGAAGCTAATGCATGTTCACACACTATCATTTTCTTCCTCAGCCTATGCTGCTATCCTCATCAAACACACATGAGCAGACACACACAGATGTGACGCTTTGAAAAGCATAGTCAAGAATGAACCCTACATTCACATCAAAGAACATAAAATAGCCCTGCTTTAAAAAACTATCAAAATCATCCATAAACTAAACTGCATATGCATGAAGGAACAGTTAAGGTATCCAAATAATCTTAATTCTTACCCTACTGAGAGACAACCATCTGCAATCTCCTATTTCCTGTGCAGGCTGCTGAAAATACATGCCACAAAATGCTTGGTCTGTTTTTGTTTACATATATACATGCATATATATGTCTAGGCTACAGTACTAAATGACGTCATGCCATGCTTTATATTTTTCATGTGAGTACTATAATTTTATGATCTGGACCCATGAGATCAGTATGTAGAGAGCAGAGCTGGCAACGCATCTAATGACACTGGGTAATTCCCAGGAATAAGCGCCAGGTGCTTGGCAGCTTGGAGCAGCAGACGAGGAGGAGGAGAAAGTAGTACCTGCCTCCTGGGGGACGGGTGTGAGGTTTTAAGCCACTGTCTGGCCCAACGAATAAATGCCACAAGTCCATGCTTCCTTATAATGTTTCTGAATTCTCCAACAACCTCTACCTTTTCAATCAGACCAATCAGAGCACTGCAAACTCCACACTCAGCTTCAGTGAAGTCGTGCCTGAAATGTTTTTCAGAGTTGAGGCAGCAGTGGCAGAGAGAACAGATCCTGAATAATAGAGAGAAGAGATAAAGAAAAGGGTAAGGATGGGGTAACAGCATACCAGAGACTCAGGTTCAAACCCTTGTCCTCCATATGAGCGAGGTGACATGTCTGAAGTCATCTGCCCCTGTGCCTGAGGACAAGTGCACCTCCTGTCTTCAGTGCTAACCTCCACAAAGATTTTTCAGCCACATCTTCTAACGAGGAAGCCTTGCTGCACTGGTGCTGTGGACTGTAAGAGGGCTATGCCCAGAGGTCCAGGTCCTTGGACCTCCAAGTTTTGAAGGCTTTCTACCGCTGTGCAACAGGTCTGACCTTGCTGGCTGTGCAGCCTCTCATAGCTGATATGAAAGCACACAGGAAAACTTTATACCAAAGGCACAAGAAGAGTGGACTTGCCACATGTCTGTGGGAAGGCTGCTCTGCACAATGCAGCATTAGCTGGGGCCCTCCACCACTTGTAAAAAAACTCAGTGCAGGTATGCAGCCTCTGGACTCTCTGATGACCCAGGTTTGCTTGCTGAAGAGAGACTAAAACCTCCCTCTCCTCTTTCTTAGCTCAAGACCAACTGAGCTGTGCTCACCCCACATTCAAACGCACTTCCTAGAGCAGATGAAGCCTTCACTAACCTCTATGCTTGGCCTCATATGCCATTTAAGACCCTGTGTGCTCACATTGCTTACCCAGGCTTCCTTCTATGACTCCAACTCAAAAATGTTTTTCTGCCAAGAAACATGAAAAGGCTTTTCTGACAACATCGTCCTGTGGGCAGTGCTGGTGCATCAGAGAGGGCCAGATATGAGGCTTGTCCATAGCTTAGTGTTCCTGGGAGGCTGCAACCAGCCTTTCAGATGCAGGGGATCAGTGCTCTTGTTGTTCTCCCTGAGTGGCATGCAACATGTGCCATCTCATGGGGGAATTCACAGTCCACAATGGACAAAAGGAGTCACCCTTGTTCATGCTGATATTTGCTGCCACTAGCTTGCATCTCTGGCTGTCTGCAGTACCACTGTAGGACTCTCCCACAGATACTCCGGCAGGGACTGGTCATCAGAAAAGCACAACACCCTTCACAAGGCAAGCATCGCCTCAGAACAGAGCCCTGTCTCAGCAGGGAAGCAGAGATACCAACAAACCATGTTAGACGTGTGTGTCACGGCCCTTGCTCGGTGTACTGGGGCCATTTCCCTTTTATCACCTTTTTTGTGTGTTAGTTTCTGTGGCATCCTGGACAGGGTTCAAAGAGCTGCCAGTAGATGCAAACCCTGCCACAAACTGACAGAGGGAAACTTGCTGAGTCACAATCCACTCGTCCCTTTCTATTAGCTACTTCGGTGAAAATAGGGTTACACAGGACATGGTTAAGAGCAGTCACAAGGGTCTTGCCGGATTTCACTGCAGTGCTCAGCCTTTGCTGTAATGACCTTCCACACAGGTCCTCAGAGGTTCTCTCTGGTAGATTACACCCTTATTTGGCCTCATGGTGAATAGGAGTCTACTGCGACTGTCAGAAATACTACTATCATTGAAAAATCTGGTAAGCGCAGGCAAGTGCAACAGAACATCAACAAATGTCTTCCTTACTCAAATCCCTCCTTCTTCTCAAAAACTACATATAATGCTCAAGCAACAGGACCTAAAACCTGCCACAAAGCTAGAACATCTGTGCTGAAGTTTGATATTTTGGAGTCACTGGGAAGTAGTAAGTAACACCACAGTAAGGTAGATGATTAAAGTAACACCCACATCTTCAAAATCACTATGAGCTGTAGGCTGATGCTGTTGAAGCTACATAAAGCACTTACAGCCCACCCTGAAAGGCAGAAGTAACATTTGTTTTTCTGCTGATAAATCCCTTGGGGTGAATTAAAGTAAATTGATACTAGATGATAAGTTTTAGCCCTTTTGGTTGTTATTATCTATAGTAATATGGCAATATAAAAACATAAAGATATCACCCAAGGAACTGTATAAGGGAAAACAGAGAAAGAAAGAGAGAGAAAAAGTAAGAGTTTATAGTCACCACTCAGACCTCTCCAATGAACTTGGTTGTTGTTGCTGATGTCACTGGTGTCTTAGTCCACTGGGGAGTGGTGGAAGAAAGAAGACCCCAAAACATAAATTCCAATGGGTTTATATACCCTCAGAAACCCTCCTGGTGCCTCCCCCGCATGTGTGTGGGGTGCTGTCTTTGCACAGTCATGCTGGTTTTGCAGAGGCTGTATGTGCTGGTTTTCGCAAAGCAATTTAGGCTTGGGCAAGGGCAGGGCTGTGGTTTGGAGGCACCCCTGCTAAAAGTGAGGCCTTCTCCAGGTTAGCGGTGGGTGTGTGCACACAAGGCCTCCTTTGACATTGCCTGGCTCATAGAAGATAAGCATCACAACCACTGAGAGTCCTCACTGGCCTTCTTTAGATAAACATCATCCATTCAGAGACTCCCTCACGGGCTTCCACAAATCTAATTGTTTGTAGGTTAGGGCTTCCTCCCCTCAGCCTTTATTTTTGAATCTCCTGGCCGGAGGCTTCTTTGCACAGTAGCAATGTTTTAAAGTAATTAAAAAATCCAATTTCTTTACAGTAGCCTATGAAGTGTCACCTGCTGTCAGCGAAATATGAAAGCCACTCACTCTTCTGCTATGCCCATTGCATTGCTATATAGCTGCCATTAATATGCCATACCCAAACCAGTTAAGCAAAATCCATGCCAGCTTCAAACCTACGTCAAAGACACCTTTGTAACTTGCATTTAACCAGTTTATCAACAGGTGGCATGGCAAGGCACTCATAGACAAGGCAGTGTTTTCAGGATATTTCTGGTGAGAAAGGAGTAGCCTCTGCCAGTAGAAACAAAGAAATATGTTGAGCTTCTTGATTGTTCACCCAATTTCCATCCACTCTGTATCATATTGCTTTTGCTCAACAGTCTGGGCTACCTGAGGGCAATACTCGTAGCCCCCATAGGGCAAAAGAGACAGAAAGAGACACCTGAATACGTGCCCAAATGCATCAGTAAATTGTTTCTGTCCAGATCCCAAAGGCCTGAAGATACACAAGACAGCAAATGTGGAAGCTGCTCTCCTGCTCAGTGGAATTCACGTCTGCTGGAAAGGGAGGCCTCAAGCAATCAGCGTGAATTGCAGCAGCCCTACATCAGCTCACACCAGGGAATAAGACCAAAGCATCTTGGTGTAAATCTTCCCCAAGATACACTCCATTGCTCTTTGCTCACCAACAAGGACGAGGGCATAACCAGTTTGTTATCTGTCATTATCTGTTTTCGTGTTCTCACAAACAAACGGGTAATATTCCCTCAGCAGGTAGCACTCTCCAGGCTAGCCCCTGGGAATACATGAATGCATTCACTGCAAGGACCTTTGCATTGAAACTGAACCCGGCTGGTCTCTGTGGCGCTGGGCTGCAAAGGCAGGCTAACAAACAGAAAAGGAAGGGGGCAGTGAAGTTATGCCAACCATACCCTCTGCAGTCGATTTCCAGATCTGGTTCACTGTTTGTATTACCAAAGATAAAAGGAGGATAAAGACTTCAAATATGATGCATGATATAAGTATTTCTCAACGGGATATTTTTTAAAGTTTTCTGTAAGGCTGCTCTTCAAGCCTTGACTAATATTCCATTTTCGCAATTTATAGCACAAATAATAACTACATTTTCTTTCTTTAAGAAGTATCCATGCAGGTTCTTAAATAGTTGGCTATCAGTTTGACAAACAAATACCTAATAGATGGCTCTCCTAACCAAAGTCTTAAGAAATAAGAGGATAATAACATTATGCATTAGCCCTAAGTGTTCTGCCCACACAGCTACTTCCCAGCATAGAGTTAGTTCACTCCAGCAACTTTCATAGTATTTCCTGCTGTCCCTTTCCCACTTTCTCAAGAAAACTGGGACAGAACAAATTAGCTTTTGAGGCCAGAGTTGATTACCATCCCCAGATGCTTTACGTTCGACATGCCATCTGTGTTTTGTTTTCTTGTTAAGAGGGTTTTGTAACAGTTTTTATTATCTACTGTAACTAGAAATAACAGCAGGAAATCATGGAGTGCAAAGCAAGTATAGCGAGTGATTTGGCTTCATGATCACTGGCCGTCAATCCCCCACTTGAAACCTCTCCATTGCAGGCCTTTTCCATCCTCACTTGCACATGTTTATGTGAGAGGCAGAGGGTGCAAGTGTGGGGCAAAAGCATGCATGTGGCAGAAAGACAGGAGATAGGTAAAAAGATGCTGTTGAAGATATCATTTGCAGACACCATTTGCAGACAAGCATACAAACTAGTTATCTTGTTGCTTATTTTTCTGAGGGGGTGCAAACTTTTCTGCAGCTTTGGTCTGCCCAAGAGATTATCTGACTGCCCAATTTCCTCAGTCCTATGCTCTCAGCAATTTAATTAACAGCTTCATTGATTAATAGTGATTAGTTTAACCAACGGACTTAACCTCAGAATTAATGTATGGTCAGTAATTTAAGTGACTTGGAAAAAAAAATTCATCCTGATTGCTGTCTTGCAGCCCATTTCCCATTAAATCTTTCTTTTAATTTCTAACATTCTGCTTTCTGTACAAACCTACCATCTCACAAAAGTCCAGGTTCAGTGTTTGTACTCCTCTGTATACACTAAGTGGAGAAAAAAGGAGGAAGCAACATGGATTATGATATCCTAGTGCAAGGTTATTGTAAAATTGCACTCGCTGCATGCCAGGGAATAGGAAATTTCATTTTCAAGGGCTCCCTGGGGGGGTGGAGATAAACTACAAAAGTCACAACTTGTCATAATTAAACACTCATGCCCATTACACACAAAGGAAATTATGCACATTTATCTAGGTCATCGAAAAATTCATATGGCAATACTATACATGAATATCCATTAATATCCTGTAAGAATTTAGTGGAAGTGTTCTCCCAGAAGTGATGCAAGGCTGTTGTGGATGAAGGTGTTGTAATAGTATAGAAAAGAGAGTGGGGGAGGGATGGTTAATGTATTTCCAGCAGGAATGCAAAAGTGTTTATATGGATACACCCACTATTCCTTCTCTGCCAAGTAAAGCAAAAAGATGTTAATTGGATAAGCTTTTCAGATCATTATTCTATATGGTTATCAATCAACAGCAATGGGACTGGTTTTAAAACTGAAAAACAGCAAGTGTTGTGGGGTGAGTCTGTGATTCTGTGATTCAGAAGTCAGTTTGGTTCATCTAGTGAAATTTGGTGTAGTGGAAGTTGGTAGCTCAGAAAATATCTCCCACCTCATCTCTCAGATTTGTATTTTAAACATCCACTTGCTGTGGGAATGTGTGTGTGGGCTACCAAATAAGAAAACATTTTGCTATAGACATCACTGTAGTCATCCATATTCCCTTATTCCTGTCATCTCCTCGATGCCATACTGTAGTAATCTAGCCTGCCCTCTGGTACTTTTCAGAAGTCAGAATTATATTTTTCCCCATTAAAAACCCAGCAAGGATTGTTAGAAACAGCCTTGATGAGTTTGGCACTAGCATCTCTTGGGGAATTAATGGTCAGGTGTCACTAATGGCTCTCAGCTTTGCGTCAACACTCCAAGTTACTCTTAATCCCCAAGACAGGTTCTGCTCTTTATTGCTTAATTAGAACACAAACAGTTCTCTGAAAATAACATCAATGGTCTGACTCAAACCCACAAAAAAAGATAAAATGCAGGAGTTAAGGGTTAAAAAATAATCCCAGAAGAACTAACACACAGCCATCTGTGTAAGTAGGTTTTGTTTTACAGCAAACATTGTTAATAGAAATGGCTGAAAATATATTTTTTTTCAGAATCTGATCTGTAGATGTTTTGTAGCTAAAAGACCTTTATTCACTTGCTTTTATTCCTAGATTATGGTTTATGCTATTTGGACTACTGCCAAGTATGTGACAACTCTCCTGTGGGAAAGTGGCATGAATTTTAAGAATGAATGAGTAGTCCTCCAAGTGTTTGTGCCAGAAGCACCTCGTTCACTAGTGGTGCTTGTTTTTTACTTACATAAGATCTTTTATCCATCCAATCAGAAAAATCTTACCATATGACCTCTGAAATTTGCGCAACACAAAGAGTCATCAGGTAGAAGAACCCACAATTTTGATATTCTGTCAAAATACTGGGTAAAACTCTCAGCCAACAAACATGTCCACAGGAAATCAGTAGTTAGTCATGAACCATTTTTTAATCCAAAAGGAAGGGAACTTGTGATAACATTTGGGGAAATTCCATTTTCTTTTGCTTTCAAAATGCTTTTCAAGCTCTGACATGTACAATAGTTTGGTGTTTGAAGAAGTGTTCCATCCCCAGCTCTAGAGGTAGTAAGGTCAGCCTAAAGAAGGGGGCTCCTAGAAAGCCAAATCAAATTAGCCACGAGAGTTTATTCTTCTAGATTCAAACTTTATTGTTGGAGTGATCTAAGGATCATTTTTATGAATATATATTTTTTTTTTCTTTATGGATAAAGAAATCCAAATTAAACCCAGTGCTCTGTTTAAAATATATGGCTTGCAATGTATGTCTGACTGTAGGAGAAATTTCCAGACCTGAGCTAGTAAGACCCATGTCTGGATGTAGACTCAAACACATGATTTTGCTTAAGAAACTTTGTTCCAGCTGCCAAAGAAAGAATTTTTATTCTTTAGCTATTTGTGAATCTGGATATACACCAGATACAGTCCTACAGTAAATAGGAATATGACCTTTAGGCTTTTATAGAAAACCAATGCTAAAATGCAATTCAAATGGTTGTTTTACAATGCACTAAAACAACCTTTCTCTTCCAAATTAGCAGATAACTTTAGACTAAGTCACATTTCCTTCAAGAGGATGTTAGTGAAAATAAACTATTATTTTGTAGGTTTTCATTGGTGTTTGTCACACTGAAAAAAAAAAAAAAAGGGCAATGCAGCCATCAGTATTTTGAATGCTTTTGGAAGATGTGCCATACCTATTAGGAGGGCTATTATCCCTGTCGGCAGCGCTGCTGTGCTTCTGCTAAGCTGCCTCGGAAGGTTCACATACACACAATGCATCCTGTTTCCTCTTAAAAAAAAAAAAATCACTTAAGCTGACTTCTGCTAATCCTCCTGGCCACACAGAGTGGGCTCAGTCAGGCTGAGGAGCAGAGCCAATTTATAATCGGATCTATAGTACCTCTTGCAAGACAGAAATTCAGTTTAACGTTTGGAAGAAGTGAGGGGGGGAAAGAAATTGAAAGGTTTTCGCAGCTATGATGGAATCAAAATCTGTATACGATCCATACCAACAATGACAGTAATAACACAGAGCATCTACTGAGCAATGTTAGTTACTCGGCTCTTTCTGTCTCTGTGTGTAGCGAAGTGAAGTAAAAGTTTTATTAGTGCATATGTACTGGAGACTTATGACTTTGTACATGCAGATTGAAAACTTTTGAGAGATGTGTTGCTTCATTTCTTTCAGGCAGTTCTAGTTTTAGCCTTTTTTTAACATGAGGTATGAATTTTACAAATTGCGAAATACACTCCACATTTGCACTGTAAATTATTTCCCTAGGGTGTCCCTGGAGTAGAAGGCTTGTTTTTAAGCAGGTATCAATCCAAATGGGGTTGTGAGCATTTGTCAGTTGTGTTCAATTAACTGGAAACTCTTAATAGCCATGTAGGACCTGAAACTTTTGTCCAGCTTAGTCTGTTTGGCTACACTTCATGTGCTGACAAACAATTACTCTTTTGCACTGTGGTACTGTGTGAGGGAAATAAATTAGTGCCCTCATTCTATGCACTGTATTTGCCACTGTTTTCTAAGCATGATGTGTTAGATGTTGATCTTACAGTAAGTTCCCAAGGCAAAATGAAATGATGAATGTAGTGTGGCTTGACCTACCTATGCCTCATTGAATCTATTTAGTCCAGGTAACAAAAGGACTGAAAGGATGCTGTATGGGAGTCAGGACAGCTCAGCAACCCAAATGCCCTCACAAGACTCACCACTGAGACCTGTTCTACTACACCCCTGCAGCCCTTGTGTATTTTTATAAGCACGTCTTCATCTTGTTATGCAGACAAACTCCTAGAAATGGAAAGAAGGCATGATTTGTTTCTCTCCTAAGACATTAGGAAATGCCACTTCCTTCTTCTTGCCTTTCTTTTAAATTGGTATATGTATGGCTAGTATTTCCTGGAAGAAATGTGACAGGAGCATGTCTTTAGGCAGGAAGGCATCAAAACAGAGAAGTATAAGAGCATGGTAGCCTCCTGCAGGAACACAGCACCACATTCTAAGCGCCACTGAAGAAATTATGTGGGGTGACACCCAGGGAGCTGAGTTGGGATGTGCCTGCAGGAGGGAGGCCACAGGTGGGTAACATAACTCAGAAATGCAACACATGGGAAAGGGCAGGGCTGTGCAGTGCTTCAAAAATGAGTGTAAGGCAACTCTGCTGAGAGGAGTCGAGAGAGTGGCGAGAGCTAGGCAACAAGCAAAGAGAACAAGCTTCACCACAGTGTGCTTCCCAGGCTGGAAGGTGCAGTGCCCAAGCTGCAAGGCAGCTGGCACTGGAACTGAGATGGCCCTGGGAGGAGCCGGCAGCTCTTGAGCACAGATCTGTGGATTGCTAAAGAAGTTACTCCTCTGTGTCTGTTTTACAACAGCATTCCCTGAGAGTTAGTGTGCAGTTATAACACATACACTTACACGCTTTCATACATCATCGGTTGTTTAAGTTATATCTGCATAAAATGAGTGTTCAAAATACCGAGCGGCTGTGTAACCAAGAGTTGAACAGACCTAAACACTTCATGAAATGCTAACAAAATAGCTATAAATCTCAAGCCTAAAATGCCCTGCTCAATACAAGCAGAATATTTAATCTTACTTTTTCCTCAGGACACACATCATTAACTGCTAATCAACTCAAGCTTCAGAAATCCCTGAGCACTCTTCTCAGTTTTCAAAAATGCAGGCAAGAAACAAAGTACTTTTTATCCCACCCTCAGCATTGGTAACGGGTCCCAGAGGTGTCCAGGTGCAGGCGACATCACTGCACTGCTCGCCGAACCACGCTGTGCTCGACATGCTTTGCCTGTGTTTTATAGAACTTACACAAAGCCCTCCAGGTTGACTAAAATAACTGCTCTGTGGCACGTAGTGTTGCCCTGCAATTAGGCAGGGCCTGGGAAGCTGAAGCCAGCAGAACTCGCCTGAAGTCTGGGCAGGCGGATGCAGGCTCGGTTGGGGCAGCGTGCTGCGCAGCTGCTGGGGTGAGTGGGAGGTGGAGGAGGGCTTGCTTTGCCGAGCTAGCTGAGCTGTGGCATCAGGCGCAGAGCAGATCCCTGTTGCTGGAAGTCTTTATTTGCCTGTTGGAATCTGACCTGGGAATGGTCACCCTTTGTGTGCAGGGACTGAGCTCACACACACCCAACAGCAGTGCCCTTATTTGTAAGGAAGGAGTTGTGATTTAATTAGCCTGGCGGGATGTGCTGTAGGTTTCTACAGAATGAGAGAATGCTGCTTTGTTAAAAAGCGTGCTTGCAGGTGCTAACAGGAGTAATTGGTGGATTCCCCCCAGCGTAACGTTTCTGCTGGGGAATTTCTGCCCCGGATCCTGGAGCCTCTCACATCCCTGAATAAGTGCCCTGTACGTGTCCCTGCAGCCTGGATTCCGCAGGCTCTTGCTTCAGTATTTCCCCCATCTCACTGATTCACTGGGAATATTTATATAGCATGAATACAGTCCAGAAAGTAGGTTGCCTTCATTCGAGTTCATATTGTGTGCCAGAGAACTTGGCCACTTCCTACCATTTCATCCTCCTCCTGCCTTCTGTCCTCCGACTTCATTCCACAACTGTTATTGCAGGAGACTGCTAATTAGGTGAAGTCTCAGGAGTCAAAATATGACAAAGTCTACTCCACCAGGTGCAAGGAGCTCCAGACCGTCTGTGTGGAAGATGGACACAGGATTAGATATGCAGGAGGGGCACATGCAGAGGCAGTCTTACTGGACTCCCCCCAGCTTCAGAATCAAGTTTGAAGGAATTGATTTCCCACTGACAACATGTTAATAAATCCTTCCTGCTGGGCTCAGCTGCCTGAGCAGTATACGGGTCTGAGCTGGCACTGGTGAGGCTGTACCTCAAATACTGTGTTCAGTTTTGGGCCCCTCACTTCAAGAAACACATTGAGGTGCTGAAGTTCATCCAAAGAAGGGCAACAGAGCTGGTAAAGGGTCTGGAGCACAAGTCTAATGAGGAGTGATGGAGGAAGCTGGGGTTGTTTGGCCTGGAGAAAAAGAGGCTAAAGGTAGACCTCTCCAGCTATCTGAAAGGAGATTGTAGCAAAGTGGAATAGGCTGGCCATGAAAATGATAGACTCTCTGTTCCTGGAAGTGTTCAAAAGGCATGTGGATGTGGCATGTGGGGATATGGTTTAGAGGTGAACTTGGAAGTGCTGGGTTAACTATTGGATTTGACTATCTTAGTGGTCTTTTCCAACCTCATTCTACAATTAATAATAAAGCTGTCCTTCACCATAGGGATGGACAAGCTCAGGTCTCCTTGACCTCAATTATCTCTCACTTCCTCTCCCTCTGTCCATCATTTTCTGGAGGGGTCTCCAATTCCTGGTGTTACACTCACGATATCCTTTCTCCAAAATCATGACAAGGGTGATACTGCACTGCTAAGGGCACCTGCTCTGCCAGCAGCCCCTGGCCTCCAGACCAAGCATGATGCAGTGTCTTCTGCCCACAATGCTCCAGGTTGGCCCTATCTGCAACAAAATGGCTGAATCCACACTGTGTGTCATACCAAACCGTTCATCACAATGCCCTGGACTGCTGGCTATTGGTTCATATGAAGGACATAGGCTATTGAACCAGCCATCTCTGCACCAAATACTTCCCTAGTAACGCCTGCCATGTTGCCCAGCAGGGAGGGAATAGCAGGTTTTGAAGCAAATTGGACCCAAAAAGTTAGTGACCTGGATGATTAGTACTAGGTACTTGGACTGAAACTTCATCTGAAAAAGGAAGGAGTGGAGGACTCTGGAGGGCTGTGCTAGTTCTGCTGAAGAGAGCTGCCTGGAGTGTAGCTCATTTCTGTGTTGGTCTGTTCCTCCTAGCTGCAGGCTAGAGGACATTACCATAGCTGGCTTTTATTTTCCCGTTCTACAGGGACCTTTTAATGAGGAGGCTTTGCCTCACAGACGTCCCCTCCTCTGAGTCAGTCTGGTGTAAGCGAAATAAGGATATGGCCCAGAGGGACTAATCACATAAATAAGATTTTAGGATCTGACTCAAGTAATAAATGAAAGACTAGCAATTTGGTATTATGAAACCCCAGCTGCATGAACTCTCAACTTCAGCCTAGTGCCTGTGCCAGCTTCCAGCTGGCTATCAGAAATCATTTCCACTTCAGTGAGACCAATGTTGAAATGTCCCCTTTATCCTTTTCCAAACCGTGCCTACACATTCTAGCTGTATTTATTTTTACTACAATTTGAGCAGAAAAGGTGGCCTGACGTCACACCAGGAGAAGCACAGCATTCGTTTGAACACTTCAGACTGACTCCTGCCCTCCTTCCCACCCCAGAAGGCTCAGGGCTCTGCCATGACCCTGTCCCTGCAGCCCTGACCCGCTCAGCCATGCTGTGCAGGGGCACAGAGCCCAAAACATGAACAAAAAGTGAAAACAGAATGAAGGGGGAAAAAAAAAAAGCCTATTTCATGGGTTTTTACTGCAGTTTTGCCTAGGTTTGTGAGATATGGGTCTGGCTGGGCCTTCTCACCTTTTGAATGTGTTGCAGCTCATTCATCAGGAGGAAATGGTGGGGGCCAGGGGGTGGGTTTTGCTGAGCAGTGTTGGCTCACAGTCACCGGCTGGCCCGGGCTTTCTGAAGAGGGGGAATGAAATTCTCCACTGCTCCATCCTGTGAGCTCTGATCACGACATTTCAGCTTTCTCACTGAGTGTGGCTTGAAGTAAGGAATGTGGCGCAGGCTGGGTGCATGGACACCCGCCCTGCCATGGCCTCAAAGCCCAGAAAAGTGCTGCTGGAAACAGCTTTTTTTGGACTTTCTAGGTGACAGCAGCTGCAGGACAGCTGCTCCAGAGATGGCTGTATTTCGGCATTTGTGGGAACCATATCTATATAGAGGTGTGGGGTGCGAAGCCTCGGGGAAACCCTTCAGGGTGGGTAGGTCCTATGGCCACCATGGGTGGCTGCTCTTGTACCAGTAATAATTTAATGTGGCCTTTGGCAATCGGGGGAGGCACTGCCATTAGTGGGTGTGGGGAGACATTCACGGTCGGGAAGCATGGGAAGGCTAGCCCTGCAGGCCCCCTTGCATGGCAACTGGCCATCTGAGGAGGAGCAGGGAGGGGCCTGCCATAAGAACCTGCTGCTGGCTTTATTTTTAAACAACCCCCCAAACCCCAGATTTCTGATGGTGGGGGGTTCACTGCTGCAGGGAGCAGACTGTGGGGGCTGCCTCCATGCTACTGGAGGGAACAGCCAGGCTGGGTGGGTGTGAGGTGGACCCACTCTTTCTCCACAGTGAGGGGCAGGGTGTTTCAGAGGGACAGAGGTCCAGACCAAAGTTGGCTTGGTGAGCACAGGGGCAGGAAGAACGTGTCTGCAGAGGCCACTGACCCAGCCTGTTGCTGGGCCAAGGCTGTCCAGAGAGGAGTACGGCTGAGTGTGGTGTACCTGTTGTTCATCAGGGCACTCCAGGCATGCAGCTCTCCACAAGCCTGGCTCATTTCTGTCACTGGGAACTGAGGCATCTGAAATTATTAACCACTATTAAGAAGTTTGGCCATCATGCATGGTCACAAATCAGCACCAGCATATCCTCAAGTGCCAGCCCTTTCCTTCCCTAACATCTAGGTCACCCACAGTAAGGCTTTTCAGCTTGTTTTAGTTGGTCTACATTCTCCTTCTTTTTCTTTCTTTTGTTCTTTTTAATGCCTTCCTTTTTTTTTTCTTCTCTCTTTTCCTCCTTTCCTCTTTCCTTTATCTCTCTTTCTCCCCTGCTTTCTTTTCTATTCCCTCCCCTCCCCTTTTTTTTGTTGGTTTTTTGTTTGTTTGTTTGTTGTTTTGTTGTGGGGTTTTTTTTGGTCAAAATAAGCAGGGTTTCCTTCATTGACTGCAGAACTGGAAATCCATTTGCAAGCCAGAACCATGATACACTCACAAAGTTGCCTGTGGAGAGGAATAAATGATGAACACTAATAACGTTGCTGATCTTCTTTCAATGGCTATTACAAAAAATCCTTCAGATGGATAGTGCTTTTTAATAAACCAACAACCCTCTCCCAGAACAACCGGAAAATAATTTAGCCTCTTACTTCTGACATGCTATCACTGCTGTGCACAGAAACCCAAACACTTGCTGCTTGTGAATGCATGTGATGGCAGCACAGTGGCAATGGCTGGATGGCCATGCCACCTGCAGGGTTTTCTGGACTGCTGCTCAGGTTGGCCTAACTTTGTAGTAAAGCTGCCAGCAAGTTCTCCTGCCAGCTGCAGTGCAGCCCAGTTCCAAAGCTGTGCTGCACCTCTCCTTTGAGCATTGTGACAGCTTCCCCCAGAATCTATCAAAGGATCAATGGTGTTTTAGGAATTATATTGTTTCTGCTGAGGAGAGCAATCAGCTGTTCCCCAGCACTCAGAATAGGTTCTCCTTTGCCTCATTATCCATAACACCATTAGCTACAAAGCAGTGTCTCACTAATAACTGGCTTTCGCTTATTACTATGAAATTATTCTTCTGTGCCATATGCCATCTGTATTCCTCTTCCAAAAACGTGCTAGGGACTCCATTAGTGGCATCCACTGTTTATTGGGATCACAGCAAGCAGATAGTGCCTGAAATGTTCATATTCACATGGGCATAAATATGTTAGAATTCAGAATAAACTTCAAAACAGACAAAGAAACAACAGAGGAGAAAGAACACTCTGCCACAAAACCAAGGGCACTAACACTAAACAGATATTTCCCTTACACTTATTTGCCTGTGACTAAGCCCTGCTAAAATCTTTAAAGACCCATAACCAAAAGCAAACCCATAACCATTGCAGTGCTGTCAGAGTCAATATCTACTGGGCAATAAGGAGCACAAAGACATCAAAGTGATTTCATGCCAGGAAATTTAAAGGGTCAATGGTCGGAAGTTGTGACTCGAAGATAGACTCAATAACTAGCAAGAGAATAGTGAAATCTAGGAAGGTTCTTCCTCCTGTGGAGGAGGGCAGATTTAGGGTGATTTTACGCTACACCCCCCCTTTAAAAACAAGGAACAAATTAATTCCACTGCAACAGTGTACAGAGCTCTTGTCTGCCCTATTTTTTGCTGGCAGATCTCCAGGAAGAAATTATTGTGGGGATCTTTCATGCTATGTGGCACCTATACATGCTCATGTATATCAGGAAAGCAAAAGGTGTGCGGTCATTGAAGTGGAAACCAAAGCAGGACAAGTCCATAATAAACCAGAGGGGAGACTGGGAGGGATTTGGGTGGCAGATTAAAGCAGCATGTGCACTTCTTTTTAAGGCATATGCTCACAAGCAGAGAGACATACACATACATTTATGAAAAAAGCACACTGAAAAACCTTCAAGATAAGCCAATGAGGGTTAGGAGGATATGACCCTCAAACACATACCCCAAGGGAGAGTTTCCTGTCCTCTAAGACCTGATGAGGTGATGAGGTGGTGAGGTTGGCATACACCTCCTGAATGTCTCTCATGCTCAGCACACACCTTCCCATGCTTGGCACACACCTTTAGACAGTATGCTTCCTTTGTAAACTTCTGCCCGTCCAAAGGCAAGTATCGTCTTCTGATGGATGAGTGAGAGAGCAGCCTGGTCCTTGGGCTTCTCAAAAGTCCTTCTGCACATCTCACACAGCTCACAGGCAAGGTCTGACAGTACAGCTCCGCTGCCCAGCCTGCAGTTACTGGCCTCTAAGTTCTGTCTGTAGCAAAGCACCTTGAGAGATGCTTAGCTGCTAACAGAGCTAGAGCGGACATTTTGGGAGCTAAGTAGGCACAGAAAAGTTTGGATTATGTCTAATTTCTTCCAAATGACTTGTACACCACCTCCCCATTCCTTTATTCCCAGAGATTAGAGGTTTGGTGATGAATGGCCAAAACCCTTCCAAGGATTCCACCACCCTGAAACAAAATCATGTTGTTGAGGAGTATGAAAGTAGTCAGAATGGGGATCAGAAAAGCAACTCTGTTTTCTTTTACTCATTATCAAGAATATGGTGGTGGGGAATTTGCAAGTGCATTTTGTGCCTGGGGTGGTAAACTCTGTGTGAGCCTTCAGTACACACTGGAATGGCAGATTACTTGCTGTGAATGAGTTTGTTCTCTGGGCTCCCCACTGTGTTACTTGCTTGCACCTTCTATCGCCTTGCACACACACATAGGAGTACCAGTATCTAGCTTAATCTGAAAACTAGGTGTCTCATGAGAGTCTTGGTTCCCTCCCTAAACAGTGAAGAGAAACAGACACCTCCAGTAGGTGACACAGATCCCTTCAAACCGGTGTTCATCAAGGATCTGCTTTCTCTCCTTACAGTAACAATAGAGGCTATTAAATATATATAACCAGCCCAAGTGCCAGCTTTCAGATGGCTGAAGTGGTCAAATGAGTTGAATTCCACATACCATATATAATATTTGTATTCATTTTCTTGCTTTGTATAAAAACGTGTATCTATTATAGCAGGGACATGTGAAAGCACACATAAAAACACACACATATAGATGGGGAACAGACGTACTGTGCAAGGCTAAGGCATCTCAAGCCTCGTGTCTCCATACAGTGCTGGCCAAGGCACCCATCAGGCATTGGGTGGCTGTTACCAGCCTGTATTGTGGTGCAGACTTGGCCATGGAGGTTGAGATATTTTCCTGATCTGCCTGAAATTAGTTCAGGGTCTACCACAGAGACTGTACCATTTTCATTTTGAAGTATTTTCTTTCTTCTCTTGTCTTGGTTTTGCAATTAATCAAATTATTTGGCTGTTATCTCAATCCTTCAACATTAAACAATTCATTCTAGCATTAGGATTTTATGATCAATAGAAAGCTCTTAATCAGAGCTGCCAGCAGTGCTCTTTTTATTTAAGGCTCACAAAGATTAATGAAAATGTATATGATCTCAGTTGTGCTAATTTTTGCTAGCTATGCCAGGTACTCTGAACAGCCTGTGGGGGTGACTGGCTCTAAACCACTTTATGCATCAGCATGGACGTGCTGACTGACCCACCCCCAGGCAGGGATGTATTCCCAGCTCCACACCCACTCACCATATAAGTGCAAACACCCGCTGAGGACCATGGGCTGTAGGACATTAAGTGAACCCAGGATCTGCCTGCCCCTGAGGGAACACACATTACTGAGGGTAACTCAATAAACAAAAAAAGGAAGCCCAGGCTGGCAAACAAAGCCCAGGATGAATTGGCACATCTGGTGAACAGAGTGGGAGTAAAAAGGAATAAAAAGACGTTTTAATTGAATTTATTCATATATTCCCACGGAAGCCAGTGAGAGCCTAGAAATGTGGGACACCACGTGAAAAAAAGCATTGTGTGAGGCCATTTCTGCCAGCTTGTGGCAAGTGGCACTATTAGTATTAAAAAGTAGAGGGTTCCCTCACTGTACCCCAAAATAGCAATGACCAAGCAACTCTTACTGGTTTGGGGAGCAATTTAGTGAGGTCACAACCAAGGGCACAGCAAAGAAGACCCTACCACTGAGTGAAGATAATGCTGAGCAGGGCTGGTCATGCTAAGAAGAAACCCAAGATGAGTCAGACCACAAGTTTGCATACATATATTGCAGCTGAATTCAACTCCTGATGGTCTTTAATGAATTTTGTCAAAATCTATTCCATAAAGATGAAAAAAATCATCCTGTGTCCTAAGAAGCTGGTGAACTTCAGGGAAAAAAGCATGTCTGCAGCTAACGTGTTTGTGGGTACTCACAGGTCTCCTGAGGCATTGTCAGGTTGCCAAGTTAAATTTGAGCAATTTGGTGTGCCAGCACATGGTGTTATGCACTGCTGCTGCTGTATTTCCAAGGACACAGACACTGCCATCCATTGGTATGAGTCTATCACTTCTGTGGAATTCCAGCCTCATTAAAAAAATTGGAATTTAAAAGAAAAAGACACAAGATTCATGAATGGAACAACAATCTGGTTTCCATTTAGATATAGTAATAATAATAATTGTCATAATTGTCATCTTAAAAATCATACAAGAAACTGAGAAAAATCATGAGGCAAAAAGTTTTAGAAATGAATGATTAGGTAGTTACAGGACATGAGCAGATGTCACATGATCATTCAATGAAACTACCACTTCAGTTGATCTGAAAAACTGGCAGATCTTGGAGAAAAAAAGCTTATGAAGAGGGTACAACCAGGTCTGCTAAGTGAGAGAGAAGATGGGGCTGTATAATAGGCAACGCTTACATCAATTTTTGTATTTTTGTTTGTGCCAAGGAAAAATCATTTATTTAGCTTATTCTCTCCACTGACTTCATAGAACAAGGAGAAAAAAATTCACTAGTAATTCCTAAGGAAGAATTTTTCCTTCAGGAAAGGTGATGATCAAATATGTAAGTGGAAGGATACGTGGTATCCATGAATACCCATCCCTTCTGAAAAAAGAGAAATAGTCTAATGTGTATAAAGGATGCCTTGCAATAAAGTTGTTAAAGCAAAGAGGCAGAAAAATTATTCTCTTTTAAAACAGCTGGGCCACTGAGTCATTGTGTGGCCATGGGCAAGTCCTGGGACTTCTTTGCATCTCAATCACTCCAGCAATTCAACTGGATGAAAGCAGAATGGATGGCAGCATGCTCCAATATTCAATATGCTGCAGATGTCGCTGCTGAAAGAAGCATTCCTGGCTAAATAAGCTCACAATGCAAACCCAAAGAAACCAGGGATAGCTGCGGGCACCAGTGCGAACAGCAGCATTTGTGTTGTCTCTTGAAGCTTTTGCAATGTCGTAGATCTTAATGGTCACACAAGCCTATGGCCCAAAGTGTAATGGATTGGATTAGATGAAATTGAAAATTGCTGCTAGCATGTCTTTCAGGTAATCTTTACAACAAATCCCATATATATATATAGGTAAAATAATATGAAACTCTTATTTGTTTACCTTAAATAAAGTCCCAGAATTAATTATTAATATAATTTATTAATTATTCCTATCACAGAATAATTCTGCAAACTGGAATCATTAAAATAGCACATGTGACATATTTCAAAGTAAATGCCTCTTCATGGAAAAATATCCTTTCAAGTAATAAATATTCAGTGTACAAAACTGAGGTATGCAGTAGAAAGATATATAGGCTAAAATCTTGTACAGCAATGTTGGCTTTAGACCCAGTTCAGCACAACATTTAACTGTATGTAGGTACGTAGATCCTAATGCAGCAGAGCACTAATGCACATGTTTAATTGCCACTATGAATAAATACCTAAATAGGAATGGGATTACACATTTTTAGCATTCTTACTAGCTCTTCATGTTCAGCAGATGTTTAATGCTTAATGTTTTACTGAGCTGGATCTAGCCTAAATTCATTAACAGAAAGATTTAAATTTTTTTCAAGAAATTTTACGTACCTTCCTGAGGTCAACGCTTTTTAATTTTTGCAAATACTGTAAATCCTGGAGATAGCCTGGACTATGACTGAAGACCAAACTGTTCCACTGTTTTTTTGATGACGCTTTGAGGCCAGCCTGCATTGTAGCATGTGATATCACTGCCATCTAACCACCTACTCATTCACTTGCAGAATGATTAAGCATCCAGGGAATGTGTACCAACACCACAAACTTGAACCTTCTTCCAGTAACTTCAGTGAGTAAATGGGCACTGGGGGGCAGGCTGTTATCAGGCACTTATCTCAGAAGGTTAGCTTTCAGCAGGCAGGGCGGGATAACTAGCATTGCTCTTGTGCTGTACATGTGCAGGATGAAAAGAGTAGGCAATGCTGGTGCAGAAACCAATGGAGTACACATATCATGGTTACTGTATGCATTTCTGGTCAGTCTTTACCAAAAGGAATACAGAGGAAGTAGAGACGGTATAGAAGGATGAAGGAGTTGATCAGAAGCACAGGACCTCTTACATGTGAAAAAAGGCCTAAGACATGAAGTTCCCCTACAGTGGTCACAGAGGTGATAGAGGCAATTTGTGCCTGAGGGCAGTATAACCACAGCTAGCATGGGGAAGGTGGTCAGGGAGCAAATCTTGTTTTCTTACCACAAGAGTTAGGAGGCACCCATGAAACAGACAGGCAGCAGAAAAACTATCACAGAGAAGCAGCTGGTTTCATACTGTGCATAATTACAACTGTGCAACTCATTGCCGTAAATGGCTCAAAGCAACTCAAAAGGGGATTAGAAAAGTTCCCAAGGGAAAGCCTATTGGTAGTCTATTAAACTGGATCAGGAGCACAGCCTCCAGCTCAGCAAGTCTTGCAGTAGCTGACTGGAGGAGGTAGAAAAGGTGGGTGAGGACAAGGGTGCTGCTGTTCCAGCCTTTCTTTGCATACTCTTCCTAGGTGTCAGCTTCCGGCCATTGTGTAAGATTAGTTCCTGAACTAGATAAGCCTCTGGTCTGATACAGTATTTTAGCGAGTTATGTTCTTATGCACCTCTCAGGTGAAAAGGAACCCCACCTTCAGTCCCCCATTGCAGAACCTTGGGTAAGCTGCCCCAAGAAATGGCAAGAGGTGGGGTAAATCCCCACAATCTCTTCTTTAATAAAGCTATTCTTAAACAAAGCACTGGTTCCTCAGGCAACAACGTCTCCCCATAGGAAAAAAAACACTATTGTATGCTCTGTGGCTTCATTGTCTTGTCTTAAGATGGAGGAAAAAGGCAATGCATGCCAACTCATTGCCTGTTTGACGGAAAAACTGAGTTTATACAGATGAAGAACAACTAAAATAGCATGTTGTAGTCGCTACTATGGTAACTTGAATGAGAAAGCTGGTGACACTGACAGAGGGTCCAAGTGTCAGTCTGTAGGGGACACAACAGGTCTTCTGCATACCTTTTCACACACAATCAGGTCTCATAGGACATTATCATTGTAGATACTTTCCACCCATTTTTCTCAGAAGAGTTACCATCTGCCAGTGGGTTGGGTTTTTTTCCTTGCCTCCAAAGCAGAGGATTTTTGTGTGTACTGAGGAGCATTTTTGTAAAGTTGCATCAGCAAGAGCGGTCCAACTATTTGGGCTGGTACAACTAAGAAACACCAGTAGGAAAGCATATTGTGAACTCAGGAGTTAAATTCTTGCCCAGGTAACAATGCATTAATTTTGGATTGGAAATAGGGGCTTTAAGTTTTAAGTCAAGGCAGAATTGGGGCAGGTGGGGCATGATGGTGGGAATTACTTACTCATGCATTGATTTATTTGCGAAGTGCTCTAACATCTGATCTGAAGTCTCCATTCCAGTTTGGTTTCCTGCTTCTGTAGCTGCTTCATTACCCTTTTGCCTCATTGAAGAGATTGGTATTTTGAGCTCTGATGACCTGCTAAAGGACAGGACACAAATCATCATGACTGAGCCTCTTCTTCCTATTTCTCACTCTTCCCCAAAAGAGTGTTCTGCATTAAATCTGTGTTGCATAGTGCATGGGTGGCTGAAGCAGCCTCATAACTGCAGTTTTCAAGAACAAACCTATAGGAAACCCTCCTTCCATCAAGAATGGTGACTGCATACCCTGCATCTGATTCCAGCACATCACAGGTGATTTAGTGCATGGAGGATGAGACTACTCCAGGAGCTCAGGACTCCCAGAAGCACTCAAACAAGTAATGTTCATGCTTTTGGTAGCACAGGCTTTCACAGGGACTGAGCAGGACGGGAGTCAGCTCCCCTGGAGTTTTGCCCCCCGAAAGCCCATACCAGGGCCTGAGAGAATTCTCTCATTTGTTCAGGGACCTGGGACCAGGTCTGATGGATATGCCTAGAAGGGACCAGACATCTTGAACCTCTAGTGCTGGTCAGAAACTTCTGTTCTTGTCTAAACCATGTTCACTGGCATTGTAGAGTGACAGAGGTGCCTCCAGCATCTGCTGTTGTCCCTGTTACTGTCATGTGTCCTACCCCCAATGTCGGGGACACTCCAAGACCAACTCATGTGTAATCCTCTCTGTGCTGCCATGTCGTGGGTTTGCAAAGGTCCCCCCTTCCTGGGGGCTGTAAGTAGTTTCTGCACGTGAATTTCTGGAGCAAAGCCAATGAAAAGTTTTGGTAACGCCTTTGCCAATTACATATTTAAGAAAATGGAAGAGAAGGTGGTGGCGCAGATGAAATTAGGAGGCATGTAGGAGGTGGTGGCAGGCCCCAAGGGTGGTCAGGCCTCCCTCCTCCCCGGCCCTGGGCACTGAAGCCCCCCTGACCAGACATATAACAGAGTGAAAAAAAACAACTTAAAGGAGAACTTGGATGAGATGTGCTGCAAAAAGAATTCCAGGCAGAGAGATAGCAGAGCCTTCAAGTGGCAGCAACCGGAGGAGAGAGGAGCACCAAATGGGGGGAACGGATGCTTCTCCTCCTCCTCCCTCTCTCTCCCTTCAGCAGGGAAAAGACTAAATCTAAAAATCCCTGCTGTCTGTGGAAGATTGCTGGGGAGCAGAGACGACCCTCTATAACTCATGAAGATGCCTATGATGGAGCAGAGGAGTGCCTGAAGAAGATGTGACTCCATAGGAGGCCTGAGGTGAAACAGAGTCTTGCTGGACTTGTGGCCATGGAGAGAGGAACCTTACACTAGAGTGAGATGGCCTGAGTAAGGCCTTGGGATCTCAGAGAGGGATCCATGCTGGTCCAGCAGAGAATGGAAGAACTGTTGCCGGAGGTATGGACCCACGTCGGAGAAGTCTATCAAAGACTATTCCCATGGGAAGGGACCCCACAGAAAACAGGAGTGGACTCAAAAGCCATTATCCCCTATGACTCTGTGGTGCAGATCCATGGAAAAGCAAGTGTCCCCTTGCAGTCCATGGAAGACCTTACAGGACCCTGGGTAACCCCCAGCCTTTGGCCTTAGCCCAGGAGGGAGGTAGGCCCAGCCCTGAGGTTGACACAGAAGAGGAAAAGAGACAGAGAGAGACAGTTCAATCTGCAATGAATCAGAGTTGTCGTCTCGGAGATAACAGAGATGAACTTTCAAATACTGCAGAATAGTGTGGAAGACCTGTAGCTTTGAAAGTGAAAAAGAAACTGCTTCTCCTCCTGAACTGATATAAAAGGGGAAGGATACTTTTTGTAAATGCATAGTGCTTTTGCTTGATTAGAATTGTTGTAGATATAATTGTTTAGTTTTTATTTTGCTAGAAATAAATCCTAATATTATTTCTCCCCAAACAGATCTCTTTTGTCTGCATAAACCTTCTCTCAACTAATAGCAATTGTGTTGGATGGTGTGATAAAAATTGTCCCTAAGCAAACCCATGACATGCCATGAAAAAAAAGCCATTTAAATCCACTGAATGAATAGCACAGGAGCTCACTCCAAAGCTAGCAGTTGTTCTTTGGCAATTATATTAACAGAGCTTGGCAACAGAAAATAAAAATGATGAAACATATTCTGATGAATTGCTCTGTCCCTATCTGTAAAGGCAACAACAAAACTTTTCCAAGCTGTGGGGCTTGTGCTCCTCGGGCTGTGACATTCCCAGATGATGCCACTTGCAATAGGGAAGAAGGGCCTTAATTTTGCTGGTGAGCCTGAAGAGAAAGCTGAGTTTCAGGCAGTATTACAGCCAGGCAGCCCATCTTGAGAAACACATGGTGAGGCTCTCAAGCTCATGACACTGTGTTTAACACCCTGCATTCTTTCCCAGCTTCGCCCTTCACTTTATCAAGAGATATTTTCTGTCCAAATTATATTGCTAAAGGCATAACAGATGAGAGAATTCTGTAGTGGTTTGGGGATGAAATAAAGCGCAAATTGCTTAGAAACCAAAAAACAAGTGGGAAAGAGGAACCTCCCTCTTCCATTTCAAATCAGTGCACACCAGCAGTGCCATGAAATTTGAGGGTCAGCAGGAGACAAAGAGATATCCACAGATCTGAGAGTAATATGAAAGCAGATCTTATTGGTATTCCTCTATGGACACATTATCAAGCAGAAAGACACTGCAGGGCTGGGGGGCTGGTGTGATCATGGGGCTCTGGAAGAGTTTGTTGTGAGCTAGCAAGTGGAAATGGGGAGGGAGCATGCATCAGCTGCTGGATTGAAATCTGTTTTCAGGCGATGGAGGATCTGCCTGAGTCAGACACAAGCTGCACAGCTCCCAGGAGGAGCAAACAGAGAGCAAAACTTGCTGGAAGGCAGGATTTTTGAAGGCTGCAATTTTATCAGTGTTTTCTGCTCAACTGGCCAAGCCCACCTCCATCACAGCCCTGGATGGCAGCATTTATAAGGGGAGGGGAAGGGGATGACCATGGGAAGGGGAAGTTCAGCATGGGAAGGGGAAGATCATTGAAATGGCTGCTGTGCTGCATAGTGGTGCTGGTAGTGGAGGTACCAGGATGACAGTGGGGCTTCTCCCTGAGGAACAACCATATGTCCCTGTTGGCACTGCGACATCTATTCCTGTGTGCCTGCAGTCTCATCCCTCCCTTACTGATTTGCCATGAGGCCATGGGCAAACCCAATGTCTCCTCTGGGCTCCCAAGAGCTTACCAGCTGAGCTAAGCATGCCCACTGGCACCCACCACAGTATATTGTGACTTAGTGGGTTGTCACAATAAAGGTCTTCAGGCTGACAGCCCTATGTGCTGTCATTAGGCTTTGGCTGTCAAAGGCAAGGAATATAAATTCCAGAAGAGAAGGTAGCTGCCTTCTGCAGGACTGCTTTTATGGCTGAGGGTAGCAGTCAATGGGCCTTGGCTTTGCATGAAGTGCAGAGAACCCCTCCAGCCCAACAGAGGCTTGTACAGTTGCAGTATTTCTCACCACAGAAGGTCAGGGAAGCCTTAAAGTTGGTAAATGTTTTTCCCCTTCAAAGCATTCACTTAACAACAGCCTCACCCTCCCCCCCTCCTTCGAAGGAATACACAAAGGGAATACACACCTTCCTGTTATTTGCCCTGCATGTAAATCCCACACCCTTGCATGGCATTTTGTCTGTCTGATAGACTGGCAGAGCTTTCAGATAGGACCAATATATACCCTATATCCTGTAGTACCTACCTTTTTTGCTCACTCTCTGTGTAATGCTGTGATGAACATGGGTGCATCCCAGCCTTACTTTGAACTCTTCATTCTCCTGTAGAGTTACAAGTCATGTCAGGATCCACACAGACACAAGAAATGCAGGTGGGGACTTCCCCATGGGACCAAACTTTTGCTTGTTTGGATTTCATAAGGTTCAAGAAAAGCATAAACAGTAAAGCCATGTGACAAATACCTAGATAAAACCTGTCTTTTCTTTGCCCACATAGGGGGGTGAGAGGCAGGCAGTTGTTCCTCCAAACTTCTTTCCTCCCATGCCTATAGACACCTTGATGCTAGGAGCTGTTCAGTGGCTGATGCTACACCTGATCTGACTCCATATGGTTTCTCTTCACTGCCTGTATCATTCCCTCCCAAATCGTGGCCAGAAGTGCTGGAGTTGCCTTTGCCAACAAACAGGCTTTTGGGCAAAGCAGACTTTGAGCTGGAAGGATCATTTTTAACCAGCTGTTCCTCTGTCCTTAAGACTGGGAACAGTGGCATTCCTGTCAGTCCATTACTGGTGTATCTTTCCCTGGCCCAGATGCCTGCCTTCAGATCCCTGTCCTTGTCCTTGTTTGATTGCTTCAAACCCACTTCCCTCAAGGATGATATATGCTCCTCTTTGCATTTATGTTAATGTTAACATGACATTGTTGAAATTGGACATTCCACATCCAAAATGCCTTTAAGAAGTGCCAAATGGCCTACTGAAGTCTGACCAGCCCTCCTCGCTAGTGTCTTGCCCTGATAATGTGAGAAGGTCTAATTCTGGCTGGTGTTACCCGGCATCTGTGGCCCCGTTTTTCATCTTAGCGCGGTAGCAACCAGAGGGGCTGCTCTTGTACGATCTCCCTCACCCCCATTTTCTCCATCCACTAAAATCACTATCTGGATTTCATGAAAAACAGATGCCTGGTGTTTTTGTGCCTACCTGACACCTGGCAGCACTATTCAAAGGTGGGAGGGTGCCTGAGCTGAAAGTAAGGGTGCCACAGCCATGCAGGTGATGGGCAGACCCAGCCGGGATGCCCAAGCAGAAGCTGCTCCACATGGCTGTGCCTCATCGAGACTCTACGTGTCTCTCCTTTTAGTGAGTTCCACATTCCAGTCTAGCTGGGCTGCTGTTGGCCTTCACACTTTGCTCTGTTTAATTTTTTCCTCTTGCTAGCACATACAGCTTAGGCAAAACACTTGAACATTTTGTCTTTAAGTATTTACTTCCTCATAAGCAGTCATCCTGGCACCCATTCAGATTCCCAGAATAATCCAGTTAGGATTTAAGTAAACTGCCTTCAGGTGTTGCCCAGCTGCTTCATTGTGAAGAAGCCTTGAACTCTGCACCGGGCCCTTAAAGCCAAGGAGGGACAATACAAGACTTACTTTTATTGCTGGCCTCATGCTCTGCCCCTGTTCTGGGGCTCGAACAGGGCTGCCCACCCCTCCTCTTCTGACTGCCTCCTGCTGCTGCTGCCTTTTTCCACTCACACTCTGAGATCATCTCTAGCAATACTGTTTCTAAGATATTTTGCCATCTCCCCCCACCACAGACAATGGAAGAGGAAAATGAAGCAATTCACAGAGAAACCACCCTAAGCAGAGGAAGGGGGCACAGGCACAGGGAACCACAAAAGAAACCTGGGAAGTCCTGTTCCCACTCAAACCAAGAGGCCTGAAAAGGGTGGGGGGTTCATTCCTTGACCAAAGGCCAGACTTGACGTAGCTGACAGTAGACAGTTTAGCCCCAGGTCTGTGTTGCCTGTAACACACTCAGGGGGTACAGCTGTAGTGGTGCTGGAGACTGGTACCTACTTGGTCTGAGGCAGAGTGGTGCTGACACTGCCTCAGGCTCCATGCAGCTGTACCAGCCTGACCTCTTCTTGGGCTTCAGCTTATATAACCCAGCACCGTTCCACCAGGACTGGCAGTGCAAATAAAATCCAGGTTAAAGGAGAGCTGTAATATACTGCAAACCTGCATTCAACTACAGCTGCGCTGTAAACCTGCTCCTGATGAAGCTCGTGGTAGGAAGTCGGGCCAAGGGAATAGTTTTGAGAGGTCAGTCTCCAAAGTCAGTGTTTAAAAGGAACTCTTCTACATCAAATTTTACACTACTGTTTGTGTGTGCCTGCTATTAAAATAACACTAACCCATTGTATTTCTACTTGAAAAGAATTGATATATGTTTTCTGTGTCTGTGCACCTACACATGTGCAGTCACACACACAGAGTGGGTGAGGGGCACTAGATTAAGCTGACTGCAGGAAATGTAAGAAGTAGATTCGACAACGACCCCAAATATGGGCCCAAATGTTCCTTCTTCTGCTACTAATTGATCTAATGGATTTCATATTTGTAACCAGGCAGTGGTTTGTATTGTAACTTTCTTTTTGTTTGCTCCTTTAGAAAAAATAAGAACTAATAGAACATAACACATACCATATTTGCAGATGTAATTGCCATGAAATGCCCCCCCCTGCCCCCAAAGCAATTGCCAGTAGTGGATTACTAATAGTTTGGAGCAGTTGCACTGTAATTTATGATGCCAAACTATGGGGAAGATATCCTCAGTCACTGTGCACACAAATAAAAGGAAACATATGCCTATTAATCTATTTTAACAGCAATGGGATATTCTAGATCCTCAAGTGCACTGTGATGTCAGAATGGAAAGCACAATTTGCTTTCATTCAGGTGTGGGAAAACTGAGACAACAGATCAGTGTCTGAGGTGGGTGTAGATCTGCTGTGTCACTGTCACAGGTAGCTCCTGTGGTGTCTGCTCTCTCTTTGGAGGCACATCCTGGCCTTCCTTGGTTATGCTGCACTTCATCTCTGTCCATCCACTCTCTCCCCCCTGCAACTGCTCTCCCTGGTACTCCTTGTTTTCTTTTCCCCTTGGTCCCACTCAGCTTTCAGTGACTCTGCAATCTTTTCCACTTGAGAGTGAAATTTGATCAAATCCCTCTCTTTTTTTTTGAGACTGCCAGGCACAGTGGGGAAGCTAATGACATATCTGCCTGAGCCACAGTAATTCTGGCCACTTCAATAAAAAAATAAAAGGAAAAAGAAAAAAAGAATTGCATACTCTACAGCTCTCAAACTGTCACTTCTCAGGAGTGCTAAATAGTCTTAATAAATAAATAAAATGCAGGCTATTTATCAGGGATTAGAATGACACCTTTGCAGCTGTTCCTGTCTCTTGAGGATAAAGATATAATTAGGAATGTAGGGTGTTTTTAATTAAAAAAACCCTTAATTTGGAACCACTCTGGCCTACTGAGTAAGCACAACTTCAAAATACATTTTCTCTACTGGATAGAAAAAAAATTTCAGGAGGAGCCTCCCTGTTTTATTGGATGGGTGTGTATTGGGACAGGTTTAAAAACATTTTAGTGTAGCTGATGGACCATGACCTTTTAGTATCAGTTAAATCCAGATTTAATTTTTTAAGAGGTATGCTATTGAAAGGCATTGGCAGCCAAGTTAGAGAAGTCTGCCATAGTATTTTCACAGGATCATTCCAAGGTACTCTGTTGTTCATGCCAAGCAATAAAACCTTTCTTTTTGTGCGCATTTCTTGATACTGCTGTGCTCTCAGCACAGGCAAATTATCTCCAAAAGGTGCTATTTCACAGAGAAAACTGTATTTTAAACAAGAAAGTTTCACTTCTCTACATTAAGATAATGAAACAAAAAAGAGGATGGATTTACATGTGTTGTACATACAAGATGAGAGAAGAGGTATGTACTCAAATATTGTTTTAATTATTTTTCACTTGTAATTCCCCCATATGTTTGCACTGCAGTCAGTGAACAATAGAAGAGCTCTCCTGTGGTTAATTTTACACCTGTGAAGTCCCCTGGGCACACACCAAGATTGCGTGGCCAAGTGCATAAAGTATCCTGCTTATCTGGTCAGTGAATTCATATGCTCCAGGGGATTGGAGAAGATGAGGAATATGAGGAATTCTGTTATTTGCAGTCTTTAGCAGATTTTCATTACTTTTACCCTTTCTATCTCCAACACCTGAGGAAAGAAATCCCCACAGCTTCAGGTTTTCAGTGCAAACACGGGAAGAATTCCCTGCAATGTCTGCTCCATGCAGGAAACCAAGGAGGATTCCGGGGCTCCCTCTGTGGGTTTCCCCCATGCTCCATACCCCGTGTGCAGGATCAGGTGAGTGCGTGTGAGTGATGCCCCAACAGAGGCTGTTCCCAGCACAGCCTGCTGTTAGGGATAGGCTCAGGACTGCAGAAGAATTCAGAGAGTGGAAGGAAACCAAAGACATCCTCCTTGAATATTCTGCCTGAAGGATGGTGGTGTGACCTTTCCCCTGTGGTCAAGGACACACATCTCTCCCTCTGGAGAGATGCTGGCAGCCCCCTGCAGGACTGGTTACCTTGGAAACTGCTGCCCTTGACCAATCCCCTGGGTCCTGGCAATGGGACCACCTCCTCCTCCCCTGTGGGTCGGGTTACC
>JAWMRA010000001.1:99637959-99670117 GCA_035584735.1 Pseudotriccus pelzelni | reverse complement strand
TGCCCTTATAAACCCACCATGTTGTACCAATAAACCAGATCAGCTTTGACCTTCACCCTGCACATTGTGTCTGTGTCTGGTTCCTCTGGGACCAAACACGTGGAGTTGCAACTCAGGAAAAGGACCCTCCGCTGGTCTGGGACTTCTACCCCTCTCCCATAACCAGGACAGCCTGGCACACTGCAGTGGGGAAAGCCACAGCACAGGGACATGTCCAATTTTCATTCAGCCCTGCCCCATCCCTTTCACACTGCTTCTAGTGACCTGCCATTTATCATCATCGTTTCAAAATCCATGGAGACATGAGCGTTTTTTCCCCCCCAGAGCACTGGGTTTTCTGGCAGAGCCTTGCAACAGGCTTCAGAGTGACCTCGTGCCAGGCACAGCGCCTGTGTTTCAGCTGCCCCTTGGCAGGCAGGACAGCAAGGCTGCCTGGCACCTGCTTCCCACCCACGAGAGCTGCCGTTCTGGGTGTCCCTCACCTTCCACAACAGGCTCAGACCTCTGCTGCAGTCAGTCACCACACATTACCATAATAGAAATAATTAGTGCTTCACAATCACGCAGATTTAATAAGCCCGGGAGTCTGACACTAATATATCAATAGCATAGTTTACAGTACATCATTGGTATTCTTTGGGAGCCACGACCTATATTCTGATATAAAGGATCTTCAACGTTCCTTTGCAAATAAATGTTAATTAAGGCACATTTCTTCAAAAGGCCTTTTTAAAAATGACCTACAATTTCAATATTTGTTTTATGGCACACACAGATAGGAGGGCTCCCAGTCTCACAGGAAACATTGTATGAATGCAGGAAGGAAAAAGGAAAAAACCTGTAAGTAGATTAATTACCTTCTACAGCACATTAGGATACAGGCTGCGGTGATGGGCTACAAGAAAGCTGAAGTGAGGAAGGTACCTATTACAGATGGCTGAAACATCATGCTTTTAAATGCAGAAAAGGTTTGTATCGATTTTTCTTTATGTGAAAGGGATGGCTAACATATACAATAATGAAATGTAGTGTAACATTTGCATTGTTTTCAAAATAGAGGCCTGGAGGTATTTTATTTGCCTTTCATAATTTTTTCTCTGCTAAAGAAAACTCTTACATAGTTTGTTTGAGGCTGTATCTCTCTACACAGTCCTTTGCAGTATATTTTCAGGTACATTCACAATGCACTTCAGAAGATGAGATCACATTGAAAATGCAATGTCTTTTGCAGACACAAAAAATGTTGCTCTTTTTGCATGGAACAATTTTTTTTTTTTTGCAGTTCTTCCAGTTACAAGGCCTACTAAAGCTCAGCTAAAATATATGATCTCAGTGTAATATCCCAAGACATTCCAATCACCAACAAATGTTCTTGCTTTTATTAAAAACAAAACAAAAAACAAACCCACAGAGTCCCCGGGGAGTCAGACTCTGCTATTGTTCTTCCATTTCTGATGCAAGTCAGGAGATACCAGACAATACAGATTACTGAGTCACCACTCACTAAGCTCTATTTGCTTAAACAACAGCTCTCCCAGCTGACCTTTCCAAGTTAACAGAAAGAATATAAAGACAAAAAAGAGTGCTCAGTGTTCAAAAACCCAAGTGCCTTTATGTAGCTAGGTATGCTGTGGAGCTGGGAAAGAAGGGAATCAGATGGACAGTGGGGAACATCTTGAGCTGGAGCTGAGTTGGATGGGTTTATTCTGTGACAAAGTGGTGACTGAGAAGGATGGCTCAGGGCTACAGGGTGGAGGCACTAGAAAAAGGAAATATCTACACTGTAGCATATAGGATACTTAATCCTAAAATAAGGATAAGCAGGGCTTCACCAGTTAACAGGCACACTGTACTTGGAAATTGATTCAGGACAAGGGGTTCAGCAGCAGTTTGCTTCTTTCAGCACTTTTTCTTTAAATATTCTAGAATTCATCAAACAGAAGATAGATTACACTTTATAATATAAGCCTCCTAAGGGGATGCTGCTAAAAGGCTGTCAGCAGAAAGAAAAAAAAAGTGTTCACAGTGTGCATGTAGGGTTAGGGACTCCACATTTCAACTCATCTGCAGCTGGAGATGAGATGCATTTGCATTTGTTCCCTCTGCTGAGCACTAATATTCATTACAAAAGCTATTTGAAAATAGTTCTAGCTTAAAAACTTTTATTCGCACATAACCCATGTAAAATTAAAATTTATATATATATTATACATACATATATAAACATATATAAAAATTTTAAAATTCCATACAGTTGCACTTCAAATAATCTTGACTCCCTCCAATAGGATCTGCAGAGAGTACTTTCAGTTTCATTTGTGTTTGTGTCAGACCTTCAAATAAAGCCCAGAATTTACTTAATTACTGTAGTGCTCATGGGCTTTCTGCTCAGAAACCCTTTTGCACAAAGCATTGTGCATAGAAGCAAAAAATAAAGTGACCCTTGGCCCAGAAAGCTTACTTGTCATGGTTTCAGCATCCATCTACTCTGTAAATGGGTGGCTTTTGTTAATGATCACTGTCATTTTCCTGACATTTAACTGAATAGACTTTCTGTGGAGAAATTAAGACAGACAGGAGAAACATCTCTGTAATCTAAAGTACTGAAGATTATGTTTCTGCGTTTTTCAAAGCAGTTAGGATTCACTGTTGCTACTGTGACCATGTTCTTAGATCCCTGCGACAGAAGGGAAGTTGGGGCTTTGGCTCACATTCCCCCAAGAGAGATTTGTCGAAGCTTCAAGCATTGTCACTCCTTTTGGTCTTTCTGCTTTCACAGCAGTCAGCAGAAGAGTATTTGGGCAGGCACCTCAGCCACTGCTGTTCAGAATCCAGGGCCCTTGTGCAAGCTCCCATGCCAAATTAGCAACTGGAGTGGGTTACTCACATGGTTGGGGTGAGGTCAGTAACCCCCAGAGGAGCGAATAGCTAAATTTGCAAAGCATGTCTGAGTGCCCACAATACTCATTTCCTACATTGGTTCCTTGCGATCATTTCATGAGTTATTATATGCTTTTTTTATTATTTGCATGATCTTTGAACTCTGTTTCCATATGTTCATCTTTCCTACCTTAAGAAGCCATAAATAGAAGTTACACTCTCAGGTGCTGTTTGAAGAACTGGGCCATGGGCTCAAGTGTAATAAAATCAAAGCCAAGCAAAAGTTTGACTAGATTTCTTCCAGACTAAGCAGGACTAAGTTTTGCCCACAGTGTCTGAGAAAAGGCTTTCTTAAAACAAGTGCATATTTAAAATGAAATTGAGAAAAGCCACAAAAATATGAAAGATTTCAATAGTTGGGGTATGGTGGGCTTTTTTCCCCTTTCACAAAGATTATGTCTTTGTTATCTTGTCATAGGAAAGGTATCTTTTACTATTTTTACAGTTATAAGAGAGAAAAAGAAATTACATTCCAAACCAAGTTCTCCATGGAAAAACATCTCACTGGATTTTAACAGATATTTGCTTTCACTTATCTCTGCTACCAATGAACACTGAAGGCATAGCTCTATAGAACTACACCCTTACAAAAAACAAAAAGCGGACAAAATGTGCTCAGCTAGCACCTCCACAAGATCACACAGCAGAAAAATAATCCTCAGTTATAATCCAAATACATGCAATGATGGAAAGAATGTTTTATGGAAAACTTTCCTACCGGAATTTAAGAGTTCTGCAATGTGTGGAAAACAAATATGCTTTAATAGGTTGCTGCTTTCAACGACAGAATTTATTTCCAAGAAGGTCATAACCATAAAGCAGAAATCTAATTCTTCTTTCAGAGCAGTGGCAAAAGGGGAACAGAAAGTAGTGACACTGAAATGTTATCTTTGACCTCTTACAGAAAGTGGCAGAATGTTGTTGTTTTGCAGCATCTGTTTTGGTTATGGTTTTTTTAATGTTTCTTAAAGAAAAAGTCTGTAGTTTTCTCACTTTTCTCAGTTTGGAGTCAATGAATTATCTGCAAACACATTTAAACAAAACCCATTATGTCAGTACTGCATTACCATTAATTTCTCAGTGTTTTCATCCTCTCTAACAATTAGGGGGACCATTTTCATGTCCCAAGCACCTGACTGCTCTGTTCACTCCTTTCCCATAAGCATTAAAATAGGCATATAGGCATGGCAGTATGCAAGGCAGGAATGTAAAATATGATTCTATTCTCTGCCCCCACCCTCCTCAATGTCAACTTAAACAGCTTTTCCCTTTCTTTCTAAAATTTCCTGCCTGTGTAACAGGTAAGGGAAAGGAATTCCCTTGCAGGTCAGAAAACTAACCCAAACCCTTTCAGCACATTTGTTGCCAAAGCTGAGTGACGACTGATGCTCTGGACAATAAGAACCAAACTAGGATCTAATACAAAAACTTCTCTCAAAATCCAGCTTACCTAGACCCATTGCTTGCAGACTCATTAAAAATCTCCATGGTAATGCAGACCTCAGAAAGCAAAGTGATGCTTACTGAAACAGGCCTGCCTTTCTCATCTGCTTTTCAGCCAAGCAGATAGGCCTGATCTACATGATGTTATTCCAGGTCCTTTCACCAAACCCTCAGACAGCCTTCAGAGTCAAAACCACAGGGAGCAACTCAAGATAACGCCTGAATTCCTGCAGGCACTCAGGGTTTTCTGTACGCAGTTTAAAAAGTATGACATTAGCAGGCATTAACTGGGGCCAGAAGAGCATACTTCAAACAAGCCCTGTTTGCAGCAACCCAAGCTTTAACTCCTTTGGCTTGAACTAACTAAAAGCACGGACAGCCTTCAGCACACTGAAATGCAGTAGCCAGCAAATATTGGACATCTTATCCTGTGTAAGTCCATATACCACCTAAGCTAAGCAATTCATGGCATTCAATAGAAAAGATACACACAGCATTCTATTTGCAGTACAGTTTTCCATCTCTGGTTAGCAACCTCTGCTCCCCAAAAGATCCTGCAGAATTTCATATCTGGTCAGGTCTCTTCCTTTCCCCAGATCTTTTTGGCACTTATTCAGTATGCTTTGACTACCATGTCATTGTGGTCTTCCCAGAGCTACACCACCTGTTTGCTTCAGTAAGTTTCACCTGCCCAAATACTTTCAGATATAACCACCTCCCACATTTACAAATCCTCTTATTTGGGCTGGTTTGTTACTCTCTGCCATGTAATTGGAAATTTTTCTATGTCCAACTAGGTACCAAATGATATTTTTAGTCTTCTGGCCTACAATATTGTTATGCTGCCTTCTGAAACCTGACACTACAGGCAGAAAGATGTCCTTCTGTACAGCCTGTGGTCTCTTCACACTGTTCTGGGAGTTTTCCAAGCCTCTGCCTGCCTGCTGATGGCTCTGGAATTCTCTTCCTATATGGTTATGCAGGTTTTGGCTGAGTCAGAGTTTATTTTCTTCACAGTAGCTACTACAGGCCATGTTTAGGATTTGTGTTGGAAACAGGCCTGATAATGCAGGCACATTTTCCCTCTTGCAGAGCTGTGTTTGCACAGTCAAGGACTTTTCTGTTCCTCACTTCACTCCACCAGAGAGAGGGCTGGGAGTGCACAAGGAGTTGAAGAGGGACAGAGCCAGGACAGCTGACTCCAACTACTACAGGGATACCCCACACAATATGGTGTCATGCTCAGCATATAGAGCTGGAGGAAGAAGGAAGGAAGGAGAGGATGTTCAGAGATACAGCGCCCTGTGCTATAAGTAACTAAAACAAAAAGAGCATCTCACTGAACAAACAATCCCAACTCAAATTAGGTAATTTTTAAAAGGAAATACTTAGCTTAAAAGGATAAAGCTCAGCTAAAAGTGAAACTTCAAATCTTCAGTGAGAACACCAATCAAATTCTCAGAACTGCGTCATTCTGTCAGGATATTTCGTGTTTGTTTCAGTCAGGGAGGTTTTCCGTTTCTCAGAAAAACTTTTGGCTCTCGGTAGGTGGTGCTATAGCCCTTCGATCCACTCGTAAGCAAAAGCCCTGCTTCCACTGCTGAAGTGAATTTCATGGAGTAGTACGATCAGTGTCACCTCACCACTTGAGGGCGAAGACTGAAGGGCTAATAAAAAACCAAAAAATCCACACTGAAGTTGTAAGTTAAATACTTGCATAACCGTGTAGTTGGGGTGGCATTTAAAGTCAGCAGTTCTCACTGCACTTCATGCGCAGATATCATCGCACCATACAAGACAAAAGAAAACAGTGATTGTACAAGAGAACTACAGAATTATCTATAAAAAACACAGCTAAAGAATGGCACAAATATCTATTACTTCTATAGCCTATTCTAAAATCCTATGAGCACTTCCATCAAATGATCTGAATAAAACACTTGAAGAAAATAGCAAGTATTGACAGTGTTATAGGGGATGAGTTCTGGCTATAAAAGCTGAACACATCTGTAAGATAGGTTCTTTACATTCACGCCATGAAACCTGCAAAAATTCGGATCAAAGCCCAAAGGGGGCACCAAGAGGCCCCAGGTGCCTTGAGCAGCCTGGCCTTGTCCCACTTGGCCACCTGCGCCAAGACCTGCCTGCCATCATCCCTGCAGGGCTATGCTGTGGGCTGGCTGTGCCCTTTCTGGGCAGGGGAACCAGGGCATCCCGCTCATAGTCATGTCTCCAGTCCTGCTCAGCTCTGGCTCCTGCCTGAAACTCAAACCCACAGTGCAGTGATGGCTCTGCTGCTGCCAACTGGTTGCCCTGTCTCCTCTGGCCCAGGCAGTGTCCCTGCCAGCCACCACCCCAGCCCAGCCCACAGCACTGTTTTGGAAAGGGTATGGCACTGCTGCTTGGCCCCAGCTTGCTCTCCCTCACATTAAGCTTTCCCTGACGTGAAGTGCAGTGAACAACTGCATTAATTTGTGAGCCATGCAGTGACTCACCTCACCTGGATGTGAACTCTGTTTCAAATGAACAGTTTGCCTCCCGGCCCCGCTTTATTCCTTGAATAAGGACTAACACAGAAACTGATCCCACCGTATGAATAAGCCCTCATCTACTAAGAATTCATCAGTTCAGTTCAAAGGACTTTCTTAAAAATTTTACTGAACTCCTATGCTTTTGTGGAAATCTCTGTTTTAGAGAGCTCACATACAGCTGTAAATGAGAAGTCAAGTCCGGAATAGTTTGCTTTGGTTTACTGAATCAGTTAAGGCAGTCTAAATTTGGAAATCACCTCACCTCCATCAGAATATATCTCAAAGCCCTGGGTTTTTTAAGAAGATCAGAAGAATCTTTTCAGATGAAACTGTAGTTGAACTGTAGATCTATGGTAACAAGAAATACTAAAGACACACATATGTAGTCAAGGAGCTATATGTGATGGTTTTATTGTAAAATACTTTATGCTAACAGCAAAATACTATAATTTTATCTTATAAAAGTTAGCAAAAATTGATACATTCAAAACAGAAATAAGAAAACTATTTCTACTTTGATTCAACTATTCAATTCTCTTTTCAATATGGAAGCAATAGGTATGCACCACACTTTACAGATTTCAGTGCCAGACAGATCATTCAATAAATATATCATTCTAGTGAAAAAAAGTCATAAAACTACTGAAAAAATATAAGCATTTTTGGCTCTTTCTAACATTTTGAACTAGTAATATCTACACACACCAAAGTTCTTGGCATATACTGACTATATAGATCAGTAACAGAAAAATTTGTTAGTAGCAAACCAGAACAATCAAATTTGCAGTGCATTTCTAGTAAGAAAAGAAAATCAGAAATTCAGCCTACTTCTTGATTCATTCAGAGGACTTCTGCAAGGAAGTGGCAGGGGGAACTTAAATAACTAATTTCATATCTCATAAGGCCATTGCATATCCTAATTTACAATTAAAAAGCCAGTCCTATGCTATATATAATACTGCCTGTTTGTTATGAATGGAAATGAGAATAAATAAACTTCATTGTTTTATCCTATCGCTAACAAATAAACTATGAAATCTTTGCCTTGGAGAGGACAGTTCTGCTATGTACATAGGCATAATTCTGGTAGCCACCATTGCCTCAAATTTCAGACATAAAATCAGTTCTCTGTGCCACTCTACTGAGCAGCTTCTTTCTGTGAAAAAGCTGGACCTCTGAGTCTGTGCTCAGACATGATGCAAGTGGCAAGGCAAACTCACACGCCGGTCTACCAGTGCCTGGACACTGGGAGGACAGTGCCTGATGCTGTAAAAACACGTAACAGAAACCGTATGGTGGAGTTCAGGATCCTGAAGAAGTATTATCTTTAAATTTCATTAAAGAAACACAGAACCATCCTTTGAACTGTTTGTTCTGGGTGCTTTTTTTGCCCTTTTGTAGAGCTAAATCAGAGCAAAGCACTACTCCAACTGTACTTATATAGTTGTCTGCCTCTTATCCTACGAAACAGTCTGGTACAGGAGGCAAATAGAATCATTAAGGTTGGAAAACACCTCCAACATCAAGTCCGGATACAAGTTAACTAAATACAATTTAAAACAGTTTTCCTTTTCAACATTTTTGCTTAAAATATCGTATTGTCAAACCAAATTTCATTCCTCACACACAATTAGATAACTTAGCTGGCTATGATTCATCCTCCAAGGAGGACCATTCTTTCCTCTCCTCTTTTCCATCTGCTTCTGTTGACCTAATGCACAGTGCATCTTTTCTAACCAGATTAATCTTTCAGAGTCAATGAATCATGAGAAGATGCTTTTAAGATACACCACATTGCAATTGCTACAGGGAACAGTGGAAGTAGTTTCTGAGGAGCACAAATGCTACTTACAGAGGGAGTTTGGGTTCCCAAGCCTTCTGCTAACTTTGCTCTCACGAAGTAATACTATTAACTGCTGCTGACAATTCAGTTTAATTAGACAATTCGATTTTACAGGCTTCTACACAGAATTTATAAAAACCTGATGAATTAAGATTTGAGACAGATGTAGAGAGCTTCAATCCATGACATGACAGTGCTACTTTCCATTGGCTTTACTGAAGCGGGATTCCTTGGAGGACTCTGCACTCGATGACGGCACCGCCAGGGCTCTCTGGCGGATTCCGACCGTAGCCTTTTTAAGCTCATGTCTGAGACTGCGGATTGTGCTGTTTATGGCAGCCACACATGCCTTCCAATCAAATCCACTTTCATTTAGATCAAAGGATGGAAAATTCTCTTGAAGGAAGTCTAAGAATAAACAAGTATGTAATAGTGAGTTATCAATTATTTATGCAAGCTATATACTCTCTTTGGATGTAATTAAGCAAAAACAAGTGTGTGCTACCAAAACAAGACTGCTTCATTTTATTAACCCTTAATGCTGTAGTCTGAGAGGCAGTCATGCCACACCTGTGGAGCTCTTAGCATCTGGATCTTAACAACCCTTCCAACGTCCCTAGATTCCAGACATGGAGGACAAGGAGTTCCAAGATTTGTTAGGAAATGCATGTCGCAAAAAAGTGTCATGAATCATAGAACAAATCAGGAGGGATCCATGTGGCTCAGAGTACAACTCCCTGGTTCTTGCAAAACTACCTCAAACTAAATCATATCCCCATGGTATCCTAGTATCATGTTAAGAGTGTCTTCTAGATGAAGGTTACTAGTCAAATATGCAACCTTACTAACTCAGTGAGCACTATCCCGCAGTAATGCTGTGGAAGAAGCTCTTCTTGCTGTCCTGAACATTCCTTGCAAATCTCAACTTTAGGTGAGCTTTGGCTTTCTCAACACTACTCCACACTCCCAGACAGGGTTTCAGCTCGGATAGAGTTAATTTTCTTCGTCATAGCTAGTACAGTGCTGTGTTTTGGATTTAGGATGAGAATAATGTTGATTAACACACTGATGTTTTAGTTGTTGCTAAGCAGTCCAGGCCTTTTCAACCTCTCACACCACCCCACCAGCCAGCAGGCTGGGGGGCACAGGAAGCTGGGAGGATGCACAGCCAGGACAGCTGACCCCAACTGCCAAAGGGATATTCCATACCATACGGCCTCATGCTCAGCATATAAACTAGGGGCAAAGCTGGCTTGGGGTCATTGCTTGGGAAGTGGCTGGGCATCAGTCAGGGGGTGGTGAGCAACTGCATTGTGCATCACTTGTTTTGCATAATCTAATTCTTTTATCATCATCATCATCATTATTTTTATTTTCCCTTACATTTCTCTCTTATTAAACTGGCTTTATCTCAACTCACAGATTTTGCCTTTTTTTTTTCTTTTTTTGTTTTTTTTCCCCCATTCTCTCCCCCATCCCAGTGGGGTGGGGAGGAGGAACAGGACAGAAGGGGAAGAGGTGGGCAAGCAGCTGTGTGGTGTTCAGCTACCTGAGGGGTTAAACCACAACAGTTACTAAGTTTCACCTCATAAACTCTCCGTGTTTCTAATCTCTATAAACAATGTTTTGCTCCAAAGCTCAGTTATAAATTCCCTGCTTAGCCAAACTTGTCTCCCCATAGCTCTACCAGTTCTCCTGTCAGGATGGACTCTCTCCTGCTTGCAGAATGCTGTCCTTAAAGACCTATCAGCTTGCATGAGCTTCTCTCCTGTTTAGAGCTGTCTCTCACAAGTTTCCACCTGAGAGTTTCTCAAGTAAGCCAGAGTCTGCTCTCAGCTCTTTTTCTCTACTCAGGATCTTGAGGTCCAGGATATCATAGTCTCTCCAGGCAATACTGCCACCAATTATCACACATCAAACCTTTTTGTGAAGGGTCCCATAACTTGCTGCGCATGACACCTCTGCTTGATCTACCTAGCCCCTATATTAAGAAATTATCCCAGACGTCCTCCACTGCTTCCATCTCCTACTGAGTTGCTCTTTTAAGCAGATGTCATGGAAACAGTTTTTTCATATGAACCAGGTTTGTGATCTGGAGAATTTCTTGAACTATTAAAATATAACTCCATCTACATCCTCTCAATCTGATTCACTGCTGGTACTAATACCTGCCAGAATGGTTTCATGGACTAACTTCTCAAGTTTCATACTTTGTTCATAGGATACGAAGTTAATCGCTCTTGTTTATTTCCCCAAATTACCATTTGAACAGAGATTTTCTTACCTCTGAGAGCACTAATTTTGTTGGAATCCAGGGGGCTCATGCCACGATCAAGACTACCATACACATTGCTTTTTACCAGCACATCTTCACTGAACATATGACGAATTAGGTAGCGAGCTGACAGCTCTGGCCGCGTCTTCCCCTTGGCTACATAAATGACTGAGAAAGGCAACTGGACGTTGCGCCATGGGCTCCCAAGAGGTTCTAGAAAAGATGACAGGGAGGGAACAGAGACACTTTACTCATCCAACACTGACCACACTTCAAAATGGCTGTTACATCAAAACTAACACCAGAAGTTCACCCTGAAGCTGCTCTACTTGCCTGGAAGGACCAGAGCAGAACCATAACACTACAGCTAATGCTAAAATGAAACATACTGCAGACAAATGTCCAAGCAGCCAGAAAACCCTGACTGTTTTTGCAACCATGTAACAGTACTTCTGATATGTCTTCAGCAATGCTAGCAATGTAACCTGCATTATTAATGATTGTTTTCTAACTTGTTTTCATCTCATGTGAAAAGATTATGCTATTCCCATTTACATAAGTAAAAAAAATTCTGCTATTTCAGTGGTGCTTAGATCCTGTAAATAGAAACAGAAAAAGAGTGAACATCTACTTCAATCTGATTCACTCCGAACATTTAAAAAAAAAAAGGAGATCTGTGGGATCAGACTAACAAATGTTGGGTGCAGAAGCAGATCTGATACAGATCCAAAGTGATTCTAAGCAAATAAATTATTTCCACGGGCAACTAATCTCAGCTCATTTTCCTTGAGACTTTCTAGGCATCCCATGCTGTACATGGATTTTTTACGCATTTGTATATTGTAAAAGTGTATTTTACTTTCATTAAAAATATAAAGGTAGCTTTAAGATTTCTGTTGTCCTAAAGAGTCAGTTTTACAGAAAGGCGTGCTTTCTTCAGAAATTGCAATACCATTCCATAGATGTTCTGAGCTAGCTTACTCCTTTAAAGTACAATATCTACCACATAAAAGAAAAAAATAAGGACAACTGAACAGAGCATCTTAAGATGAACTTTCCAATCTTACAGCGCATATGCATTACAGGACACTGGTAGATGCAGACAGACACATGTTCTATTAGCAAGATAATATTCTTATTTGCTCCCTTCAAGACTTCCTATACATATACCATATGACTGCCTTAAGAGGAGAAGTCACATAGTTCAGAAAATCCCCTTATTACATAATTACACCTACAGTAGCATCTTTTGCTTATCACTGACCACTTAAAATGTAACAAACAATTCCAGAAATTGGAAAGTTCTTAGTTTACCCATAGGTTCCAAAGACTGTTGTTTCCTGACTGAAGATGTGTGGAAAGATTCTGGAAACTTATCCAATCCTGAATTCCGTGATGTGTCAGTTGTGGAGCCGGTCATTTTCTGACAGTTTTGTGAATTGCCTCCACTACCTTCATTATAATTTAAATCTACACAATGAGATGTATCTGGAGCATCATCCACTTTTTCTTTCCCTTCAGCTGTCTTCTGAAACATTAAATGAGGTTAGCATATGCACTGAGAGAAGCCTACCAGTTTTCTAATTAGTGTTCCAGTTTATTTTCCATTTAGTATAAATTAGAGTTCAGATATTTACAATACGGTTATTCCTGAATTTCTATCATGAAAATAACAAGCGAAACAGATAATAAATATTCAGAGATATGCAAAGAGCATTTTAGAAGCAGAGGTAAATGGAGTGACAGGTGTTTGGGGAGTTATTTTGCAGTCAATATAAAGGCATGGTTGGCTGTATCTGAAAGAAAAGCTTGTGAAAACAGTGCTATCAGCTACATGTTTAACCTCTCAATCAAATTTGACACTACTTCTGGGCAACATTTGCACTGCCTTCCTTTTCATATCCTATGCTTAAACATCTCTTGACTGAATGCTGGACACAGGACCAGGAAGAGGCAGAGCAAGAGAAAGGCACAAGCTTCCAGTATTCCCACATGGAACTAGTACTGCAGTCAGCAGGCCTGTGATGAGCAATGCAGACAGTACCCAAGGAATTCCCAGTTACAGCACTTGTATGACGAGGAGTTCAAATAATTAATTTAGGAAAATGCACAACGTTAGTACTTAAAAAATTACCACCTTAAGAGAACTTCCTGAGTTTGTTTTTGTTTCAGAGCGTAAACAGCGGATCATCGCGTTGACATTTGTGATACAGGTTTTCCAGTCTTTCCCATGCTCACTCAAATCATAGGTTGGAAAGTTAGTTGCCAGAAACTCTACATATAAAATATAGAAAATGTTTTAAGCTTCATGACATAAAACAGCATTTAGAAGTATTCTAATTCAGAAAGAGAAAGCAAGCTAAGAAATGCTTCATGTTTACCGTTCTCCATTTACAAGCTTTAGATTTCCATCTATAAATAGCAATAGTAAACTCCTGTTTTGAAGCTAAACAGCATGATGAATTCAAGATGTTCACTGATACTTTTTTGAGGTGTTGTGAATAATGTTTTTATTATATAAAGCATTTCCTGGTAGAATTAGGGGAAAACTGTGATTTATCACACTAATTTCAAAAAAACCTTAAAAAACAATAACCAAAAAAAAAGCCCACAAAGAACAGAGACAGGGTAATGCTGCAATAATTTCACGTCTTATATAATCTCACTCTTTTAAGCCTTTAACACATACATAACATGGGATTTGTGTAAATGGCTTGACATTTAAAAAAAATAATACCCTCCCCACCTTTACCATTTCTCAATCCAGAGCAGTGAACTTAACAGTATTAAAAAATCACCAGTTAATGTTTGTCCCAAATACACCCTGATCATAAAAACCCCCAACCTAACCAACCAAAAAAACCCACCCACAAAACCCATGCCACACAAACCCACAAAATAAATTGCAATGAAAAATTAAGAGACAGTGAGCATGAGTGATGAACATGGAGTACAAAAAACCAAGAGAAATTCAAATTGTTTTATCTACACTGAAGAAACATGAACACTGGGAATTACAAAACAAGACTTTCAAAACAAAAAGATGCTGAAGCATGGAGCACATCCACTGCGGCCTTTATCTGTTCTCCAGTTGCTAGACAATGCTAGAAACATACAGAAAAGTACTTCTTGTAAGTTAAAAACTTCTTTAAGTATTAAAGAAGCAAATCTGTGCATTTTGAAAGGTAACATACCTCTTATGGCAGCAATTTTATTTGGATCCAATGTCCTGCGCCCTCGTGCGCTCGCTCCCATAATGCTGCACAACAGAGTTTTCTTGGGGAACAGGACACGAACCAGGTAGCGTGCGGCGTACTTCGGTTTAGTCTTTTGCCGAGCCTTCACCAAATCGTTTCCGAGAACTTTCACGTTTCTCACTGGGTCACCAACAAACTCTTTTGTAAAACAAAAAACATTTTAAACAAAAAAAAAAATCCCAAGCAAGTTGTTAAAAACAGAACACTTTTTCAAACTCTTTCTCTTGACCTCTACGGCACTCTCAGAATTTGTTCTTCGCTATGGTTAATTCTACTACATGTTATTACTTATCTTTGCTCTTCCAAAAGCAGCTTTAAATTGGAAAGGTAACAGAAATATCTTTTTAATTTACATTAACCACCAACGTAACAAACTGAAATCAGAACACCCAAGAAGATACACTAGACACCCAAGAATCCACAATGTTCAGACTAGCCTATTTTACACAGGTGCAGACACCTTGTACGTTTTCAAGACAACGACTCATGAAGAATGGCATATCCATACATAGTATTACGAAAACATACACAGTTTACAAATTTGTAGATAGATATCCAAGTATTTCACCTATTTTCACACAGTTCTTCAGCTGTATGAACTTATTTTTTAGACCAAAAACAACAAAAAAATCATAGCTCAGCCTTCCACATAATTCAGGGCATTTATGCTTCACAAAGACATTAGCTTTTAAGCCACAGTGCTCTTTTTATATGTGCATATTTATTATAACGCAATGATCCATGGAATTATTCTTTTTCTGTGGAATTAAGCATTTTGAAATAAACCAAACACTGGAGGATCTAAGTGCAGAAAAGATGTTTCACTGATAAAATCCTCCACAAGAAAACAGGTATTTCCTTCACACAGATCAGGTACATTGCTTTCTTAAAACGTGTGCACAGGCATATGCCTCACTGAGCTTTAGTGGCAATCTCTTTTGCCTTTTTAAACACGTGCATAACATGCATATATTACTTGCGAATTATACACAGGTTAAAAAAGGTTACATAAGTGTCTCGAGAGAAAAGGAGGTCTAGTCTTAAAAGAACCCAAAGCACCTACTGTAAATCAAAGGCTTGTAGTAGTCTATACAACTGTATGTGCACAGAAAAAGCTTTTAAGTGATCTCTGTTATATTAAACATTCCTCTGCCCTTGGTTTCAGAAGTTTTAAGCAGTATTCCATTATAGAAATGTGTGTCACTCAGCCAGTCCTGCTCCTTTATTTTTGGTAAATGACGACAAATTTCTTTAGGCATATTTTTTTCCTACTAGCAGCAGTTTTTGAGCCTTTGTTTCTGAATATTTATCACAAAGGAACTCACCAAAGCTAGGGTCGATGAAGACTGAGGAAGATGGTAGCTCTTCACTGATATTCACATCCCCAGATGCATTTCTGTAGTTCTCCACCACAGCATTATTTTCTTGACTGGGCTCAGATGGTGCTGGCATTGTTGATGATGCCACTGGTGAAGATGCAACGTTGACAGTACTTTCCACAATACTGGGTGCAAGATTTGATTGTGGTGAAAGGTCAGGCATCTCATTAGCTGCTGTGTATGATGAATGCAATGAATGTGTTGAAACTATAGTGGGGAGTGGTGGGCTCTGCCTATCAACAGGCTGCTGTGATTCAAACTGAAAACTCTGCTGAGCATGTTTTACTGCGCAATTGACTTGAGCATGGCCATTTTGTAAAGGAACCCTTACAATTGGACTACGCCTTCCCTGGCCTGGTGAAGAGAGATGAAGACTTAAGTCCCTTTCCATGGATTTTTGTACTCTTATTTTTCCTTGGGGCAAATGACTGGAACTTCTGTATGTAAATCCAACTGGTTTCTGGAAACGTGATTCAGAAAACAATTAAAAGGTTAATTAGACATAGCTGGTCATTTTTATTTTATTTTTTTATTTTAGCAAACCAGGAAAACTAAATTTTAGCAATTATGCTATTGGCAGCATACTCTCCCTTGAAGTACTCACTGGCATTAACTCAGAGCTATTACTTTTTAGACTTCCCTCCACTTTCCTCTATTCTCACTTGTAGCTGCAATACTAAGAATTTATCTGATAAGCTTCAATGTTTCTTAGTTTGTTTCCACCTGGGGTGCTGGCATTATTGCTTTCAAGACAAATACATAATGAGAAAAACTTTGTAAAGGTTCTTAAAGATGCTCTATAGAAAGGCAAATAGGCAAAATAAAATCTAAAAATTTTCAGCCATTGACCCAGTCTAATGAATTTTCAAGGGATGTCTTCACTGCCACACTAGCTTCCTTTCAAACAAGAAAAAAAAAAATCACTTTCTCTTCTTTCTTACTTGCTAGCTGAAAAAATTAAACATTCAGATCTCATCTACAGTGGAAGATTCCAAAGAGACTAAGACAAACTGAGAGATGGGCTAAGTTTTTCACTACTTCAAGTACTTTTATTAAGAAACATATGATCCCTAAAGCATGTGTTCTACTTCAAAACACAAGTCAGTAGCCACCAAATGCAGAAGACATATGTGGGTTTGTTTTTCTTATTTTGTTTAATTTTTGGTGGGTTTGTTTGCTTGTTTACAGAAATCCCATTATATTCACCATTGTAACAACTAAAAAATCTATGACCTGAAGAAAGGCTTATGTGCCTGAAAGCCTGGCTGTTTTTCCAGCTTTTGGAGTTCATGTAATTAAAAAAAGGTACCTTTACCACAAATCTTTCTTTTATGTATATGCTTAGCCCTTCATGGATACAAAAATGGTACAGCTATACAAAAACCCAACAGTATTCCTACTGGCTTTAAACAGTTGGCAGATTGCATCTTACAAGCTTATAGTGATAAAACCCTGGAGGAAAAAAAAAAAATAGGCAGTGCAGGTCACTTTTAACCCAAACATTAAAGCAGCTGCCATCCCACAGGATCAGAGGGGAGGGTAAGAGTACAGAGGTCTCATAGGGTTCACATGTAGGTGACAAGATCAGTTTATTCCTTAGATCTCCTGATTTTGGACATGTGGACAGTACAACCTCGGAGTTGACAAAAAACCCCACATCCCAAATAAAACCTAGTATCCTACTGATAGCTGACACGCACAAGAAATTCACTGCTTTTACCCACCCTTAAAGCAACTGGCCTTACTGCTGTCTTGACATCTCCTGAAGCAGCATCACCTCTGCCACATTAAAAGCTTAGCAGTATCGTTGACAAAAAAGGCCTTTATGGATTTTATGACCTTCTTCAAAAATCGTCTGCTATGCTTTCCTTTTAAAGAGCATTGTTAGAAGTACTAACATTGTGTCTCCTTAGTTAAAAGTGGATTGATCATTTAGGAACAAAATGAATAGCGTGTACTCAACATCAAACTTTTAGAAAAATGTTGAAAAAGGTGCTTTTATTAAGGAAAATAATAAATTCTAGACTGTAATGGATATGACAACACATTGCTGAGACCTAAAAAGCAGTCAGTCAACTGAACCAGCCTGACCGATGCTTAAACTTTCTTTTAACTGCAGAAACCAGTAAGACAGCAGACCACATGCTGCAAAGGTACAAGAGCAAAAGATGTACCTACACAATTAATTTCTGTTCATTCCAATACAAATAGAATTTTACAGCATCTATCACAGCATGCTGGATTTGACAGGGGCCACTGCCTATCTGTGACCACCAGTCAATAACAACACAGGAGACAGAAGCTGGTGGGTAGTAAGAAATCTCAAGTAACTTAACTGAAATAGATTCTAAGTCTACTACTTTGCAACTGATTTTAATCTTAGTGAAAGAGTTGTTTTTTTAAATAAGCATCAGAGGAAATGAGTGATTTAAAGGAAAAATAAATGTCTTAGGTCTTTAATACTCACGGGTTTGAGCAACAGTGGCTTTACACGAGTATGCTGCATTTCTGAGACCTTTCGATGAAGCATGTCAAACTTTTTATCCAGCTTCTGAATGGCATCATACATGGCCTGTCGATAAATGTAAGAGTGAAAACACTACTGTTTCACAAGAACCCAAACTAAACCTGAAGAAACCAGAAAGTTCAATTAAAAGCTAAATTCCCTCCCTAAAACTGGCTAAGATCTGTAGCTAATACACACATTCTGTAATCATATTAAACATCTATTCAGCCAAATATGCAAGTAACAATGGTAAATACTACAGTAAAAAGAATTCTCAGAGAAGTTTACTCTTGTGACCCTAACGTGGCTGGCACTTGCAGGTTGCTCTTACTGCTTATAGAAGATATTTTATTTGTACCTATTTTCATGTTTTATGATACACTGATAAGTTTCTGACAAGGTCTAAGGCACATTAGGTATTACGATATGCTATTTTAAGTCCTAATAAGTTTCCAAATACACAGGTAAAAGCCTTACTGGCAGCCACGGAAATACTGATTTCTCTATCACCAGTGGGAAATATTTAGAAAAATCCTGCCTGTAAAGTCAAGTGCCAAGTGGAACTGAATGCAGGCAGGGATGACACAGACAAGAAGGAGGGCTTCTGTAGGTATGTAGGTGACAAAAGGGGCAACTGCAAGCCTGCTGCTGAGCGAGACAGGGGACCCAGTGATACAAGAACAGAAAAGGCTGAGGGATTCAACGCCATCTTTGCCTCAGCCTTTACTAGCAAAACTGGCCTTCCAGAATCCCAGGTTCCAGAGACCAGGGGAAAGGCTGGACCAAGGAAGACGCACTGAGTGTAAGAGGATCTTACACTCAGTGTGTCTTTGCTTAAGTAGTCTCTGACCACTCTGCAGTCAGAGACTATGTAAGCAAACTGGACACACCTAGGTCCAAGGGGCCTGATGGCATGCACTGATAAGTGCTCAGGGAGCTGATGACAGCCTTTGATCGACCAAGGGAGAAATGCCCAAAGACTGGATGAAACCAAATGTCACTCCCATCTTGAAAAGCAGCAAAGAAGAGGACTGAGGAAACTACAGGCCAGTCAGCCTCACCTCCATCCCTGGGAATGTAATGGAGCAGCTACCCTGGAACCATTTCCAGACATATGAAAATGACAAGAATACTACCAGCAGTCACAGCATGGCTTCACCAAATGGAAGTCATGCTTGACTAACCTGATAAACTTCTACCTTGAAATGACTGGCCTGGTAGGTCTGAGTAGAGCCGTGGATATTTTCTACCTGGATCTGAGGAAGGCCTTGAACATTATCTTCCGTAAGATCCTCACGGACAAGCTGCTGACATACAGGGTGGATGAGCAGACAACAGCACAGATTGGAAACTGGATCAATGGCTCAGCCAAGGAGGGGGATGACCAGCAGCACAAAGTCTCTTTGATGGTCAGTAATCAGCAGAGTACCCAGGGGCCAGTACTGGGTTCAATCCTGTTTAATACCTCCATGAACCATCTAGATGATGGGCAGAGCATACCCTCAGCAACTCTGCAGATGACACCAGAGTGGCAGAAGCAGCTCATACACCACAGGGTCATGCTGCCGTCCAGAGGGACATCAACAGGCAGAAGAAATGGGCTGACAGGAGCCTCATGAAGTTCTACAAGGGGAAGTGCAAAGTCCTGCACCTCCCAGGCACCAGTACATGCCAGGGTCCACCCAACTGAAAAGCAGCTTGGCAAAAAGGGATCTGGGATCTCCTCACCCTTTTAAGGATCCTGATTAAGTTTAATGTGAGCCAGCAATGTGCCCTTGCAACAAAGGTGGAGAATGGTACCCTGGGCTGCACTGGGCAGAGTATCGCCAGCAAGATGAAGGAGGTGATCCTTCCACTCTGCTCAGCACTGGTGAAGCCACATGTCAAGTGCTGAGTCCAGCTCTGGTCTCCCCAGTGCAAGAGAAACCTGGGCATACTAGAGAGAGTCCAGTGAAGAGCCATGAAGGAGTTGAAGGGATGGGAATGTCTCTCCTGTTCTCTGGGACTGTTCAGTCTAAACAAGAGAAAGCTCAGGGAGGTTAGTACAGGTGTTACAAAAAGGTTTCATGTAGCTAGTGCAGAGTCACTGGGAGGAGGGGATAACAGTGGAGTAAAGGAGATGGAAAGGTGCCTGTAGGCAGCAAAAGAGGCTTTTGTTTCTCATTAATGCTATTTGTTACAGCACACATTCCAAGATTGGTGGCAAGACTGTTATTCACACAGTCTTAGTCAACCTCCATCCACCACATTCCTGAATGCATTGCTTAAGGAGACTCACAAGGCATTCAAACTTCCCTAAAAGCCACTCACAAATTGACTTCCCTAAAGCACGGCTGGAATGTCTTTCACTCTGTACTGTGACCCCAGTCACACAAGTGCTCACTTGCGTAAGAATGGGGTGCTTTTAACTTCCAGTGCAGTTATTTTCAATTTCACATGCTACTGCTTCAGAAGTTAAAAGGAAAGAATTCACAAAAACAACACTAGCAGAATTTTGGCACACCTTTGGCAAGCAACACATACTTTCAATAGCTGGGTGTGTATCATAGTCATATCTTTCCCATTACTGTGAAGGTCCTCCCAGTAAATCACTAGAGTTCACATTTTGTATTAAAGCTTAATATTTGTAAAGTATTCTTGAAAGCTGCAGTGTAAAAAGTTCAGATAATATGAAGGATAATATGAAGTTTTTCATTGAAAATATTGAAGTGGGAAATTAAAAACTGAACAACTGGAAAGTCATAGGTTGTCACAAAGAATACAAATCTTTCTAATGTTTAACTAAAGTTGTTTAAATGACATTTCAGATATAAAGAAAAAAAATACCTGGCAATAACTGAGGACCTCCATAAGCGTAACCTGCTGATATCCAGCATAGGAAGCTTCAGATACAATACTCTCCTTTGTCATTGACATAAAAAAAACCAAAACAGAGAGTAAGTCACTAATATATACACAGGCTTAGGATATCACATTAAGCAAATAAATCCCAAATTCAAATCTCACATGTTACTTCAGCCTACCCCAAAACACACATCCCAAAGCAGCTTTTCAAACTCAGTCAAACAAAAGAAAATTAACTTACACATTCATAGTCTGGTTCATACTCATAAATGACACTGTCACTATCTTCATATTCTTCTTCCCCGGTTCTCATCTGGGAAATAACATAAAGAACATGTAATGTTTTGAATAATGAAAGTATTCAAAATATAAACTGCGGGAAGAACCTCCTAGGAATCCACCTTGGAACTTCCAGTTGTAGTTATATTCCCTCCCCTTGGCTACAAGAGAGCCCAAGAATACAAGACCTACCACAGTCATCTTACTTATGTACTGCTGTGTTAAGGAAACTTTCCTGCCTGACCATTCGGGAACCACTCTGGCAGTCACATTTCCACCACCAGAGACTTTCACTGTTGGGACTGAAGCCCCTTTGCAGCAAGTGTTTCCAGCGAGCTGATGGGGGCCCGGCTTGACTCCCTGCACACCCCACGTTCACAGCCACACAAGGTTTCCTTACTGACTTGACAATGGGCTTGCCATAGCAGAGCCTCAGACCTCTGGTTCCTTTAAATATTTTTGGCATGGTACAACAACAGAATAACTGGAACTCGAAACTCAGCTTGACCTGAGCGTCTTGGAGGGACTGTGTATATAGATATATATACACACACACACACATATATATATATGCACATAAAATAATATGCATTTTTATTTGGTTATTCTAGGCCAGAACTTTCTCATTTAACTACACATACTGTATAGCCAGGCTTATGTAATCATAGAATCATTTAGACTGGGAAAGAACTCTTAATAGGAGTCTAAATTATGAGACTTCATGTATATTTTTAAATGGAATAAACCATTTTTTTAAGAAGTGCTTATCTCAATGGGTATAACTGCAAGCAGAAGCTGTAAAAAATGTCTAGAAGAGACAATTTTCTCACGGCTTGTAAATTGCTTTTATACAGGAAGAACGGCGCCACCAGCTGGACAATCCTGACATTTTTCCTTTACTGGATGGGTGCCTTTCCCATCCACCATACACTGCAGATATGAATAATGAGTCTGCTGGTGGCATTTCTGGGCTTTTTCTTTTATTTTTTAAACTAATCAGGTCTTATTTTAAAAAAGGAAGACTGGGGGATATTTCTTTTATTTTGTTTATACCAGGCATAACTTCAGTGACTGGTAAAATTATGAAGACGACTATCTGGGAATTACCAAAAAACACCTGAAGGACAAAGCAGTCATCAGTCACAGCCAGCATGAAGGGAAAGTCCTGCTTGTCAGAGTAAAGTTCCTTTAATTACAAGGTGACCCCATGTGGTCGATCAAGGGAAGGCAGTTGATGCAATCTATTTCAGTAGAGCTTTTGATACTGTCTCTCACAGGACTCTTCTGGACACAATGTCCAGCACACAGCTGGATAAACACATCTTGTGATGGGTGTGCAATTGGCTCACCAGTCGAGCACAGAGGGTAACAGTGAATGGGGGAACATCAGACTGGTGACCTGTCATTAGTGGGGCTCCTCTGGGCTCCGTGTGACATGTACTGGTGTCATCCTGGTTTAGAATTGGCAGAAGGTGCCTTCAGAAGGACTTTTAATTTAAATACAGCATTGCCACAGGGTGCGGTTTAACAGCCTCGTTCCTAAGAGGCTTTGGAACATGTAAGTTGTTGAACCTATCAACTGTTTTCTGCTTTTGGGAAAGGGATGTAGGACTTTGGTTAATTTCATCTACTATCTGATCAACAAGATTTTTAATTTTTTTATTGGGCCCTGTGCTTTTCAACATCTTCATAAATGATTTCGATTCAGGACTAGAAGGAATACTAAGTAAGTTTGCCGGCGACACTACACTAGGAGGAACTGCTGACTCTCTTGAAGGCAGAGAGGTCCTACAGAGGGATCTGGACAAATCAGAGGGCTGGACAAATCACCATCCATATGAAGGTTAACAAGGACAAGTGTCAGATTCTGCACCTAGTGCAGGGCAACCCTGAATGTATGTACAGACTGCAGAATGAGAGGCTGGAGACTTGCTAGAAGCATCCACGCACTGCATGGATATCCAACCTATCTTCTTCACTGGGGTGTCATTCAATGATCAATACAAGAGTGAAAGAAAAGCAACATTCCACATAACATTGAAATTGGCCTCAAAACCAAGGGCTACTGCTTGGTGAAACATACCGCATTCTGTTCCACTACAGTAGGACAAATTCGTTTCCTTTTATTACGCACAACCACAAAATCCACTTTTTCAGGGCTGTGACTGTTTCCTCTCTGCATCATTGTAGAATGGCTCATTTGTGAAGCCATTTGATCAGTTAGCACTGGTAAGCCTTCGCCTCCTGGGAAAGTGAAGAGAAAGCAAAACACATCAGCAAGTTTTCCACTGTATTTAACATTTTACTACAGTAAAAAGAGGAACAGTCACCCTTTTTTTTTTTTAACTTTCAAACTGCTTGGCTATTTCAAATTTGTTTAGCAGCATATTTTCAAACACTTATTAATCCAATTAATTTAGATCTGAAATGATAAATTCAATTTAACATTGTTTCTTCCAAACCCTCTCCAGCCTCCATTTCATTTTGCCTTGCTTTTCACTCTTGATTCTCTGTTCTCATTTCCATATCCAATTCAAAACCCCAAAAAAACAAGCTCCCTGAAAATTCAGGCAATACACCCACGATATAAAACACAGTTCCCATTTATGCACTCCTCAGCTGACCCGCTCCAGGTCAGGGATTACCAAACACAAACTATTCATAAGTGATACACGGAATGCCTCCACCTCTCCACGTGTGCGCCCAGCACAGTTAAAAAGCCATTACCAGTTTATTACTGCTCTTTGCTAATTCTTTTGAAGTCCAGGCAATTGTCAGACCTGCCAGACTTGAAGAATGTTAAAGGATTTTCACAGTGAAGAGAAAGGGTTCTACTGCCAATTTGTCTGTACATCAGTTACAGGTTTCTATCTCAGATTTTCAGAAAAGGGCTTTAGCAGCTCTTTCAACAAGAAATAAAATCCTCTTATGAGCAGAGTAAGGAAACCCAAACTGACAAAAGTTAACTACTTCCCCTTGAGTGCCATGTATTTTAGCTAGAGATGGGCCAAAGACTATATGGATAACAAGGTATAGAAAAGAGAATATATTAAACCACAAGTAAAGTTAAAGGAGTTGAACAAGACCTTGGAAATAATAAGAAAAGCATCTGGCATAAAAAGGCAACACCAAGTCTCCACCATACTGTTCTGCCACGATGAAGTTTTCAGATGGCATAGGCCAAGCTGAAAAGGGATGGTGAGGAAGTTTTGTGGACACCTACAGTAAATTCCTCCCGTAAATGGGACTGCATGAGTAAAGTTACAAGGCTACCTCTTACAACTTCAACAAAATAATGGAACTAATTTCATGTCCCAGTTGGAAACTAGAGCTAGTATCTCAGAAGTGAAAAGTAATTCCATGAGACTGGGACAAGCTAAGAGAAATACTAAAATGCAAAGACAACTGCATTTCTTCTATGCAGCACAAGAGGAAGGGCCAGGGGTAGGACAGAAAAGTACAAATATATTCAGTATCATAAGCTAGAAAAAAATTTTCCTTGCTTTAAAAACCCAGACAAATGTAGCAGAGCTGGCAGATACAACCTAGGCAAGATCTGTGGTAGATTTAACTAGTAAACATAATTTTGAAATCATAATCAATAACTGGGTAATAAAAATACATAATGTTAAGATTAAAGCCTGTCTACCCTCCCCTAACCAGCTCCAGAATTTACTTCCTTTCCCAGACCACCTCATGCCTCCATGCCTGTCACACAGGCCGAAAAGAAGAAGGGCTACAGGATTAACACACTGGCACAGTACAATCCCTCAGATTTCATATACTTTCTGCAGCCAAACCAGAATGCCACTTCACATGAAGAAACATCAGATCCCTGGAATCATATTTTAAGCACATTATATTTATATTAAACTAAGGGTCTGCATGATTAGATTCCCAAATTTAGATATAGGCCTGAATATAGTGACCTAAAAAAAAGTGCCAGCAAAAGTGATACTGAGTTTGTGGGCATAAATGGCTAAAAACAAAGTGAAATAAAAGTGTTTTGCAGAAGGGGAGAAATAAAGATCTAGATCTGTACCTTAGTGATACTGAGCTTGCGCTGCCAGCTATGTATCCATAGGCAAGACCAAAAGACTGAAGGTTCTCAGAAACACTCAACAACACTAAAAAACAGATGTAACTTGCCTTTGTGAAGATAAATACTGATGGGATTCTCTATAGAGTCAACTGGCTGAATAAAAAAAAAAAATCCACCAAACTAATAAGAGCCATCACTTAGTTACAGTCATTTTCCTCACTGGTAATACTGCTACTGGAATTTACTAAACGCTCGTAACAGCTATGAATGATTTTTGTCTGGGCCAGTGAAGCATGGGCTCTTTTGAGATTTTTGAGAGATTTTGATCTTGCATGCTAAAATAATACAATGAATTAAAGACAATCACCAAAGGCTACTTACAACTAATAACTTATCACCTTAAACAACCATCTTACTATCATTAGGCGTCAGTATCTCCAGTACTAAATTACACTGGGCACTTTATCTAAAACCCTGATTTTTTAGGTTAGCTTTTTCCATGACATATGTTTTCCAAATTACTTCCTAATTCATTCCTAGGTACATTTACTTCATAAGTAAGTAAAAAACTGTCTTTTAAAAATGTAATATATCATATATAACATAATACAAAATATTTTAGTGGGTTCACTATTTATAAAGACTGGTAAAGTAATAAAGAAAATAATAAACAATAAAAAAATTATAAGAAACAAATAATAAACAAAAGGTACCTATTTTAAATGCATTGCCAAGTAATTTCTCTGAAGTAGCTTTCTAACAAATCGTGTTTTAAAGGTATGGCCAATATAGAAAGCATTCAAGAGAGCAGCACTGAACACAGAGCATTAAAACTAGCCATTAACTATTACATCACAATAAAAATGAACAGTAATTACCATAGGCAAGTTGACCCACGTGGTGAACATCACTGTTTGCTTCACAGTTTTGTTCCACTGACATGCAGCTTTGTGTAGACAATCCATGTTCTCCATCATCCATAATCACTGCTTCAACATCATCTTCAGATTTCACACATATGTAATCTATTAGCATACGCAGAAAGAAAAGCAGGTAAAATACACCACTCTGCATTTCAGATAACAACTGTAGTGCCTGTATCACATCTAGCATTATCTCAATTGTACCGCAGACTATTTTAAATCCAGTTTCACTTTAATGACTAAATGCAAAGTCACTTTTAAAAGCACACACTGAGGTTTTAACACTCACTAGAAGGGAAGCAGCTTACTATTGCTTAGTTGGTGGGATTCCTGAAACTACTTAGCACCCAATTCTTCCTACAGCAAAGGAAGAGTTACAAGCCAGTAGAACTTCTACGAAGTCCATTATTTACACTTTCAAGCATATGAAAAAAACACTAAAATTTCCAGCCCAAATTAGGCTTTCATAAATATGCCTTGCTTAATACACTTGAAACAAATCAGTCTACAAATCCTAACTGTGTACTTGGTATTCAGGTCAAACCAAACATCAGCTGTCAAGGAGATGTCACACGGGAACACTGAATGGCAAATCGGCACCACCAGATTGTTTTCAGTTAAACACATTACTTCAGGAGAAAAATGTCCTCGTTTCAGCATAACTGTATTACAGTTAGATCCAGTGTTTTTGACAGGGTCATGAAAGGAGTGGAATTTATTCTTCATGAAACAAATTAATGGAAGTATCCATACTGTGAACCATTAAAGTTAGGAAATAAAACTTAAATTCAGCCAGCAGATACACATAATGTCACTCTAACTATATGTAACAAAGGATCTCTACCCTGTTCATTGCACAGGATGGACCTGAGGACCAGGAATGAATTGGAACTGTCTGAGTGTAACAGTGGTCTGGGGTTTTACTCTCCAATTCACTTCAAGTCCTGCTCTCTTCTCTGTTTCAACACAGCTGAATTCCACAGATCATTCAGTTTTCTCTCTGGCCAATACTCCCAATCTAATCCAAAAGAAATAACACAGGCAGAGTTTGGATTTGGCTGCCATCAGATTAGGAAAGACCTGTCCAAACTGAGGATCCCTTCAGAAACACCCATTCTCTGCCTCACAGTCAACAGCATTGTTTATAGTTGTGAAAGAAGCCAAAAAGTAGCTGGGGCGGAGCTGACCTGCACAAAGGACTTTAGCTGAGTGGACACAAACCAGGATATGCAACTGAGGCTGCAACTAAGAACAGTTCTTGGCCAGCTTTCATCAGCTGCGTAGAAAGTAAACAACAGCACTACTCACGAACTTAATTTAGGTTCAGCTTTTAGCAAAACACCTCTTGATAATCACTGATTGAAGTTCATTGCGGGCTCACATGAGGAGTTATTAGCATCTGTTGAATTAATTAACTGCCTCACAGGCACAAATTTTTTTGTTGACAATCATTTAGTAGTCTACCTACTTAGGGAGAGAATTAACAAAGAGTCAGGAAAAGGGCATCTGCAATGAAGCAGGAGGGATCAGAATCCTCTCTGGCAACTTCCCTAACCAATATGCCGGATTAGTGCATAGCCTAAAAAACATCCTACTTACAGCTGGGCCTCTACTGTCCTGCAATCATTTTCTATCCCTAAACAGAGGAGGCAACACACCTTGTATGCTATTTATGCAACCCTACAAAGTACAGACTCTACCTGTATATTCATAATCTTTGCCACATATCTCATGCCTCACTTTGCCCAGCAGGAAATAAGGCAGCCAAACAAGCTGACCTGATCGGCAACTCTGCCACTCAAATCTACAGCAGGCAGAGCAACGGGTATTGAAGAGGGAAAAATTCTGTGGAACCAGCACACAGGAAAGACACAGCAAAGTCACAGCAGCTCCATCTGGACTAAAGCTAGGCCAGTACCACCACAAGAGTTTCTACAACTGGTTTAAACTGAACACAAAGCTCAGTCTTCCCTCTACCACTCTCCCTGAAATAACTTTTAGACTCAGAATTTCAATGGTGCAGCGGACTATGAGCAGAAAGTGTTTCCACTTTGCTATAGCAACTCACAGCTGGAGCATAAACATAAACCAAACAGGAAAATACAGAAAGGGAAGCCACCTCAATCTAAAAAGAGCAAAAATCTCCAACCAAATCTAATTAATTACAACACATTTCCACACGATGTAGAAGCAATGCAGCCACAAGCATTAGTCCCTCAAAACTTCTGACCTCTCAGATGGTGGCCAAAATCTTCCTCATCCCCAGGGCTTTTAATTTCCATTACCCATTGCTGAACATAGCTGCTCTCATACAGGTAAAGGAAATGTTAGAATGAAAGATGAATACAAACTACAGCATAAAGAAAATGGGGACATAAATACAGTGACACCATAGACAGGACACTGACAGTCACAGACAGAAAGAACTATTTTTTCTCTAAAATAATTTAAAGGTTGATAGATGTTGGTATTCAACATATAGAAATACTAAAAACAAGCAAACAACAAAAACCCTGGACTCTTTCAAAGGCAGTTAAAACCAAAAACATAAAAGCCAAAAAAACCTCTGTAACAACTATGAGTTACCTACCCAAACTAATAAAGCAAAGCAACCTTACTCAAATCAATAAAGAATTTAGCTGGGTTTAAGCTAACCCACAAAAGGAGAGACAGCTAGCATCAACGTAGATCCTGCTCTATTTTATCGTGTGACACACTAACATACACAAAAAAGTGAACCAACACAATGGAGAGTCCAGGTACACCAGTGCCTTTCAGGATTAGTACCATCCCATCACAGCTTTAGGTAATCATTTGGCTATTAACTCAATCTCACTGCAGACACACCTGAGAGTTTTAAGCAAATTTCTGCATACTGCAATAACCTAAGCTACAATCACAGAAATACAACTAGATCTGATGCATCAGCTGAAGCCTGAAGACAAGCTGACAGACTATTTTTCTTTCTCCAAGTATGTTACTAATTAAATATTTCACATATGCCAGTGGGATGAGGAAGGACTTGTACTGAGTCAGACATTACCTGATGAATGCTCTCACTCATTGCGGAAACAGAAATGTAGGTGACCATCAAGTAAGGAATGGTAAAGGGACGTGGGTAAGAGAGCTGAAAGCACCAACTTGTACTAAATCATATCCCAACCTCTACTACACACTTCCTGGAGGACTGCTTGGCAAAATCACCAAATCAAACTTTTCACAGAAATCCAGTGTTTTTTCTTCATTTTTTAAGAGTTAGTTAGACACATCTCTGTATATCTGCAATGATGATCTCAATAGTCCCAGATGCAACAGCAAGTCATGTAAGCTATGTGTAAGATAAACTAGATTTTACAGAAATGCTTAAATACGGCACTCAGAAAAAAACCCTGACTGCACCTACTTCAAGTCACATCCTTGAATTTAGCATACTTCTGATAGTTTTGTCCTTAATCTAGATAGGCTGTCAGCCATCAGAGACACCCAAATACTCTAGCACTGACAAAAATGCTTATCAACAGCCTCTGAACACTGAAATAACAGTTAATATAGAATGCTGGTGCTGGAATTTGCATGAGTGAAATTTGCAACAAACTAAGACAACAGAACCAAATACTAAGGAAATACAAACCATTTAGTACAGAGAGATATAACAAAACCCGACTTCCTGTGGCTTTAGGTCTCATATTTGGATCACTGTGATGCCAAAGCCACCAAAACTCAAGTTATAACAACTCTCTCACAGAGACCTCTGCTGTTTAACAAGATTTGAGCTCATACTGCAACTTCTGACTGAAATAAAATATTAATGGCACATCTTTTTTATTGTCAAGAAGTAGTACAGATTATTGAGTTACAGACAAAGCCAATCAGAAGACCAAAATGTTGAGGACAAAGGAAAAGGATCAACAAACGCATGTTTGTTTAACCAGGAGTGTATCAGGATTGCTATGCTCCCACTCTCCTACATCTCAGTCCTACCCCTCTACTTCATGCTGGCACTTGCATAACTGCACAGTGAACTGGCTATTTCTTAGTCAGAAAGTTCCTTGAACCGTGAAGTCAGACAAGGAAATGGGGCATCTGAGCAAGACACAACTGGAACTTCTTTAGTGGGTAGGTCTGTGAGCTTAAACTGACGTGAGTCTGTATAAACATCACTCCTCGGAAGGGCGAGGTGCAGCACGTAACTGACAGAAACTGTTCTGTTTTGATGCAATGTACAGGGAACACCCCTCTAAGTTTCACTGAGCATTGCATCTTCCAAGGGGAAGCTCGTTAGGTCACGCCTTTCACTTTAGGAGCATCACTCACCTCTGCCGTACTCAGGTTTTGTTCCCGAGTACTGCAGTGCTGGGAGAACCTGCCAGGGCCAACACCCCGCTATTCCACAGCAAAGTCTCCCCAGAATTTTGTCACTACGTTCACCAGCCTCTTGGAGACTAAGGAAAGATAAACCACCCCCCCACACACTCCCGAAAGTGAAACTGACCTACACCATGAGGCAGCCAAGCCGTGGCTGGGCCATCGCCCCACTCCTGAGCACCAGCCTCCCTCGGGTGGGTTCCCGGGGAACACCCCATCGCCAGGAGCTCCGCGGGAGCGCGCCCGGGCCCCTCCGCCCAGCGGCTCCCGCGGCCGCGCGCCCCCGCCGGCCCTGACGCGGCGGCGACGGGCAGGAGCGACAGCCAATGGCAGCGCTCGGCGCGCGGGAACGGGCGAATCGCGACGGGCGCGGTGGGCGTGGCCCGGCCGGCCCGGCGGCGGCGTTGGGGCTGCTCCGAACGATGGCGGAGCGTCCGCCGCGCCCCGGCGGTGCCGCGTCCCGCCCGCCTCTCGCTGCGGGGCGAGCGGCCGCCCGGCGCCTTACCCTCCTCGGACATGGCCTGATGGGGCGGCAGAGCGCGGGGTCCTCCTCGGGCGGGTCGGGCGGCGGGGCGAGCCGGGCACGGGCAGGGACAGGTGCGGCCGGAATGCGGCGTTGGAAACGGAAGCGGCTTCTCCGACGTGAGCAACGAAGTGTTTTGGAGCAGTGCGGCTGCGCGCGGGGGCGCGCCCGGCAAACGGGAGCGCGGGGGCGGCGCCGCCACCGCCCTGTCGCTCGATAGGCACGGCCCGCCCGTCCCTCTGCCCGCCGGCGCTCAGTCCGCCCGCTACGAGCCTCCTTCCGCAGCCAGCACTCAGTCCGTCTGCCCGCCCGCTCCCGCAAGCAGCCCGTCAGTCCGTCCGCCCGTTCCCTCAGCGGGCCTCCTGATTTCCAGAGTCTTGTGGCGCTGCGGGATTTGGCGGAACTAAGAGAAGAAAGGCGTTTAGTAGGTCTGTGAGGAGTACAATCTTTAGGAAGTGAAGCTAATTAAAAGGAATGATCTGATACACTGAAAGCCATAACACCTCTGTTCTGAGTTACAGCACGCTGTTTTACGAAGTTTTGTCTTGCAAATATAAACTAGTAGGCATTCCTCTATATTTCTACCAATATGGTTTCGGTGGCTTACTGATCAGCGAGAACACAGGTTTTGAAAAGAAAACTGAAGGAAGTGAAGGTGGGAGGTTGTTATAGGGAAAGGAGTCAGCTATTAATGCATTTGAACGCAGAACATATTTTCAGATAGTAAGAAAGCCTGACCTACTGTGGTGGTATATATTCACAGGTATATCCCTTGTACGTACTCTTTAGGTCTGTGTGCATGTACATGTGAATAATCTATAGCAAATGTACTGTGAATTTTGCTCTCTGAGATTGTTAAGTACTTCAGATTTGTAAGTGAGGCTTGTGAGTTACTGCTGTGCTATAGTAAATTCTATATCATCATGGCTGCGCTTCGCGAACGAAGGTTTGGGAAGGGCTCTACCCACGCTTGCTACAAGCGCGCTGATGGCTAAAAAGGCCAATGCG
>JAWMRA010000001.1:99595005-99637859 GCA_035584735.1 Pseudotriccus pelzelni | reverse complement strand
GATTCTTTCTGCGCTGTCTCTTCTCCTCGAGAGTGATCCTGCGCGTGTTCTCAAAAGAAGCAGCGGTGTTATAGATCTTGTGTCTCCAGGCCTCCCGATTGGAGGCCAGAGTAGACCAGTGGTGAAGATCAACGTGTGCTATAGTAAATTCTATATAATCTTGTGTTAAATTGTTTAACTTTAGCTATCGATTAAGTGCTGTTAAACTTTGAGCCTAAATTGTCAGTCAAATCTGGGACTAAGTTTGGCAGGGGGGCCCACTCTGAACCTTGTGGCTCAAGAGGAGGTCCTCCCTTTACTCCTTTTTATTTTTATCCTTTCCTATCTTTATCCTTACCCCTCCCCTCCAATATAGGTAGTTTTGGAGTCGATTTGGGATTTAGATTGATTGATTTTAGGTTTTAGTTTGCTTTTGCTCCGTGTGCTTTAACTATCTAGTAAATAGCAGAGTGAACCTAGTCAACAAACTTTGTTGTGCTTTCACTTTTATATTAAACCTGACTTTGCCGATACCTTTGCTGGTAATTCTTTCAGTGACCTTAAAATACTCACATGTAACACCTATAAAGAATTAATTTTTCCTGGATCAGTTTTCATAGAAAATTTCCTGAAGTTAATTTGTTGCCCTTGTTTTGTGATTCTTAGAGTTATTAGATCCAGTAAAATAAAAATATATGTTTACCTACTTTATCTGTTTCTGTCATGTTTCATTTTGGGTTTGAACTTGGTATTTTGTAGTGTTGGATGCTTCAAATGATAAGTGAAATTGTGCATTAATGCCAGTTACGCACCAGTCTTCACGAAGCCCAGATCTTCTTTTATGCGTTGAGGAAAGTAACAGAAATTATAGCTTAAATTTACATTAGCAGACTTGGTACATTAGTACAGCTGGCTTGACAAGACTTCACAGATGTTGTAAATAGTTACAATGATTTCACCTTGTGTGAGAGACCTAAAACCTTAAAGAGTTAATGTTTCAAACACTGCAGAAAAGGAGTGCCAATGAGTAAGGTTACAGTGGCTGTGTGTGCACTCATCATCCAGAGGAACTGGACCACAGATGGTACTGGTGGTGACCCAGATCCTTTTTCACTATCCCACTTTCCCTATCTTCTTCATCTTCTGAGAAGTTCAATCCACAGGCTGTTCAGAAGTGTTTAAATTGCTGCCACCACAGGCCGTTGAACCTGTCATAAGGTTTAAATTGTTGCTGCCGTAAATAAAACTTTTGGGATAGTTTCACCTTAATTTAGACCAAGGGTATTCCAAAGGTCAGCTACCTCAGAGCAGGTGGTCCAGGACTGCCTTCTAGGGACCCAACATTTTAAATTTGTTTGTGCTAAAACAACCAAGGGCTACGTGGTCCTTAACATGACCCCTTCTCTGAAAAGAGCCATATCCTGGGGAGAAACAGTACTTGTAGGTTTTGCAATTAAGGATTGCGCTCCTCTCCTGGAGGGGTTAGGAGATTATAATGCCCAACCTTCTCCCCCTGGCATGGCTTGGGCCTGTGGCAACTAGCATGATCCACAGGCAGTGGCAGATACGATCACTGTCTCAGCTGCAGAGCAAAGGCTGAGACTGGGGAAAAGCGTCTGTCTGTGTGGTACTGGGGGCTTAGTTGCTGCCCAGCAGAAAAGGCACATGAGCCAACAGGCAGAAAGTGAAATGATTTGAGTTGTTGCAAGACTTCGTTAGAGTTTTACAGGAAGAACTAGCAAACAGAGCTTTTCCAATCAGCTTGCTGCTGAATGGATAACTAATCAGACTGCTGCCTTGGCAGAATCATTAGAAAGGGAAAAAATACTATGGGAGCAGTTGGAGAGACCTCATTCCCTCATTGATGAGGAGGGTAGGGTGCCTGAGTCCGCATATCCCTCCGATGACTTAACAAATATGAAGAAATTATACTCGTATGAGTATGGGAGGGGCTCAGCAGGTCACCACACACCCCATCCCTTATTCCCCTACGAATTTGACTAAAATATCCCCGATGCCCCCGGGAAACTGAAACTGAATACGTGTGGAGGGTGTCCCTCATCGGAGGAGGCCATATCCTACTGAATGAGGCCTGGGCAGAAGGATTAGACCCCATGGAGAGGGGAGACCCTTTTCCATTCAAACGCCCACGGATCCTGGAAAGCGTTCAGAAAGTGGATGCCTTCTGCCGATGCATGACCGCCTGCGGATCCTGCCACAACACTCTCCCATGGAGAACGCCGCGGGCCCTACAGCGTTACATCCCTTAGTCGGGGGGTGCCCGGTGCTCTCACGCCGCACGCTGGGCGATGGCGAACAGTCCTCGGCCCCGCGGGGTGTTCGCCCGCAGCCCCGCCAGCTGCGGCCCCAGGAACGGAGCGCCCAGTGAGCTCAGCGTCCGCCACCGCCGCGGGCACGACGGACGGACGGACGGACGGACGGACCGCGGCACAGATCGCCGCTCCCGGCCCTACACGCCCAGGCACGGCCACTGCGGCCCGGCGGGAGAGCACGGGAGAGGGAACAGCGGGATGGAGGGTGGTGAAGAGGCGCAGAATAAGGGTCTGGTACACACGCACACAGCCCCTTGCGCGGTGTTTAAAGAGTGTGCTGAATGGCTTCCCGTTTGGGAACAGGACCGGGGGGGTGGGGGGAGTTACTTGAGTGCGAGCGTGGCAAAAGGAAAAACGGGAAGAGATTTTGGACACCGGTTAGGATAAGCTCGCTTTGGTGGGATGAAGTGCAGCCCACCAGAAGGGAAACAATCCAGCTCACCTATTTAATAATGTGTATAAATATCTAAAGAGGGGTGCCAAGAAGATGGAGCCGGGCGCTTCTCGGTGGTGCCAGCCACAAGGACACGATGGGCAGAAACTGATGCACAGGAAGTTCCACCTGAATACAGGGAAGAACTTCAACATGTGGGTGACTATGCACTGAGCAGATTGCCCAGAGAGATTGTGGAGCTGCCTTCACTGGAGATTTTTTAAGAACCATCCGGATGCAATCCTAGTGCCACGTGCTCTAGGATGACCCTGCCTGAGCAGCGAGGTTGGACCAAATGACCCACTGTGGTCCCTTCCAGCCTGACCCATTCTGTGATTAACCAGGTGGATTCCTTAACTCTGTTGGAGGTCATGGTAACAGCAGGAGAGGAGGAAGAAAAATGGGAACCTTCTCTAGAGTGGTTACATGTCCTTTCAAGAAATCAGACGGAAAACAGTACGTGCTAGTCCATGTGGAATAGTTTCAGGTCTCATTCAGGCTAAAGCAGTAGTATGACCTGTTGGAGAATGCACGCTGAAAGTGCTGAAGTGATGGTTCAGTTACTTGTCTAAACCCAAGTCTGTCCAATATGACAACAGTAGTCATTTTACTGCCAGGGTGGTTTAAGAATGAGATAATTTGTGAGCACAAATTTGTTGTAACCTAATGAAAGAGGTTTCCTTGAAAAGATCAGGGAAATTGTAACCAGGAATATAAAAGGTTTTACTGAGACTATTCTATGTTTGATTGATAGTACGCACTATTAGAGTGACTGTTTTGAAACAGACAACAGAATACAGTGGAATCCAAAATGGTACATCCTGATTCCCTACAAAACTGGAAAAAAATAACTCAGATCTGAACCATATGCTGCTCCCCATGAGGCAGCTTGGTCATGCAGACAAATACTATTAATGGAAATTGACCTTGATGATAAGGATGTGAGCAAAGTAGAAATACAAGACCCAATCATGAATAAATTATTTAATTGCCCACACATTATAAATTGTTCCACAGCTATGGGAAATCCCTTGGAAACCTAGTATATTCCATTATTCCTCTCTTGAAAAGTTCAATCTGTTCAGAAATCGCTGTTGCCACATGCTGTTCAGAAATGTTTAAATCGTTGATACCACAGGCCATTCAACATATCATAAGATTTAAATAATTGCTGCCATAAATAAAACTTTCTAATTGATCATTTGGTGTTATTTCACCATAATTTAGCTCAAGGGTATCCTGAACGTACCTCAGAGTAGGCAGTCCAGGACTACACTCTACAGTCCCGACATTTTGCTGCTCTCCCAGAGCAGGCAACCCAGGATCACCCTCTTGGGACCTGACACCTTGTATATATATTAAAAGCACTGGGTATATTTTTTGTAGTCTAATATTTAATCTTCTCTTCCACTGAGCATGAAAAACTACAGGTGTACAGTGGGCAGAGGAAAACCAGCTTGTGCCTGCCTCTATGGCCTAAGCTTTCCCTACAGATCTTGCTTACCTTTCTGTGTTGGGAAAGGCACACAAGACAACAGGGAATGTTCCACATAACCATTAACTACTTGATCACTTGGTTAAAACAAATGTTATGCAAACTGATTCCCACTTGGAGCCATCTCTAAGGCTGTTGCATCATCAGGGCAATCCTCATGCCATTGCAAAATGTAGTTAGCCCAGCAGCATTCCCCGAAGCCTTTTTTTCCCATGCTCTCTAGGATATCAGACACGCATTTCAGCTTTTTTTTTCCATATGTGTTTTTTAAATACCAAGTACAGTGTTCCAAGGCTACTTACAAGATGTCAGCTGAAACCAAACTTCCAGGATGCGAATCTTCATCTCCTTTCATTTTCAAAGAGACATGCAGGGGCTGTTGTTTTAAACACTTGGCTTCCATGTCCTGACTTCTCAACCTCCAGATAACGGAACCATTTTAAAATAAGGTAGTGTTAGCACTTCAAAGTTTGTGTTCATGATCTATGGCCTGCCTTTTGCCTTTATCTGATAGAGTCCAGTCGCTGGATTTCCTCTGGCTTGAGTCTGAAGTGTTACAATTTGTTTTCTTTTCTGGGTGAAGATAAAGCAGTGGTCTTACCACCATTTTTCATCCCAGCTTTCTTTCTCTTAGCTTCTTACCTGTAAAAGACATGGGGGGTCTTTATATTCTGGCAAAAATGTACTGGTGGGCACTTAAAGTCAATGACAGTTTGGATACAGACTGTCCCTTATACAGTTTATGAAAAAAATTAAGTCGAAGAGAAAGCATGATTAAATGGGTCTGAAATGTGTAACGCCCTGAGAGTGACCTTTGGAAATAGCATACTTGTAGTTTGTAGATTAGACTTCACATCTCATTACAAGAAAGTAAAGAGAAGGTGTGATTTAATTGCAGTCACGTTTATTTGCAGATTCTATACACACTTTCTAGGTAATCAAACTTTTCCAACACGTTTTTTGAGAGGGGTTCACAATGAAACTGTCACCGTTTTTACTAAAAATAAATACAAGACTTAAAGTGTTGCACAGCTCTAAAATATACAAAGGCTTGGATTTAATGTAAACTTTGAAAACATTTTACAAAAGAAACCATATTTGCAACAATTTAAAAAGTTCATATTTACAAATATTACAAAAATACAAAATGGATGCAAGTCCATAAACCATTGTCTTTTCTGCCAGCATGAACTGGTGCTAGTACCAAAATAGTTACACTGTAACCTTCTTAATTTTTTTTTTTAATTCTTTAAGTCATAACCTACAGTATTTCTCTATCTGCCACCATTGCAGCAAATGCACTCAATCACTGACCTTTGGCAAAAGCAAACATATGCTTTATTTGCTACAACTATCCCATGCCCTCTATGCTGCCACAACAATAACCAAAAAAAAAAAAAAAAGGAACAAAGGAGAAAAGGGGAATTTTTATTTTTTTTTTCAGAACACAGCTGTATAACTTAAGAAATCATTTTCATAACATCAGTGCAAGCAACAGAACAGTAGGTTGAAATGACGGTTCAGCAGTTGCCTCATGCTCGTACTGTATCCTGTCTCAAGAGGGGAATGATGTTCCCTTTGCTCTATGGCTTGTCCTCTGAGCCTCAGTGGCATTCCTGCAGTGCTACACGGATCACCGCCATTTGTCTTCCTCTGACTCCCACATTTGTTATGACTCTTCTTAGTGGATTTAAAATCTCTCTATTTGATTTCAGTCTGCTAAATATAAACAAGGAAATTAAGCAAAAGACAACTATATTTTAATGGGATTGTTCTGTGTCTATTTTGTATGTGAAATATTGCCTCACCATTCTGGCAAAAGAAAAAAATCACTGTATATATATCTCTTTTTTTATCTCTATTAAATTATTGATTGGTAAAAAAAGTAATATCATCAATTTAGCTGTATTCTCTTTACTGTTCTGAATGACTGTTAAACTCAGGATTATTAAACACATTACAAAAGTGCTCCTGGTAAAATTTTAATGTAAAATGACTGAAGATGACAAACTAAGGACTTTCTGCCCAGTATCTAAACTTCCTTTACTCATATTCTCCAGAAAGTGGTTTGTTATATGCTGAACATTTCCTCTTAAAACATTCTCTTTCGTTCACTTCACTTGTATTCAGACTTATCTTGTTAACTAAGCTACTAATGTGATTAGCCTTTTGTTTCCAAAACCTTGCTCCCATTACCTTCTGAAAAAACTATTTTAGATGATTGTGCAGCCCTTCAACTGATGGACCACCCCTCATCCCAACACATGTACCACATGCATAGTGACCCTACCTCACCACATGAATGCAACCAGGCTACACAGGAGGAGAGTGGGAAAACCTGAATAAGAAGTCTTGTGGTAAGCATTAGACAAAATCAGATGTGAACCTTCTGGGGAATAATTTGAGATTTGTTAAACTGTTCTGATTTGCTTTGACTATTTAAAATTGTAACAGTTTTAGGTAGAACCTTTCTCTTTAAAACATGCTCTGCCCACTTTTAAAAACTCTCAGCTTTATGCATTACATGATTAAAAGAAAACTCAGTAAAAACCGAATTCACACATCCTGCTTCCCTATTATTTACTTATGCTTAAAGCCAGCTTTTAGCTGATTTCATTAGTACCAAAGTACGCTCTTTCTGCCATCCTATTTGACCTGTCCTACTGCACACCTCATTCCTCCTCTCACTATTTTCTCTGCACTAGCTTTTCCTCTATTCCAAACCATATCCTACGGCAACCAACACCAACTGCATCAGTTTTGGATAAAGAGAGCCTTGTCCTCCGAGTAGCATGGATGGGGCTAAATCAATGCAAATTGCAGTGGCCCAAAGGAGGATCAGGCCTGTTGGTTTTATTCTATTTAAAAAGTAAAAGTATAAAGCAAGTCACAGGTTTTTGTGGTTTTAAGATGAGAATATTCAAGTAACTTCAAGTAATTCAGCTTTTATCTCCCTGCCTTCATTTGTATCAAAGCAGCTACTTTTTGATTTATCTCCTTTCCCACCCCACCCGAGTCCCCCACCCTGTTCTGTGTTTCTGGTAAACCCAGACAAGATCCTTACTGTACGTGGCTGGCACAATGAACCGGAGCTTTCCTCTTCCAAGCTCAGCAATGAATATAAATAATGCATACACATACCTATTTCCCAGCTACGTTTTCACAGTGTCATTTTGGTAAATATTTAGGTAGCATGAATCTCATCAGCACACAGAGAAAGCTTCGCTGAAAACTCATTGCAGATATTTGCTGATAAATCAAAAGCTCTTCTTGCATGCTTACAATTTATTTGTTTCCATTACGAACCAGAAACTAATTGTGTTTAAAGATTATAGTTACCAGGTTATGACTGTGTTATGTATCCCAATAGCCTAATAGGAATATGAAAGTTAAGTACTGTTTTCTCTCACATCTATCCTCTCTGAAGCGATCCCTGCAGGAATAAAGGCCCAGGGGAGGCTGTGGGATGGGACCCTTTGGGACTTTGCATCAGACACAGCTTTGTTCTGCCAGAAACACACGTCTTCCCCACCAATCCTCATGGTAACCTACCTTCCCAGCTGCACTTTCCAGTTAGCTTCTTTGGAGCTGCCTTAGAAAGACAAATGGTTACTTTAAGCCCCTCACAGTCAGCCTTTCCATTTCCTTAGCTAAGGTGGAGAATTCCCCCTTTCCACCGCTCAGTGTCATCCTTCAGGCCGGTCACACTGGAAGTGGTTATCGGTGGCCATGTGGATTTTTTATGCTTGATATGAAATGGTATTCACAGAATACAGTTATTACATTTGAATTATTTTGTCTTCTATAAACAAAGTTGTTACGCAGTAAATTGTTTGCCACGTCCACTTTTTGATAATTCTATTTACAAATTTTTATCAAAAATATGATATTTACATATGTTTTGTTAGTTTCTTCTAAATTTTGTTTCAGCTCATTTTAGTGTAGAAAAATACCAATTCTCAAGAGCATTTTCTGTTTTTTTTTCTTTTTCTCCCTAGGGAAGCACTACAGTGAGGGATTTGTATCTGATGGGCAGCTTCTGGGATTAAAAAAACACCCAAAGTCACCTTTAACTCTATGGAAAGTGTAGAGCCTTGAAATCTACAGTGACAGTGGAAATGAGAGTGTGATAAACCAAATGAAGCCAAAAGAAAACAGAACAGACATAGCATATCTTCCTCCTTTTAGAAAATGTGATGTAATAAATAGCTATAGCTGTAGTCCTCATTTCCCCAGCGTCTTACAAATGCAAACACATCTAAGCATTGATACTGCCCTGCAATTTTTTAACTTTTTCTTCTTTTTTTTTTTTTTTTTTTTGATTGCTACAGCATTGGCCTCTTATGTTGACATCCTTACAGAGCCCAGGTGGTGCTGGCAGCCTGGCACCCACGCAGCCTATGTTGAGCTCTGAGAAGACCGATCGTCATGGGGGCTGCCATCCGAGTTCTCCGTCTCTCCTTCCGAGATGGCCTGCATGGGTGTGTTGTACAGCCTGCAGCGCACGCTGTACCGGCTGCTGCTGGCTGCCGGGGGCGCCCGCGACCGCCCCACTCTCGACGACGCCGACATGGGAAAGTTCTTGGAGGAGAATCCTTCCGTGTTAACCCTGGGGGAGCAGGGGGAGAGTGGGGACAATGCGTCGGGGCTCGTCACAGGAGGAGACTCTTCCATGCTTTGAAGGGCATCTGCCATCAGCTCTCCGGGAGACTTGGGCAAAATAGGACTTTTCAGAATTTCCGTGGCAGACATCCTGTAGCTGGAATCAGACCGACTGCCCTTTTTAAGGAGCAGTAGTTTGAACTCCTCATTGGATGTGTTGGACTTTTTGGCATTCCTGTATATGAGCCCGGGGGACCTCTGACTGCTAATGGGAGTGCCCACGCTGCCGGCTGGTGGCATGTTGCTGGTGGGCAGTGTGCTGCTGGTGAGAGGCTGGCTGCTGGTCCCAGATGAAGCTCTCAATCTGTTTCTTACAGAAAGGTCTCCAGAATCCTTTCTCCCAAGAACTTTCCTTTTTGATCTGCAAAAACACAAAGGAAAACTTTCATATGTTATCTCTGTAGTATAAAACTTAGCTCTGGTTTGGAGTTTTACAGATTGACCGCTCAATCCCTCTATCAAATACCGAAGGCTAGCAGTGACCGATGGCATTTTAAGCTGTGGTAGTTCTTGTGTAATGGATGAGACACTGAGCCACAGAATCCCTCCCAGCATCACCCAGCTCTTCCAAAACAATGTATGCACAACCAGCTAGCTCTGTGTAAAGACAACAATGCCTACAGAGTCTCAGGTAATAGTAAGACTCAGAGTTACCTATTCAATATCAGAAATATTTAATTTCAGTTGTGATCACAAATTTCAGGTGACTACAAAATACTCTAAAATTGAAGAGACGCCTTCTCATCCTTCTTGCTTCAACAACTCACACACCAGAATAGATCTGGTGGACTGGTCGACAGAAGGCAGGAACAACCGCCAGTAGTTTTCTTTGAACACATGGATGTTTGTTAGATAGAATGGCCTGGTATTGTCGTCTGTGAAGTATATACTGTGAGGTATGCCATTAAGATACCCAGACTGCACTCCACACCATAATAAAGCATCTTTTAAAAGCTGCCTTTTAGAAAACTGAAATGAGTTAACTGAAGAAGGCAGTTTTAGGACAAGACTTAAACATGGAATAACCATCCTGTAACTATTGTTAGTGGGCAACTGTGCAGGGATGCATGTTACCATTTCTGTTGCTGCAAGGTTAGGTCACCTGTGAATGACTGCAAACAGATCCTCGGTAGTGCGGGGTTTGTTTGGAGACACAAAGACATCCTCAGCATCAGCCTGTGACTCCTCGCTCAGCGGAGACATGATGGACTCATCGCTTGGAGAAGACTCTTAAACAAGGAAAGAAGCCATGCTATCAGACCCCACTGCACTTTGCAACAGCACTGCCAGTGCAAGGCACCAGCTCTATTCACAGCCCAGTGGCTGATACCACAATACAGACCTTACACTCTAATCTAAACATGGTGAATGTCGCATGTTGGAGCTCATAAAAGGGGGCACTGCGAGGCACTGAATGTGGGATCTCCCATTTACTGCACAGCTGTGATACTAAGGCTCCTCTGTACCCACAGACAATGCTCCTCCCTTTTCTCTTTTCAGCACAAGGAAGGAAATAAATATCAAAGCAAAAAGGTCTGAATACACTGAAAACGTGTAAATATCTTTGAGTTGGCGGCCAGCTAACAGACTTGGAGGGCTCTGTGCTTTAACCCACAGAGATAAGCTGATGTGAAACTTCAGCCTGCTCTGATCCACTACTAGTCACATCCAAAGTAGCATGATACAGAAAGAGTTCACAACTGACCTTTCAGTGAAGGCTCGTCTGTGCTGCCCACTGTCTCGTCTGCCCTGCTGTCATCAGAGGCACTTTTGGTTGTGATACCTGATGCGATACCATTTTCCTGCTTGCAACCCACTTCACCAAGTGAATTAACTGCTGCCATCTCTGATTCATAGCCGATATTCCCAGGCACGTGGTGGCTTACATCGGGTTGGTTCTTGAACTGATAGCTGATGGTTGGTCCCTCAGCCTGAGCTGGACTTTCACCCACAGGCGCAGCTTCCAGCCTCCCCTCACTGCCTGTGGAGAGCTCTTGCTGAGCCTGCACTTGCTGAAGGTCGCACACTGTTTCTGGTCCCTGGATGGGTTTCTTTGTTTCATCATCACCTGTGGGGACAGCTGAGCCCTTCTGAAACCCATCCATGGAGATGGCACATGTCTGATTCAGAGAGCTTTCTGGTAAGCATTCAGCAGCCAGATGCATTTGGTCCATTCCAGGTTCAATTTCAACCAGACTCACGCTTGCTGAAGTTACAGCTTCTTGCTCAGAGCTATTCTGCCCACCAAAAGAGGAGCTTTTCTCTAAAGGCGGCTTTCCAGGGCCTGCTTCTGCCGGGGAAGTGTCAATGTACAGCATTACGGCTTCATCCGCAGAGTACTGGCGCGATACTGGTTTCTTGGCTAAGAGCGGCCTCATTTTGCCTGGCGAAACATCGGTCGCCGTCAAGGCAGTCTCCTGTATGCACAGCAGGTCTGGGGTGCTGTCTTTATGTTTCGCTCCTTCAGGCTTGTTGACTGCCCGGAGGTGGACAGACTTGAGAACGGAGGGTGTGATGGCGAGGGCGGAGGGAGGGCTGGGCTGCAGGGCTTCCCCGACTGCGCTCTGCTTGCTGTGGCTGAAGGTATGCAGCTGGTGCCTGTGAGCGAAGGGCTTGCTCAAGACATTGTGAAGAGCACTTAGGTCGAGGTGAGTAGGAGGTATAATTGGAAGTTCGAGGTCTTTGCTCACCGAGGCGGCGCTATCTTTCGAGAGTGGCTGCTGCAGTGATGACTTCCTCTCTGGTACTTTTGGCTTCCGCTTGCTTCCCCCTGGAGACAAGGGTCCCGAAAAGAAAGCTGTTGGAAAAGAAGAGGTGGGCGTCTCTGACTGGCTGGAGTACCCACTGGAGGGCGAGGCTAACCCTGCCAGCTTCTCGGGAGAGGCCAGCTTAAACTCATTGTCAACAGAGGGGAGGGATGGGGTAGTAGCTCGTGACCCAGACTGAGATGTCTGGGATTCGGAGCTCTCTGGTGACTTGATGCACTCTATGACTGTAGTACCCGTAGCAGTGCTTGAATTGGACAAGGACCTATAAGGATCACTGGATTTCAAGTCGTTCAGAAGCCAGAGGTCTGCATAGTGAGGTTGTTCAGCACCTTCATCTTTAAAGGAGGGGATATCGGTGGTGTCAAATGGAGCGTCCTTTAACCCACCATCACCCTGGTTTGCCCAGGTAAGCTCCTGCTTGGCTGGCAGGTTGGGGCCTTCCACTCGGGAAGGTGTGTTTGAAAATTCAAGGGGCAGCTTCATCTCCCTGGCAGTGTGAGAGACATGCTGTCCACCACCGATCTTTGGTTCTTTCTTGTCAGGAAGGTCGGTGCTGCCCTCTGATTTCCTCAAAGACGAGCTGCGTTTTGGTGGGGCTGGCTTTGCCTTTGGTTTCTTCAGTGAGATGCTCTGCCGTCCCTGCCTCCTGTGGCTCATGCACTCCTGCCAGGTGCAGTCAGCCAGGCTGGAAGTCACGCTCCCGGTCTGGCCACTCTCGGAGCCTGGGGCTGCATAGTTGCAAATATAGCTTTTATTACCCTTGAGACCGCAGTCAAAGTGCATGGAGGTATAGTATCCTTCAGTATCCACAGAAAAGTGTGAGCTAGTGTCTGCCTTGTCAGAAGGGGTCTTTTCGAGGAAGCTGTCATAGGTGGCCATGCTGGTGAAGCTGGGGCATCCCAGGCTGTCCGCCTTTGGACGCTCAGGACTGAAGTCCTGGCGACAGGAGGCGTCGTGGTGATGGTGCAGGTAGTTCCATTCACTGTCACTCGTGTTGCTGTTGTTGGGGTCATCCAGTAAATCTGCCACAGTGGAGGTGAAGGAACTCGCCCTGTGGCCCCTGACCTTTTCTGCATGGTCAACAAACTGCTCTGTGAAGACACTGGAGTCCTCATTGGCATTGGGAGCGGTGTTGAGCGACAGCTCAGAGTCACAGTGTGAAGAGCCTGTTAGCGGAGGAGAGGCAGCAGGAGGAATGGTTTCAGATGTCTGGGAGGGACATGTGGAGCTGCTCCCACTCCAGTTGCCACTGGAGGACTGGTGGTCATCTTTCTGGTCCATGTGGCTGCTGAGCAGGACTCCTGCTGTGGAGATGGAGTGAATTGGGCTCCCGAAGGTGTCTGAGTTGGACGAAATCTCACAGCTGCCTGAATCGACCATCCTTGACAGCCGCGATCTCCCCCTCTCGCCAATGCTGTGTTCGGGGCTGTGCAGGTGCTGAGGACAAGTTAAACCGATGGGCTGGCACTCCTGTGAACCCTGCTTGATCAAGACCTCCTTTCCCTTTTTCAGGATCCTCTCCTGACCATCTAGGAAGTGCTCCGCTTCGTACCCTCCACTCTTGGTGGCGGCATCCTGATGGCCCTCACTGGCCCGGGCTCCCTCGCGAGGAAGGCTCCGCGAGCGGATGCGGTTGCTTACAGCGGCAGCAAAGACGGCGTCCCCGTTGTCTGCCAGCACCAAGATATTGCCGGCAGAGTGGGAGAGGGAGGCGACAACGCTCTGCCCCCTCTGGGCACGGATCCGTCGCCGGGAGGGAGCAGCTATTAGGATTTCTTCCGTCTGGCACTCCGAGTCCCGGGTCCCCGACCTCCTGTTGCTGGAGCCGGAGAAGTCTGGGTTTGTGTGCACAATCACATTGCGCTCTCTCGCCACTGGTGACTCATCTGAATCTAGGACACACGGAAAGCCGGGTGAGTAGGAGAGAGTCGCACATTTCCTGGCATGAGACAACCCGCAGAGCAACCCAAGAAGCATTATCTGCTGTATTCTTTATTTTTTTAATCTTGCTGAGCACTGGACCAAATTTAAGCTGGCTATAAAGGTATATAAGGCAAACCTCATGCCAGTGAGGTAGGGAAATTCTCCTAGTCCTGCAATGTGATCTCTCTTCTCCTATTTCTGCACTGTGATCTCCTGTGGAGCTGAGCTTGCTGTGGTAAATATTAAGATAAATACTAGGTTTTCAACTTTTATCAGTCTATTTCAACTATTTAAAGAGGGTTTCAGGAGTGGCTGCTGAACAAAACACTCCATGAGCTTCAAAAACAATTCTATTTTGACTACCTGTCTGTTCAGAACTTCTATTATCTACTTCTTTACTACCAAAAATATTTGCAAGGCAACAGGTTCTTTCTTTCACAGGTTCTCTGGTTCCTTATTCCCTATGATAAACACATTCCTTTTCCTTCCAATGAAGTTTCATGGCAATGGACCAAGATACCAGAGGCATCTTCAGGTGTACACGAAGAAATAACAATTCCGTTAGTTTCATTTTGGGTTAATAACAATTTTGCACAGAATTTGTCCTCAAGAGAGTTGCTCCTAATTTACCTGTGACAAAAAGTGAGGTAAGTTGATAGATTTCAGGCAAATATTCTTGGTAATAAAGAATAAAAAGAAGGAATCAAGGTGTGTGATAAATAAAAAAAAGGTTTAGCAAAGCTCCCGTAGGGTACCAGCAGCTGTTTCTAAGGCGGATATCCAACTGCTCGTCTGAGTTATCCAGCTGTTGTGACAGCTCATCACCACTTTGCTGAGCAACATCTGTCAGTTCTTTACCTTAAGCTCCCCTCACGCAAGAAAAAACTTTCACTTAATCTAGTTACTTTTTATGCACATAACTATGGGTTCATAACAGAAATAAAATGAAAAAAAAAAAAGAACTGATTAACATTTACACAATAAGAGCTGAACATGTACATCTATATTACTCAGTAAGGCCCCCCGGTCCTTCAAGGCCATATGGAGTAATATAGCTTTGCTTACTGTACTAAATCAAAAAAACAAAACATGTCATTCCCAAACTCCAGAAGCATTTACAATTTAAAGGTTTTGTTTCTTTGGAAGGCTAGCTACCAGCTCATATCCCTGCAATTTAAGTTGGTTAGAAAGCTATCTACGGAAGAGTTGTATTTATACTACACCTATTTCTTGTTGCACTCTTCTGGGGATGCCAGAGATGGTTTTCCTCCTCCTCAACTTTCGTCTCCGCTGTAGTACAGATTGTGAATGAACAAGAGAGCAGCGTATACTAGCCTCTCTGTCAAAACCAACTCCTGCAACCCATAAATAGGTCTCATTAGCCTTTAGAAATAGTAAACAAATTTTCATGGCTGGAACACAGTGGAGGTATGTGAGCTTGGATTAAGCCTGTGAATAAACATAAGGGAGCCCTTATGTAGCTCTTATGTAAATTATATCACAGTATATCACAGTTTTACATCTAATTCCAGCTCCCCCTCAGCAGCCTGGTCTGCCAAAAATAACAGAAGGCATGAAAAGAAAAAGAAATGGAAAAGAAAAGAAAAACAGGAAGGCAAATAGAGTTGAGAGCTCTTGGTAACAGGGCATCTTTCTTATAGCTATTTATCCATCTGTCATAGGGACAATGACAGTAACTTGTCTGCAAAGCATTATCTATTCAGCTATTGCCTGGCTTACTTTAGCAACTAAGCATAAGAAGATATTTTAAGGTTATAATGCCATATTGCAGTAATTGGGTGCTTCTTAGGAGACCAATATGCCAAGGGGGCTAACATTTCAGAAAGGAAGGAGACAGCTAAAATGGGGCCAAGTCACCGTGCAAGTTTAGAGAGCATTCTCTGTAACAATGTCACATGGCCAACAGTGACATTAACGGGGAGCTGTGATTTCTTTACATCAGTAAGTGTGCTGATTTTCACATGTGCTCAGCACATAGCGGGAGTCCACTCAGGGAATCAGGTCACACAGTCAAGATCCTCAGTTTAGATTTAGAAGCCCAAGTTCACGAGCACATTGGTTTATGACAACATAAACCAATGCACATAGAATAGGTGAGAATTCTTTGTTTTCTTTATGTTTCCACGGCATTAGCACAGGAAAGTATCTTTCACTTTGTTTTTTACACTGTGTTGTCAAAATAGAGTTAAAAGGAGGCCGACCAGAAGACCAGTGCCCACCTGTGCTGGCTTTTTGCACAAGCATACACTCACTCACGCTCTCTAAAGCTGACATGGGACAGGTTGGAAAAAATGTGCCAGGTCCATAGAAACACTCACATAAGGATTGCTGTACAGTGGTTTGTAATCTTAAGAAAAACAAACAAACTAAACCAAACAAAAGGAAAATAAAATTCCTGATAAGAAGCTCTATTTTAATAGCGTATAATTATAGAAAACATAATTATACACAGACATACACATACATATTACATTACGTAACAATGTAAAACATTAAAAAGTAACTTTCTTGTAAAAGTTCTTCTTGAAATCTACTACAGTGAAATAGAGGCTTCAGACAGATGTCCTGTAACCACCAATGCCCCTGGAATAAGCAGAGGAAGAACTTTCTTTAATATGGAACAAAGGTGCTGTAAACTCCAACAACAATAATTTTCAAAAAAGTGAACATTTCTGAGGGTTGGGAGAAGCTTAAAAAACAAAAACAGAGAACTGAAAGCAAACTCTTTGAAACAAAAAATCAATCAGCATCATTGCTAGTTTTCCAGCAACTGTGAATTAGCCGAACATGCTCTGTGCGCCAGATGCACGGGGGTCATCTCCGAGAGGAAAGTGGAAGAGGATGTATCCTCCCCGTGACGCATACAAATTATTCCCATTAGTGCTAATGAGAATGATACACATAAACATCCAGAAGATTACATACCATTCTTGATCTGTAAAACTGATCAGTGGAAATTTGGTTCCAATGTATGGCAGGTGGAGTCTAGGCAAAAATGGCTATTACTGGAAAAGTTAACAGTGGTCCCAGACCTAACTCTTCTCTGACTGCATTAGGTGACATTAGCCTTAGAACACCTACACCCAATAGGGTCCTATACTGAATCTAGAAAGAGCATCGTTTCAACACCAGCTTTACCTCATGGAAATATGCCACATTATCTATGACTTTCCATGGGGATTTGCAGTAGCAGTGCCCAACCTGCAACCTTGACTGGGTTCCGGTTGAGCCGGGTCTCAACCTCCGGCCAGCAGGGTCTATGCAGGCAGTTCTGCCAGCCTGTCCTCCCATGGGGCCCTGACTGTCCAGAAGCACCATCCCGGTGACAGGGACACGCACTCCTGGCTGCCACCTCCCCAGGCATGCAGAGCTGGTGGCACTGTAGTGTCAGCTCCGCTGCTGGGGCAGAGGGGAACCAGGACTGTGTTGCTGCCACCGGGAGGATTCGTGCAGCTGACAGTGGAGCAGATGGGGACTTGACACCGTGATGCTGTAAGACAGATGTGCTGCAAATTCAAAAGCCCAGAGCCCCTTGCTTGGGGGCTGAAGTTGGACTGTGGGCATACAGGCCTCCCCAGCACCATGGTGAATCCTACAGCCTGTCTTGCAGGAAGGTTGGTGCCTGCTGATAGACAAGGGAAAGAACAATGGGATGTGAGGGGCTCTGACCTTACCCCAACCTCCCAGTTACTGGGAAAATAGAATTAAATACAAATATTTTCTCTGGGGAATGAAGGCTAACTGAAAGGTCTCTGCTTTTTTTTGTGATTGTTTATACTGAGGTCTATAACTGTGGAAGTCAGTCCACTTTATGCTCTTACGTTAATCAGAACTTGGTACGTGGAAATATTATTGAGGAAAACTCAGATCAACTTTATGTTTACCATAGCCCTCTGGAATGAGAGAAAGAGAAAAAGAGAAAGAGAAAAACATCCTGATTTTTGATTCTGGAAATAAATCATCTATCACATTTAATAAGTAGTATAACTGCTGCTTCTATAAAGTTCTCCTTCAAGTAAATCTAGTCAATTGTATCCAAATGTTACAGAAATAAAAGAAAACGCCATTACTATACCTTCAGCATAGCTGCATGTAAAGAGATCTCAGAGCGATGGTTTGCATGCTACACATTCATGCCTCGCATGTTTAAAGCACTGCAAATAGTAGCCTACATTCTCTAGTTTCTCTTCTCCTGCTACACATGATAATCATATGATTAATTTTGGTGGTGTTCTGCATTATTTCAGTCAGCTACATTCAAAAAGTTATTTGAGGTCTTTGTAAATACAGACTGTAGGTTATATACACAACAAAAGTACATTGTTTATGCAGAGAACCCAGGGTTACATTACACTATATAACATGACTCTGAAAATATGGGCCAAATTAATCCTAGATGCGGCTTCAGCAACTCCAGCAGTCACGCATAAGGGATGAAATTTGCCCACTGTCTTCCAGAAACTAAATCATCAAGCTAGGGTCTTTGCCCCCAGACTGCACAATCCCGTGACTTCAAATAAATTAAACAAAATAAGTACTTGACCTCCCTTGAACCATGCAATAAATACAAAAAGAAATAGAAGAGATTTGTACCAGTGACATTGATGGGGATAATGCAAGAAGAAATCACTTGGGCATCTTGTTTCATTTTCTCCTCTGGAGTTGGGAGAGGTAGTGCTTTACTCCAATTGGTTTGTTTATCCAGTGTAGAAGGGATATTATGTATTGGATTTTTCGGCCTCTGCCCTAACATGACATCTGTGTCTTCGTCCTCTGGTGGATGGGACTGCAAATGAATACATTCAAAATCAGTGTCTCCCACTCAGGCACACAAGGCTAATTTTGAAACAAAGCAGACACACAGATCAGAAATCAATTATAGGGATGCAGGAAGGAATTGTTCTAGCTAAGTCACACAGCACCAGCTATTCTCCGATGGAAACTTAACATCCTGCTAATAGGAGAAAAATACCTCAATATACTGGAACTCAGCACATTTGCAGTTATATTTAGAGGCCGTCTCCCCGGTCAGAAGGAGCACACACTGCATTCCCGGGTAGCTGTTGCCAGCGTGCCCTCAGTTACCATCAGCGTTAGACCCTCGTGGGCCCTCATTTGCATCCACAACCTTTTGAACTCCTGTGTCCAGTGATTACTAGCGCTTACTGGCCCCATATAACCATTCATTCAAACATCAGAAGACCTAAAGTTTTAAAGAAGACACCCTCTCACCCTCATACTTCAGAAATCCATAGTTTTATAGCATACTACAAGAAGCACTAGATGATAAAGAGAGAGAAAAGTAAACTGCATAGAAGAAAACACAGATGGTTTGTTTTCTTCTGAAAGAAATAACAAATTTCCCAACAACACTCCATCTTGAAAAGCTGCTATAATTTAATCTAGTAAAAGAGAAATAAATTAAGGGCAATTTCATGTGGTGCTGGCTACCAACTCGGATTTGGGTGTCTCATTGTTTGCAAAAATAAGAGTTTCTGTTTTGTTTGGAAGAGACAGAAGGGAAAACACTTACCTTTACTTTTTTATGCCTAATTTGTCTCCCTTTTTGCATGAATACATTCTTCCAAAAGCTGTGACAACTGTTCGGCCAGCTCAGGACACCTGTCTGCCTCTCGTTTTTTAAAAATGAAGTGCAATCCCTTTCTCTTCAGTCCTGAATTCCCAGCTGCTTAACTACCAGCCTATCCCCCTCATGCCCGCTGCTTGCACTTCATTCGTCAGTTTTAGTTTCGGTAGCAAACACGGCAAAGATAAAATTGTTGCTCTGCATCTCCTTGGCAGGGCGTTTAACAGGCGGGTGTTGGACACCACAGGATCGTGCCCCGTCTGCCATTGTACTTCTGCAATTCCTCCGCCCAGGCTCTTCACAAATCCCGGGGGAATTAACCATCTCAGGCTTGCGAAACGGCATTTACGCCCCGGCCCCAAAAGCACTAAAGATCTTAACTCAGCAGCTACTATTTAAACTGCTGGAGGGCACGCACTTACCTCGTCAGTGTCACCTCCCGCAGCACCCCCAGACCCAAGACAAAGCACACTTCCTCTTCTCCCGCCCGCAGAAAACCCCCTTTTTCCCACGTAGGATTTCAGTCAAACATTGCAGCCTTCTTTCTGCCTGCAGCTTTTGTGCCGATTCCCGGCAGACGTGAATAGCTCATATAAACTTCAAGCACAAAAGACTTTGTTTCCTAGGTAACTCCCCCCCACCCCCCGCCCAAAGTTTGATGCATGCATGCAAGAAAACCCACCCTTGCACGCACGCACAGACACGTGGACACACACCCACGGACACGGACACACACACACACACACACACAGAGGCTGCATTTGTTGCCAATTCCTCCCCTGGATGACAATAAGGTGCTGGACAAAGCGGGTGAAGTGACCCTGGCTGCCAGAGCTCCTCCTCTCCAAACAGTGGCATCACCAAATGGCCAGAGAATAAATACCTGCTGTCGGTCTGGCATTGTCCGGACAGTTCCTTACCGTTCAGGAAAGAGGGGGTAGTTGCAGAACATTGCGAGAGAATTAAATGCAATCGCTAATGCTATCGAGTCAATCCCAGTTCAGGCCTCTTACAGGAGATGATAGGAGGAGGTGGCCTTATGGCCATGAGCTTCTGAAACCCACTCAAAGTGAAGAATGAAAGGGGGGGGGGAAAGTTATTACTGTGCCTTACTGACATGAGAAAAATAGAAATGGCTCCTTTTAGCGCAGTAAAGTTAGCAAGTGAAAAGCAAGCAAGAGGAAGGGTTAGGATCTAGAAGAGAATAAAAAGAGTGAGACAGGGCTGTTAATTGAGGATTGCTTGTTTTTCCAGTACCTTTCTACTCCAGGGGGTCATGTGGCAACACTCAATTGGGGAGGGCGAACGGGTGCTGTTAAACTATAAAGGTGAAATGTAAAAAAAAAAAAAAAAATTAAAATTAAAAACATGCACAAAACGTTTCTGGTAAAAGCACACAATTTTTGTCTGAATAAACTAGCATAAGAGCCAAAACAAGCAGAGATTTCCACCATTTCCTACCAATGGATTTGTTCCCCACAACAGAGTGGTTTGGACCCTGTGAAGTCCGTGCTGATTTTGCTTATTTAGATTAGACAAAACTGCAGTGAAATGAGTTCAACCTCCTTGTACAGACATGCTTAAATTGTCCCCAAAATGCCTTGTATTGATTTAGTAACTCAAACTTCTGCCTGGAGCTGAAGCAGTGCAAGGTATGTATCCAATTACATTATAAAAGTAAATTATTTAATAATATAAGGGATTTTCTTGCTTTTTTTTAACATTTTAAGCTATAAATATATGTATAAATAATGACGCTGAGGGGTGATTTGTCAAATATATTGATTGCTGCGTGTTTGTGATAATATGGTTACTTCTCTGACATTGTGACCATTATGTCAGGGTGACAACAGCCAATTGGCTTTTTGTCGTTTTTTGTAACACTTGTAAGGACAGTGATGGCCACAAGTGCTGAGTCTTGCTGAATCCTGCACCTCCAAAATCCTCTTTCGGCAGAAACTCTATTTGTTTGTTGCAATGTCCTGTTTTTGAAAGCAAGGAGTGAAGGAGGAGTGATTTCTTTTGAAATAGGAAATAAAACAAAAAAGGAGATAAAGAAAACAGGTTTGTTGACCACACTGGAAATCTCTAGTTCAAGTTTCTTGCTGGGGGTTATTATCTTCCCCTGCATTAGTTAGTGGACTGATAATGCCAAATAATTCTGTGAATGTTTCCTCCCAGTCATTATCTATCAGCAACACTTCTGTGACAGACTAACCTCAAACCTCAGTTTGAAACACTTGCATTATATGGTCTCCTCTCAGGAAAAAAAAGCTGTAGTGAGTCTCAAAAGGCCTAATTCTCCATCTTGTCCTACTCTCTTCCTAGGTACCCTCACCTCTTGCTTTGCCCTGGTTCCCATGTGCAGGACTAAAACCATGAGAAGCCTCCATATGAGCTGCCCATAAGCAGGAGAGCAGAGAGGAGAAATCAGAAGAGGGCTGCTCCCAGTTAACATTTCCAGATGGTTAGTTTCTACCCAGGCCAGTGGAAAAATAGTTTTTCCAAGCTGGGAAAAGTCCTTATCATAAGATGTTGGAGTATCTCTGGAAAAGGTTGAGGTAGGGGAAGAGTAAAGCTGGTGAGATGACAAGTGTCTGCAATGTCCATGGCCTGTGATGGTCCTAATCAGTGCACAAGAAGAGGACAGGAGGGACCCCCTGCCCTGACCTCTGAGCACAGCTACATGCTCAAGCCACTCCGGGGAAAACCTCTCCAGGAGAAACAGCAGGACCTCGTCTTTGGCCTCAGAGACAGCAGTGCAGGCTACGGTCAAGACAAGCAAGATCTGGTTCCCATCTGCCTGCTCTATCGGTGCAGTGCTTTCCTACCTCCCCCATGTGCTGCTCTGCCAGATGCCTCCAAGAAAACACCTGTCTGGTTCCACGTACCTACAGGCATCAGCTGATGTGCCAAAGCCTCAGGTCCCTGCTTGAGCATGGCAGGACAAACTTCCTAGGCAGGTTTCTATCACTAAGAGAGAGGACAAAATGGAGGTGACTGGTGAATTTTCAGCTTCTGCTGTCACAGTGGTGCTCCCGAGAAAGCTGGTGCTACCACTGCCTTGCCAAGGGGTCCTGAGGTCACCTAGTGCCTGTTCCATGTGGTGCCTGTCATCAGACAGCTGAGGCACACTGGCACAGAATAACAGCCTTAGCATTTCAGTACCTCCATGCTGCTCTCTTCCAGAGAGAGAATTGCTGCTTTTCAAAAGTTCTCATTCACTCAGAATACCAGAATATCTCTAAATGTCCTGAGTAAATACATAATTAAGCAAGAAATTATTATTATATACCCAAGGCTGTTCTGGTCTGATGGGCAAATCTGCAGTTAGGCAGTTTTCAAAGTGAATTTCTTTGTGTGGGTGTGCTTGGCAAACACCAACGGTGATAATCAATCTGTTAAATACAAAGCCAGAATACTTAAATATGCATTTTTCTTTAATGGGCTAAGATTGCTTTGAAATTAAACTGGTGTGTAATTGCTTGAATAGGGACTTATTCTACAGTTACTGACAAATGTGAACATTTTTATTTACTGAGCTATCCCATCAACCTCACTTGCAGAAGTGCCATTGTGCTCGTGAAACTACCTTGCAGTAAAATTCTTGGTTGCATATGCACATGATCTGATTTCTCAGTGCTCTGCGTCTCTTCAACGTGAACTCTTTGGTTTCTGTGCTCTACAACAAAATAATCAGATGTCCAAGTCTGAACTAATCAACAGATAGAGAGAAAGCAGCACTGCTGCTGAGCAATTCAGCTCATCCTCCTTCAGTACTTAACTCGGGGTGAGATGAAGCACCCCTGAACACTCGCCACTTGCTTTTAGGAAGACCTTAGCATAACTTGCAGATGCTTACGCCAGGATTCATGATTCACCCTTTTAATGAATTAAAATCTTAAAATATCATCTCTACAGTGACAAAGAAGCAAATCAGCAACTGACAAACTTGCCAGCCTAGCAATTTGTGGGTCTGCCCCATTTACTGTCCCAGAGCTGGGATCTGGAGGAGGACATGAATTGGCCAATTACAGGACAAAAACGCCACTTCATCCCCTTTACTATTTTCCATCCCTCCAATCTCTGAGATGCCACTGTTGTTCAGCATCTTCAAAATATAGGGAAGACTAGTTCAGGAAGCATCATTTGTGTTAAATCATGTACCTAGCCTGCCTTACCTATAGTGATATCATTATAGCAGATTCTGCGCTTTCAAAGTTAGTGAACAGGACATAAACACAAGAATAAACAACTCATTTTTCTTCAGGTAATTAAAGATTCCTTGGTAATGCTAAAGCCTCATCAGGAGCATATATTATCCTCAATATGTTTGTCATCAATTTGGTCATGGGTGAGTTTATTCCTTCCCCCTCAGCTGAGCAGGCAGTCAAGGTGTTACCTCGCAGAAAATATAGGTGACTGAGTCACAGCCCTCAGCAGCACAGAGCTGGTGCTGGCAGTGCTGGCACAGCCTGGGCAAGGGCAGGAGGTGATTGCTATCAGTTGCTGCACAGTGCTGTTCTCCAGAACATTATGTTTTACTCCTGCTGCCTAAAAGTTGCAGCTAACAAAAAGCATAAGGGATCAATTTTGACTTCAGGATTCTATAGCACTCAGTGGGGGAAATTTCCCTCCCAGGATAACCTGGGGTAAGGTTATCCCAGGTTATAATGCTACATGCAAGAGCATCAGCATGTAGCTTCAGCATCTTCAATCTTCATATAAGGTCCAGTATGCTTTCACCCTATGTGAGCACAGAAATAAGATGGACAGTACATCCTGATTTCTCACTTGAAAGCAATAGTTCATGCACTGAAAAGGTAACATGTAGAGAAAGTGTGAACTTGTGAACTAGTGTTCGATCCCACGTTCACGTGAGTACAATCCTGACTCCTTCTGGGGCTCTGGTTTAAACGTCTCTGTCTCCCTCTCTCTGCCTGTGAAACGGACAGTCTGCTGCTTCCTTAACTCACAGGAGTTAAGGAAAATGGTATTGATTTACATATTGGAAAAACTAAAGGCTTGGTAAAAGGAGAAGAAATAGTAATACAAGGCTAGCAGCTTTCCAATGTTTTCAGAGCACAGTTGACAACTTAATTAGAAATTAATATTTGTCCCTATACAGCAGCTTTCCTATGCAGCCAAATGATGCTGAAGAGAAAATAATGGTAATATTTCTGATGGTGCTGTTTCTGCTGCCTAACACAACTCTGCTCACCTGCCTGCTCCCAACGTTTATATTTCTAGATGTTTAATTCTCAAGTTTTTATTTTATCTGCTTGTGGGTGTTTCATTTCTTTTGGAACATCACAAATGCAATCAGTTAAAGTACTGACAATCCTTTAACAATTAATGTACTCCTCCAATGTTTTGACAAGGTAAAGACAAAAATAAGACATGTTTTATGACAGAAGTCATACCACATGTGTCATTCCAGCAGACAAAGGTAAAAATAAACATTCCATGATACAGGGTAGTAGGTATTAGGCTCATGGCATAAAGACTGCCATACAAGTTCAGTCTGACAAATAATGTCAGGTAGGTTTTATTTCTGAATACAAGGGATACAGGCATGATTTGCACATAGGAAGTGCATAGTCCAATTCATGCCTGGCCCTTAAGTCACTTGTTTCGCACTGAGACTTCAGGTGTCTTTAGCACAAAACCGTGTGAAAGTCAGTTGTGCCTCCTTTGCTTTGCTCTGCAAAGCATCCTAAAGCAGACCATAGGGAATATTTGTGAAATGGCAAGGAGATGGAGTAAAATTACCCGATGCATTATCTTCTCTTCACATTTGCTCTGGCTGAGGTCGCAGGGAGAGGAAAAGCCTGTCTTGAAAATAACCTCCTGCTTCTTGTTTTTTAGATTTCTGATCAGATTATAATTATGAATAAACTGACATTGAAATCTGTGGAATTGTGAGTGTAAATTGCCAAACACTGAGTTCCCTGCCCCATCTTCTTTGTTTTATTGTGATAGATGTGCCACATGGGAATTGAGAAAGTAAGTCCCATAACATTCTGAACTGGAATACTAAAATTTCACAGTCTGGCTAGCTGGACTTGGGGGAGACAGAGAAAGAAAAAATGCTGAGAAATTTAAAGGGAAAACTGAAATGCAGTTGGAATGACACAGCATCTTCACACTCTGTGACTGGCCTCAGCAGTGCTACAGGCAGGGTTGTCATGGGAACATGTGTAAGAAATATTTTCCTCATTTTAGCAAGCCCATAACTTCCTCGTACTCTCCTCAGATTTTTTTTTTGTTTGGGCTGGATTTTTTCTCTTTTTCTTTTCATTGGCAAAAATTTCTGAATGAGTGATACTTGTAAATGTGTTTGGTTGTATAGTTCTTTTGTCCAGGAAGAGACTAAGTGTGCTAAAGTTTTTCAGCTTTAAAAATGAATGACTGAAATGAATAGGAAAGTACAATCATGTCTGCAAAACCATGAGAGGCATGGAAAAAGGGAGTGAGGAAGCAGTGCTTACTGTTTCTCATAGTCTGAGAACCAGAAAGGATCTGATGAAATGATGAAGTATTAGGTTTGAAACAAACAAAAACTACACTTTCATACAGATTTTTAAAGTATCGTCACAGGGTGCTGTTGATGCCAAAGATGTAAGTTTACTAAAAAGTTGGACTAAACAAATCTCTAAGTCAACACAGACAGGTTACTTGGTGGCTATTATTCTGTATTTGGTCTCTGGCTCAGGAACTCTGTAACTAATTTCTGTATGAAACTGGAAGGATAAATTATGGGACAGTAAACGGCATAAACCATGCCCTGTTCTTATGCTCTTTCCTGAAGGATCCCTTTCTAGTCTTTGAGCTAAGTGAATCTTTCAAGAGACCAATCAGGGCAAATCCTGTAACAGGAGTAGACACTACAGAGCCTATGCCATTTATAGTTCTCTACTCCTTCTCCACACAAAACAATCTTGTAATGGAACAGTCTAAAACATCCCTCCAGACCCGTTTAGGCTGGCATTGCTTTCTTTGGACTTGAACTCATTTAGCCTTGCTTGGAATTTGTGGTACTTTGACATCTTCCTCCTTGTAAAAGTAGTTGTGCTTAAAAGCGAATCTTCATCTGTTGTGACTGGTTTTCTCTAGCTTTATTATAAAATACGCAAGATCTTTGGAAGAGCTCATAGCCACCTAACTGGTAGCAATAAAAACAGCAGCCAGAAGGTACAAATGTGGAAACCTTGACTGGTCTTAGATATAGGCGACCGGTTTTTTCAGTAGCTTTCAGTAGCAACAGTTTTCACAGATCTCACAGTGGTAATTTGAACATTTCTCAAAATCAGGTTTCTTATTGCAATATTGTAATGCATGCATTTAACTTAGATAGTCGGTTTGGAAAAGTCAGATCTGTAACTTTTAAAAATTTCCCTGCTTCTTGCTGATCCCTTTCCTAACTTAAAAGAAACACAAAAAGGGGTTTTTGTTGCTTAGGAAAAGGTGTTTCCTTCAGCACCTTTCTAATGCATAAGAAGAATGGAATACACAAGAGACTGCTATGCTATGAATAAAAATTCTTGTAGACTTAACATCTTTAGTTCATCGTTGTCCATAAGATACAATCAACTGGAATCAGATATCAAACATTACCAACAATCTCTGAAGCAGATACACTTTTGCAGATGTCAAAAAGCTTATGCCAAAAAGGGCAAGCTAGGCAATAACAGCATTCTCAACTTTCTCTTGTAATGGTATAATTAAATCATGAAGGCTGGCACAATATCAATTAGCTATACATTGTTGCAGTGTCTTGTAAAAATCTCTGATTAGCCTTCTGCCAGACAGTGCATTCATGTGCAGCTTCATCTTGCCTTATTCTCTTTAACTTTTAAGTTGCCTCATGAACAAGGAGTTTTCTCAGAAACGGGTCAAGGCACTTTGAAGTACTCTGGCCTTGGCATATTTGTAATTACCAAAGCAGAACATTGCCAGATGCCTTGAAATCAATAGAACAACAGCCCTCCAAGCAGCTCTTGTTTGCTTCTCCTCAGGGGAATACTGAACCTGGTTAGCTTCCAAAAAAAAGTCCAATATGGGTGGCCACAAAGCTTAATATTTTCCTCCTTGAAAGGAAAAAGGTGTACTTTCTGATAAAGCCAAGACATTTGCATTCAGCATGACTTAATTTTGCCAACTAATACAGGACTTAGAGGGTTGCTCTCACTATTTGTTATTATTTTGCGGTCCACAGATGGAAGAAATGTCTAAAACGCTCTGGTTGTTTTCCAAACACAGCAAAGATTCTGGCCTTTCATCACTGTGTATGCAATTTCAAAAGAGATGCCCTATTCTCCATCTGATACTAACTAAGCGAGCTTTATGCTCAGTAGGCTGTCCAAACTATTATCTGTAACTGGTTCTGATCCACAACATGGCATCGCCTCCCCTTTACCTTTTAATGACCCTACAACAGCAATAGCTTTGATGATGGCTTATAAAGAAGAAATAGGTAAGCCTGTTTCTCCTTTCTGTCTTCTAACTTTTCTATGCTGTCCCTTAATGTCAGGATATCTTCTTTCAGTTGAATAAAAAGGCCTGCAAAACTAACCAGTTCAAAGCCTGCAGTGATGGTGATGCTTTCCTCAAAATTATCCAGATAAGCAGTTAAAAAGCCAGAATAGTCAAACTAATCAAAACCTTATCATGCATTTCATGCTTTTAAATGAGAAACAAAAACTTTTCCTGTGGGCTGATTAGCTGATGTTTTGGCCCCTGGGTACGTGTGATTCCTTTACATTGACTCCTTTACACTGTGACTTCTTTAGCATTATAGTATTTAAATATGGTTAATATAGTGGATTAGAATGAATATACTTGGACTTTTTAAGCTAAGTAAGTGATGATTCCGTAGCTACATGCTTACAATGTGCTGACGTATCTGGAGATACCAATGTCTCTGTACTGGCACATTCAGGACAGATCTATCCCTATCCTCCTGAGTGCTAGCATTAGACAAATGTATCCCTTAAAAGTCAGATCCAGGTCTGACTTGTGGAATTTAACCAGTAAAATGTCTCAGCACAGGGCAAAATGTAACTACTTTTGTGGGTCGAACACCCAGACCCACAGAAATACCAAAGTCCAGCTGAGGCCAGTGGGAGTTACGGACCCAATCAGAGTTAAACTTGTGGATCTGACACATTTCCTTTAACAATGATAAATACCGTATTGTCAATACTAATTTGATTTTGAATTAGTGCAGCAGTGTGGCAAGTCAGCACGGAGATACAGGACCGGATCTTCAGCTGGACTTCCCACTTGGCTAGCTGGAAGGACATGTATGAGACATGAAGCATCTGCAAAAACTGCACGGAGGTGGACACTGCAGAACAGGGGGCTGTTGCCCACACATACAAAGAAAGTGTAGCTCCTTGTAGCAGGAGATATGCTGCTGAACCTATCTGCACACACACAAGCCTCAAGCGGGCACTCAAAGACCTTGAGTTCTTGGCTCCTGGCAATGCGAATGCCAGAGATGAAATTGCAGCACTTTCTGAAATTACAGGAGGGTCCTTGAAGTGCTACCTATAAAGCATGAGTGGAGAATGTGAAGGACCATGGAGGAGTGTGTAAGAGAGAGCATATATCTGCTGACCACGGGTGAAAAATAAGAGATTTCTCAATGGAAACGGCCACTCTGGGGCTGGCTGCTCGAAGATGTGACCTGAGTTGCACTGCTGACAGTCTTTAAGGTCATCTGTGTTGTACCTGCACAGCCCTGGGGAGGGGGCACTTGTGAAACACTGTCACACTTACGTCCCACCATGCTAATAACATGTTTGTGCGTGATAGCTGCACTGAAAGACTTACTGGTAGCAAGTGCCGGTCCTTTATTGCTTGCCTCTTTTGACTGCAGATTGCAGGGAAGGGAGGAAAGGGGGGAGCCACCACTGCAATGGGACCTTGGACTTTTTGCTCTCTGTTATCACCTCGGCTTCGATGTTCTGTTTTGGATGAGAAAGAAGACATGAGACTTTCAGAGCGTTAAAAACATACAAACTATTAACAGCACAACAGAGACAGGAACAGGACAGTGGATTCCAAAGATGAAGGTTCTCCTCCCTACTGACTGGTACATATGATCTCTGTTGCAATTGAAGGGGACAAGCAGTTACTGGACATTCATGTGCCCAGAAGCACAATGTCCATACAACACACCCCAGCCACGTGCACTGAAGATGAATGGTCCCCAAATGAGATTTAAACTCTTTATCCCAAGTGAGAAAGGAACTACTTTCTAGGCACTTGGGACCCAAGGCCTCATTCCAAATGGGAACATGCAGCTCCTATTGCCTTGAAACATTGAGGTGCAGTAATGCCTGCACTCTACCCATATAAAATACGCCCCTCTGAGGAGAAAGAAGCAGAGCCCCAGATATAATTTTCTTCCCGTGCTGCATGGCAGTGCCAGATTCTGAGCATTGACCAAACATCATGAAAGTTGTTGCAGTGGCAGCACTGTGTTCCATCATGAAGGACATCATTCTGGAAAAGTCAATATGTCTCCACCCCAGGCCCACAGGAGCCTTCCTTCACCATGGGCACACGATATCCAGTCCTCTTCCAGCATCAGTTCCAAGCCTCTGAAACCTTCCAAGTGAACAGGACAATGCTCATGGACTTCCCATCTCTAATTTTAGCTGTCAGTCAGATAATTGCTGTTTGCCAGGTGTGCTGCTGGAAGGAGATAATATATTCACCTGATACCCATAGCTGTGGTCCAGCCAACAACGTTTGTTGATAGCATAGCTGTTTTATGACCTAATGTTTAGTTTTAGTTGCTCCTGGTTAAACAGATAAAGAGATAATGAAGTTCTGCACTGAGACACAATAAACATTTTTAGAGTAAATTTCAGATTATAATTTCATTCCCATACATGCAGTTATTTGGAAAATATGATAAAGTAGCACATGAAAAGCTGCCTGCTCAACCTGCACAGCTGCTGTTAAATGTGCAGGATGGGAAGTTGCCAAAACTGAGGTTTGTACCTTTAAAATGATGAGGCATTTTCTGACAGCTGCCTTCCTGTGCTGCTGTCAGAATTTCTCCTGCCCACAAGATGGCAGAGAGAGATCGGCCTTGTCCTGGGATAACTGCAAAGCAGAGCTGCTCAGAGCAGAAAAGAATTTCCGCTCTACTCCAGCACTACTGTGGTTGCAATTGGGCTGTGTTGCTCTCTGCAGTGCTATGAGGACATACTGCACCCACAGGGTGTTCCTGAGCTAAAATCTGCAGAGACAGTCAAATGTGGTAATCAATTGGAACATTTTATCCAGCTAACAGATACTCTGCAGATCTAAGTAATCGATTATTATTATAAGCTAATAACAATAATAAATGAGCAAGGCAATTAGAGCTGTTGATGCAAAACATTTCCAACACAGGAGGCTGCTCCGGAACATTTTAAGGGTGACCTGCATGGATTTTCTCCTTCCTTATGGCACAGAAGAAAGACAGGCTTGTTTGCCTACTTTGATTTGTGTCCTGGGAAGAATTTTCCCTTGGTTAGGTTCCCAGTGAAAACTGACATTTTCCCATCTTTTGTCTTCTTGTAGTCCTGTTATAAGACCATCCAGATGTTTGCGTCTAGTAAAATCCCTTTATGGCAGGGATGCAGGAGCCTGGTTATGAGCCTGACTGCTCCTGCTTCTTCTGTGTTGCATGATTCTATTTTGAGGCTACAGCTCTCCAGTTTGTTAGGTGACATCAGGAAGTGTTCCCTAGTCTGGGAACAGGACACCTGCCCAGCTTTTCCAAGCTGTCCAGGGTATCTATCACCTGGCTTTCAGCTGCCATCCCTGAAGGACACCTCAGCTGATATCCCTGAAGGTATCCTCCAGTATCATGCCTGGAAACCCTGAGCAGACAGCTCCATTTTTGTGAAGACTCTGTAATACCATTGGACTCCAGTTTTAGCCCTTTCGAATAGGGGTTGGAACTGGATGATCTTTAAGGTCCATTCCAACCCAAACCATTCTATGATCCTACGGTTCTATGATTTCTTAACCTGAGTACCTAAGTCCCAGTGGAGACCAGTGCCCACAGTTCTGCGTGCTTGTGCCTGAGCACCCTTCTGCTGCCTGGAGTGGACCATGGAGATGTGTTACGTGCGTGGAGCTGGAGAGTGTGTGAGCACCTACCTCTGCGCAAGGCTCGCAGGTGCTGCTTGGCGTGGTGGTGCAGCTCCTCCACGCAAGGCGGTCTGGTGGAGGGGAGAAAGATGTTTCTTTGCTGATGCCAAGGTGCTCGGTAATACACACTCAGTTTGCTCTCTGCATCAAGGTTGGAGACAGCTGTAGGATATAAACAGAGGACAAGATAAGCCTTCTAGTCTCTCTTACATCAACTTAGCTGAAAAGCAAAGGTTCTTGCTTGGAACAGCATTGTCAAGAACAAGCACTGCAGTTGTTACAGCACCTCTCCTCCCATCAAACAGCAGTGACCATTATCTTCTCTGTGTTACCATGTTATACCACTTAGCGTTTAGACAATGGCCTTTTTTTTGCAAATGGCTTTGTGGAGGCAAGCAGGAGAGAAATGATACTGTATCAGTGTTAAATATATGGACCAGAGGGATAATAATTTTATAGACAGCAAAACGAAACACACAATGAAGCTACGCAACATTTCCATAGTGACATTTTGAGCAAGTGCAGTGGGAAGAATAGGTCTTCCATTTACCCATTCTCCTGCCAATATGCTCTTTCACTACATCATGTTACGCTCAACTAGTTTCTGACACAGGCTGCTACCTCGCTGCCTCCCAGGGCGTAACAGCTGAGATTCACTGCCTGCCCTGCTGAGCAACTTTAGCTGTCACCTATCAACAGAGGTTCCCTTAATGGACAGGGACTTCTGAGGGACAGGAATACTTCAGTTCCTCTAAGGAGAAATCCCAGAAGTCTGCCTCTAAACATTACATGAATCAAGTCCACTAAAGGTTTGAGAGAATTTCTCAAGAGTGGCGGAACTCTTGGAAGATGTGCCCAACCTCAGTGTACACAGCAGGTAGCTTTCCAAGGGCCAAAGCAGGAGCAGAGGGCCATGGGAGATGCCAGCACTCTGCTCCAGCCAGCCACAGGGAGCAGACTTGTCCCCAGCCCATGTAATGCAGCAGACCACATGGCACATGCTCAGGTATAGCACTGGGCCTGATCCTTGTACCCCAGGCAATACATATAGCCTCTCCAGTCATCCTCTCTTCTAATGCCAAGGAGATGCTGCAGGTGTTTTGCTCACAGGACAACACAGTGTAACACAGGTGGGCTAGCCTCATGCGTGGGAGGAAGGGTAGTGAAGGTACCTCCTGGGATTCCCTTCCCAATCAGGAGACAAAGAGCCAGCATGCCTCGGGTTGGTCCCCTCACTGACAACACACTCCTCCCCTTTGCACATTTCAGGCTTCTCGTTTACCTTCTGTGCTTTTGCACACTCTCGCCCTTTCTTGAGGGGTAGCTGGTGCATCATGTCAGACAACAGCTCTCTGGTGGACATGCTTTGCTCTTTCTGGTTTTGTTGCATTCTTTAATGCAAAATAATATTCACTGAGACTGAAGGCATACCAGTGCTTTGTACAGAGAAAGGAACTGTGAAAGTACAGTCGGAGAAGAAGAAGGAGGGAGCAGACAGAAGAGATGAAACCTAAGAGCCATGCTGCCATGTGTGGGACGATGACAGACTGCATCAATTTCTTTGATTAGAAAAAAACCCCAAAACAGTTCAGAGAACTTTGCAGGTGTCGTGATGGATGTGGTGGTATAATATGATGACAGACCTGTTGGAGTGCAGGTTCTCAGAGCTTCAACAACACTGAAGGGACCCTAAACTCTGTGTCCAATAGGCACCCTTTATTTGCTTCTCAGTGGATTTTTGCAGGTGGGGTTTCACTCAGTTTACAGCACGTTTGTAGTGCTGTTCCATGCAATTGGCTATGATGTTAGTGCAAAGGATGGTACTGGGGGGAGAAAAAACTGATTGACAGTGGAGGGAGGTTGCAGGATGAATGACGGCAGCCTGTCGGTGTGTGTTTATCATGAGGATTTACTAATGAAATTATTGACGCTGTAATAACATAATGTTCCCAAATTGCAGGCAGAGCCTTTGATGGCTTTTCTGTCTGTCACCACTGTAGTAGGGGAATGCCTCACTCACATGAGCTGATTTTGTATCTCCTTTACCCCTTGAAGGTAATGAAGCATTATGTCTGTTTAATGTATGAGGGACTGAGACACAAAGAAAGTTGCCCTGATCCTGTTCTAAGCCACACTGCGTCCTTGAGAATCTCAAGTCAAGACAAAAATTTGTAAGCAATACTAATGATACCCCACCCATTTTTTATGTTGCTGAGGGCATGTGATATTCATGATCACAAATTGTACCCTGGAGGCTAATGAAATGACCAGCACAAGCAGTTCCTTCCTACTCCCAGAAAAATCTGTCTAGACTGAAGCACTAGTAGTTGTCTGTGACGGATATCAGTAGGTGCGTGGAAAGTTTTACCTACTTACGGAATGTTCAGACATTTCATCATACTAGAATAGATTTTGCTGCAAAATTTAGCTTGTAGAAAGCTCTTCTGACTTTGGCAACAGTGTTTGACATATAAGAGTAGGAGTTGAGTTAGTATACTTTGTGTGAGACTTAAAAATGAAACTAAGCTCATACAATTTTGCTGCCCATTTACTGTTGTACACACACATTGCTGTTCACAGATAAAATAGCATGACCTCTTAGCCCAGCAAACCCACCTCCCTTAGCCAGCAAACCTGGCAGAGCTGTGCATAGTGCTGTCCCAGAAGAAAAATAAAGCACAAATACATTGCTTATCTTCAAATAAGAAGCTTACAGTACCCTGTGCTACAGCCCAGCCAGTGCCTGTCTGCATCTTCTTGCCTTTCCCTGCAGGAACTCTGATTCACAGCATCAGGGAATATGCCCCCTGATACCAAGAAAGCAGAAATATTGCACAATACTCACTGAAATGAACAATCCTTTAAAATACTCAAAAGCTGTAGCGGATTTTCTAGGAGGTCCAGAATAGAAACTAAAAGTGCTGGCAAAAAAGAAGCTGCAAGGGGATGAATGTTCTCAGCCTGCAGTGGGCATGAAGCTCACAGGGAGGGAGAAGCGTTGAGTAGGGTAGAGGACAATGTTGGCCCAAGGACAACTAAGTATAAACCCACAACGAATGCAATTAGACTGGATGCTTGAGGAACAGCATCCCAACCTCAGAGCAGCAAAGCTCTGAAAAAGACTCCTGGAAAGGGGAAAGAGGAAAAAAGCTAACGAGTAAGTAAGAGCCTGCCAAAAAAGGGACCTGCTTTCATTTCATTCCTTGCACATTGTCCTTTGCACACGTCCTTCCATGTCCTTTGCAAGTTGCTTGTGCTTCTGCAATGACATTTCGCCTGGCCTTCGCTGTTTGCCCCTGGGAGCTGGGCACCACTGCTGCGAGCTGAAGCCAGAGGCTGCAACCACAGGAGTGGACTGTGAGCTTTCAGGACCACTGAACATCTAATTTTCTGCACAGGGTTGAATCTGTTACTTCCAGTAAAAGAAAAAAGCGAACCCTGTGGCAGGCTAATTCAGCAGACAAAGACCACTGGGCTGAGATCTAGAAGAAATATGCAGTCAAAGTTTAGCCATATGTTTCTGCTAAGAGCTGGCGTTAAATATTAACACTCCCTATGCCTCTGTTCTGTGAAATGAGGATAAGGTATCTCTTTCAGCCAGCACTTCCTTTACTTGGTGTTTTACACTGCAGGCTGTTTTTGCAATGCTGAGCCTGTGCGTGGCTGTAGCCCCTCAGCATCATCATAAGATGCATAATAAATAAAGCAATACAGAAACTGTAAAGCCACAGTCTTTAAACGATTAGCAGCTGGATACCACAGTGAATAAGAAAAAAGGCCAATACAGATGTAGGAAATGCTACATTTCAGGCATCAGATATAGACTCTTAATATATTTGTAGTGTGCGCTTTGATCACTTTAAACTATGCAAGTGAATCATATAAACTATCACTTCATTTCATTCCTGACTTAAAGTAATTGGGTTTTTTTTTGTCTTGTGGGATGACAAAATGACAAGACACCATTTAAATGGATTCTCCATTACATTCTGTGGATCCATTAATGTTGGCTGGTTTCCTAACAACCAATGTCAAACAGACATACACTAATGGTTGCTCTCATGAGAAGATTTTTGAAGGTTTCCAAATAGCTGCTTTATTGAAGTTGATCGTATTTATCATTTATAGACCCTTCTCTTCTTCACATCCTCTCATTTACTGTCTCTCCCTCCTTTAGCAAAGCAGAAAAAGGATCCTGCCATAGCAGAGCTGGATGTGGATGCTTGAAGGTTGTGTGGCTTTAGTGCACTCAGGCGTGGTTGTTCTAATAATAACACCACAAAGGCCAAGCAAGAAAGATTTCTGCTCTATTTATTTGATAGATGCAGGGGTTTCCCCCCCAACTCCGTCTGCTTCTCTAGACACTTGCCTCCCCCCTCCCCAGCTCCTTCTGTTTCTCAACTTTCTATTATTTCTTCCCATATTATAGTTGCCATTAGCTGTGAGGGGAAGAAAAAAAAAAGATAATTTCCTACGCTTCCTGGTTCAAAGCAAAAACATGATTTGGTATAAGGTGTGAAAAAGTGTGCAGCCTGGAGGGAATTTGAGCAGTGAGCGAGGAAGGTGCCTACATGTTAAGGGATAGAGCCCAGAACTGTCAGCCCTGAATTCCTGCACAAGCAGCACCAAACCAGCAGCTGCCAAATCCTTATTAAAATATCCAGATTCCAAAAGACAAAAACCAACATTAAAAAGAATAAGACTAGTGAATAAGGCTATTTCAGAGCCCAGTTACTCTTCAGACAAGCTGTGATGACCCAAGCCCTTTGCAGGAGACTGAGGTGCTGGAGGCTGTGCACTTAGTGAAACTGCACCTCTTCTCCCCACCCTGATTCAGGGGTGCAGGATGATCTCAAAGGCTCCTAAGGCCAGCAGCACCATGCCAGGCTCTGCTTGGGAAAGCCCTTCTTCTCCAGTGTTAAGGTGGCTGACCTGTCATTTTAGCACATGCCATTTTTCCAAGCTACTTCATGTAAAAATGGTGACTTTTTTTCTTGTGTGATTTAATGTCATAAGAAAACTGGATGTTCATCCAGCTTTGCATAAACAGGCCTATGCCAGCAACAGCAGCAGCAGAATTCAGTGTGATCAAACTCTTCCTCAGCTACTGCCCAGTCCAGCAGTGAGTTACTGCCTGCTGTGTTTGTGTGCAAAACATTGCAAGAAAATTAATTCTGAGGAAGACCAGATTATCTCAAAGACTAGGCAGTCTGGCAGCACATCCAACTTCATCATGCAATTTAGTGCATAAATGTTTCATTGAGGCAAGTGCTGAGTCTGATGTGAATTTTATTTATAGTCCTGCATGTCTCAGATGTGTGCTTCCCCCAAGTACTCGTGTCTCCATTGGAACACCCAGGGGGTTTAAGCCTACAACACTGGTAAAAATCTACGGTCGCTTCTCTGCTGTACATGTCCCACATCCATCAGCAAGCTCCGTACTTTCAAAGGAGCTCTTTTTGCGGCTGCTGCTTCACAGTGACAGCACAGAGGGTACTGGGGCTTACCCAGCGGGGATGTTGAAGCCTGGAGCTCCTCAGAGGTAGGACAATCACTCTATTTTCAACAATTCGGCTTGTTTTCAACCATGCATGCACCCAGACATTTCCGTATTTGCCAGTGGCAAACCCCACCAACTGGAATTGCAAGTAGCTATTTGGATGAGATACTTTCCTGTCTCATCTTTATTAATGATTGAAAAATACCCATGCAAAGGAAGCGTGTTGGCAGGGCTGCTGTTTCTTGAAAATAAGGCTACTGTCTCTTCAACTTTTCCGTCACCCAGATAAGCAATGGCAATCTCGCCATAACTTCAACAACTATACCTACAAGTATGGGTATGTACACAATTTCCTTCACACATCTAGATAAGAAATACCAAGTGACTGGAGCTAGAAAGTCAGACATACCCCAGTTGCCTTCAGAAATGCCCGGTCATCCTGGCAGGATAGGATGCAGTGCTTTTTCCCCACCAAGTCAGGGCCAGAACAACACCTGACAGTAATGGGTTTCTTTTCTAAAGAGGGGACACATCAGATGATGGCAATATGACATTTGCTCTGGCCCCTTGGCACTGCAGAGGCTGCTGAGGGCCCTGCTGTGCTTCCCCATCCTCCTCTTCCCTGGGAAACTCTCTGTGGCCCAGCTCCCCCAGGGAGATGTGAAAAATGAGGCATGTCTTCACAGAGCTTTCTAATCACACTTCTCACATAAGGCAAGAAATGCTCAACTCAGTGAAAGAGAAAGCTGTGTGCCAAACCTCCTGTTGCCTTGTTGCTCTAGTGCATCCTTGGGATTTTTTCAGAGTCTGGATGGGATGCTGCCATCTTTGGTCACAGCTTTTGTTCCTGCTTTCCTGGTGTGTTCTGATGTTTGTGGGGGCGCTGTTCATAACAGACATTTCCCTTTCAGCCTTCACAGTGCCCACTGTCACCCACACACATGAGTGACCGACGACCCATTTTGGGTGGTTTTCTCCTTGGCTACTTTTCTCTGGGAGCCCAAGCTGGAAAATATGGTTTATAATGGTTTTGCACATCATTATTCATTATTATTGCTACTATCAGGGCGGAAATCCAAATTATTTCTGAGGAGTGTTTGCCCTGAACAACCTAAGTCCAGGATGGATGTGAGGGGAAATCTCCAGTGGCACAGGCCCCAAGACATCGTTTGGGCAACTGGTCTGGATCTGAAGGCTGGATCACCAGATCTGCCCTGCCACCGGCGCTCGTGCATGTAAATCAAAGCCAGCGCAACTGCGTCTACGCGGGCTGCAGCTGCCCTCCAGACAAACAGGAGGGGAGACATGACAAAACAAGTTAAGTCTTTAGCTACATGTGGGCAATAACATGAGTACTATTATTATTCTGTTCTGCACCTCATGGACAGACAATTTAACAAATTTTTTAACTCAAGCAAAAAGGCAGAAACCTCACCCACAGCAGAATCTGTTGAGAAAGACCACAGTCTTTTGTGCTCTTGGTATTGTTTTATTTCCTGCCAATACAGTGAAACCTCTCATGTTTCAATCACAGTTTCTTAGCATATCCCCGTGGCATTTTTCTGCCTCGTATTATGCTTCACATGGAAATAACAGCTATGCAGGAGAAAAATGGACAAGTGGACAAAATCCCACCCATATTTGGCCTTCAGATAGCAGGACAGATTAAAATACTGAAAAGCATACGATTTGGATGTCATTTCCATGAGCAGATCCTTGAATTTTGAATTTATCTGCTATTTGGTTGACTGGCACAACAGACATAATTCAAGAGTCTAGGAAGTGTGTGGTTCTTTTACAGGTAAGAAGATTAGGCTGTTAAGCAATATGCACTTATGTGAAGAGTACCACATGCTAATCTCATTCTTGGCTTTGCTGCTTTCAGTCACTGTTGGTGGTGTTTGAACATATTTTAAACTGATTTTCCTAACTCTGTTAAATAAGTTACAGCAGCCAGAATGGAACTTGGTATTTCAAAGTATTTCAAAGCTGTCACTGCAGGATAGACAATAACCTCTTAAAAATACAGAGTATTTTACATGTTCAGTCCTTCATTCCTGTGAAGTTTCACTAGCCAGCAATTTCGTTCTCTCCTTTTATTGCTATTCTCCGGTCTATGTTTTACATGGCCTCCAAGAGTACCCTGCAGGGCAATGGTAAAAAAGGCAGACAACATGAGAGTCCTGTCTGGCAAGGTTAAGACTGCCGTTAGGCCAACTCTTCTGCAGGAATATTAATTTCATATTCAATTCAGATTGCTACCATGCTCCACGAGAAAACAAAAAGCTAACCATCCAGTAAAAGACTGAATGCATAAACAGTGTTAAAGAAAAACCCAAAGGCAAACTATTTTAAGGGTACTGGTCCTAATGGTAAGGATGGATTATTATAGCAGGGCTGATTTGATATCTGCACATGTACATGTCTGTGTATTTGTGTACACATACACACACTCCAGAGCATGTAACTGAAATCAGTGTCCCAAGAGAGCCCTTTCAATCCTACATGCTTAATTAGTTGAAAGCACTTCTTTCACTTTGACTTTCAGTGCTTGTCAACACAGATTTCTTCCCATGTTGACCCTTCACATTACTCCCACTCTCGATACACAGCAAGATAAAGTCTCTTATCTCCAGCAGTATAGTGTGTGGTCTCAATAAAACACTTTGTTAGCACACTTTCAGACATCCTTTGCAATTCTCTCTCACTGCTCTGCTATTTTTCTCCTATACTGACTGAGCCCAAATCACTACTAAGCTTGCCCGAGTTGCTCCAGCGGGTCACCGTAACGCTTTCCCTTTTATCACAAAGAAGTGTGCAGTTCACAGTGATGCTGCTCGCAGATCACTCACCTTGATTTCACATGCCAGCACTCAAGAACAAAGCTTTACAAAATTCACTTACTGTTCTACCTTCCTTGGTTAACACTTACCTTCATGAAAAAAACACCCTCACATTCCCCAGCCTATAGACATTTTGTGATAGGGCAAACCTTTTTTTGGCAGCAGTTTTAAAGTGTCTTGCCTATTCTCCTACACAAAACATTGAATTCCCCTGAATATTACCATCTGAACATTTACACCTAAAGTGGTCGTTTTCAAGCAATAGCCTTTTCAGTCCGTGCTGAGGATCCTCTTTTCAAGAAGAGCAGAGACTTGCACATTGCAGCACCTATTTCCACATCAGCATCCACAATACAAACAACCTCTCCACATTTGTGAACACAGAGACCATCTGTAAAATATCATGAGCCTTGAAAAAGCACATTGGAAGATGACACTCATAAGAGAATATGCTGTGCTTGCCATATTGGAAGATAAGATTCAGATGACAGGAAACATATTTCTGTTTTCCTTGAATCTTCAAAAACTATAACCTTTCATCTAAGCTCCAAGAGTTAGTCTCCATCAATGTCTGTGCCTTCTCCATTTGGCTCTCAGAAACACCATTTAGCATCAATTTACACAGAAAGTGAATGAGCGGGGCCCCTCTTCCCTTCCACTGACACTGTATGTAGGCTGAGAAATCAAACCCCCAGAAGTCAGGAACAGCAAGCCATGTATTAAGAGAAGAGATGGGGGCTCGTATTTCACACTTCTTCCTCCCCATCAGTCTTTTTCAGTGTGCTTGGCTAGATGCCTTAACTGCAAGTCGAGGTAAGTAGCAACAGTTTTTTCCAATTATATTTAGTACATTCTATGCTACTATTGCAACACATGTCCCTTCAAATTACTCACAGCCATGCAGGGGAAGACAGAAGTTAAATCATCTCAGAGGGACTAAAGGCAACTCTTTTTTTCTTCCTCTGGAGAAATATTCTTGCTGTTCTTGTAGCTCCATTAGTCTTTTCTGCAGAGAGATTCAGAGACCTGGCTCTGTCTCAGGTCTCTCTATCCCTGTCTATTGAGGTCATACCTGTCCTGGGAAGCTCCCTCCCCCATAATGGTAAGATGATGTGTTTCCTGGGGCAGGCACAAAAATCACAGGCGCTACTCCACGATGTTCCCCTGGAGCCACCCTGATCGTGGCCCAGACCTGTCTGTGCACAGGGGTGCAGTTACAGATATAACCAGTTCACTGTGTAGCTCCTCTGTGTTCTTTCAGTACAACTCTTCTCTAATCTCAGTGAACACCCAAGTTTTCCATCACCAGCCCTCTCAGATGTTCGGTTTGGCTCTGGCCTCCCAAGTGGTTTCCTTGAAGCCCAGTTTCAGATCATCATCTACGAACTGGGCTTGTAGAGCACCCAGCCCATGAATCATGGAACCATAGAACTGGTTTGGGTTAGAAGAGACCTTAAAGATCACCTTCAATGGACAGGAACACCTTCCACTAGACCAGATTGCTCTGGGCCAGGAGGAGGGTCCTATTTCAACACAGTTTAGCAATATCCTTCTCCAGGCCCACTTCTGACAAGACACTTGTGTAAAACGAAGTGGGCTGTAGGGGTCCAGAAAGGCACACTGAGAACATGGCCATCTGAATTGCTCTGTGTCATTTGTTGAAATAATATTGAACACAGTCCTTTTTGTTTTGTAAGGGGAAGGATAGCTGCTTGAAAATAAGGATTTCTGATCCTTTCCCTTCTATGCTTTCTCAAAGGAATTGTTTGTAACTAAGAAACCTGCTTAGGATTTAGAATTCGTGTGTGTGCCTTCCACCCCTTCCTGTGCTGCCAAAGACATGTCCCAGCACCACTCACTGCCAGAGCTTCAGCTCCTAGCCAAGGATTGCAGCCTCTCCCCTCTAGGCAGTTTGGGTTTGAAATTAGCGCTTCATCCCTAAAACATGGACATGTTACAATATATGAATGGACTGTATTACTTACAATACTTTTTACACACATGTATACAAAGCCACCAAGATACACGGTATTACTTTTTAAAGGAACCCACCCAGATAACATTTGGAAACTCTGTCAGTGATATTGTGTATGTAGACTGCAGGATAAATAACTGTCAAGATAAATTATTTTCCTACTCTTGTTACTATTTGAATAACATGTTCTCAGCTTACTCACCTTAGGCACTAATATTTTTTCTACACACTTGCACTGGTTTTTTCTACTGTATTTCAAGTCCTTGCTTACCTTAAATGGTTCACAAGCCTCAATCCTAGCTTGCAAATTTAATCAGGAGGTGAGCATTGTTGGCTGTATCCCCACTGCATGTCCTGCAGAGGATGCAAACCTGTAACCACACCATCTAGGGAGCGCCTACAGCTCATGCTGACCCACTAATCCCCACTTCAAATTAAGACACCACGGCCAATGGCAACTACTACATAAAATGCAGCACGAAAACATTTAAGCTAGAATAAGTTCTAAAACATTTGCTTCTTTTAAAGTATTGTAGGGTGTTAACAAAGATCACAGTGTTGGCTATCCTTTATTATTATGACTAATATGGCTTTATGAGCCCAAACCATATCCTATTATTTGTACTCACATTTATGCTATTTAGCCACATACTCATGCACAAAACCTAATTGAATTCTGATGAGGTTTCGGAAAAGCCACAACTGCTGAAGAGCTACAGGGTTTGTCAGATGCTGCAGGGGTGTGGACCGCTCTCTGGTGAGAGTTGCCATCCAGAACAAAGCTGCAAACGGCTAATTCTTGCACATTCGTAAACTCATCTGTCTTTGCGCATGCATCAGACTGAGTACGAGGCAGTTTTCAACACATCGGCTTTAGCACAACAAATACACAGAGTGGCAAACAATTGCCCACTTAATGTACATATAAAATTATTACTTTTCAAGTATGGACAGACATTTTATTATGACTGTGCACACGAAGAAGAAAACCAGAAGGCATGGTGAAATGTCTACATTTCACTGTATCCAGTCAAAACCAGAGCAGAAATGTCGGATGTCAACACCTCCTGGTAACTATCAAATACCACTGTAACTGCACGTCATGGGTTTGCAAAAGTCCCCCTCCTTGGGGATTGAAAATAGTTTGTCCTGATGAATTTCCGGACAAAAGCCAAT
>JAWMRA010000001.1:99553255-99589235 GCA_035584735.1 Pseudotriccus pelzelni | reverse complement strand
ATTCTATTCTATTCTATTCTATTCTATTCTATTCTATTCTATTCTATTCTATTCTATTCTATTCTATTCTATTCTTAATTCCAACTCTCATTCTAACTCTAATTCTGTTCTGTTCTACCCTACCCTATTCTAAGCTATTCTTTCTAGCAACATGAGACAGAATGGCCACATTTCATGCTTCTAATTTTATACCTGAGCTTCAAATTCATAATATCTCACAGTCTGACAACTCACTGCATGCAGGAACTCTCTAATAGTGCTGGGAGGTCATGAGCTGATACAAGGCAGTGTATTGCGCACATGAGGTAATGAACCTATGAAAATAATTCAGGGTCTAGCTAACTCTGGCTGTGTTATCTGGGGTCATTTCCTGCTCTGAAACTATGAAGCTTCTTCAGGTTTTAATGCAACAAAATGACCTCTGTCTTTCTACAATGCATTATACTGGCAAAGTGGCTGCAGCCATGCTGACAGAACTGCATTTTAGCAGTCAGTCTCCTCCTTCCTCTCCCATATTCTTCAAAAAGATTATGCTGATAAATGGCAGTAACGGCTTTGGCTGCACAGTTTTACGGGTCAATACCATGGAGACTTAACTAAGATGCTGGTAAGAGAAACAACCTGGGACTCTCAGGCTGACTAGGTCATGGAATCACCTTCTTTCAGAGAGGATCAGAGACTGCAATGAGACCAACCCAGGGCAGGATGACTAGTTTGGAAAATGAGCAAGGCTGACTGAAAGGATTAGGGCAGAGAAGATGAATTCCTAAAAGTTACCAGTAGGTGTTAAGAAGAGACACCATAGAAAATGCAGTAGAAAAACTGCATGAAATGTAAAAATCACACGTGTGGTTCAGTAGAAACTCAGTGCAAACTCAGAGAATGGGACTGGAGTAAACCAGTCTCACACATCAGCCAGCCTTTGAATAGGCTAAACACTTCATGATACATTCATGCAGCAATGGACAACTTAGAGAGTTATTTATTTTTTAATTTTGCCTCATATGAATAGACACCTGGCACTGCCAAGGCAGAAAGGGACAGTCATATATTGAGATAGAATAAGTCAAAATGAAAGATTTTATCAAACCTGGGAGAACCAGTTACCCCTCAGGTATTTCCTGCAGTCCTTCAACATCGAAAGAGTGATCAATAATGAAATGCAGATTAGGATGTAAGACAGGATAGTCCTGGACTACTCCAAAGAACCAGCATTGGGTCTTCAATAAATTCCAGACCCGGGGATCGGAAGACATATTTCCAGGATGAAATGTGGACAGCACCCTTTTCCCAAGGCACTGCTAGACCCAATCTGGAGACACCAATCCAGCGACTGAACCTCTGCTCTGGCAAGTCTTGAAGCTTACAGCAAATCACAAGGTTTGGACTGGACTACAGTCTTGCAGTTTTGGAGTTGTGTGACACCAGCATCACGTGTCCATGGACATTACAGAAGGAGAAAGAAAGTATACTACTATTTGTGCAAGTTGAATTTGAGGAGTCTACCATTTAAGCACTGTACATCTTGTGTTTAAAAGGCTATTCAAGGTATTACAGTAATTTTTCTCATATTACAGCTTGCAGCATTTCCAATGTACACTGCTTTCCCAAAATGCTCATTAACCTGGGCCTCCCAAATCACATCTGCTCTTTCTGCCATTCAAACTGTGCTAGTGCAAGTCTCTTTCTTACAGATCATGAAAGAATATCTTGAGAAGAAAATTTATTCACCAAAAAGCTGGGAGGAATTCAGTACAGCAGGAAAGTAAAACTATTTGTTTTGATGAAACTGACATACCACCAAACCTTTTTTTTTTTACATTGTTATATGACACACTCACTGTTTCACAGTTAATTGAAAAAGCTATAAAGTCACAGAATTGTTCTGATCTGTAGTAAAAATACAACCATATGCTACAATTAAGTTCCTAAACCACTGATGAACAGGGTATAATAATTATTGCAGGCTTGGCTCAGCATTTGGAGTTAGACATTGAAAATAAAAAGGCTTTGGTAGGGTGGTGCTGAGACAAGGAGTCTGGGACAAATTAAGTGCAAGGGAAAATTGATCCTTCCCTTACCAACCTGCCTTACCATGCTCATATTTGAGGCAGGAAGCCTGAAGCAGAGCTGTAGCAAGGTGATGACACAAACCACGCACAGGCCTTGCTGCTGGCCAGTCACACAGCAGAAGCCCTGGGAGACAGGCATGGGATATCAGCTGGGCCAGGGCAGGGCTCAGGGCTGCAGGATATCAGGAGCACGGTAGGCAAATCCCTCTGAGGTCTGCAAGTGCTACCACAGCACAGGCAGTGAATAATACCTTGTCAGCAGGCCACATTATTGAATAGCAATAACTTTCCATAATAACTAATTAATGTCACATACAGACCAGACACTTAAAGAAGAGAAAGTGCTATAGCTCTTGCTTCATCAAACTACAGCACTGAGGTCAAGTTTTACTCATCTGCTGGACTGGCACAAGAGCCAGGACCTTCCCTTTGGCAGCTATGGGTTGAATCAAGCTATTTGTCACCTCCCCCAGCAATACGGTGCCATTACTTTTGTGGCCATCCTGCCTGGATAGCAAACTCTGGTGTATTTGGATATCTCACACTCAACCCTGAGATGTCATCCAGCTCTTGCTCCCCAGTGGGGACCTGTCTCCACAAAAGGAGAGTCCCAGCAGCACCCACCTTGGGCAGGGTTCATACCTCCCATGAAAGCACTCACTCCTCCCACAAAGGCTCCTTGGCATGCCCAAGACCCTGGGAAACCTCAGGAAAAGTTTATTTTGGCAGGTTCAATAACATGGGCATGGTCAGCACACCAACCTCCCACTTTTCTTATGTACCAACAGGGGGACATATCTGTATCACTCCATGTCGATCATGTCAGCTTTTCATTCATAAAAGGCAGCCTGTATCTTTAATCACTTTGCCAGATAATAACAAAGAAACAAGCACTTGATTGTCTGTGTTATCAGACACTATTGGAAAAGTCTAGATAAGGATGCTGAACTACCTTGGCTTATTAGTATTCCACATGCAAACGCTTCCCCATAATCCAGAGTCATCTGTATCCCAGCAACCCTTTAAATTTCATTCTCACTGAATTGCCAGATCTTTATCAAAATATAATTACAGTCTTAATTTGGATGATAAATTTTGATTGCTTGTGCTGTGCCAAAAAAAATAAAAATCGTCAGGTACACAAGAAATGAGGTACAACTGTGAGACATGAATCTGCATATTCTGACATTGGTGCATCACCTTTCCTCTTATCAAAAATTTGATAGCTAGCAGTGATGTTACGTAGGGGTAAATAGGCAGGGACATGAAAAAGAGTCTTCTGATGCCATCAAATGAAATTTGCACTAAAAACAGGGAGGAATTTGAAATCTGCAGTTGCATATGAAGATTATCACTATTACGAAGATTATATACTATTATCATTATGAGGTGAATCATGTGCAGCACTGCTGTTTAAATCTGGAAGAAAACACCGGTCCTTCCTGAAACATGATGAGATTGTGCAGAACTCATTTTTTCTCCCACTGCCTTCCCCCCGCTGCCTTCAGTCTCTGGCAGAAAACAGCACAGTGCTTTGTAGTTATATCCAGATTACATAGATACTTCCAAAACAAGTAGCCTAAAAAAAGTATCCCAGAGGAGTATAACCACTGCCTGCTCTACCAAGAGAGCCCAAAGCAGAGGAGACAGCCGTGCAAACAAGCCATGGAGGTTACCTAGTTTCTGACTTAACAGACTACAGCAGTCCAAACCTACTTCAGTTTTACCCTGTTGAAATGCCAGGGGGGAAATATAATTACTCAGATGACAATGGCACAAATGCAATTAGACGTTTGACCTTAGTGTTTCTTGGTCACAAGCACAGAGTTGAACTCATTGCTAAATTTCGGAAGTTCTTCTTTTTCTCCTTTCCCACAAACATACTCACACAGAATTACTCACACTTTCTCTGCATCCCTGATAAGGATTCTTTCCTAGGACAGATGTGATCTCATCCCTTGAAAATTATTTCCTCGCCTCCTGTGGGACCTTTTGGCACCCAGCCTCGGTCCTCTTTATCTGCTTCTGTAACTTTGGTTACGATTGCATGCACCATAAAACGCCTCTGACACACCTGTTAGCTTGAATTCACTGTCATGGAGTGTATGTTGTCCTCCCCTGAGAAGACCATACCAGATGAGAACAACAGAAACAGTAAGTAAATTCTACCACAAAAACATAAAGAAGGATTACACTGTAGATTGAAAGTCTGACTGTATCACAGCCATAGTACGAAAAAGGTGCTTCCTCATGAGCAGAGGTCAACTACATCACTCTAATGAAGTCTGTTTCCCTAATGGTTCACTGCCCTAGCCCTCTCCAAGAGACCACTCCAAACCAAATGCAGTTTTGTTCAGAGCCTGGTGTAAGCAAACACAGTTACTAACCAAGGGTAAGACTCAAAGCTCACTGAAGTTCAGAAAGACACTGCAACCTCTGCAGTCACGTCTATGCACTGGTTCCCATTCCCTAACACTCATGTCCATCCCTGACACATCAGTAGCACTTTTGCTGACAGTTAGCAGTACAAAGTTTTACAGCTGAATGGGCTCAGGCACTGAACCATTCTTGTCCCTTTGGTGGTAGGAGTTCAGTGGGGCTAACTAATACTGAAGTAGAAATGGAAGGCAGGAAGGAACCATGAGAGAATTGTCTGGTCTGTGACTTTTCCAACTCTAAAACACAGATAAAATTAATAGCAAATTAGGCAACCAGCTCCTGACACAGAAGATACCTCCTATAGCCAATTTTGACTGACGTGTGACTGAATATGTCCTAAAAATGCCAAAATGCAAAGCCAAGCATAATTCCACCGCTCTAGAGTAGACTAAGTATTTTTAGTTTTATTATTCTTATTAGGCTTTAAAAAGCCTACAAGAAGGGCATCCTACAAGCTCTGTAGGAGCCTGTCCCTGTGCTTTATTCCTCTTTGCGCTTGGAAAGGTCTTCCTAACCTTCCCTGCTGCAAAGTCAGCTGGCTCCTAAGGGGGAAAGCTGCAGAAGCGGGCATGCCCGCTGCAGTCACATGCAGCTCCCCTCTTCTTTGGGTATCAGACTCAATCTCTAGTGCCATAAATTTGCAACTTCTCACCTCAGATGAACTAAGCTGAGACAAAAAAGCCAGAAATAGTGCCCTGGCCCAAAAGCCAGAACTAGTTTTCACTCCAGGCAGGGCACTGGGAATATCTGAGCCCCTAAAAGAGGAGGATGAGTTCCTGCTTACTCCAGATGCACAGTTCTTTGCCCTCCTAAAAATGTATTAATTTTCTGCTGGTGAAGGGTGCCATGCTAAAATCACAGGAAAACAAAGTTGCCTATCCAGAGCAGCAGATTCAGCCTGGCACTAGAGAGATGGAAATCTTCCATATGCCACGGTGACTAGTTCAGTACAGCCTGTTAACCATTCCCTCCACCTGCCAGGCACACTGCTCCCACACAACCACTGTCAGTGAGGGCAAGCATACATCTGGATGAAAACCACACTGCCATTTTTAAAGCCTGGATTTTATCCCTGAATTACATGTTCCAACACTAAGGCTACTGTTGAGAAGACTGGCAGAAGAGGTTGCCAGATTTACTTTTCCTCTGCACCATGGCATGTTGCAGGGGGAGGAGTTCAAAATGGCCCCTGTCACAGCTGCCAGCATCTTCACAATAGCTGGTAAAAGAGAGGTTTGTTCCTCCCAGCTATTCTTCAGAAAGAGTTTTCTCAAGGAGAGCAATGGATTCCTCAAGCTTTCAGCAACAGCAGGAACTTCCTGAAGGAACGTTTCTTATTCAGAAAGTATCATAATGTTCCCATTTTTTTTTCAGGCTCTTTCATTCTTGAGCCCAGATCTCCCATCTTTTAGCTCACAGTTGTCATGACAGACTACAGCAGAAGGTCTGTGGCTATCACATGCACAACCCAAGTTCCTAGTAAGCAAATTTATGTTCTGGCTTCCTCAGCTATCTTGAGTGTTTTCCTGGGTGAAAATATAAGCAAGTCTCACCACTGGGAAATGGGAACCCAGAAAGAAATGTTATAAGCCTTCCATAGTCAGCCTGACTCTTGGCATTACACCCTCTACCTTTGGACCAAGCAGCATCACAACAACCAAAAACCCAAACTGTACCAGTGACACCAGTAGCTGAATACTTGGAACTATAAACTGGGAATGCTTTTCACTGCCTGCCATTTTGGCTAAAACACTTTACCCTTGATGGACCCGTCTTGACACCCTTATTTATCCAAAAATGGCTTGACTACTTTTGCTGATTCCAGGAACCAGAGACAGAATAACCCTCTGTGGTGCTAACTGTCCACAGTGCAGCCTGGCAGCCCACTGATTTCTCTGGAAGACAGCAACAGGGCAAGTGCAAGGGAGGCAGCAGCACGTAAGTGGTTAATGCATGCCATGAAGAACTATACATACATATACTGTCTCACATAGCCAGAATCTCTTAATGTTGACATTTTCCATTCAGTTCCACTGGAACTAGAATGCTCATAATAAAAACCTGGCAATCAAAAGCATAGAAATTGTCACGAAAGAAAAATAATTTCTATCTATATAGTTGACCAGAAGTCTTTCTGCCTCTTACAAGCAACATTAATGCCTTCCATTACAGCTACAAATGCCAGCCAAGTCCCCTTCTTTCCACCTGTGATTTTAAAAGTACATTTCCCATGCAGAATGCTGTGTGCTTGGCAACCTCTGCGTCTCCCCTCCCAATGAGTAGCAGAAATGCTACATGCTAAACTCTCTCTTGTAACGACATGGATTCCCACATTAGAGAAAAATTCTCAAACTACCCAGGAAAAACTTCAAATAAGCTGCAAGGTATTTAACAAACCAGAGGCAATAGCAAAAGTCAAACCCTCAAAGCAGAGAGAAAGAGCAATAGAGAAAGAAAGAGAAAGAAAAGAAATGCCCTCTGCTTGACCCAAAATAACAGAACAGTTCTGTATAGGAAAGAAAATGAATTACCATTGTGGGGACCCTCAGTCATTTAGAGTCTCCAGTCAAGGCTGAGAGCCATTCTGAGACTGCAGGTTTTTCCTCTAACTTCACTCCCCAGCTCTGTGAGGAACCAGTTAAAAATGACATCACTGCTCATACTACCCTCCTCCCCCTCCTCATTCACTTGCTAAAAAAGCTGAGGCTGCTCCTCTCCCCCTGCATTGGCTCCAGATTTGGTCCTCACTCCTCCTCGACAAGTTCCCGGTCTGCAGTTGACTGTGCAGATCGGTGTCAGTGCGGGACGGAGGATGAGTTTCTGTGCGCTCTTAGAGCATCCCCACTGGCACCCACTTGAGAAATAAAATAGCCTTTCCATTAAGAAATCAGAAGAGGTCTAACCTCACGATGTATAATGCATTACACAACCAGCTCTACAGAAGGCAGACAGTCTTCCTCTTTGAAGCAGGAGGGAGAGAGAGACCCCCCAAGGGGTTCTGCATTTTGCCTCATCTTCCTTAGAGGAGAGGACCATCTCTGTGGTTTGCTGCTGCATTCTTCTTGCATTAGGACTGCAATCTATCTTTTTTTTTTTGGTTCCCTCCCCCTGAGCGTGACATCATCAGACATCAACTCCACTTCTGTAATAAAAAAGGATCCCAAGCAGAGCTAACTAGTATGAGGTCATCTGGAGGACCCAGGTGATGCTGTCTCCTGAACAACTGTCGCTTCTTACAAAAGACTATGTTCTTACACGGTGTCATCTGGATTTAATAACCCTGCGCTTGCTGCAGACCAGGAGACCCAGCTGTAGGGTGAGATCAGTCTCGTTTCTATCCCCACAGGCTCCACCGGCACCACCAGCAAGCAGGTCCCTCTGGAATGCTCCCCTGGTACACACCATTCACCTCTCAGCTCCGTTTCTTCCCCTCCTCTGACTGCTGGGAAGGATGCTGCAGCAAAATCCCTCGGCCAGCACTCCTGCCTGCTCCAGAGCAGCCAGGCTGAGAGCACCCAGCACACATGCTTCCCAACACTTCTCCACTCTCCTCAGCCTCATCAGCATCACTGAAGGGGGTCTTCTACAGACCCCTGACTGGGGGCTGCAGGAGCCAGCAGCTCATGGCCAGTCGCAGCGCAGGGCCTGTGCGTTGCCAAGGGCACCCGCCGCGTTATTTTCCCTTACCTGCGTTTTCCCTCCTGGGATAGTGCGGGGGCTTGTGCTGTGCCTGCCCATCCCCGGGGCAGCCCGTGGCTACCAGAGTGGCTGGGGTGAGCCCCACCGCCGCCGCTGGGGCGAGGGACGGAAGGCAGCTCCCGGGATCGGCAGCCTTCCCTGCGCTCTCCCATGCTTGCAGCCGCAGCCAGCAGCGGCGGCGGCAGCCACAGCACTGGCAGGAGAGAGGAGTCTGTGTGCACATGCATATGTATAACATATGCCTTCGTGTACCTGTTATACAGACACAGAGCTACACGATGGTATAAACACAGCCGTGCGTTTTGGATCTCTTGCTACCAGAAGTGCTGCAGACATATAAAATATTGCAAAAAGTGAAAGGACTGATGGGATACGGAATTTAAAAAGACGTGCGGATGTGGCACTTAGGGACATAGTGTAGTGATGGACCTGGCGGTGGCAGGTTAATGTTTGTATTCAATGGTCTTAGAGGTCTTTTCCAACTTAAAAGGTTCCATAATCCTATGACACAACTGCATTAGCAAATATGCTCAGAGTGGTTTGTGCGCTACCTGTCTACAGAGTCTGTACACAAATATAACCCTTGCCGCAGTGTTGATTACAGGTGAGTATCTGACACAGGGCTGTAAAAGCTTCACAAAACTCGTGCGAGCTCCTCTAAAACGTGAGTGGCATGTCACACACGTCACGTAACAGTACTTCTTCATAAGCTACACACGTCTCACGTGGAGGGAGACTGGAAAAGTCAGCAATGAAACCCCCATCAGCCCTCTGAATTAGGAACATGCTGGTGCATCAGGTCCCAGAGAAAATCCATGCTGTGGGAAGGCGAAAGAAGTCAGTAAAAATCCTGCCTCAGGGTTTATTCATAACTCCCTCCCCCTTATTTTTCAGAGCTGAATTTTGCACATGGGCTGGTAACACATTCTTATCAAACACCAGAGTCCTTCTCAATGAGCCAGAGTTAAAAGCCTGTCATCTCCTGTCACCTGGGACAGAACAACTTTACATACTCATCAAAGACAGGATTTCCACTAGAGTCTCCCTCTCCATCTTGTAGCAAGTGGCCCTGCCGGTCTTCTTTTCCACAGCCCTGCCAGACTGCACTCACCCTCTCTGGGCACACAGAAGGCACAGATCTCTGGCATGGGAAGGTGTGAGCCTAAGACTGAGGAGTGATGACTGTGGTGGACAGGGGTGTGGGACCATCTTTGAAGCTCTACCAGTGTGAATCTTCAGATAAATAGAGAAGAGCATGTCCTCTGCCATCACTCATTAATCAAGCCTCAGTTTTCTAACTGCTCTGGTAGGGATATCACAGTTGTTAGCAAAGCGGGATCCTACATACACGTAGCAGCATCAATAACATCTCTGGAGAAACATCGATTAGACATCATATACTAGATAAAAAGACAAAAAAGAAATGTGCTAATTCACCAGATAAATCCCTGTATTTCACGTCCAAATGAAGTGTTTAACCCAGCTTCCTAAGGAAAAAAAGCAAACTTGCTGCCACCTGTCCCCTGTGTTCAATTCCCATAATTTTTGAGTTCCCTGCCCAAATTTGCCAGAATAATTTGATTATGTTCTATATAATTAAGTACCTACAAATTTAAGGTGGAAAAAAACCCCAAACAACTAAATCAGTGCCACTCTCATTTAGAACAATCAGGTAAAATTTCCACTGGGAACTTACTGGCTGACTGGCTCTGTGCTAGTGGTGGTGCCCTTGCCCTGGGAGAGGGGAAGAGTATCCTCTGGCTTTTCTGAAAAGGTAGAAAGTGTCTCACAGAGTAAAGAACATGTCTACAACTCTGCAAGAAGTCCTTACTTTTTTGCTTTCTTTGGTTAAAGTGACAATTTGTTTAGTGTTTTTGTTTTCCTAAATCTGCTTCTCACGGTCAGCACTTTGGAGCTCAAATGCCAGGGATTTTAACCCCTGAAGAAACCTTTGAACATGCCCTTCTCGTTTTACTTTCATTTTCCTAAGCAATGGCATTGTTTTAATTGGCCAGGAATGTTTGTAGACTGCTGGCTGGTTATAACAACTCCCAGACCTGACAAGTTCCATTCTCATTCCTAGTTGTGAGATGTTTTTTTCGGGAAAGCAAACAAACTCATTCCTGTAAGAAAGAACAGGCAAACAAAGTGTGGGATTGGAGGCATGGAAAGAACCCAATAGAAATAAATTAGGGCTGAAACTACATCCAGAGCTCCCAAAACTCCCAAAGAGACAGAAATTCTTCTAGTCAGAAAAGAGAGAAGCTTTCCCACCTCTCCCACCATTTTCCCTCCTAATATACTGATATTATCTAACCATTCTACTTGGTGATTACAGATTGTTTTGAGTATTTGGGTGACTGAGTTGAAGATCAGTGCTCAAATTAATGAGCATCAAGTAGCAGTACTGCCCTAATATATGCATATACCTTGGGGTACCTCCAAAGCAAATGGGGCAGAATATGCTCCATATTAAATGAATTCTTCACTTGCCTTAGCAAATGCACTTTGTTCAGGATTTCCACTATCTTTTTTAGTCTAGTACTATGCCTCCCACAAGCACAGTTTAACATATAAATCATATAAATGGGTGTTTCCCATTTTGAGAATCCTTCAGAGGTAAGCCAAGAGCCCTGGACTACTTTCCTGCTCTGACCAGTCTTTAAATGCAATGAAGTCTGATAACAGACATGAAGAAGTCAGCAGATAAATGTCACACATCTATATCCTCTGCTATTTTTAACATTACAGAGCATACTGAAGGGAAGAACGGAAAGTCCTCCTCTTTAATGATGTCCCTGAAATTTTTGAAAAAAATCTAAATTTCAATACTCTTCCATTGAAACCCAAACTATTACAAAATAAATCAAGGTCATGGCTGTCTGTCACTTTCCCAAATTACTCTTGAGTAAAGACAGCCCTCAGCCAAATAATATCTGTCTAAATAGGAACTCAGCCTCTTCTGTTTCATTATCCCAGAGCGGTTTCAATTTCAAAGCTGGCTTGGACCACATAAAAGTTAGCTTTTAAGCAGGAGCAGTATGAATATTTCTCCCTTCCCTCTATTTTACCTTCTCAAGGAAAGAAAGAAGAAAAGAAGACCCAGTACCAGTTCTGCTGACCTGACACAAGAGGAGGAAGCAGAACACTATGGCATTCCTCTGGGAGGAAATCTCAGTGCCATTATTTTATCATCTATTTTCCTTCCTGCTCCACTTGACTGCATGGTATCCTAAAAACAGGCTGCTCCAGCCTACTTCACCCATTTCAGAGGAGCTGGCTATCCTTGGCAGGGGCAGCTCCAAGCATCCCACCATTGGCAGGGGCAGCTCCAAGCATCCCACCATTAGACAACAAGAGGTGACAACTCAACTGACCCTGGAGATCCTTTCTATGGTTACCTTTCTTATTCACAAGGTGTAGCTGGAACAGGTCCAGAGGAGGGCCATGAAGATGATCAGGGGCCTGAAGCACCTCTCCTATGAGGACAGGCTGAGAGAACTGGGATTGTTAAGCCTGGAGAAGAAAGAGAAGGCTCTAGGGAAACCTTCTAGCAACCTTCCAGTACCTAAAGGGAGGGTACAAGAGAGCAGGAGAGGGACTTTTTCCAAGGCCATGTAGTGACAGGACAAGGGGGAATGGCTTTAAACTGAAAGAGGGCAGGTTCAGATTAGAAATTATTTACTATGAGGGTGATGAGGTACTGGAACAGGTTTCCCAGAGAGGTTGTGGATGCCCATCTCTGGAAGTGTTCAAGGCCAGACTGGATGGGGCTTTGAGCAACCTGGTGTAGTGGAAGGTGTCCCTGCCCATGGTAGGGGAATTGGAACTAGATAACCTTTAATGTCCCTTCCAGCCCAGGCCATTTTTTGATTCTATGATGATCCTATGGAATGTGAGAAATGGAGACAAAAAAAGGAGGAAGGAAAGAGAAATTTGGAAGAGAAAGACAAGAAAAGTACATTCTTTCCATGTACCTGCCATACATTTCAAATTGCAGGCATACACTGGGCACATGATACAGCTTGAGTGTTTATCCTGTCAACTTTGCTGCACTTAATTCACCACAGCTGGGTTTCATGTCCTCAGCAGGCAGTGGCCTTAATGACAGTCATACACCAAATTCCAGCCTCAAAGTTTCACACCAGGCTCCTTGTAAAGGCTGATTTTGACTTTAATATTCACCTTTTATGCTTTAAAACTCTTTTACCTTTACTTTTATTCCTGAAAAGCTGGATTTCATTGCTGATCTGTCCCTATTTTGGCCTTGACAGACAGACCAAGGGCACTGCAGCCCTTTGTCAAAATCTGGGAACAGAAGCAGGACAAGGGATGGTCTGTCTTGCATTTCCCAGTTCCTCTTAACCCCAACTTTTCCTGCCTGTTACTGCACACCCCGGTCTATGCTCTGCTGCACATTCTGGGGCTATGAAGTCAATGTTGTAAATTTAGGTAGCTCTTGACACCAGGAAAGGAGATGCAAACTGGGGAGAAAGAGAGCTAAAAAATAATTATACAGTAAAAAATAATTGTACCCTAATTCAGAAAATTGAGCATATTTTGGATGTGCAGGGCTAAACACTTTTGAGGAGGCAGGAGGGGAAGCGTCAGAGTTGGAACAGTGGGGAGGGACGATGAAAGGCAGCAAACACACTGCAAGATAATAATATCATCCTGAAAGCCTTTCCCCATTTTCAGTAACTGTACTCTAGGCTGGTTTTCTAGCTGCCATCCGTGTGCAATGTGCATTGCTTTGTCACAAGCAATGTAGAACATATTGCAGATGCTTGTAGCAATGGTAAATACAAAAAGTAAAGTTAAAAATAATGCAAATGAGAGTTACTAATAGCACACTCATGCCTAGAAGTGAGATTGTCAAAGCCGTTCTGAAGGCTTCAGATATGCACTGCCCATCATGAAAATCACTTGGCTTTGTGAGTCACAACTCCCATCTTACTACACTAGGGTAGAGGAAGGCCTCTTGGCAATTGAGAGGTAAGTAAATTGTATTTCTGAGAGACAACACATGTCAGGTATTATTAAAATAATTAATAACTAGAATGCAATGCAATACAACAACAACAACAACAAAATCTTGAGGTTTTCGGGGATAGGACTCTGGGGATGACGCTACACAATAAAATTGGATTCTACTATCAGGTCTTAGCATTTTCCACACCCAACATCATACACAGGGACCTTCATGTGGCCAAGGACCCACATTCTCAGTGGGTCCTCACTGAATATGATATTTAAACCAGAAAGCATCAGACATTTTCTTCTCATTGTGATTCTGTTTCTCATAGGGCTGCATCAAATAGTAGGCATTTTTCTCATGCATTATGAAAAATATTTTTTCAAGGCTAAAATATCATTGACTCAGGGCCCTTTCATAACATCAGCTCATGAAGCACAATAATTCTGCTTGCTCCAAGCCAGGCCTTTCTTATATTCAATTATATGCCCCATATAGTCTCATTTCTTAAACCAGACTTAATGAGTGTCTGGTAAAAGACAAGTGCTGTTCTTCTACCAGCTTTGAAGTGTACCTGTCATCATGGTTGAGCTCTGCCACTGGGAGGTAACTTTGGGCTGAAGCACCTGCGAGGTGTGCTGCAAGCCTTGATGACAATGTCACACCTGTCTGTCCTTCCTGGTGTCTGCTCCTTTTCTTCCCCAACACCCTCCTTTCCAGAAACAGGGCCCTAGCACACAAACCAGACAGCAAGGCTGGTTTGCGCAACCATTCTCGTTTTCCCATACTTTTAGCATTTGTTTCATAGAGTCACAGCTTCATAGAATCATGGAATAGTTAGGGTTGGAAAGGACATTTAATACCACCTAGTTCCAAACCTGTACTGTGGACAGGGACAACTTTCATTACACCAGGTTGCTCAAAGCCCCATCCAATCTGGCCTCGAATGCTTCCAGGGATGTGCAGTCCATAGTTTCACTGCAGCTATAGCAACCAAGCATTTTGGAGATAACATTGGAAAAGCTTCCACAGCTGTGTCAGAAGATTTAAAAAAATTCCCTGGTTCTCCTTAGGCCAGTTTGGCTGTTCCAGCCTGTTATGACATGGTCACCTGAGGGAGAAAGTGGACCCTTCCTCTATACACTGCCATCCAAGCATGGGGCAGTTCTGTGGCAGCAGCACCATGACAGACAGTGTCTTTTTTTCACTGCAAAGAGAAGTCTTTGTGGTCCCATTCCTTTGTACCTCCAGGCTACCTGGGTGCACTGCCCCTGGGTGACTGACAAGAAGTGACTCTCCACTCTGCCCCAGGTTGCCCAGCCAAACTGGAACCAGGGGACACGTAGCAAGTAAAGGCCACCAGAGCTACATCAGCTTGCAACTTGTTTATAACAGAGCAGGTCCTAAATATGCAGTATGTAGCTACCAATTATCAAGGTACTTGCTGGTAAAGATTACTACAGGTTTCTGCTCTTCTTCCTGCTGTGATTACAGGGTGCTGCTCAGCCATATACAAGCACCCTATACAAGCAGCTTTTAGCCTCATTTCCTACAGAAACAAGTGGGATGGAGTTATGCCACCTGCTGAGTGCATGGCTGTACCTTCCTCTACTGCCAGCCACTATGGACCTCCTGGGCAACCTAGGCCAGAGCCATGCTGTGTAGGTGACGCCAGGATGCAAAATAACAATTCAGAACATTTATTTTTCTCACAGATTGAAGAAAGGATGGAATTTTCAACATCACTCTTACCTGGGGAAAACTATTCCCCCACATCTGCAGCAGTGCAGTGAGTGTAACACCTAACCAGGAGAACAGGAGACACAGATGCAAATTTCCTCTCCCCAGAGGGATCTGATGCTGTATTTTCTACCGACGAGAACAGTGTTACCCACTGTGCAATACAGTACTGTGGCATTGGTCTTCAATACTGATCCTGGTTTGGTTTGGAGTCTCATAAACAAAGAGGAGGAAGCAAAAGTTTCTACTCACTGGGACATAAAGATTCTTCCTTCTAGATTAACTAATACATCAAGCTGTGAAGTGGAACTTGGATTGCCATGGAACCAAAAAATAAAATCTTGAGCTGAATTTTGGGTCCTGCCCTGAGTGACCGAGAAACTTTTTAACTATTTACTATTCCCACTATCCCCCATGCTCCCCTGGGGTGACAGGGTGTGCAACCCATGCTTTGGGAGAATTAGGATGTGGTTTACAAGTCTTATAATGATAAAATATGTTGGACAAGTATCAATATATTTGTCTAGTCTTTTATCTCCAAAAGCAGAATGAAAATGTTTTAAAATAGGAATTGTACTAGTACAAATATTTTGGATTCATAATGTAACTTTCACTCACAACTCAACGATTAATAGATCTGTATATGTGGCTCCATCCATTCCTATGTAATCCAGTAGTGCCTCATGTAATCCAGTAGCTGCCATGCTATTTGGGTGCCAGCTGTGAAATAAGAATTGCAAAAAAGGATCCTCTCACTGACGCTTCTTTTGCCCAACAGTGCACCAGTCACTTAATTCGTCTGAAGCCTGTGCTTAGCCATAGGTGACAGTGGCTCTTAGAAGAACTGAGCCCTAAGTTACATGAGCTTTATATTGTAACTATGTTATGTTTATTGTCTCTCACTAGTGCTACCAGCCTTCCTGATCCTTCTTCACAAGATTTTCTTCTTGTTTATTTCAGAAGAACTACTGACTGCGTCATAAATATTGATGTTTGACTTAATGTATTTTGCTTTTAGCCTGGCAACTCTGTATTTCTGCTTGCCAGGACTTTGCTTTTCAGACAGCTAAAGACACAGTTGTTATAATACAGACTAATAACTGCTGGAAAAGGCTGCAAGGTTTTTTAATGCAAATAGAAATACAAGTCATATTCAAGTAACCCAGTGCCTAAAATAGTAACCATGTCATTGTCCTAGCACAACTAGTATGTGAAAAGCCCGCAAACCATCCAGCAAGAACTGCCCTATTCTGCCCTGTTAAAACAGGGCAGAACTGCAATAATCCCACAGTATTCACTGTGCACTTTACAGCAAGCTCTACCCTCAAACCCAAATAACAACCTAGGGAACTATCACTCTGTACTGACTGCATTGGTACAAATCATTATTACTTACCTAATAATTATCACTTGATGGAAAAGAGACGAGGAATGTAATTTTCAGTGCTTTACTTTCAGTGCTGCCTTCTTGCTTTGATATTGAGTTAAACCCTGAAGATATATCTGCTGAATTTTACTGACAAATTACATTCATCATCTATTTGCCTGTCTTGTCAAGAGTCTGAGATGTAATACATATTAAGATACTGCACATGAATTTCCTGTTAGAGCACTTAGCACATCCTGTGCTTGATTTCCAAAATCCAAACCAATGCATTTAGTGACCCCCAGGGAGCAGCCAAGCTGCAGGATTAGTGACCTCTATAAGCAGTGGCCACAGAAACAAGAATCCAATGGGTATTATCCCCAAGTGGGCTTGCCATCTGCTGCTCCAGGAGAACCACCCCAATTCCTTTCAACGCACATGCAATTTAAGACAATAATGAGAATTCTATATTTACTCCTCCATATCCGTGTGCTTCATCCATCAGCTATGAAGGAACAGATCATCATTTGCCCTGTGAGCTGAGTACTATATTTGCACTCTGACCAGAAAGAACACCGGCACATGGTGGCAGGCCTGAGCCATCCATCTGGAGCTTATGGCTCTGCTGCACAGGGTGGCCAAGGAGGTTGCAGGTGGAGCAAGGATGGACATGGTCATGCCAAATGTAGGGAAAAATGAGTCTGGAGAGGATACATGTGACCCCGTGTTTCTCAGTCTTATTGCACTTTGCTATGTGTCTCTAAAAGCTGTGTCTGCTACTGAAATTTTCCCTCAAGACTGAAAATCGGAGGAAGAAAGCACCTGAGCATGTGTCTTTGATTGAGGGACATGGCATCTCTTCTTAAAAGCTTTGACTGTCCACTGCTTTTAGCTAAAAAATAGATAAAAACTCAGTGTTTGTTCTTGCCTTAGTGACAGTGCATTGGGAGAACAGTTGTATTTTATCCCTGCCCTCATTGCTGCAGTGGGAAAATGAAGAGAGGGGTATGCATAATCAAATGGGAGAGAGAAATGAGTTGAACTGATTCCACATGCTGCCTGTGTCAGCCACAAGCAGCTCAGAGAAGGGAGGAAAAGCAGAAAAACCTTGAGCCTTCATGTCCTGGAAATAAATGACCATTTATTTTAGAGATGAGCAGCCTTCATAGAAAAGGGAGGCCACAGTGATCACCTCTAGCTGGAAACACTGAAGTGGTAAAATCCTATCCCAGGCAGCCAACAGCAAGATGCCCACTTGCGCCCCAAATGTCTACTATATGTCAAACACTTAAACTGATGCTAAAAATGCTTAGTCTGAATGACAGGAAACTATTTGGGCAGGCTGGTGACTGAGGTAGATGTGTGCAACAGCAGTGACAGGGCTGCAGTGAGCAGCAATGGTAATCCTCTTTGTGGATCAATCTTCAAAAAGCCAAAACAAAAAAAAAAAATATTTGCACAGAGCTATGTGACACCATGACAACATGCAAGGGAATGTCATTGTGCAACTATTTTCCCTGAGTTTCATTAGATAGCCTTGAATTTTGTAGAAATATTGACAAGCCAAGGGAAAATCCCAAGTGCCATTTAATTTTGACAGATGGAAAAAATAATGCCTTGTACAAAGCATGATAGCTTGATGGTCTGCTTTGTCCCTTTTCATCAAGGACCAGCTCCCAGGGGCAGAAGCCTGGATAAAGCACATGTCAAATACAAGGAACCAGAATGGCAGAGAGATTTTATGATTAAATATGTACAAGGGAGAGTGGAAGTGGGGGGAGGGAAGGATGCACATACAGTATATGAACTAAATGGTGCAGAAGAGACAGACACAGCAATACAGAACTGCCCGATGTGAAACTGAAACCCAGGCTCGGGGAGGCATAGCCTACCTCATTTACTCACCACAGTCTTCAAATGGAAGTCATCCCAACAATTTATCTCAACTCCTTACTCAACTTCTTTGTTATTTGATAGGAAAATAGCTTTTCCCTGCTAGCATGTGTGAGACCTGGCTAAGCTATTCATAGTAAATCTGGGACTAATTTTATTAGAGCCCCTTCTTGGTTGTTGCACTCTTCTCAAAAAAATATTGTGCCAACAGTTACACAGGCAGTATTATTTCATAGAGACCTAGTGCCTTTTCATTTGGTATTAACAACAAGGACTGAAGTTGGTTAGACAACTGTGGTTAGGCTTTGCTGTTTGTAAATGAGAAGTGCTGCTGACTGGCTACTTGCTTGCCTGTTTCTACACTTCCTCCATTTACAAACAACCCTGTGCGAAGCCACTTTGGCTGACATAACATGGGCCAATACAGGCCCCAGGCCAAAGTCCTGCCAAGATGAGCCAGTCTTTGGCAATGCTGCTCCAGCTGCCTTATTCTATCTACTGTGCAAGGTTATTGTACAGTGTCCATGAGGTCGGAACACAAGGTACCATGAATGGGAATTACAAAAGGTAAAATCATTTCTCTTTGACAGCATTTAAAATCAGCTTCCTCAGCCCTTTGAAATATGCTTCTTACCAGAGCTCCCTGTTCAAACAGAACTAGTGCACTGTACAGTGGATTGGTCACAGGCATCTTTGTTCTGCACCCACACAAAATTAGAAGTGACACTTTACTTCCATTGCAGGCCAGACATCAAGCGGAGTCATGTCCTCACTTATAGTTTATTTAGAGCCATAGATGGCTTTCTAGGCATCAAAGAGAAAGGGGTATAGGAGGAGGATGCTGCTCAGGGGAAGACTAGGAACAAACCAGTACAGTTTAGTCATATGTGTTTATGACTGCTCCATGTTTGCTTTTTAAATTGCTGAAATGTAAAGTGGCAATGAAGTTATGTAAAGCACGACACACTGAGTAGTGGGTTAGGAAGCTTTTCCAGTTCATTAGTATTTTAGCCCTCTGCAGTACCTGTCGCAAAGGTAAAGGATTAGACTGGTGTAAATCAGTGCTGTTCCATGAAGGGCAGCCACAGCAGGAAGCCGGGCTAAAGGCTCAGAGGACTTCACATGCTAAGAGCACAAAGCACCATTGGGATACAAAGCACACTGTCAGCATCCAAGCCATGGCACAGGATGTTTGGAAAGGGCACATAGTTTTTTTTTTATCATGACTTGGACTCTCTTTCAAAGGAATCCCATTTAAACCAGAAGCAGAGCTTTGTGCACAGTCAGGCTCTCCAGAGCCAGCAGCTCAGCTCTTCCTAGATCAGTACATCTGTGTTACAACCAGCTGGATGCCACAGCCCTCTGGGGTAGCTGGGTTTCAAATTTACAAGTATCACAAATGAGTTCATTTCCCCTCATTAACTTCCACAAGTAGTCGCTGCTCCTCTGAACTTTGTATTTCTCTGCCCCCAGATCCCTCAGGAGCTGCTGGGGCTGAAAAAGCCCTTCTCGACAGCAGAGGTTTCAGAAGGCTGCCCAAATGAGAAGAATGAAGGGGGCCTCATTAGATCGGACACAGCACTCACAGAACGGATGGGGTCCGGGATTAAATCAACAGAGAAACTTTTAAAGCAGAAATCTGAGCAGCTTCACTTTTTTCAGATAATTGTTTTCAGCAGGTTTCCTATTTGATACAAGCCTCATCCAAAGTAGTATGACAAACTGTTGAGCTCATGCTTCCAAATTCAGTTTATTTCTCACTCTCCATCCCAGGCCTCTAATTTTCTTACTTCTCTCAGTGGCCCACTAATTTCTCAAACCGACAGCTGAGATCCCAGGCTCTCCTCACTGTCAGCTATTTCTCCAAATATGCAACACTGCAATCTCTCAGACCCCAGAAAGCCCTGCACTAAACGGCTGGTTTGAAAACCTTATTGCACCCACTACATGCCAGAGGAACTTATGGACTGTCTTACTGACACTTCCATCAGGTCTTCTGCCACACATAAGGCTGCTTTCCTAAAGCCCACCTCCCCATGTATTTTATTTCGATCGGGGATTTCTCTTCCTCTTTTTGTGTGTCATATGATTTTCATACTGAAGTCTCACATGGACATTTTCTCGAATAGCAGAACAAACAACCCAAAGCAGCCCAGACAGTTAGGGTGAGACTCTGCACAGGGATATTAAAACAGTATGTGCATTTTCCTCCAAAACCCAGCACTGAAGACATAATAGCATCAAAGGCTGAAGCAATACAGAAAGCATAACAAGGTTAGGTGAAAAGACTTTGACTCCTTCCCTGTACATGACACACACAGCAGAGAAGTGTTTGTTATCCACTGCAAAACTTCCTTTAATGACCCTTGGCTAGTCAAATTATTAAAAAATTAGGAAAAGAAAAAAAATAAATTGAACCAAACCCACTATGTGGATGTATTCATTCTTTAGAGTGGGTAGATTGCAGTGATGAAAATGCTGCATAGCCTGTGAAGAGGTCTGGGCCTTGGTTCTAGTTATCACAGGTTTTATATATGATCTTAAGCAAACCACTTAGGGTGGGATTCAGTTGCTTCAACAAAGGTGCCTAGTACCATTTGAGATGTCCGAAGGTACCCAACACATCCTTACAGGGCTGGCTGGTTGACACAAAATAGCACCCTGGGGTAGCAGCTGGAGGCCAGGAAGGATTTAGACACCTGTACCTTACCCTGTGCTGTGTTTTGAGTGTCTGTTATAGATACCTCATGCAGCCTTCAAAGCCTAGCAGCTTCTAAGCTGAAGTGCCCATTACCCACCTCTCTTGAACCCTCCAGCCAGGCTCTGCATTCCTTGACCCAGGGCACTGCTCCCAACAGGCTGTGCTTTCACTGGAGGGCAGCTGGCAGGAAACACCCTATGCACTGTAGCCCAAAGCCAGGGACTGCAGCCAGCAGGACTCCCTCTCCCCCAAGGGCAGTGCTGCCCACAGGGTTTGCCCAGGGATCACACTAGCACTGGAATGCCTGTGCTGCCAGATTCACGTTGGTCTCCCAGTCTGTCCTGTACAATACCCCTGGAGAGGTCCATGGGCCAGTGTATTTCAACCAGTGCATTACTCCCTCATGACAGAGAGAGCCTCCAGACTGCCCAAAACACTCAGCAAAGCTGGCATGTCTGTTCCTGGGTATCTTTACAATGTTGGACATATCTCCTCCCAAAATATCAAGCCCTCATTCCTTTAGTGCTTTTCCAAACTCAGCAAGGGACATATGCGTGGGTGCCACCAGCCTACCAGCCATCACATCCTGAGCATCAGTACCTTTGCTTCTCTATATGGCCAGGATCTGCTATCATCTCCTCCAGCCATGACTTTGTATTCTCTGAGCCAGCTTTACAGCACAACCACATTTCAAAATTCATCACCCAAACCCAAACTGCCAGTGAGTCTGTCAGAGACAGAAAACTTTGGCAGCTGGGCTGTTGGTGGCCAAAGGCCATTCCCAGTGAGTATAACACAGGCAGGGCATGGACTCTCACAGAGATTTACTGTGCACTCAAGACATAAATAACTGTTTCTTTCTCACTGCTTGTGGATATAATCATGTAAGAAGGGGAATGAAGCATTTCCACTGAGTCTTCTTTTCTCCCAGTTTGCAAAAACATTTGTTTCCTCCATCTTATCAATGTCTGACATCTGCACTTGTGCTGTTGCAAAATTGCAGCTGGAATTCAGAGTGCAGCCCAAGCCAGGGTGATTCCTGCACATCCCTCCAGTTTTGTGCTTCTGCCTTACCATGAGATGCACATGGATACCATGTCCTTTTCTGAAAGCTTTGCAGGGGTAAAGCACATAGGCACAAGCACTTGTGACATCTGCCCACAGCTACCTCTTTCCAGGTCTGATGCCTCAGGTTTGTGCCAATCTGGACATCCCTGCTTTAAATGAGTGGAGGGTCTCCCAAATTAGAGACTGTATGAGGAATCCAAAGGCCAGATACAAGGTTCTGACAGGGGAGAAGATGATTCCATTCCTCATTTACTGCTTATTTTTGAAAGTGAGCACAAATCTGCTGGGGGTAACACTGAGAGCGTATCTAGCACTCACTGGCTGTGATGCCTCAAGCCACCAGCACCCAGACAGGCACCTGGCCTGCTATTCTGCCACCTAGCATTAAGAAAGCTCCAGAGACCATTGGATAAGGGATGAGAAAACTGCCCCAAAGCCCCAGGGAGTAAGAGGACTGCAGCTTGGGCTTCTCCAGCACAAGGAGGGCTATAGAGACCTTCTTCCACGCTTCCCCTCTTCCTGGACACCAGCAAAGTGGTCATCCCTTTGTCCTGCCCATGCCCTGCCGAGAGTTCCACAGGCAGCAGAACTGCTGCCCTGCTACTCTGACTGCATCAACACAAAATCCACCATTACACCAGCTGCTACTAGATCACTGCTATCTCAAAACAACCAGGATAATTGGCAACAGCAGACTAAAGTATCAAATCAACTGTGTTTTTGAGGTACTTCATAAGAGGCCAACAAAAGCAAGGACGTTCAAAGCTCTCAGCTAAGCATAGCAAGAGGTCTCGGTGGAGCGTCAGATGACGAGAAACAGATTTGCTGCATTACATAGTCATGTCAAAGGGCTGTGCCAGAGCTTTAGCTGACAGAAAGCCTGAATTTCTTTGCACTTGCTGGCTTAAGCCAGACAGAGGCCTGCAGACTTGTGTTTCATATTGTGCCTATCTTCTTTCTTAATTTCACTGATCAAAGTCTGATAGCTCTTTCACACATCTTACTCCGGAGTGGCCCCACCACTTTTGCCATGGGGATGACTTTCGCACCACTACCAGAGGAGTAAGGGATCTCTTATAATTAAGGGATGGTCTAGTGATCAAATTGCACCAATTAACTTAAAGATGCATTCTTAAATGGTTGGTAGTCATGTTAAATTGGGATGCAGTTCTTGCTTGGTTTGGAGCAAGCCAATTTCAAATGCCTTTTTTAATATGGGGAATTTGATGAGCACATGGTATTTCTGGCCATTTTGTGTAGTTTCTCATGAGGATTGTCGACTCCATAACAAAAGTAGATTTACTGAAGAAGCATCATGTTAACAATTTCTAAAATTGCTATTTGTTCTGGAAGACAGTATACAAGAGCAGGTACTCCAGAGGAGCTATTGTCAAAATGTGGCTGTGTTTGCTATACATCAGTTCCACTTCCCCAGGAGAACTGAACCTATCCCATTCCTGCTGAACCCAAAATTGAGCTGCTCAAGGAAAATAGGCAGGTCTGTCTGTCCCAGGATCTGCACCTCTTTAATTTAATTGTTTTATAATTACACCTTTATTTAGGTGAGAATATATTTTTGACATATACAAAGAGTTAGAATTGAGCTCAGTTGAACAAAAACAGTCCCTATTATACAAAACAAAACCAGCTTCACAGCCTGAAGGGCACACCCACAACGGGCTTGTAATAACTTAGCAAGTAATATCTGCAGAAATGCTCCAGTGTGTGCACTACCATACAAATATGCATCCATATGGTAATTAGTGACATCTATAACTCAATGAATTGATGCACAGTAAATTCTACCTGAATATGAGAAAAAACTTCTTTACTGTGCAGGTGACCACACACTGGAAGAGATTGCCCAGTGAGGTTGTGGAGTCTCCTTCACTGGAGCTATTCAAGAACTGTCTGGACACAATCCTGTTCAGTGTGCTCTAGGATAATCCTGCTTGAGCAGGGAGGTTGGACCAGAAGAGACCACCACTGTAGTCTCTTCCAAGCTGACCCATTCTGTGATTCTGTGGCACCCAGTAAAAGAGGAAAGTTTTAAGCTCATGTAAATGGAGACTACTGAACACAGAGATGGGGGAGGTAGGTTTGCTGATGGGGGAACCTAATAATTTACCATAACTAGACTGTATCTCAATCTGCCCAAATTCTGGTTTTCTCTGGTCTAAGAGAGTGAGACAAATCCTGTTTTTCCATGGCCTAAAAGAGTGAGACATGTTTAAGTTGTTTTTCCAGGTCTGTGGAGTTCCTGGATGTTGCTAGCCAATGTTGCACACAGTTATACCAACAGACCAGAGAGATTGCTCTCACTACACAAACCCATTAATAACAGCAGGAACATCTGGAACAGGACATTGCATGACAGGGTGTCACTTTGTTTGGAGAACTTATATCATGATGGCAAATTGTTGAAGGCATAGCTAGAAAGTACTTATTTGCTTTTAACTCTTAATAGGGGACCCAAGTATTCAGCAGAGGGAGGAATTAGATGATGTGAAGGAATGCACCCACAAAGCTTGATGAATTTTATAAGGCTTCATTTGCACAAAGCAAGCACTCTCATAAACCTGTCAAGGAGCAGTTCTGTACGGACTTCAGTGAAATGTTGCAGAGTGCCACTGGGAGGTGTCACTATATAGCAATAGCGTCAGGCCAAAGAAAAGAGCCGTGCTGAATAGAGCAGAAGGCACATTCATTATTTCCAGGAGGACTTCAAAAACCGCGGCTGTGGGTGTGGTGGGGATTAAGTCGTTAACACTTGGATGCCTGACATTTTTGTCACTGGGTGCCATCCATCGGCAGTGTTTTAAAATTGCCAAGCCTGGCCACAGAGTTAAGTGATACATGTTATTGACCTCCCCTGCAATCCATCAGCATTTCCTAGTCATACAGGCTCTTGTGTGCGCACACACACAGCCCCCAAAGGCTTACACATTAGCGTAATCTTTACCAGGCATCGATAGATTTGACACTAACGAGGCTTAACAACAAAACTGTATCCTACCGACCCTTCAAATCATGGAGAAAAGTGCTGAAAGAGCTAACTACGGAGGTAAACGCATCAAGCCTCACCCTGCTACTTCCACTCTAACCCTCTCCCCTACCATCTCCCTCCCTTCAAGCATTTACTCGTATCTCCCTATTAAACTGATCACGCATCTGATGCAAAAAAAGAGTTTGACTGAATCTGCATTTTGCCTGGAGTCTTATTCATTTATTTATTTAATTTGGTGTTTCATTTACCGAAAACAAAAAAAACCTCAACCAACCAACCAGCCAAACAAACAAACAAAAAAGAAACTCCTATCCAGTCTGCAATATTGTTTTCTGCGAGGAGCAGACAGATTTCTCCATAGTAGCAGAACCAAACAAATCAGGTTTACAGCAGTTAGGTGATATCGGTGCTGTCATTAAAAAGAAAAATGACAGAGCCCCCCAGAAAAAATAAGCACAAGTGCTATCAGGTGCCTCTGAAGGCTGGCTGAATTTCAGATGATATTACACAAAGACCAGGCTCATCTTTCTGCACCATCCCATGAAGTTCTCTGGAGTGGGTGAGTGGTGCTTGCTGAAGGGCTGATACCCACTACTGACCACCAGTCCTGGGGAGGAGGCTCAAGGCCAGTGCCGAGCCCGGCAGTGCCCGAGCTCCTTGCTCCTGCCCCACAGCCCCTCGCTGCCCTTGGGGTGCTCTGAGTACTTAATGGATTCTCCACTAAGCCTCAAACGAAAAATAAAATAATAAAATTAAATACTCGAGTAGGTTTGCCAGCTCGCAGAAGACGAGTTAAAACACTGAGAAGCCTGAGCGCTCTGTAAATCAGGTTTGATAAGAAGTACATATTAGTGGAAGTTTTACTGCATGCTTTGGCTGTGGGAATGGAAAAAAGGAAAGGGAGGAGGCATCTTTAAAAAGAGATGCGACTCTGAGCAGGACAGCAAGTTCTGCAGAGCACCGCAGGGGTTTGGGGAAAGCATCCTTATCTTTCCTCCGCCCGTGGCGTCCCGAGGAGACCCCGGCAGGGAAAGGAAGGCTCTGCTTGCGGCTCCGCCTTTCGGCAAAGTGTCCCTCATGCCCGGGAGTTTCCTCTGTCCCTCGTGGCACCCACCGAGCCCCGGCCATGCCGGGGGAGGAAGGGGCGAGGGGAAGCAGCCGGCACGCAGATGGCCCGGCCCGGGGCTCCGACCGCCTAATCCCCCCTCGACCCCGTCCCCGCCCGGAGTGGGGAGCAGTAATCCCCCCTTCCCGCCCTCTGTGCGGGGGTTAACGCTTTCCTGCCCTGCAGCAGCTCAGCTTTCTCACTTGGCTTCTGCTCCGGTTAAAGCAAAGACACGGGGAAACATTCCTGCCATGGCTGGGAGAGGAGGGAGAAAAAAAAAACAAAAACCGAAGAGAAACCCCACGACTGGTAAAATTTGCTAGGAATCAAAAGGAAAAAGGCCCTCAGATGTGATTAAACCCAGCCATTTCTAGGCCTCATGCCTCTAGCATCTCCTCCCTCCCCGGTCCAGTGACTATGACTTCCTGGGCATCGGGCAAATCCCAGCGACAGCCGAGACTAGCCGCTCCCCTGGCCAGGACAAGGCTGGGACAAGGCCGGCAGAACCTGGTTACAGCTTGCACTGCTTGCAAGCCTCGGCATTGCCATGCCAGAAACAAACTGCAGCAGAGAGGCAACCAAACAGTGCCCCTCGGTAATACTTCCTCAGGCTTGCTGGGAATTGTCAGCTGCATACTTGCAGCCTCTCAGTTTCTGATCCTCACGTCTGGATGTGATGCTGTGCAGAACTGCAAGGAGGACAAAGTCATTTTCAGCTAAGGAGCAGTCCCTACCCCAAACCCGTTGGCTCTTCAGTGGGCTGCTCCATCATGTAATGACACCTCCACTGTTATCATCACAGTGCGGCGGAGAGATGTTCTTTGGCAGCATTCCTATTTTCATTTTTTGTGAGTCTCTATTTCTTCTCTTTAAAGTATTTTTTAAATTTAAAAAAACCCCCCACCCTAACTGCCTCTTTTGGTACACTGCATATAATAAGGGGTGATGGTAACCGGGTTATGAAACATTGAAACCAAAAAGAGAAAAGGCGGGAAAAGAGATTTAGAGAGGGATTTCAAAGATTTAAAAATAACAGCAATGGTAAAAGGAGAAATTTTCTCCTCCTCCTGGGGAACCAGAAAGACTGTGATTAATGCTCGAGCTCCCCTGGTCAGGTTACCCACCTCAGCGATTACATGAAGAGCTGAGCGATGCAGCTTGAGTTCAGAAGGGGAGCTGAAGCATAGCAGAGGCTCTTTGATGCATTAAGACAGCCCAAGTCAACAGCAGGTCTGGCTGTAAGGGAGGCAGCAGTCTTGGAGAACGTGACCTACATAGGGGCTTCAGCCTCCCAAGCAGCAGTGAGGGGAATCAGCAGCTTATACAGCCACGGATGTTTCCTAAAATACTTATAATTGTGATACTTGCCGGCTGCTCCATCCCCTCCCTTTGTCTGTAAGTCCTGACACCAAAGGGGAGCAGACAGAAAAACAGACCAAGCATTTCTACAGGGTTTTATTGAGGTATGACTTATGAATGAACATTTTCATTAATAAAAAAAAAGGACAAAAAGTAAATTAATCCATACATTTATTCAAATCCCATGCTCTGATCCCAAGTCTGTCACAAAGCAATGTTTCTTTCCCAAAGCCAGGTTTTTTCCATAAAAAATCCCTCACAAATGGAAGGAAGAGGTGCTTTACATTTTATTTTCTCTAGGAAGTAATAATAATTTTTAAAGGGGTGATATACCTCCAGCTCTGTTTTTCCCTTAAAATGACCCCAAGCTGCACAGGAAAAATATTTGCTCTCTGTACTTGAACAAACCTCAGTGAATTAAGTTTTTGTTGTTAATGGCAAGGCTGCTGTTTATCTGCAGAGAATCAAACCAGATGTGGAAAATAACTGAGGGTTTAGTGGCTCAGCAGCTCACCCTTCAACCTCAGGTAGGAAGCCCACTGCCTAGACCTGGTCAAGGTTGCAAACAGCCCTAAAGCCTTGGAGATGTCTGTGTTTGCCTGCCATGGCCACCAGAGTACAGCTGGTTCCCAGTGGGGATTGGGGGTGAGAAGTGAGAGTCTGGATGGGCTCCAGAGGCAGAGCTGGGCGGTTTTGCACCTCTGTGCCCTCTGCAGGAAAACTTCTACACAGTGCAGCCAGCTTTGAGCTTGTAACATTATTGAGGGCTATCTAAAATTTTAAAAATCTGTCATATCTTTGCCATCCCAGAGAAAACCATGTGTTCGACCCAGTAAGATCAGTTGTGAAAAGCTTTTCAGCCACTGGAAACTCCCCCGGACTGAAAGGATTCAGTGTGTCCTAAGCAGCGTGTCCTAAGGTGGGGTACACAAATTCCTTTCTGAATTTCCATTCCACCATGACCTGCCTTGTTTTGCCTCTTCAGGGACTCACATCTCCTTAAACCAGACTCAAGCCCTTTGAAGGAAGTACCTCAGTGATGGGGAAAGGTGGCTCTGAAGATCCATTAGCTCTTCATTTCAATAGCCCTGCTCCCTGCAGGAGATCTACTTGATGTAGCAAACCCCATCAGGTGGAAAGCTGTCTGCAGGCACACCCTGGGGGGTGCTGGGGGGGCTCAAGGCTGTCCAAGAGCTCCAGCAGCTTATTTATATTTCTCACAACACACACCTTTGAATGGGGTGATTGACTGAAAATTTAGCAAAGGGCTCATCCATCTCCCACTCTCTTCTTGTGGCTCCTTACCTGTGAAGAGGTAATACAGCTCTACGTTGTTTTCATGGGACAGCCAACAGGTACTGATAGTTTAATTCCACTGTTCCTTCATCCTTAAAGAACAAGGCTTATACTAAAAATATATAATTTCTTGAAAGAAATCATATGTTTTAGACAAACATTCAAAATGTAGAAAATGGAGGGGGGTACTTCCATACAGTATCTCTGTGCTAAGTAGTTTTCACTGGAGTCAGCCTTCCTAGGCTCCCACATGGCTGAGACAAGGATGTGTATGCTTTCCAATGAGGGACCAATTCTATCACACGCCCCCTGGGGAGGCAAGGGCAGCAAACGCACATTATGCCCCGTCTGATATGGACTGTACTGATGGTCTTGCAAAATTGAATAAGCACCCTGTTGATCTAGTCATATTCATCAGAATATACAAGTTGGCATTAAAAAAAAAGGTGGGTTAAATATTGCTCCAACACTGCAAGAACAGTGTATGCACCTGATATGTGGATTTGCACAGGGCTGTCTCTGTGCACCTGGAAGAACTGCTGACTTACAAAATCAGGATGCCTTTGCAATGTCTTGCACAGACCTCCTTCTCTCCCTTCCCTGGAGAAATCAGGATGTGAAGAAGCAAAGCTTTTTTCCTTCTTGATGTTTCCTAACTAGGCCAGATCACTTTGGAAGATGGCCAGAAGTTAATTTAATATTCACCGCTGACCTGTTTTATTCCTCTGAGGTTTCAGTAAAAAGTTGGGTGAAAGCCTTTCCCTCTGTTTGTCTGTTAGTGCGCCGCCGTTGATGCCAATCCCTGAAACACAGTCTGCAGTGCACACATAAATGATTTATTCAGAGCTACTGCTACTTACTTGCTCCATCAACACACTCCTGCAGAAACTTGCTAGCTGCTGCTCAGGTAATATTCGCTGGCAATCTCAGCAGCATCGGGAGAAAAAAAAAAAGAAAAAAAGCTTCCTTTTCATTTTAACACCTTTCTTCACATCTCTTCAGAGTCATGAAAGAGATTTGGAAAACAGGTAAGAAATACCAAACTCCCAGCTCTCCTCCTGCTGACTGCATATCACCCTGCTGCTTAGAGGGGAGATTATGCAGCTGTGTAATCTGCAATGCAAAGCTGAATCCCTCCTGCTAACCATCAGTACCTGCCTGCAGTACAAAGGTGCTGTTCTGGCTACTGGAAGTAAGAGAGGATAAAGAGAGGAAACTGCAGAGGCAGGAGAGACTTTTCTTCCCTATAATAGCACATGAAAATCCAAGTTTAAGTGAAGTAATGAGTGTAAATAAATTTGAAGTGAGTGAAAATGGTGGTTTTTTTATTTGCAGGCCAAAGGCATTGTGATTCGGTTTTGCAAGTCATACTGATCACACCTGCCCCCACAGAAGTAATTGGTAAACTGAATTAGGGATTTACCAATACTGTACTCACTTGCACATGTGTTCATATGCAGGATCACTGATTACCTATGCAGCAGATTCTGCTGGACAGACAGACATATATAAGCTGATGGCTGTAAGTCCACAAAAACCCGACTAACTTTGGAAATTGCCCTAAATATCAAGCATATGTTATATGTCACTAATCCTCTTGGTTTCCATTTTCTACAATAGTTGTGAGTGTTGAGCTCTTTCTCAGGCTTGGCTATGGAGGAGAATATATTTCTGTGCTTGCTGCTTCGTGCTCAGGTACCTAATTTAAGTTACTCGTTGTGACAGGGACATTGAATTTAAACTAATTATTCTGGATTCGGTCTTTCTTCAGCAGAGGGGCAAACTGCTGTGCTGTAAATGCTGATGTCCCAACCAGTAGTCATCATTAAAGGTCTTTATGATATATCTCACTAAATGACTACAGGTCTTCTTCTTCAAATCAAACTGCCTTGGAAGAACATACCCTTTTCATTTTAATTGGAAAAATGAACTGCTCAAGTTCCTAAACTAAAACATTGTGTTTCCAATGAATCCTGGTACCTATGTTAAACACCTGCACTGCTACTCCTGCCTTGATGGCTTTTCAGACACTACAGTTTTAGGCAGTTCATGCTGGATAAAAGCTGCTGCAGAAGGTGATGTGACATACATAATTTGATGCTTGCAAAACTGTATCAGAGGCAGATTTTCAAATGCATTGGAGGTGCATGCTTGAGGGTCCTGATGAATGTTTTACAGGATACAAATGCGTATGCACACCTATGGATGAATTCCTCTCAAAGGACAGATATTCAACTACCCCCTCTGATTTCAACGACGCTCAGGTAACACCTGAAACCCTGAAAACACCTAAGAGGTAGGTATACCTCCATGGGATTATCCCCTGTTAGAAACCTTCCAATGGGGTGAAATTCAGCTCATCTAACACCAGTTGTCTACAACCGAAGTGTCTACTCTAATCCAGTTGTCCAGACTCCTCTGAGTCAACAGAGAGAAACAGGCATCTTTGGAGGGGAACTCCCATGGCTTTGGACACTTCCATCAAGGTAGAGTGAATACCCTCCTGGAAGCATCCACAGCTCTGTCTTGACCCTGGATCAAGTCCAGAGAACCCTAGACCAGATAACTCACTTTCAAAGATCTGCTCTTGGACAAGGTCAGTTCCATCCCTGGCAATTAGCTGGAGTTTTTTCCTCTTTCTCCTTGTTTCCTGGTGGAGAAGCCTGTTGAGTAGGCTCTTAAATCCACAAGCCCCCAGTCTAGGCTTTAGGTAGGGAACTGTCTGTTCTGACAGCACTAACACTGTTCCTCCCACTCCTCCCAAATCCATTTTTCTCTTTAAAAGACGAATTAAAACAGGAATATTCAATACCCAGAAGTAGCCAAGCAGCACCTTTCTGCATGTAGAGAAACTTTTACATTTTTTGGGGGGTGGTCTTTCCTCACAATAAATAAATAAATAAATAAATAAACAAGTGTGCAAGGCAACTTTTGTGGAATAATTCACACTGAAAACTGATGATGTGGGTCTTTTTCCTCTTATGATAAGAGTATTCGTGATTCTGCATGCCAAAGAACACTTACCAAGTAACTCCCCTGCTACCTGCATGAGCTCTGGTCCTCGAGCGAGAGCTCCCAGCAAACACGGCCTCAGCAGCGAACTTGCTGCCGACACAGAGCTCAGCTCTCCTTTGATTTACAACCCCCTTATGCCGCTGCCATGCAAACATCCTGCAGCCCAGCGTTATTGAGTAACTCATACAATCTGTCTCCTGTGATTTCCATCAAAAACACTCGGCCTGAAAGGTTTTCATAGATCATAAATCCAAGGTTTTATCAGGATTTTTCAAATGATGGTGAGCAAGCTGTTTGCACCTATGGGAGCCCGTTGAAAACTTCTGTCAGCAAAAGATGGTTTTTGAAAGGAATAAAGATTTTCTTGTGATTTCAAAATCAATACCATCACTTTGGAGAAACACTAAAGGGAAGATGTTTTGCTTCCACGGAAGAAATCTCTTAATAACGAAGACATTTTCCTTTGTTCCAAAACTTCCGTGGATGAGAAACAAATTAAAAATCTCTTATGTCATAATTAGCTAATATTTAATTAAGTAAACAATCCTGCTTTTCCTGAATGGCATCAATCTATGCATTTTGGACCAAAAAAAAGAAAGGTGGACATTTCAACAAATACAAAGCCAAAGCAAGAAATGGCAAACACACAATAGCAGCTAGTGGGGTTTTTTTCTGTCTGCGGTAGAAACACTTCCTTTCAAGTATAAAACACTGAATTCACTTCTTGAGGTGAATAGTTCAAGTGATAAAGGCACATCAGATAAGAAAACAGGACAGAGAATCACGCATGCACACGTTAGCTGCAAATCATCTCATGTAGTGTGACTTATTTATACTGTACATCAATAAAATAACAACTTTCAACCCACTTAGTGACTTTTTGTGTAGCGAGAGAAAACGAGTACACCTAAGTAGGCAAGAAATATTCAGGTTAAATGTACAAATTATTTATACCTTGTAGTTATTTTGGACGAAGAAGGGTTGGGGGAGGAAAAGGGAAGAAGCAGAATGTACTTCAAATAGCATTATTTATCATTTCCTGACTAAATATAGCATGTGTCTCAGGAAAAGATTGACTTGGGCTTCCCAGTCAGTAGCAGAGCGAGTTAACCCATGCTGGGTTTGGAATAAACTGGTAAATCCTTCAAATACATTTCACTCCTTAAATTAAAGCCCAAGCTGAGCTGCTGGAACTGGATGTGAGGAGAAATGTTGCCCTTTCAATGACAGTTGGCCTTGAAAAAAATATGGTTTTCTCTTAAAACTTCTGAATGTGGTGGGATCTCTGTGGGATGGGGACACGACCCACCCATCTCTTCTTCAGTCATCAGCCAGCTGCAAGGAGAAAACCCACATCCACACTTGCCAAGGAAACTAGTCCTGGATAATCAGTCAGTAAGTTGTGAGCCTCCAAGTGACCCAGACATGGAGCAGACTGAGTTCCAGGAAAGAAACTAACAATTTCTGAAGCTGGGAAGCTCTGCATTTGTGTAAATCCTGGATTTCTCCACTTTTTTTTTTTGATGGTGTCTGACCTTTGCCTTGCCTGCCTCCACAGTCCGAGCGAACAAAGTTGGCAGCGCGGTTTATGGGAAGGATTAAGCAGGAGCACTACTTCAGTGTCATGTTCCAGCATTTCCCTCAAAAGCTGTGCAAATGTGCAAAATAATATGTTCCATTAAGTGATGAAAATTCACATGAAAATTGAAATAATGACCTCTTTGGAAAAGCAACAAATATTTCACCAAGCAAAACCACGCTTGCCTTTGCACTTGCAGCACCAGACTTATTTTACAGCCCTCAGAATTGACTCTGTCATTTATATTTTATCAGCTATAGCACGCTAGGGTACTATAAACATAATCCAAAAGAAGCTGACAGCTCAGCTTCTAAAAAGCAAAAAAATCCTGCAAAGCACCCAGCAAACTAAAGCCCTGTTCCAAAGGGAGACACAGAGCAGTCATGAGGTCTCCTCCTAACAGCAGGAGGGGCGGGTTCCTCCCTCCTGCCAGAGGCAGCACCCCTTTCCAAGGACTTAGGGATGGGTTGCTGGAAAGGTCACAGTATGGGGATTGATGTCTCTGTGGTGAAAAGAGAGATAGGCAGACTGCTCAACTGCCTCAACCAAGGATACTTATCTCACTTTAATCCCAAATTTATTCCTGGTCCCAGAAATCACTGCTGTTATCCCACATATGTTATTATGAGGTATATACATCAAGCATGCTGAAATGAAAGCCTAAGGCTCCAGACAATGTTATTTCCAGTGTGGACGTTGCTACCATGTTATCTGAAATAATTTGTACATTTGGTTTTCTTTCTTCTCCCTATTACCTCTTTGCCCATAAGCACCATCCATGTTTGCATTGTCACAACTTGACAGATACACAAACAAGTAGCAAAAAAAGGTCTTGAGTATTTATTTATAGTCTTCCTGTTGTTATGGTGTTACATTATCTGGTCTGCCTGCCTGAAGTAAAAGGAGGGAAGGAAGGTTGAATGCCTTGGCTAATCCTAAAGTGCTATCAAGCTTTTCCTCTAAATCACCAGTTCAAATGCAAAGTCAGCAGTGACCAACCACCCTTATGACTTGCTCCAGCTGCCTTGCAGAGCTCCTGAAATGCCGTTAATTTTCACAAAACAACTTTACCTCTGCAGAAATCCTGTTGCAGTGTGACTTGCAGCCTTAGCACAGAGGCTGGGCGCTGAACTAGCAGTTGATACTGCCTTGCTTCTAGATCAGGCAATGGCTTTCATCTGTGTGGGGCACGTACGCCCTCAGAGAGCTTCCTCTATGTTAGCAAGTGATGCATGGCAATGGGAGCTGGTCTGTAGAGCCAAACACTGCTGAGGATCTTGTGCCCCCATGACTTGAAGTTTGGGGTCAAAACTCAAAAGGGGACCTTGGGGAGCGCCCTCCCGGACCAACATCTGGCATCTGGGACGTGGGTCAGGGAGGAGCATAAGATCTCCTTGTCCCTCTCATGCAGTCCAGACCACCACCTCCTCCCCACCAAGGATAAGGCACATCTGGAGACTGCCAGGACATGCGGTCTCACTGCAGCCAAACACACATCAAATCCAGGCCATGTGTGTGGCAGGCAAGGGCAGGCAGGTCTCACCACTGCAACTGCGGCTCTGCCTTGTCCACAGGACCGAAGGCAACTGTCTCATGCATTTCCCAAATTTCACACGGAAGCACAGTCACATATACATGGATGCCACTGCTATCCAAACTTCAGCCGTAAATAGCACGCAGGCTATGGCAGGTGTGGCAGGTTGTTTTGCCATAAATAGCAGGGAAAATGGGTCATGCTGTGACTCACGCATGTCCGCTCACACAGGGTTCTGTCCACTGAGCCTGGAGCTGCTCTACTATTTCCAGTGGGGAAAACCAGAGATAGTATGTGCCTAAGTATAGTATACACACACTGATTTCCTTCTGTTTGAAGTGAACTGCTACAAAAGTCCTATCTTCAGTATTCCTTTTGCAAATTATTGCACAGCACAGGAAAAAATCAGGATGTTTTTCCCTTCGAAGAATTGCTGGTTACTCCTGTGAGTAATCTTCTTCTGCCTTGATCTTTACATGTTCTACAGGTGCAGACTATTGCACCTCCTCCTCAGCTGTGGCACTGTCAAGCAAGCTAGGTTAAATTCTTGCAAAGCACAACCGGCAGTCTAGCAACCTTCCAGCTCAGTTTCCGTTGTCCTGTACTGAACTATACCCAAATTACCTTTATTTTTCTGACAGCCAACAGATCAGAACCAACCCCAAATTTCCAGACACAAACTGAGTCTAATGGAGACAAGAATTACCTCCTTCCCTGGATCCTGAAGTCTGTCCATAATGTTTTATATTTTAAGTCTTTGAAGCCAGTCAGTGAAGTGCTGCCCACCTTCCCATGTGCTCCTTTAGCACAACTGTGTTCTGCTTCAAAACATCAAAACCATGTTTCATGTTTTTCCCTAGAGCTTAAACTTGTGTTTTAACAAGTCAAATCTCACTTGGTTATTTTCTGTGCATTTTTCCAACCTGGCAAGGCCTTTCTGTCTCCTTGTTCAGTACTGCTTATGGTTCTCATTGCTTTTTCCAGTTCCTTCCAAGACAGTGTCATCTCCAAATTCCTCAACTGCTCTTTGAGAAAGGAGCCTTTTTAATAATAAGGAAGAGAAGAGAAGAGAAGAGAAGAGAAGAGAAGAGAAGAGAAGAGAAGAGAAGAGAAGAGAAGAGAAGAGAAGAGA
>JAWMRA010000001.1:99498794-99543177 GCA_035584735.1 Pseudotriccus pelzelni | reverse complement strand
CTAAAAAATCCAATGCACAGGCTGGAAGGTGTAAAGACCTTCCCCGGTTCTTCGTTCGCGAAGACTGGCCATTACATTACATTACATTACATTACAAATAGAGATAGCAGGATGAAGAGGAGAAACAGAGCTTAGAAATATTCACTGAAAATATAATGGCACTAGGAATTGGGAGCACATGTAGGAATCAGCAAAGCAGAGGTGGTGGAATAGTTTGTTATGGATATTTTTACTTCTGTTACTTTTAAATGACTTCTGTGTGAATATAGCATCGTGAAGAAATCCTGGCCAGTTTTCACATTCCCATGGTGCTATGGGGAAGACCAGAGCTTTGATTGTGAGCACTCACCCAGCCTTTCTGGAAGGCTCCTGCTCAAGATCTGAGATCCGAGTCAGAAACTTTTTCATATAGCTGCAAGGTATGTTACAGAGTCTAGGGACATCAGAGCATGGGTTACTCTGCCTGGGCAGAAAAAGCAGTTGTGTGGTTCGTGGAACAAGCCACTGAACTCTCAGTGTCCTGTTTATTGATAAGGAATGACAGCAAGTAGAGCAGTACTTTGGTGCATGTTAATAAAAGATATGCAGGAGGGCTGTTCCTAATAACTCCATCATTTGCTCTTGCAATTTTTTTGTCCACGAGTTAAACACTTTATTATCCATAAATAATGCAAGGGTTGGGCTTTTTTTGTTTTGGTTTTTTTTTCATCACCTTATTTTCATATTCTTTTTTTTTTTTCCATTCAGCTCCCTAAGCTTTTTCCTTTTAACACGTCTACCTCAACTTTTGGCAACACCTGGATCACATATTTAATTTGCTTTTTATCTCAGCAGCTTGTAAGCTTTAAACAACTGACATACTCCATCAAAGGAAGAGAAAAACCAAAACAAGAACCCTATTAACCTCTGTTACCCATATAAACTAATTAACTCTACCCCCTCCCCAATTATCCCTGGAGAGGAGAACTGCTTTTATAAGCTTCCTGCTCTTTTTCACCCCTCCTTCATGGTTGCCTGCCTTGTTCCTGAGGAGCGAGGTGCTGATGTGCCCCCATCTGCAGCTGCCCTCGCAGCCCTGAGGGCTCTGCAAACACTGGGCTGCTGTGAGATGCTGAGCTCTGCATCCCTGCTCTGCCACAGTCCCCTTCAGATGCCCGAGGGAAGGGGGAGAGGCTGCTTTCCACTACAACTCTCGGTCACACCTGGTTATTCAGTCCACGGTCAAGGGTGGTGACCCTTAGTTCCTGACCTTGGATTACATTTCAAGTTTTAAATGGGCTTCCCGTCTGCTGATTAAAGCTTGTTTGTTCAAAGCAAAAGGATTAAAAAGAGTAATTATAATCCTGCTAATTTATGTGATTCTTCATGCTAAACCATGCCTGCATGCGTAGGCATCTGTGAGCACACGTGCCTGGGATGGTTTTTGTGTACATTTATTTTAAACCTATGCCAGCAGTGAGGGAGACAAAAATTGTTAGCTGGCTGCTGTTAGTCCTCTCTGTGCCATATATATGTCAACACACACCATCGTTCTTCCTTTTTCATTAGGACCTAGCTGAAAGCAGTGAGGTATTTCAGTACACTGAGCTCTCGGTTCCGAATTGTTATTCAACAAGTAACCTGACGCGAAAGGTGAGAGCAACTGTGGCTATCTTATCCAGCTCCACGTAGCTTTCTTGTCATTTCTTTCATCAAACAGAGTCACAGTTACACATTTCCAGCGTACTGTACACTGAAGACATTTGTTGTGCATGTGTACTGATTGACTGTATACAGGTGAAGGGGGTCTCAGCAAGAGTCCAATAAACCAGAGGGCAGCAAGTAGGGGAAACTCTGTTCCACACTTGCAGAAGAGATAGATTATTAGTAGCAGGTCTGGGGCTGTAACCATCCCAACCAACATCACACACAACAAGTGGATCAATTCAGAGCTCAAAGCGATAGGGAGGTACAGGGCTCTTTCGGGTCTCTCGGCCACCTTCTCTCAGTTGTTTTGCGTCAAGACGTCAGACCAGTCCTGGAAATTGAGTTCCTCTCTGCAGCTGGACAGGGCAGATGGCTAAAACTCAAGACATGATTGATAATTATGTAGAGGAGTTTTGGACTCAGTCCTAACTTGATCCAAAATTGCTTGAGGGACTTTTAATACACTTCATGACCTGGGCCAGGAGAGTTGTTTTGGATTAGGATTCAATGAAGCTCCATGTGGACTAGCAACTGGACTCGGGCCTGTGGTCCCTCTCCAGTGAATACTTATGGAGCACCCAGAGCTGCAGGACACAGGTGAGGAGGGCCCAAATGGCCATGGCCAAAGCACAGGATCTGGTCGACCTCATCCAACAGTGTTAATCATAAAAATATCAATTTCTCTAAAATTTCACATAGCACACTTTGAGGGGCAAACAAGTATTCAACCGTTTTTCTCCTGAAAAATACTACAGACAGGAAAAGGCTTCCAGAAAGGCTCTACAGAGCCCACAAGGTTTTACTTTTGGTTTTGTTGCCTTTCCATTACCAGCTGAGCAACAGCGCTGCAGAAACCTGCCTTACTTCCTCTCTATAGGGATGACTCAGGTTTGTTTTATCTCACGGTGGACAACACTGTAGTATTACCACTTAAGTAACTAAAAAAATAAGCAATGAATCTGATGTGCAGGCATTATAGAAGTGGCCTGCGTTAGAGAAAGTCTGGCTTTGATGTGCCGTCCTGGCTACAGCAAGTCTCTCCCCACTCCCTGTGTTGGTGAATTTGAATGCTTTTCTTCTAAGGATGCAGAGCTGATCCAAACCCAGGTGGTCCACCCAGCCCACTTGAGAGCATCCTTTCAGAAGATACCCGCCAGCCCATGCTCCTCTTTGTTTCCAATCCTTCCTGTCCGTGTTTCCCCTTTCCTGCCCCTCGGACCAGCCCAGTGGTGCTCGGCCGCTGCTGCCTGGAGGTGCCGTGGGAGGGAGCAGGGTGGCCACTGGGTGGTACTACCATGTAGGATAAGCACAGCACCGCCGTGCCTGCCCGCACGGGGCTCAGCGCACTGGTGGTGCCGGGGTCTGGCCAAAGCAGTCCCCTCGCATTTCCGCAGTGGTCTCTCTCTCTCAGTGCACGGGCTTTCCTAGCTTGTACCCACAAACCGAGCATCCCCATCTTTTGCTCCTCACTCCGGCTCTGACTGTGAGAGTGCAACAGCAGCAAAATTAAGGCAGCAAATTAGAAATTCTAAAAATTTTCAGTGGTCCCTCCCCATCCTCCTCTTTGGGAAGCTGCTTTCAATCACTTTATGTACTGAAAACAAACATGAAAGGAAAAGCTCTCCTCTGCCTTCAGTTGTCAGAGCAAAAACTAGAATTCCCTGAGCTCTTTTCAGAAGTGCTAATATTCTCCCCTAGGCCTTCATTATATCGCACACGGATCTGCAGTCCTCTGCACACAGGCAAGGAGGGAACAGCCTTAAAAAGTTGGGCTGCAATATTTATTTATTAAAAATAAAAACAAAAATTTGCCAGCACGAGTGAACAGCAGATCAGAGTGCAATAAACAGGGAGGTTACAGTTCCAGCACTAATCAAACAGGCAATGTGGGGTTGGTGTGATGGAGACCCCTGACCCAACTCAGAGTGAATACGGCTGATGTGTGACTGTGCCCTCTTCCTCCAGGCTGTCACCTGTATGTCTCAAAGCAACTAAATTATGTTTCTGTAGGTATCCAGTTCTCTTTCCCTTGATCCCAGCACAGATCTCAAACTTCTTCTGCCTGCTGCAACTGAGAAAAATGATGTGCTCCCTACTCCTTGTGCAAGATGCCAGATGCATAAATTTCCTTTCTGTTCTCCCTGCAAACCACTTTGATTTTGTCAATGGCACTTCTGCTTCCAGGCTCAGGAATACTGTTTGTTTGAAATTTGAAACTGAAATTTGTTCAAAGGGAACAAGGAGTCTTAAAAATAAAAATTTTAATTTGGAGCCATTTATAATTGAGGAAACTCTCCTTTTGGTAGTGAGGTACCCAAAACACAGGGCAATTCAACCCACACACCATCCAAAGACCAAGCAATGGGATGAACAGTCACTGGGTGAAATTTCTTACTATTTCTCATTTCCTGTCACCCACTTATGAGCGCCTGTATTGTTTTTTAGCATATTACAATCATGGGTATTGACACTGGGATTGCACTGGCAGCACCCTCACTACTGGAATAACTCCAGCACAGAAATGACATTTATAACACACTGCCAGCAGCCATCGACATCAGCCCCCTCATTTTCTAGATCACAGTTTACAACATATAGAGGTTTTTTGTCTCTCACTTTATTCACACTGTCTAAAGAAGAGAAAAAAAAAAGGTCTAAAGCATTACTGAATTCAGCCCTTTAAAAAATATCCACTTTGGAGCACAATTCCAGCTGGGTTTCTCAAACACTCTGGGAAGACATTAACCCCACCACACCATTGCAGGCATACAGTGTCTTTGGAAATAAAGATTCATTTGGATTTCACTTGCTAGCCCAAAGCATCTTTTGGCTTTCTGCAAAGTTATGTGTGTTAGATGAGTCTAAAATGTCAGTGTCGACACTACAGCACTGGGAACAGAGACAGAATATGTGAACTGCTGACCTGATTTGAGCCAAACAAGACACACAATAAGACAGATGCCTACAGTTGTATCAAGGCACCTGCATCAGGGCAATAATAGATTTTTCCAAGCACAGAACATCTTTCACCTGCCCTGTGGTTAAAAGTTAGGTCATCTGCTTTAATGTGCTATATAAATGCTAGGATATCGAACTAAAAACCTATGTTTAGGATGCACCTCCCACTCTTACAAGTTGAAAGTATTTTTAGTGTTGTGACTCTTGAGTCAGTTGGTTGTGCCAGTGCTGGAAAGCATTTGTCAATTCTAACTCTGTCCAACTGCCATCCCAAAGGTCTGAGCCATTTGTCCACTGTCTGAGGCCCAGGATTTAAATGGTTTAGCATGTACTGCCATTGGTTCCTCTATAACTCCTAACATACTGGAAAGGATTAGGATAAACCAACTACTTTGAAAACTGGTATTTTGCTTACTGCTCACTGCTGAGCACCTAATAAGAGAGCCAAGTTTGTTCACTTGCCTCACTGGAGTAATCCTGAGAAAATCAATAATGTAGTCAAGATACAGCCACGCCATTCATATGGAAGCCGTAGTTCAGTTAGAAGTGTAACAGTGCATCCCTCAGGCTGTCTTTCAAGGCCAAAGAATTTTTAACCATCATTACAGCACTGAATGCATGCCATGCAACACATGTAATACACCCCCGCAGCCTCTTCCCTTTTCTTTTTGCTGGAGACAAAAATCACTCTGCAGCTGAACAAATAACAAACGATATTGTTGTCTAATCTATGTGATGCCCATAATATTAACCCTCCATCCTGAGAATAGGTTCAAGACACGAGGCATCAATAAAATAACCTACTTTTTTTGAAGACTACTCTTCGGCACGACCATCTACCTAGAGAATCTGCCTCAAATGATCGTAAAGTACTGATTATCATTTTCTTGCTCTACTGTTAGATCAGTTCTGGTTGACAACTGCTCTCAGCTAGTATCTTCAGAGTTGATTAAGTTTGTTCTTGCAGTTGAGATACAACAGAGATGAGGCTTACAAGGAGAAGTAATTTTTTTTCATAAATGAAGGCCAACCAGACTGAGGCAAAGTGGGTGATCTCTGAGGACAACACACTGCTTGCAGAAGTGAAATGGCCCCAGTCCTCCTACTGACCTCACAGAGCCCTGAGAAGGCATAGTGGCTGCCACTTGGAAAAGCAGTGGGCGAACAGGGAAAGTATTTCCAAAGAAGGGAGTGAGAAGCATCTTCTCCCACTGATGAAGCTGATACTTTCAGGCCACCAGGCTCCACAGGGGTAGCAGATCTGCAGATCTCCCCATCTCAACTCTTCACCCAGCTTTGGCCCAGTTTTTGCCAGAAGCCTTTACTTTTGAAGCAGCAAAAATAATTTTTGCCTTGCTGCTGAGCAGCTTGAAACAGCAATGTTAATTAGTCCCACAGACCAGACTTAGAAAAAATGGACAAGCTTTCAGGCACTCAAGTGCTTCTTATTTGATTAAGCTATTTTCTGCAAGTAGAACACATTCAAATAACAGAATACCCTTTAAAATGGGCAACAAATCCAATTAACTGACAGGATCTAAAAGGATGGGGCAAGGAAGAGGAGATAAGGTAAAGTAAGAAACTGTAAAACTGAAAAAAAGCCCTGCATAAAATGAGACAGATTTGGGGGGTTTCTCAGTGTGAAAGGAGTGACACAGCCAATAGGAATGGTTTCTCTACATGTTATGACCTGCTCAGTTAAAAAAACCTACTTATATATCTGTTCAACAGGTACCAGTGGCAAAGTATGTCTGTCCAGTGGGTTCCCCACTAGTCAATATTCAAAATCAGAGGGGTCTACATCATCAAGGGTGGGAGAAGCTGAAGCTGGATCTCAGAGACAGTTGTCTCATTGCTCATACGAACCACCTGATGTGCTATCACATCCCTGCTGTGAGATGTGGGCAGCATTGCCAAGGACCAGCTAAAAGGAAGCTGTATAAACAGTGCCTCAAATGCTGTTTTTGCAAGGTCAGCAGTATAGGGCAAGCTAGGGTGCAGCATGCACAGATACTCTACTGAAATGAAAAAACAACTCATATTTTTACTGCACAAAATACACAGCTTGCTACCCAATGGAAAGGTCAAAAGTCAAGATGTGATTGATACTCTTCAAGGATGCCACAAAGGAAAAGAGGCCCCGCTCTTGACCACGGTATCACAAGCACAGCAAGAAGGTTTTATTTTCCTGAGGTTGAGGGTAAGATAACTGTGATGTATCCAGCTGGCAAGACTGTCAGAGAATTTCCCCAAGGCAGAGTCTGAGCCTACAAACTCCGCTGGGCAAGATAAACAGATGTACCAAGCATATACTGAGATCTTCATGAGTATACTAATCATGCTTTACACCATGTCTAGAAACAATCCCACTAAGGTTTATTGCATGGATGCAATGACCTAGATACTTGCCAGCAACTCAGTAGAAGGCAGAGCCTTATTTTGCTAAAGTTACCGAGAGGATGTCACAGTCCCATGAAATCACCAGGTGCCACGGATGATAAATGAGCCCAACTCTTCACCGTTAGGTATAACCTTGGTAGGGCAAGAGAAGAGGCACAGTGAAACGGGACAGACCCAGGAGAAATACTAAAGAAATAATCTCAGCATATCTTCATGTCCTCCTTATGCCAAAACTTCCGTCACCCTTCAGCATCCTCCTTCTTCTCCCCACTGCCTGCCACCAGCAGGGATGAAATAATCAGGTTTATCAGATGAACATTATTGGCACGAACATCTGTTTGGAAGTGTACCTTTTCAGCAAGGCTAATTGACTGTTTCTAGGATTGAGTGCTTTTTGAAAGGAAGAGGTGAATTTGACACTAAAACTGAAATGAAAATAATTCACCTTTTATCATCTCTTAGCATGACAGAAGATAAAAAAACAGCAGGGTCAGTAACTGTCTATATGCTGAAAAATTAATGTTTGCTGGACTCTCCTTTGCTTTTTACTTCCATGTATCTGATAACTCTGCTCGGGTTCTGCTGAAGACAGAAGATTATTCATCTGAAAGTTGCAATTGCTTAATTAATGCTAATAGACACCCAAGCAGATCCCATCATAATTAATGTGGCTCTCTTAAAGTACTGGAAAAAAAAAAGACTGCTGTAACAACAGATTGACAAGGAAACTGCAAAACTACTTGAAAGAAGCACAGGGCTGAATCCTGCTCCATTTCTATTTATGTCACTCTAGTGATGCTACCATGAGATACAGTGGTGTAAGCCCCATAATTCAGTGATGAGACTGTTTTGGTTAAGATACTGATTTAGTTAGATATGCTCATATTCTACAGGGGATTCAGAACACCAGGAAAAAGGCCATTCAGGATCCCAAGAGGGCCAGCACATTCAGAACTCAGGAAGATTAAACCCAGCAGTGATAGACAGCTCCAATGAGTATTTTTAAATGGCAGCTTGCCACGCAAATGATGAAGTGTGGATTTTATTAACTAACTTTTAGTTAATTTACTGTCCAGTGGGATTCAACAATCAAGAGACTGCACTTTTCATGTGACTTAAAATACTGCAATGGCAAAGCCTAGGTAAGCATATTCCCAACGTGTCTTTTAACAGTGTGAAATAGCTTGAGGGGAAAAAAAGGAAAAAAAAGAAAAAATTTTAAAAAATAAAGCAGATTCTAAGTTGTGTCAACCTTTGATGTTGTTCCTGAATACTCCTTAAATACTGTAGCTTAAATCCCCACACCCATGGCAGCAAAAGTAAGGGTCTTCATGGGCTCCTGCAGCCTAGATTTCACTTGGAGTGGAATTCCAGTTTGATAACCTATCCTTCCTCAGGCTTACTCAGTCTGCCTATGTCCTCCCCTTTTAGTTCACACATTAGTGCAATCGCTTCCAAGACACTAAATCAATACAAACCTCAGAACTAACAATTTGTGTCCAAGCCTCGTTGTTCATTCCTCTGCCTTGCTTCTATTGCTCTGAGCTCTTGCTTTTGTGGTTTCTACTTCTCCCCTGTGGGGGATCATTTATGCCAAAGGTGCCAGATTATTATTAGAAATGTTACACAGCCTCTTTTGGGAAGAAATAGTAACCTGTAAGCAAATGCCCAAGTGCAGTGCAGGACTGAGGAGACAGCTGAGCTTTCCCTGGTCTGTGGGCAGAAGTTCAGTCTCAAAGGAAGAAGTGCTGCAGTTGTCTCATTCTCAACCCTGCAGTAAAGATCAGCTTCCAGGTAATATGGCAGTGAAGAGGTTTCTTTTATTGGCCAAAGAGAAACCTTCCATTTTATGCACTAGGAGAACATAAGCATTGGTTCAGCATTTGGAGGACCTGAGGTTATAGAATGGCCTGGGTTGGAAGGAACCTTAAAGATCACATACTTCCAACTCCCCTGCCATGGACAGGGACCTCTTTCACTAGACCATGTTGCTCAGTGCTCCATCCAACCTAGCCTTAAGCACTTCTTAAGATGGGACATCCACGGTTTCTCTGGGCAACATGTTCCAGTGCCTCAACCAGCCTCATGGTAAAAGAATTTTTTCTTAGTATCTAATCTAAATCTGCTGTCTTTCAGTTTCTAGGTTCAGCTCTGGGTTTGGATAGTTCTTTTCCTAATTTCTTATGGCAAGCCACAAGGCACAATTGAAGGCTATTACTTGAACTACAGATCAGAAAAGAACATGCAGAAGGACCTAATCTAGAGAGAAAAGGGAAGATTTCTAAGTGCTTTGTCAAGTCCAGACATAACACAGAATCACAGAATATTCCAAGTTGGAGGGGACCCACACGGATCATTGAGTCCAACCTTTAGCCCTGCACAGGACTGTCCCCAAGAGTCACACCATGTTCATGAGAGTATTGTCCAAATGCTTCTTGAACTCTGTCAGGCTTGGTGCTGTGATCACTTCCCTAGGGAGCCTGTTCCAGTGCCCTTAAAAAGTGTTCTTAAAAAAGAGAGTCAGCAACCCCACAACAATAAGTAGATCCAAACCTCAAACTTCTAGCTTTTATTACCATGAGTGAGGAGAAATATTTTTTTAAGAAATGAAAGTCATAAAGGGTGTGCCTGTCTCATTTTTCTTCCGCTCCAGTTATATACAATGCACAGCATGTGGCGATTATCTGGCACTGAGATTCTTCAAGTTCTGTACACCACAATGGTGAGTTTGAAGGATACAAACAGCATGGCCTCAATTCATACTTGTTTTACTAATGCCTTGTGTCTATTTTTACAGCCTATTTGAGAATTCCTTGCTCTACAATGGTGACATAGTTTTAATTTACAGCAGCCAGATTCCAAGGAACACTGCTCCCAAGCAACCAGCATTTTGACCTCTGCACTTTCGGATGCTCATAACCTTTTATAAATTAAAAAAACAAACCAACCAACAAAAAACCCACGAACAAACAAACAAACCGACCAACAAAACAAAACCCCAAGAAACCCCCACACAAACCAAAAAACCCTCAACAAAGCAACTAAAACTCCAGAAGAATTATCATCTGCAGAAGGGAAAACTTAAGCAATGTTTGTGGCTACTCTCTCTGTTCTTATCTTGTAATATATCTAAAGGAGATGCTATCCTCTTTGGGTGCATCTATGTTACCATTTTAAGTCATAATAACTGTGTTTTTTGGAAGCAAATCCAGCTGTCATTTTCACTTGCCAGATTTTGGGTCACATCACAGAGGGTGAGATTTTGAACTGTGGTCCGTCCAACCTAGCCTTAAACACTTTCAGGGATGGGTCATATTTTCTACCTTGAAATTAATTTAGGAAATGCATCTCAAGAGTGCACTCAATGTTCTCCAACCATGAAAAGACATGCAGCTCCCTGGTACCAAACTAGAGCTAGTCCACAGTAAAATCCCAGAGTGTCTATGGTGATAACATCAATTTTCAGCACCAACTGGTCCTCTCCTTTCGTTGTGTGCTACTTAATAGTGTAGTCACAGCCTCTGAAACTAGTGTCTGAGTTTCCTTACATCTTCCTTGGGAAGGGTCTGCTGGAATGTAAAGCTCAAACAGGGTCAGAGAAACATGTCATCATGTCACCTTGGAAAAGTTTGCAAGTTCCCAGAGCTGGCAGAGTAACCCACCATAACCATTACAAAGGGATGCTGCCAATCCTGGGAGAAACACTACAGCTGAAAACATTTGTCCTTGAGTGAAACATTTCCCAAGTCAGAGAAATGCCATTTCCATAGGGACATGGTGACCAGGGATCTCTCCAACAGAAAATCAAGTATTGCAGCCACTGGTAAGAGGAGTGACTGCCTGCCTAGAGCTGGGCAGAAGCCACCAGCAGCTCACACTTCAGCTCCTGTGCTGCCCTGGGGGAAGCCACGAGGGATGGTTGCGCTGATCTTCCCTATCGCTTACGCTGCTGAGAGCGTGGCGGGAAACGGCCCTTTAAAAGTATGTGCACAGCAGGGTACTGAGGGGAAAATTCAGATTAATTAGATCACAGACAAAAGAATAAAAAATAATGGTGAGCTATTTGTTCAGGGTCAGCATTTTTGAGGAACGGAAAACAAAACAGTTTTGCTTATGGTTCAGAAGAACACAATATAAAATGTATTTGAGGTTTGAGGCTAAATATCGTCTAAATTCACAACAGAGTTTTTACAGAGGTCAAATAAATTTTTTAGAGACAAAGAGAAAAGGCAGGCTTAAACCTTGCAGTAAACCCATTATTTTGACTAGTTACAGTAACAAGTGATGGGCTGGCAATATCCTCCAGCCAGCTCTTTTTGTCAGAATTGATCATAAAAAGCATTTCAGATGGCCCCTCTGCAGCTTTTCCAAGCCTTCGACAGAAGCTGCCTTTGTGAACTGCATAACCCATAGGACAGCACAGCTGCCTTCCGTATCAGTCACACACTGAAATGTGGACACCACAAGACAGAAAGATCCAAATGGCTCAAAACCAGCACAGTGGTAATAAAGGTCCTTTAAATATATGGACAAGCAGCAGAAATGGTATCTAAAACATGTTATAAATAAAAGAAATACAGAAATAAACCACATGTTCCCAGATGTACTTTCAGGCAATGCCTTTTACTGTCAACCATAAAGTTTTGGTTGGGTTTACTGGATGTAGTCAAGAACCTTCAGATGGATTACTAAGTGTGTCATAACATAGCCAAGGCCTTCAGAGTGTTTTATTTACTAATTAAATGGATGCTGGTAGGCTGAGTGCCAGTGTGTGGCATTACACAATTACATTAAAAGATCTGGATGATGTAGAACTTTCATCACCCGTTTGGGGTTTTAACAGGCTATTTCGCTTTCTTTACTAGTATTGGCTTATTACAGTAGGTGCTGTCATTAGCGCTCAGTCAGCCAGAGCTGAATTTGCAGCCAGTTTGACACGAGCATGTGCGGTTGTATATTAATTAGGGAAGTGCTGAGTGTACTGTGTGACCCGTTTTCCTCAGCTCTGCAATTAACAGCCTCACAAAAGCATCTTCTGAGGACCTGAACACAACTTAATCTTCTAGGGGGAAATGGTAAAAGAAACAATCAGCAAAACATTTCAAATGGGATTTGAGATAATGCTGCCTAAATCTAAAAGGTCTCACATTTATGCAGTCGCTTTTAGGACATTGGCAAAGTACCATGCCTTTGTTTCTGGAATAAAAATTCCAGTGAAGTACATTGCCCTTCATGTTTACATCTTTCTTTCTTTCTACATTTTGGAAGCCACAAAATCTGACCCAGCATATCTGCATGCCTTGTTATAGCATGACATCACCCTCCTGCCTATAATTTGGAAGGGAAAACTTGTCATTCCCAGTCAGATACCCACTGCACACACATTTGCTTCGTCAATTCTTCAAAGACCTACTGAGAGCCAACTGTCTGAAGTTTCTCCAGAAGAAATTGTTTTCCCACTGTGTTTTTGCAATATTCAAAATGTCTTTGCTGCTCTGGTTGGAGTTGGAGACAAGAGGCCTTCAGATGACTTCCAGGGATGTGCTTATTTCCCATCTCAGTAAAGGGCAGACTCCTGTACTCAGTGTCGCCTGTGGCTGGTACAGACCCAGCTGATTGGAGACTGCAGGCTCAGGGACTCCAGCTACACTGAGTCTGATTGGAATAGAACCTAAAAACTAGATTTCTCCTAATGAGCTCTTCTATGAAACTGGCTTTTAAAAGTAATTTGCTACCAATGATGAGGGAAGATGGTGAGGATCAGCTCAGGTAAGCACAACAATTTGGAGTATGTCCAAATGAGATCAAACATTTTGAAGTTCTCCTCTTGTTGAAGTCTCTATCAGCTCTTGAAATTTCTGGCAGTTGCTTAATGCCTTCTGGCACTCTCCTTTTCAGCTGCAAACACACAATATTCTTGGGGGTTTCGTGGGAATTGCCCCTTTCTAGTATACTCCCAGCATTGCTATCTTTTACCCAAATGAGAAATACTGTGTGATGAACATCTCCCTCAGTTGCAGCTGACATCATTGAGCAATGATTGAACACAAAACCAGTGCTTAAATCCAAAAGTTAAATAATTAGCTCAAGATTTCTGTAACAGTTTAGTGCAAATTAGGTTGGCTCCTGATTTTATAACGGCTGGCTCAATTCCTAGATTTTACAGACACCTGTTAGCAGACATTAGCCACATCTTTGGATTTTACTTCCAATACAATGGCATTATTCCAAAAAAAATTCTCCAGCAGGTAACACAGATGGGCAATCACCACCTACCAACCAGATCAGTGTGAATACTGTGTGTGATAACAGCTAAAATGAGGATTCGCTGTGTTTATCTGATGTGATATTCTACCTGACATATCAATTTAGTTAATCTGACACTCAGCTAACATTTCCTGCATGAGAGCTGTTTACAGCAGGGATACTTAAATGACAGAAAACCCTGTCCAGGTCCAGGTGGCAGGAGAAAGTTGTAGAAGGGTTTGGGTTGGAAGGGACCTTTAAAGGCCATACAATCCAATTCACTGCCAGGACAGGGTGTCACCCAGACACTGTAGAGGTAACACAGTGTTCCTCAAATTAATGCAGAAAACTCCCATTTCTCACTGCTTGCATGGTCTGTGGGGAGTAGCTTGAGTCAGTCCCCCCATCCCGGGACATGAAAGTGGCATGACCATGGGCAGATGTAGAAGCAGCAGAATTAAACAGAGTACTTAAAAAGTCAACTGTCTTGCTGTTGGACAGAATATGGAACCGCCAGGGTGAATAGCCACACAGTGAAATCTAGGTCCCCTGTTCCTTGAGAAGATCTTATTGATATCTAATGACATACAGGAACACACAAACTGGTAGGCCACCTGTGTTTAATCTTGAATTGTTTTACAGCTGTTCATCAAGACTCACTCCCCTCCTCTGACACTGGCTGTATGCCCGTTTTGCAGATGCTGGGGACTAGTGAGTCAGAGGAAGAATTACAGAATGTTGAGGGGTTAGAATGGACCTTGAAGATCATCTAGTCCCAACCCTTCCCCACTGCCATGGGCAGGAACCCCTCCCACAAAAAAATTCTGATCTTGAATTACTCCAGTCACTGTGTGATATTCCTTTCCCTGGGAAACCTTTAAACTTGAGCCATTCAGAGGACAGAAAAATAAATTATCAGTCTTGTTATTACTTCTAGGCATAGTTCCCAAGAAAACCAACAGGAAAACCCCCTGACATTCCTTTCCTATCCACCCTGAAAACCATCAGCAACATCATACTGAACTTAATGAAAACAATATTCTTTGTATTATCAGTTACGACTGTCAAAGTTGTGTTGCCATTTACAGTAGTTTTTTCTGATGTCCAGATGTGTGCCTGAGAAGAGGGACTTTTGCAGATCAGTCTATTCAAGACCAAGACATTGATACTCTATGGTCTCTTGTATAGTCCAAGTGTTACTGAGGAACAGATAACGAATAATAAATTATCTAGATCAGGAGAAGAAAAGCTATGGCTGAGAAGCAGCTCCCCTACCAACACTGTATTGTGTCTGGCCAGGAGAGTGTGTTGGTCTTGGGGCTGCTTGGTAATCTGAGCCCCTTTCTCTGACCATCTTGAAGTTGATGCCACCAGGTCTTCAGCAAAGCTGCAGGATGATGTCTGTTCTCTTGCATTTGCTTTGATTGTCTATAGCAAAAACATTCATTCCCCTTCAGGCAAATGTTTGCAGATCCGGTCAAGGGTTATGACTTCAAGGCAATTTTCTAGTAGCCTCCATTTCCATAAACTGCAGCAAACATCCTCACAAAGAACTCAAATAAGAAAAATCTTGGATCTTCAATATTTCTCTTTGGACCTGAGCAAATATTACTGCCACACGTGGACTTCTTCAACATGTTTTATCCATACTTCCTCTTCTCTGAGTTCTCTTGTTACTCCTCTTTCTTTAATATATTTCCCTTTCCTTTTGGAGAAATACTTTATTAGCTTCATTTTTAGAGATTTGGGGCACCCATAGTTATTGAAGACCAGGAATTTTAGATGCTGAGCCCTACACTGTAATGATCCTTTATAAAAAAAAAGCTGAAGTCAGTCTACTCAGCCTCTGTCCAGCTCACCACTACTGCAGCAGTGTTCCCACTAGTAAGTTACGATTCCCATAATCCATTAATGAATTGTTCCACAGAGACTCTAAAAGGCATCTAAATGTAGCATTTTAAATCTATACACAGATATTTCATTATTACATAATATATATCCTGCAAATTGTAGGATTTACCAACCAGTCTGAATCAACATCATCAGTTTGAATACTGCATTCCCTGGTTTGGGCAGTAAGGGTTGTAAGAGGAGGCCTTTTCCCACGATGAAAAATCTCTGTGGTAGTTAGATTTAAATTTTTTTGTACCTGAATACAAAAATGAGCTTGAATTCTCAGCTGGCATCTCAACTCAAGCTACCAGAAGAAGACCACCACTGCAGTAAAGCAGAAAAGCAAGGACACGAGCTGGCTGAAGGGCACATTTCCAAGGACGTTAGCAGAGCTGATATTCAAATGGAATGATCTTTACTGCCACAGCAACCACAATTTCTCTCTTTTGAAGCAAGAAAGTTATTACCCTGAATGTTCTCCTTATGAAAAGATTGTTCTAAACTCATCCAAGGGCCACCAAAGCCAACAGAAAGATTCTTCTATTGGCTAATTGGTTTTCTTATGTCTGGGGGTTTTCAAATATGCATTGATTTGTTTATGAAAAACAGCACTCCCAGCTTTGTGGGGATAATTTCCAGTCTGCAACCTATAAGAAACAAAAAAATTAAAAGGGAGCTTCTTCATAACCCATCATTTTCTTACTTTAAACAAAAATTTGCCTGTGCATTGTGGTTAAAACACTATTCATCTGTGGATGGGGATGCCCCATTTTGCAGAATAACTCGTCTCAGTGACAATGGCTGTGACAAAAAATTTAAATGTTCCAGGATGAAGGCATTTACATCAATGCTCTTCTGTTTAAAATGACAAAAAATATTTTGTGTCATTGCTCTTGTTCTTTCTAACTCTCATCTGGCTGCTAATTTGAGCTTCCCAGCAGGCCTTCAACAGAGGAAGCCAAAACAAGGGTGTAGTTTCCTCAGCCATTGGATGAGAGCTCTGCTGAAGTCACTGAAGTTGTGACAATTTACATCAGCTAAAGATCTTCAGGGCTCAAAATCCCTCCTTTTCCTCCACCACACAAACCAAATCTTATATAACTTGTGCGGTAACTCACTCAATACTACTGGGAAGAGGAGAGACCAGAAAGAGAGTTCCCCAGATTAAGTGTTTGCTACCTGAGGCTTGGAGAGAAACTCGCAAAACTGAGCAATCTGAATGCACCACATGGAAATGATGATGGAAAACCCCAGTGAATAAACATGGCGGCAAAGCCTGGCTTTAAAGAACACGTTGTAGGTTTTCTTTTTCAAAAAAAGAATTTGGTTCTTTCTTTTTTTTTTTAAAACACAATTTCTTAATCTCCTGCATTCTGTCTTTTCTCTTCTTTCTATAAATGCCTCCGCTCCCTCTTTAGCTCCGTATGTTCAAAGGGAAGATGACACATTAGTAACCAGGCTAAGCACAACTGCAGAAGTATGCAGCCACACAGAGCAGGCTATGGGATGGACAGGACGAATGCTTCACTGTTCTTCCTTGTGATTCACCTGGTTAGCACTGAAGTGGAGCTGATGTGCTATTCCAAAAGTTCTGCTCATGTAAGGGCAAGTTATAAAGTCACCAACCGGTGTAGCAACTACAGTGCACTCAGTCATCTGTGGGCAGAGCAGCTGAGCTGCCTGTGCTGCTCCAGCGTAGATCCCATGAGAATTATGGGGTAGAGACAGCACTGTGCAAACACAGCTTCCTGTCTGCAGGGTAGTGCCAGCCTCAAACCAGCTGCTGCCTTGTCAACAGTGGGACTCAGAGTAATTCCCAAAACCCTGGAAAAGTTCTCACTGCATCCTGGGGTGAGATATTGGAAAGCTCCTAAGTTTGGCAGCAGGGGTGGGGGGGAGGAAGGTGGGAAGAAGGAAAGTAGAGAAAGTCACATAGGTGACACTGCAGGAGAGACACTGTAATCTAATGTCATTCCTGCTCTGGGTCACCTGAGATCAGGACATTTGGGTGCAGCACCGAAAGAATCCTCTCCATGTAGCAGCCATGAGGAGTCCTCGCCCCTATAGAGAGTTTAGGTACCACAAAACTGAGTAAACAGAAGTGATGGCATTTATTTCACCTGCCTAAAGATTTGGCCTACGCAAGAGAAATATGCACCTCCCCAGCAGAGTTCATCTCACCTATTTTAGGGTGGGCTGGCTCGCTCTTCAGAGGTACTAGTCTTTTTCCACCATCTCTAGAGGACATCTTATATACTTTTAGACAGCTAAGAAAAATGAAATTATTTCCACTAAGGTGTCAAAACTGGCTCCTTTTATTCTTGCAATTTGACTAATACGACTAATCAGTGGAATGAACTGACTCAGGATAATATTGAAAAAAAGGGATTAATAGGAATCAAGACAAGATAAAGGAATCCAAGTTCTCTCTGATGTAAAGGAATGAAATTTATGGTTACTATCTGTACTGTCATTAGCAGAACATTATATTTCTATAAAGAAAGCTTTGTATTCCAGTTCATGAGGTACAGAAAATGTGTCGATTGTGCCCAAAATGCCAGCCTAGTAATTTCCAGTCTGGTAGTTTTGACAGTCTTAATGAACGGGCTCAGCAAAAAACAAGGACTGGAATGCAGAGATAGCTATATTAGGTGGACTGACAGGCTCTTTGAGAAAGACTGCGTAGGACCTGCCCTAAATATTCTTAGCCATTCTGTATTAGTACTTCCTCACTTTCTTAAGCATGAAATTCACTTTTATATTCTAAAGAAGAAAAAAGGGGGGCATGGGGGGTTGAAGAAGAAATTGCCATTTTTAGTGTACAAGCATATTTACATAATCAGGACAAAACCCTGCATTTTAAAAATGCCCTAAATACATATTTACATGAGAGAATGCAATGATTCCAAAGAGGCTGATAAAATGCATTTTAAGTATAGCTAACTACGTATTTACACAACCAAGACAATAATCCCCATTAAGGATTTATTTTTTTCACATTGCCACATTAGAAAACTGAACAGTTATTAATCCATACAACTCCACATTAACTCCTAGACACTGCATGTCCTCAGGGCATTGCAGTACTAGCAAGCGTGCACTGAAGCCTAGAAAATTCCTCATGAGGAAAGGAGAGGTTCCCTCTCTCTCTGGGTTTTGCTTAATTATCAGTCTTCTTTCGAGAGATCTCCCAGAACCGCAGTGACTCCGCTGCAAGCAGAATCCTGCTCGAGTCACTGCTGAGCTGCACCAAGGATGGGAGCAAACACTTTTTAAAAATCATAATTCAGAACAACATTTCTGAATGAATTGTGCCTACAGAGGCACATGTCTGCTCAGCATGTCTGGTCATTTCTGGGCACAAATGCATTCGGGGCAGGGAATCCCCTTTTTCCTTCTGGCAGGAAAACCCCAGTCTCCTCAGAGGCAACAGCAAAGAGAGAGCACACAGGAATGCAGTGCTTGGGGTGTGACAAGGCAGGGGGATACAAGGAGGTGGAGTGAACAAGAAAGGTTCTCTGCTGTCACCGTCAACAACCTCTCCTAAACAATTTCATGTAGTGATTAGATGAACATGAAAATGAAGCTTGTGTTCCCTCCTCCATAACCTGTGAGTTTTCTTCATCAGAAAATCCCATCTCATTAATAAATTGAACAGTATTTTTATATTTTCCCCCCTTCCCTTCTCCCAGCCTCAATTTCAGTGGCACAGTTATCAATGAGTTTCAGGAAATAAGAGACACTAGATTTTGTTTTCTGGTAATTCGCCATCTGTGATCAACACAACTTCAGTGTATCTGTGGGCACAACATTTTTTTAAAAAATAGAGTAAAAATAATGAATTATGAAACATTTTAAAAATTAATGCATGCTCCACTTTAAGCAGCTGTCAAATTCATCTGCTCCTCTTCCCCACAGGAAAACATCTCTTCCCCCAAATATCAAAACCCTAAAGACAGTCAAATACAGAGCTTTTACTTGTGCAGAAAGACAAACATCTATCATCAAAAGTATTGGCTGTCTTTCACATCTTTTCTGCATTACCTCACTTCCCCACAACTCTCAGCCCTGTCCCATCAGTAGAAGACCTGAACTCACTTTAACAATGCACCCAGCAGTGCACCTGCCATCTGGTGTGTGTGCTCCATCATCCCCTTTAACCTGCTCTCAAACGGGAAAGCTGCGTAATGCAGTGAAGTGTTTTTGTGAGGTTTTGGTTGGGGGGATTATTTGCTTTTTCCTATTTTCAGTTTCTACAGAAGACAGGAAGCCTTTACAATAGATTGCACATGGGCAGAGCATGGATGGGCAGGTGGAGGAGTCATTGGTATGTGGGAACCAGCCCAGAACAACTAGTGACACTGTTCTTGGGAACAAGTCACATCTATGATGTTTTTACAGCACCTTTGTTTCCTGGTTGAACTTCCTTAAGCAGTTCCTTTGTCTTAGCTGACTTTTGCTGCAGTTGTTCTGAGACTCTCTGCTCTCACCTTACTGGTGAACTTCAAGAAACAATTTTCCTTCTTTGACATGTGTCCATCTTGTTCTTCTTCCCTTTATACTTCTTCCCACATCCTGCTAATGTACCAGGTCCAGCTAAACAAGCCCCATCTCCGCTGATACCAGCCTTAATCAGCTGGGAATCCAGTAGCAAAAAAAACCCCAGACATGGGAGGAGTGATCATTTCAAAGATATTGCCTCTTCAGCAGGTGCAGCCACTGACAGAGTACAGGAGGACGCTGGGGACACAAAACAAATTCACATCCCCTATCTGAAAGCAGTATCACACTATGATAAATAGCATCACAGGCCACTGGACCATGAAAAATAGAACAATGCTGAAAGATTTTGGAGGATTTTACCTCTTTCTCAAAACAAGTAGAGAAAAATAAGGAGTCTGACTTCAGCATAATATGTGCTGCCTGGTAGGCAAACATTTTGATAAGCAGTTGTGGTAATTTCTTATTCAAATTAAGCGAACAGTAGCATTCACACACAAAAACACATGCATGCACACACACCACCTGGAGAAAGCTCCAAGCTGCGGCCACCCCTGGCCTTTGCTTGCAGACACGAAATCTGTTGCATAGTCCTCTTACATATATTTCTCTCTGCCACAAACCCTCTGGCCTCAGTGCAGCCAGTGCAAGGACATCAGAACAGAGACAGCACAGAAAATTACAAGACTCAGAAGGGTCATCAAGGGAAGAGATTGATCAAGGAAAAAGTTAGGCAGCCAACACAAGTGGGCTGAGAAAGCTGTTGTGCTTTCAATAGCATAAGTTCCTTGGGCCATAAAGCTGACACTGGGGCTGCACACTTGCATTCCAACCTGACACATTTATTGGAGAAATAGAAAGCTAATCTTGGCCTATTAACAATTGCTGTCCACTGTAAATCACTGCAGGACCTCCCTTGAAGCATATTGCCTCCCATTTATCTCACTGGCATCAAGGAACCCCTTTGCCCTCTTCAACTCATTGTTTGGCCATTAAATCAAAACATTGCCTTTTGGGTAGACGACTGGTTCACAAGGGCCAGAGCAGACAGACCATTACAATGTGAGATTCAAAACATCACTGGAGGACATACACAACTTGATCCCAACTTGCAGTGAGTTTGTTGCAAAAATCTGACTTAATGTTATTTTCCTTTCCGGAAAAAATCAGTGTTCCTAAGATTCATCAGTGCTCTGGGAGAGAAAATACTGCAGAAACCAGTGTGTCTTCAGGATACGATACATATACAGATTTGCTACTCTTTGAAAGGAATGGGGATTCACGGTTTAGTATCAGTTTCCTATGAGTTTCTTGGATACAATTTTTCCTGCAGACTTCATATAGGACTAGAATGGCAAAACTTAATACTATAATTATAATTTTCATAAATCTGGCTTATGCTGAAAAATTGCAAGACTGCTATTTTTTTTTTAACTAAAAAGCTTCCTTTATATTTCCTTTACTACTCAGGGGAAGACAAGCTGATAAATATTTGTAATGGGAAATAGAAAGGAAAGTGCGAAGCTGAGATATTTCTATGTACTTTCTTATCATCTGGACTCTGAGGACTTGGATACATTCCCTGATAAACTCACTCCTTCTGTGGTCAGTGTTCTCTTCTACTGACAAGGAGCAAACATGTCCCATTTAGTCACAGTGAGGAAGAGCAATAAGCAAAGAAAGCAGCAGTGAAGTTTATGTGAGAGAGTACTGTGTTCACACTCGGAGCAGAGAGCGTGCCTCACAGAGCTCACACCACTGCCCACACCATGAGAGGGGGTGGCCCAGGTTTGTGCGTGAAAGGAGGTGAGCTCCCCTCAGTGCCAGGCAGGTGGGAGTCCTGTTCTGCAAATACTGTGGGGATGTGAGCTCTCACACCCTCATCCGTGTGAGAGAGGACAAAGACCTACAGCTCATACGAGAATAAGATGAAGCCAAGAGCTGTGGTGTTAGTGTACAGTCTGAGGGCCCAGAGTCAGGCGTGTGCTTGAGCATCTGTCTGTGCCAAGGTCCTGGGGCAGGACAGAGATGGAGGAGCCACACAAGAGCAGCATGTGCTGGTGCCGGCGCGGGGGTGGGTACCCACAGATGCCGTCTTCATTTACTCACAGACTTCAAACATAAACCAGATATTTCTATATTGTGTTATTAATGTTAACCACAAAACTAGAAAAGTTCTGAGCAGCCAGTAAAGATAGCAGTGTGAAATCCAGAAGGGCCAAGCCGCTAAAGAAATGTGAAGTTGTAGAAAAAGTTAATAAATTCTGTAGGAATGTTTCAGGCTTACTCTGTTTCCAAGAGACCCAGAGATCCCTCCGTGTGTAGCTCATGGGTCTGGCCAAAGGGGGCTTGGACAGACTTCAAGGGAAACCTGCAGCTATCTCTGTCTCCGCTGCCAGAAATTTAATGGTGCCGAGCAGCAAAGCACTGCTGTCGATTGACAGAGGGATGGAAAACCAGATCAGATGCATGCCTGCTTCACATAAAAGGCCCTGAAGTCCAGAACAACCTCCCTCATTTTGATAAGGCAATAGTCCCTTCCGAAAACAGTTTCAAGTCTCTTATATCCAAGGTGGACAGACAATGACCTGGGCTCCCTGACCCTGTCATGGCATCGTGCTACAGACTTTCCTGTAAAATCCAGACTTTCCCACAGCACCAGTTTAAAAACAAACAAGGTAGAATGCTGTTTCTACACCTTGAAATGATTTAGGAAACTGAGAACTTAAAAGCAGCAAGCTGATACAGTCATGTTCTGCTGTGTCAGCAATATTGGCCTTGTGAAGTATGCTTTTATTTCAACGGACCAAGTAAGTCTCAAACCTACTGTGATGGTTGCCTGTGCCATCACTGATCGTGTGAGGCCCAGCTTGCCTCATACATTTCCTAAGGCAGCAGATTCCAACTTTTGTCACATCAGGAAAGCATCATGTTGTAATGCCAGTCAGGTACTTGTGGAAAGCGAAAAAGAAATGAAGAGACCTCAACACAGCTGGCCAGAGACAGGGCAGACCTAGATTTCCCTGCTCATAACCAAGGCCCTGGTTACTCTTTTTATGGACACTCTTTGATGCTGTGCACATTTGGCCTTGTTTTTTTAAGACTAACCCTTGCATGTGCCAATGGATCTATATATCTGAAAAATTAATTATGAAGTTTAGGAGCACATGGAAACAGCACAGATCATCAGAAACAACTTTAACAAAACAAGAAAAAAAAGGAAACACTTAACCTTAGCAAATGAAGACCAAAATGTGAGCAGAAGCTTGTGTTTTTGATATACTAAGAAGGGGCAAAAGCAATGATAAAAAAAAAGAAAGTTATAAATAATTTGCCTATTATTCATGCAATACAGCTGGATAAAAATTCTTTTAAAAAGGTCTTTTAAATTACTTATAATGTGCACAACTAAAAGCTTTATTTTACCTGTCTGGTTTTAGATAGAAGGTTTTTTGCTGATCAGAACAACTATGCTTATAATGGGGAATAAAAAGAAATTGGTACTTCCAGATATATAAACCAATATACAAACCAGCAGTGCTGAAGGTACAGTCACTAAGCAGCATTCTGCTACTTAAATTGGTTTCATCTGTGCCTTTTATTTCTCTGCAAAATGTATATTTTTTTTTTATTAGAAGCTTTCGGTTGTCCTATGCAGTTAATACTTATTTTTACAAGCATGAACGCTTTCAGTTTGGGGTTGAGGAGAGTGGAGGGGACGGGAAAATAGGATCTACAAATATATAATAGAGGCTACAATTTAGAGCTAAAAAAAAACCCAGAAAAACTAATATGGAACTTCGTTTAAACACTAACTTTACTTTCTACCAATGGGAAATGCTGTTGCACGCAATGACTTGTGCTGTGTTCATCTCAAGCTCTGTGCAATGCAAAGACCCACTGATATCAGTTGTTGCCAGAAACAGGGAAGCAGATCACACGCACTACTCACTGTCAGTGTCTTATATTTCTAGAAGATTTTATTCCACTGGTATGATATTGAAAAGTTCTTACACCCTGTCTATCCAGAAGGACTGCATTTTAATTATCTCTTAGAAGTCTGGCTGGAGGTAGGGTGTCTCAGTAGTTTTGCTTTCTTTTTCAACATTGCCTTATTGCTTAAGGCTGTACAGATCCCTTTGGGATAACTGAAAGCAACTAAAGAATGGAAACATCTCTTGAAAAAGTAAAAACAAATCAAGATTTGGGTACAGGATGGCTTGGCAGAGTGAATTCTTATTCATAGTCTTCACATTCTTGCTGAGGCTTTGGTTTATTGAATTCCTGACATTTTTCTGTTGCTCTTTGATTAGTAAAACTCACTCCAGGTTCTTAGGGCACTGTTGAAGCACATGTTCGCTCAGTATCCCTGCTCAGCAGTGTTACAGCATGTGGAGAAGAAACGATGAGTGAGTACAGTTGAAGAAAGAGGGGGGCAGCACAGAGACACCAAGTCTTCCCTGGCATCTGAAGGGAAGTGAGCTCTCACAATGAGATTGTCAAAGAACTCATCATACAGTTTTATCTGATTTCTATGTCAAACTGAGTCTCAATTGCTTCTCAAGTAGCAAGAATGTAGCAGAAGAAATGAGCGGGTAGCGAGGTAGGACCACCTACCCTGGAGTGACCTTTGACTTGGCTTTCACAGAGTATGAGCTGCAGGAGCACTTTCTCTTTTTATACCAAATTGGTTCCCAAAATGAAAATATGACTATCCAATAGGTCTAAATAATTCATGGACTTGAGCAATTTTGGCCTGATCTCTGAGAAGAACAGCAAGCAGTATGCAGCAACCAGGATCAGAGTTAGCCATGGTAACCACAGGGACATGTCAAAGATCTAAGCTTCTTCACTTGGTGAGACTGTAACCTTCATTTTGCAAAAAATATATTCCTGTTCCCCACTATTCCAAAGGAAATAGTCACAAATGAGCCAAAGAACAGGTGTTTGCCTCCACCTGTATGAAGCCTGTAAGAAATAGTTTCACCAGGTGAAATCCATCTTAACTTCAACCACAGCTAACGTGTGGAGACAGGAAAGGAGCTGGGGCATAAGGGTGACATGAGATATACAAGGAGAGTCCTCAATGCCTTTATTAATCTGTGACATGTCACAGTAATTTAAGTGTGGCTTCTCCAGCTCAGCTTACAACATTTAGGCATGAATATGAGGGGGCAGTGTGCACTACCACAGCCAATGCAGTAAGACCAAAGACCAGAAGACTTTAGTTTCTCTGCTGTCCATTTGGTAACTTATATTGACACTACATTAACTTCAAAATGACTTTGAAAATGAACAGCTCAGATAATGCTAACTTTGGTATGTTGCAGTTTATTAGAGAAGACAGAGGAAACAAAACTGTGCCGTGCATAAATGGAGACCCCACAGGATCCCAAAACAGGATCCTACGGTGTCTTTTAAAGTAAATTATTAAACCAAGACTATATAAGTCACCACAGGGTTGTCAGATGATACTGTTCCCAGTTTTCAACATTCTCTATCTTTTTGCCAGCAAGTACGTACACAAATACTCCCACGGACTCCTGAATACACCTCCTCCAATTCCTTGCCTGTATATGTCTGACTTCCACTAAAACTGGTATGTGTTCAGAGGGAAAAAGAATGTATTTCTCTCTGTGCCATAATGCACGCGGCAGCGCTTTCTACCGTTGCTGTTTTTGTTTATAAAAAAGTCAGTTTATGCAAAACAATTAGGAATCCTGAAAAATGAGAGGGGAGAGAACATCAGGAACAAATACATTTGTCCATGACCTTTTGGAAAACTACCATGTAGAATAAAGAGAACCACCACTCTCCACTCTGAACTCAAATGAATCCATCAGTCATCTAAAATAACAGTTAATAATATGATGAATTAAATTATTATAAGCTTACACTAGAAAATTAGTTAAACACAACCACAAAATACAGAAGGCTGGGGAAAGGCGGAGGTACAGGTAAGATAGGCTTCTCAGATGAAATCCCCTCCCCATTCAGCAGCCTCTCATCAACCTCACGGCCCTGATTTCTCTCCTGGATTCTCTACCAGGTTTTCCTCTCAACTCACTGCTCAAGATCAGAAGAATTTTCAACACCTCCATTTCTGCCAAAAAGAGGAACCAATCACCAAAGTCAGGCTACTGTTGGGTGTGCTATGTCTCTGGTTCAGCACAAGGCACTGTGGTTATTTTTTAAAGCAAGAGTCATCCAAGGTATTTTTTTAGCCTCTTAGAAGGATGTCAAATGCCTTTTGATGCATTTTGGTCTTGCTAATGAGATGCTGCATGAGAATACCTGTGACCTGAGCTGAGTCCCTTTGCCCCCATCCTATGGAATCACAATTAACCATTAAGGCAATGCACCTTTGTCCCAATCTTGAGACATAATGTAATTTCATGTTCTGGGAAAAGAATTAAGTGACTATGGCATGCATCACCAAAATACACTGTCACATGAGGCCCTGTCATGATGTAAAAACGTGAAGTAACTTTTAAACCTGTGACATCTTCCCCTTAAAGGACAAAGTCCATATGGGTAAAATAGTCCCCTAAATACAGAATAAAGGACCCATACAAGGGGCAGCAGCAGCAGGCAGGAACTTTGACAATACACGGGAAAAACAGACCCAGCACACTGTAGACAATCACTGTTTTTTGTTCTTACAACAGTTTCCTGAGGAGGTGAGATAATCTAGTATTTATCATCCCTGAAGAAGATTTCAGGCTGATGGGCAGTTAAGTGAAATTGCTGGAAATGGGATAAAGCCCAAACTAAGAGCATGAGGACATGTCACTTGAAGAGGTCTGTTCTGGATTTGTGCAGCCTCACTGTCATGGCACAAGATAAGGAAACCCAAGAATTTGTCTTCTCTGACCACAGAGACCTTGTAGTTTTCATTTCCCAGTATCACTCCAGAAACAATTCAGGTTTGAATCTTCATTTTTTCCCCCATAACTTCCAGCTCCCTGGAGAATCTTGTCATTTCAAATGACTCCTATTTCATGCAGATTATCTCTCCCTTGTAATAGTTTTGAAGGCATTCAAATCCAGATACACAGCATGGTGGTTTGAAAGGTTACTTTCCCCTTTGATCATTCTTGATCCACTGCCCTCCCAGTGCAATAGTGATAACATTTGTCAAAAGTAGAAAAACAGATCACAAAACAAAACACAGATCTATCTACCTGTAGATCTGATACATAGATCTATTACAACACAAAATAACTACGAGTATAATGTGCTCCCAAACATAAATCAAATATGGACACTAATGCACACCCGCATACAGCCCTTCTTTCTTCTATGTGACCACACTGAATAGACTGGAGCTGGGTGGAAAAAAAAAAAGAGAAACTCTTTTGCTTTTCCTATATACAGTTCCCACAAAGGACCTGAGGAGCTGTGGCCAAAGTGATGGGTGTGACCAGGGCAGGGTGTGTTCAGAACCTCATTGCTACCCACCAGATCCCATCAAAACACACTGGCCTGCTGCAGAAGTGACCTTCAGTCTCCAAAAGAAATGACAGCCACTGACATACACTGCCACTCTGCACATTTGAAGAAACATTCAGCAACTAACTGAAACCCCCATTTTGTGAACTGGGGTTTTATGTCCAAATTCATCTGACCTAATGTTGGGCATCTACCTTCTGGGCTGAGATGAGAAACAGTCATGTTATTCTCTCCTGCAGCTGGATGTGAGGCACCTTCAGAAGGCAGCTGATGTCTAAAGCCTCAGGTGAATGCACTGTTCATTCAGGACCTTGTGTCAGGTGGGAGGAATCAATGCTTTTTTATACACATCTCTTTGTTTAGAAATACCTTTTGAAGATCAGAGAACATGGAAATCCTGGAAGGAGAAATTGCAGCTCTGCACCCACGTATCATGAATGTCTGGGGTGCAAAAAGGCTACAGTAAATCTCTGAATTTTTTGTCCCTTGATTTGCTCTTCTTGGCTGTGGTCTACATTTCTTGGAAAATTGCTCATTCTCTCTGTTGGCAGATCAGTTCTACACTTGTAACATGTGTGCTGCTTTAGCAGATAAGTAACTTAATTTTCCCCACAAAGCTGTAACATGCTATACATTTCTGACTTTTGTAAGCAGTAAAAACTTTCTTATTCAATCTGTTTAATAGATTAAACGGTCATTTTGTATTTAAAAAATATTGAGTACACTTTCCCTCCCAAACTCTCTCCCTCTTTTTTAATCTGATGTTTTAACAGTTTCAAGATCAGGGAAGTAGTTATTTTTGGCATAATATTTATAAAGACAATCTTGCAATAGTACTCTGTACCAAATAAGTGCTCACATGAACATAGCTTATAAATGATTAATATAATAGCAGTGAGATAACCCTGAAAAATACATCTGGTGTTTGCTAACTGAAGATTATTTCTTTTAAAGTTTTAATTGGGCCATGTTAATTGGATGCTTTTGTTCAGTGGACATATTTAGTATTGCAAACTTAAGCCAGGTTTTGTTTAGTAAAACCGTAAACATACAATTAATCACAGAAAAGCATGGACCCCTTCTTATGCTTGGAACACACGAACCCTGAAAGTAATGTTCACAAGGTTTTACTCCCTCAAATCAAGTGGACTTATATGGCTGAGGACTTGTATAATGTTCTGAAAACTGAGTGATGTCTCTGTAATTACCATGAGCCTGCACAGCACTGGCAAACCTGTTAAGAGCCCTTCTTGGTAGAAATACCCTGTGTACTTCAGCAGGAGTGTCTCCATGAGAAATGGCTGACAAGAACAGGATGGTGAGAGTCCTAGGCTTCTCTTTCCTATCGGAGCAGACTAACACCTTTTCTGTGTAAAGGAAAGCAACAGCTCTGCTTCTGAGTCAAAGGGGTCTGAGCTACTCAGAAATGACTCTGCCCGTGTTTATGAGGAGTCTCTTATAGCACTGTGACCAAAACCAATAAGGTATTAACATAGAAAGGGCACGAGAAAATGCACTATCACATTCCCTAGATTATTCATGGAAAGATTGGAAATGACCTTTGGAAAAATACTGCCAGAAAGGCTACACAAGTCCTTTCTGCTTGGCAGCTGGGTTAGTTAATGGCATGGGGTCTGTGGAAAGGGAATGGGTAAGTGCCAGTCCCATGCACTCTGAAAATGATGGTGAAATGAGAGAGCTTCCCCTCCACATTTTTACAGTCTGAGTTTCAGCTTTTTAGGTTATTCCTTCCTTCCTCCCTTCCTCCCTCCCTCCCTTCCTCCCTTCCTCCCTTCCTTCCTTCCTTCCTTCCTTCCTTCCTTCTTTCCTTCCTTCCTTCCTGCCTGCCTTCCTGCCTTCCTGCATTACTCACTTCCTGCCTGACATCCTGACTACCTAACTTACTGCCTNNNNTCCTGCCTTCCTTCCTGCCTGCCTTCCTGCCTTCCTTCCTTCCTGCCTTCCTTCCTTCCTTCCTTCCTTCCTTCCTTCCTGCCTTCCTGCCTTCCTTCCTGCCTTCCTGCCTTCCTTCCTGCCTGCCTTCCTTCCTTCCTGCCTTCCTTCCTTCCTTCCCTGCCTTCCTTCCTGCCTTCCTTCCTGCCTCCCTTCATGCCTCCCTTCATGCCTCTCTCCGAACCTCTCCCTTTCTCTACCCAAAATTAGGCAAAACTATTGTGTACAAACGCATACATAAGACCATTACCAAAGAACCACTTATTGGTCCTTACCTGTGGAGGCTTTCCAGAAGTTTCTTTCACAATGAGAGCACACAGTGTTGTGAAAGAAGATGAGAAATCACAAAATCAATCTTATTTATAGGAATAACTTCTCCTTTTGGTTTATAATAAGAAGAGGTTTTAATCTATAGCTATGATGGAGAACTACATAAAATATGCGCATGTGGCACTGAGATACAGACACATACTCAGCACAGACCAGACCACTGTCATTTTCCGGTTGGCTGACATTATGACTGTACACAAGCACCTAGTGCATTGTGTAGGCCTGGTGATGCTTTTACATGGGAGGTTACACAGCTATATGGAGAATAGCTATATAATGTCTGTTCTCATTATGTGGTAGCTGTAAAGTTCATTTGCACTGAATTAATTAAGTTGTTCCTGTTACAGATTCATGCCAGCAGGAGTTATGATTGATTAAAAGTAGTTCCAGATATGATCTCCTTGAACATGTGTCAGAGGTCTGCAGCTGAGTGCCCATGTAAATTAGAGTAATACAATTTGCCTTTCATTAGCCATCAGGTCTTGGTTTGAAATGCCCCCGAGGAAACTATGACCTACTCTGTGATCTGTAGAAAACACACTTTACTCCCATAGGCCCAGTTCAGGGCAGTTTTTAGCACAAGCCTGGTTTTAAGTTAGTGGATACACTGACTTGTCTCAGCAGTACTCATGAACTTAAAACCATGCTCCTGCACGTACTTGCTGAACCCAGACCTAATAGGGGATTGGCCTGAGAAACCAAATACGTGCTCCATGATCACTTTTGGAGAGCCCAAGGCCTTTTTCACATTTTAACATGGGCAAAAAGACAAATGGCAGGCATTTTCAGGGGACTAAAATCCAGAATAACTTCGTTCATAATGCACAGCATGTCTTCCAGATTTCCAGCAACAGCCAAGCTAACTGCTTGAGCACTAAGGACTTTGAAAAGTCACAGCTCTGGCAGCACCACAGTGGAAACCGCACAAGGACCATGGACATAGGACTTCCAGACCATGAACTGTGAGGGGGACCCAAGCCAAGAAGAAAGCTTCAGAGCCCTTGGAGACCTGGTTGAAGGGCTGAGTCTGACAGCAAAGCTCCTTCCGTAGTGACAATGAAGATGCCAGTGGAGCCAGCTGGCTTGGGAGTCTGGAAACCGTAAGGTGCATTTCCTTGGGGTAGAGTATCCAGTGGGGATTTCCTTGAGCTGAGGACCCCAAAAGCCCCTGCAGTACTTACTTTGATGCCATCTTTCAGGCAGTTTTCTAAGTCACTGGGGAGGTAAGCTGGCAGTAAGCCTGCAAGGCTTTCTGAGGAAACCTGGCTGGCAGGAAAGTTTTGAAACTGTCTCACAGGCAAGGTCAGGTTGGAGCTTGGGGTGATTGACAGAAAATCAGCTGAAAGGAGCATGTTTCCATATGATGTTTAACATCTGAGAAAATCAGCATATTCTAAGATAAAATAATTCTTCTGAAAAATTTCTATAACCTCTACTTAAAGGCTATCATCTGCCACAGTCTCGCTTAGAGCCTTGCAGAATTGGATCACCATTTACTTGCTGCAGAAAGTCCTAATTGGAGTAATTTCTACAGCAGATTGTTTCTCCAAGCAAGCTTCATTTGGCCACGGAAAATGATATAGTATTTAGTTGCACCACAGTGGAGTCATGCTATGTCAGATCAGAAATATGATAAAAGGAAAATATTCCCATAACACAGAATACTGTCTTGAAAACAAAATCTGTGGGATACATGGGTTACACATGGTATCCAACAGCTATCAAATAACTGAGTGGCAGCAGACCTGAGACTCTGCTTCACTTACCTAGACTTTCCTTTATTCTCCATAGAGTTTTGCATGACGAGCTCACCCTACCAGGTTGTAGTGGTTAAAAAACACTATTAGAAAGAAATCTGCCATCCAAATTTTAATAGGGTTTCAGCCACTTCAAAGCTGTTCATTTCTAACAGTTTTAATCCTTTTCAGCCACTAGCTGTCTCCCTGCCAAAGTCAAGTCAATTAGTTAAGAAGTCATTAGAAAAGCCCTCAGATATGAAAGCCATGCCTTGAAGTCCAGCTCTTTTTCAACCTCTCTCAAGAACCAGAGCTGCTAATTTGGCATGGTTTTAGCCCCTTGGTCTACCTGAAACACAAATATAAAATCAGCCTGACTCATCTGCTTTGTCTGGGTGCATCGTCAGTCACTGGAAGAGGCTTTCTCCCAGAAAGCAGACGAGCAAGTACCAGCAGAACAGCAGCCACAGCTTTCAGGCTGGCGACTGAATAATGAACCCATTGCTTCAGCAGACCTGCTGCAACAAAGTCGTGCCAACTTATTAACGTCTTCAGTGATGCTGTTGTGCACCAGCCTTGCGCAAAAGCCTTGGTGATCACTGGCAAGTTCAGTCCTAGTCAGTTCTCTGTGGCATGAGTCAACCCTCACCCCAGGGCCAAATGATGTGTGCTGGTTCATGACTGCTCTCAATGTGGGGTCCAGAGAGTTCCCTGCCAAGAGAAATATTTGGTTTGTTTATGACTGGAGCTCTGAATGCAAACACTTATACCTACAGCGTGGGTGAAGAGCAGAGCTGTGCCCAAGGCAAAGCAGGGAGTGAACCAACCTGACAGCACTGAAACACCCAGTGAAATTTATTTTCATTTTTGGCCCGTCTTTTCCAGTGAGCTTATCTTTTGTTGCCATACAAGTTGTAACTCATGCCAAGACTCAAAATTTTCTCACTTCTAGGCTCGCTCTGAACACAGTCAGGCATTCTGATGGCCGCGCCTGTCCTGGGGGTGCCACCACATCCACCATGTTCCCTGGATATCCCACATCTGTGACTGCCAGCCCTGGCTGCGCCAAGGACAGCTGGCACCCACACCCCTGCCACACCCATGGCTGCCAGACAAGGAGACCCCTTCCCCAGCAGAGGTGAATTATGGCATTTGCTGCTGACATATCCCATCCTCTCACTGAGCCACGCCTTGGCAAACAGTACAAAATAAATCCTGTCTTCAACATGCAGCCCTACATGATGCAGAGATGGTGTCTACCAGGTCCTTTTACCAAGCCCATTTACATCCTAAGGCAGGCTGTCATCAAACTTGGCATTGCAAAACTGAAACTGGCAGGGACCAAAGGCAAGAAGCATGTGCCTGCTGCAAGTATTTCCTCACACATCCCCGCATTTTGCATTGCAGCACAGCAGCAAACACTTTTATCAAGCAACCAAAAATCACTCAAATTACACATACTTACCCCTACAGTAAGTCAGAATGGGTGCTGATTCACTCATCACTCCAAAGAAACTGGATGGAGTGACTAATGTGGAAATGATCATAATTTTCCCTGCCCTTAATTTTGAAACTGAATTCAAAAACATACAATCTGATGATGGGAAAACATGGGTTGCAAATATTTTGATATGGCAGCATGAAAAAGGAGGCTGAGTGTTAAAAGACATCCTAGCAAGAAGCAGGGAGGGATGCTCTTACTGTACTTGCAATTTTCACATGGATTGTGCAATGTCAGAAAGACATCAAAATAGAAGAAATTTGGTAAATAGCAAAATAACCCAGTGACAGGCTTGAGTGAGAAGACTAGGAGAAATACCATTTCTGATGCAGAAATGGTGTAAAGATAAATCTTCAAATTGCAAGTGCTGTAATGTACACACAAAAAATAGGCTGCACAAGAAGCAGTCACAAAAATTATTCTCTACAGCTGTACTCTGCAGTTTGGGACATGCAAGAGCCAGTGCAGACAAGCAAACAGCTCCTTTTGACAGAAAACACAGAGGAGAAATGGAGTTGGTGCATATAATCTGCCACCACACCATGGCATGGGCAAGGGTCTGCTGCTCAGCGGGGCATGGGACAGCTCTGAGTGTGCAATATGGGTCTGACCTGGGGGACAGGGACAACACACCCAGAAAACACAGTCATCCCTAATCTTCTGGGCAAGGAAAAGCTGGGGAGATGCAGGGAGAGGGGTCAGGAGAGCTGTCGCTTGCTTCTTGCCTGCTCTGTTAATCAAGATACCAGCTTCTCCACCATGGCAACTGTGGCCATTCTTCCAGGAGTGATAAATCAGGGAAAAGAGAGCACGCACCCTTGTCCACCCAAACCACCCAGCCAGCCTCTCCACACCTCTGGCAGTGCACAGCCCTGCCAGGGCCCCACTAGCCAAGTTTTGGCTCCCCTCCCTTATCGTGTGCCACAACAGGAACCCGGAGAGGGTGGCTTTGGAGGGAGGTGGGGACCCTTGGGACAGGGATGGGTAAAAGGATGTGGGGGCAGCTGATCTCCAGGACTGTGACACAACACTTTTGGGCAAGAAACATACTGCACAGAGCAGCAACCTCCCTCAGGAATGGAGAGGAGGCAGAAAGGATGGAGCTTGCACCTGCTTTCTGGCAGCTTGATCACCGGCTGCAAGACAAAGATCCATCTTCCAGGTTTTGAGGGCCCACCACTAGGCTCTGAGAAGAGTTAAAACCCTCCTTCCTTCCCCAAATCTCCATATGATGGCACTGGCAGGTTTGGAAGAGGCAGGTGGAAAATGTTCTGCATGTGGAGGTAGAAGTACCCAGCATCACCCTCTGTGTGCAGTGGATGTTTCCCAGGATTTCCTGGTGTCCAAAAATGCCAGGGACAGCTGCTCATGACGAGTGGTTTGCCCCAAGGCCCAGGACAGTGTATAACAACCCGAGACCCAGACCAGGATACGCTGGTGCTAGCTGATATTGAACTAATGAACATACACCAACAGTGTAACACCACAGTGAAAATGTGAAAATCATCAGCCCTGTGCCCTGGCTTTGGATTATTGCACTGCTGTGGAGGTATCCTGGGAAATGACATAAGATGACTGTTATTCCAAGCAAGGCCAAGAAACTGCTATGGACAGCATGTGACTGGAATGCCAGGTTTGCAGAGGTCTTAAAAGGCTTTGCAATGTCATCCTGACACGTAGAGAGCCTTATGTTTCAATGCCAACTTCATTAAGTGTACCTCTGTTTTCAGATAAGCCCCCAAACAATCTATCTGGCTGCTAATGATGCTGTTGTCATTGGCAGCATAATTAAGACTTTTGTTTTCATAAACTAAAAATAATGGTGAGCAGTGCTCAACAGCCTGAAATCTTTATGCTGTATGTATAGGAATCATGATTTTTCTAACGAGCTGGCTGTTTGAAATGTGTTTATATATCTACAAAGAGAGCTAAGTAGCATATATTGATGTTAATTGCGGACCTGACAAGTTGTTCTACCCTGTTATTACACTGCCCCCTTCCAAATGATCCTAATTCATAAGTGATCCAAAAAGTTGTTTGGTTTGGTTTTAAACAGACCTCCCTTTGTGAGGAAAAGCTCACTGTGGTCTTCAGCTAACCCTGAGACAGCTCACCCAAGTGTGATGTTTGCTTGTGGTTTGTGTTTCAGCCTCGGAGTGGCTCTGGCATCCTGGGAGTGAAGTGGATGGGATTTCAAACCCCTTATCTACTCTGTGCAAAATCCCATTTGGAATGCCACCCACTTCTGTGAAGGGTCAAACTCAGCTCTTTACCCAGTCCTCAGAGAAGGAACGGAAAGGGTTAGGGAGGTCTGAGGTTTCTGCAGATGCCATCACTGCCTGTAAAAGCAACACAAACAAGGGGGCTCTACTCAAGCTCAGTTCCAGACTCTCCACAAAATAGTCTGACATTGCAACAACACGAGGGCTTCAGGAAATCAGCTGGCATCTATAGGTCTTGAAAAGACAGTTGATAGTGACAACCTGGGCAATGTATGTACATTTCTGGACCCACAGACAGACTCGCTTTGGGGAGGAACATTTTGCTTATGGCCAAATAAGCCTCTATGGCTGTGAGTCAGATGAAGAGTGTGCGCACAAACAAAAATCTACTCAAAGTCTACACTCATTGGAGTGTCAGTTTGCAACAGAGAGTAGCAAATGGTCCAGCAGATAGGAATGACAGTATTGCAAGTGTCTTAACTACGCTGCTGGAAAACCGGGGATTGGAAAGCAATGTAGGTTCTGCATTTCATCTGCTTTCTGAAGGGCTGCATGCATAGTCCGTATTTCTGCATTAAAGGCTGGAAGTCTAACTTTGTCACGTAACTGCACAAGCTGGAGCACACACACATTTGGCAAATATCACAGGATTTGCAACAGTATCCCAGCTGCAAGTGCTGGGCTCACCAGCCCCTTGGTCCATGAAACAGAAGGTATTTTTAGTTCATTTGTAGGTAGCTACAGTAAGAACTCCTGAAGTAGAAGAATAATTTTTGGGGGTGGGGGAGGAGGGGAAAATGGCAAGAAGCCACAAAAGAAAGCGAAGGTTTCCATGGCTGAGGAAACAGGAAACTAAGACTTCCTGCTTCTTGCTGGACCAGCAATATCCCAACTTCTGTCTCTCTCAAAACACGGCATAACTGGTGCACTTTGTCTTGTCTCAGACATGATGTTGACAAAAGCACAGAAAAGGGCCACAGGAAAGTGCTACCCACACCTTTTTCAGGATCATAAGGGTCTTGGCTGGGGACACTGACATCTAGGTGAGGTGCTCCTCCAGTGGTTTATTTACTTCAGCACCTGTCTCTGTAACACAGTTCCAGGAAGACTATCCTGCTAATACTGTAGTTTTATTTTCTCTGGTTTGCCCAGCCCCAGTGCACAATAGCACATAGTCAATTATAACCACACTCTATATATAGCTTGCCCCATACAGTTAACGGATACAGACTGAGTGGGGTTTTCCTTTTCCTTCTCTCGGAAAGGACTTATTTCAAAGGAATGTTTTCTCCTTATTCCTTCTACAGATGTTGGTGCCTGGGAACCGCAGCTCTGGCACCGACACACATGCACTTCAGGAACGAGCATCCTCTCCCTCCAATTCTTTACGATCCCTGAGGAAACAGAGAAACATCTTTGCTTAACACAGTCAAGACAGAAGGTAAGATCCATCGTGTGAGCCATCAGGGAAGCCTGTCTGTTTCATCTCTTCTCCAACACACATGCAGCAAAATACTGAGAGTCAAGTTGAGCAGATGAAACAGATCACTGTGGTCTGGAACAGTTAGTGGAGAAAGCACTTTTATACTGTAGCCATATGTACACAATCCTGTGTGATAAACCCTATAAAGACAAATAACACACACCACTGAAGGGCAAAGCACTCCTACCTGGTTTGCAGGAAACTGCTCTACTGATGAAGAAGCATGGAGGAGCTGAGAGCTTCCTGTGCCCTTCTGGTGACTCCTTTCAAGCTAAGCAAGCTTTAGCATGCCAGCAAGGGACCACTCTTTTTTTGCCTTTTAGAAATGCTTAGGTGCTTTTGAGGCATTTAAGGAAACAAAAACTGGCTTCCACTCATGAAAAGAGAAGATGTATTCCTGCAGAGTGATGAGCATGTTCAATTCCTACTGACAGAACTGTTTTTTTAAAGAATACACTATCTTTGCTGACTGATACATGTGCTGACACGTTATATTATTTGAGAATAACATGTGAGGAAGTTTATTTTACCATAATCCAAATGGACAGAGTTCAGGTTAAATGCTATTGTTTGGTTTTTGAGAGATTAAGTGTAGGAATTTACCATTCTCTTGATTTTTTTTTTTAATTTATATAATTGTCAAACTGTAAAGTGTATCAATACATGAAGTCAAACAAGATACACAGTATACACAAGAGAGTGATGTTACAGTTTCTGGAGGAGCTGACAGTTTCTTTTTTTGTATTCCACATTCACGCAGTAGTGCGGGATCGATCTCCCATTCATTCAATCAACTCAGTTTGCAGAAACATAGGTGAATGGTGCTTAGCTAAAACCAAACTCATCCTGTCTTCTATGTCAGGATCCATAGCAACCACTCATGTACTGCCAAGGGTTTGCTTTAAAACACACACCTACACTCTGCAGCAGAGACCCACAGTGGGAATTAACATAATAACACTCCCTCCTGCAATCTAGGGAGGCACACATATGAGAACATCACAAGGGTGGCCAACAAAGTAGCTTGACTCTAAAACTAATGAATAATGACTATGCCCATGTCCCTTTAAAGCTGTGAAAGTGATGCTCCAACATACATCCTCTCCTTATGTCCACATGCTCCCCTGTCAGAAGCAAGGGTGATGGGGAATCATTTCATCAGGACAACACCAAGGGGCCGTCTGCCCTGTTTCTTCTAGGTCAGTGAGCAAATGCTGCTGTTAAATCGGGGTTTAATATATAAACGGCCACTCAGTTGTTTCTGATTGTACAGAATGTGTCTTTGTTTAAACACATAAACCCCCATCTGGTACCCATTATTGGACTGTTTCTTCGCCTTGTGCATAGGTAACTAAACACAGAAGCTTGTAGGATGAATGAGGCATGTCCACATGGCCCCACAGCTCCCTCAAAGGGTCACCTGGGCAGCCACAACAGTCCACTCACTCTGTCAAGGAATCATCTCCACTGCTAAAAGGTGACCAAAACGACCAAAAGGGGCACTTCTTTGCCCTGGAAGCCAGATCTCTGAGGCAGGATTAACAGAAAGTGTGTTTCAGATAGGCATGTTTCAGTAATGACAAGGGGGGAACAAAGGTAGAATGACTGAATTAGGGTGAGTCCAACCTAAAAGGGTTCAGATCCACATTCAGAAATCCCAAATGTAACATGTGTTTCATAGAAACCTACCTTTTCTTGTCTCACACATTCATCTATAGGTGTCTACAGCTTGCATCATCATTGTAATAGAAACCTGAATACTGTATTTTGAGTTCACACTCACTTAGTCTGAACAAAGTAAAGAACTCCAGCCTCCAGTTCTGCCAGGTTCAGCAACCTTTCCCTATCCTGTCAGATCTTGAGTTTTATGTACCTGCATCAGTTACTTCTGAGTTGACACAAATCACTGTCACAGCTATCTCTACTTTAAGAAGTGTTTGTGGAAAAAAACCCACACCAACCCTATGTTCACAAAAACGTTTATTTTCCAACCAGCACAGACTGCAAAAACATCAGCTTGTCTTGATAATGGCTTCCAAAAATGCTAGTCTGATGTAAACGTGGCAAAATGACACAGGTCACCTCTATGCTCAAACCAATGTGCGTGCAGGCACTTTTTTTTTTTTTTTTAAACACTGCATTTTATATATTTGTAACCAATTGTATAAATACCTAAAATTTGTGTCCTCCTAAACTTTGAGCTGAAGCTCACACTGTTTGTCACAAAAGGGGATGCTTCCATTTTTCTTCTGGCCACCAGTGCATGAGGAGAGCTTAGAAAAGCTGGCCACTCTTAGAAAAACTGTCCTGCTGTCCAAATTTTGAGTTCCTGTCAGGTGACGAGGCAGCCACCCCTCTGAAAAGCACACCCCTCTTTTGGCTGTGCCCTCCACATTCTCCCACATCAGGAGCTGACAGAGATCCACACAAAGGCTTTTGCAGTCTAAGTCCACTCACTATTTTCAGAACTTCACAAGGCATCTTCACAGTGGGTCTGGTGAATGGCAACTATGTTCGTACTGACGTGAAAAGAAGAATGGGCAAGAATGAAGCTACTCAGAATAAAATGATTTTAAAAATAAATTACAAAAGGCAAACCCCACATCTTTGCAGTCTGACAGCTGCTCTTCTTCTGAGATAAAGGATGACCACTATGTTAATAAATCATGTTGGGTCTACTGTGCTTTTCCCTTAGAATAAATTCAGTCACTGAAAAGAATCAGTTTCTCAAGTCAAGTGAGTTTCACTAATCATCCCAATGCTGTGGATGGGGAACCTGTTAACAACTTTTAACTTTTTTTTTTTTTTTCCAAAAATCAGACACTAAGCATTCACAATATTGGCCTGAATAATTTATAATGTATTACAATATATTAGGATATTTCTTTCAGTTAGCTTCTATTTTTTCAGACACTATATGAATTTTCCAAAAATTGTCTGCAACTCCAGGTGTCTAAAAAGCTAGAAGAAATCTTTGACAGCCAACACGTTAGAAGGAACAGTGTCTAAATAAGGTTAATGCAAAATAGGAACATTCAGAACTAAGTATGTTGCACTAAGTTGTGGCAAAATGTGTAAGATCAGGACCAGGACTCTGCCTACATGTAACCTGGAGATTTCATTTGATTAGCTGTTGTACATAATTTTATAGCAAACAACTCATTCGGCTTTATTTATGGTGACAAATGGACACCTATGTATCAGACACTCCAGGCCTTGGCTATTAAATGGTGCAGGTGTGAATATATGCCTCATATCATATATACTCATACTCTGATGATTTTCTTAAAACACCATTTCCTTGAGTCAGGTGATTTAAGTGACTGTCAGTGGTATCTGTGAAAGAAAACAAAATGGGTTTAGCTTTCTTGGTTGCAGAAAAAAGCTTTCACCAAATAAAGCTAAGAAATCTGAATGGAAATTGTTTTGTAAAAAGTAGGTAATAACTGTGGAAAATTCCTGGTCCTTGAATGACAGGTGTTGGCAAAACTGATGCAGCCAATCTGCTGGCAAGAATTCTGACTCCTGTGATGGGCTTCATGAAACACCTGTTGCCATCAAAGGCTGAAGTTATAAATTTGCCTGTTAATGCCACCTTGCACTTCCTATGAGATTCTGCTCTCCAATTCTCCATTGGCAAAGAAAATCCACCCACCGTGTTTAAGACACCACAGTGAAGGCAGGCACAGTGCTGAAAATAGCGCAGAAAAATCTCACAGCTCCAACACTTGGTGCTCTCCCCAGTTTGTACAAAGCTATGGCCATGATAGACATCATATTAGCTGGAGTCCCTCCTTCAAACACCCGTGTTCCCAACTCAGCAAGGGCCACACAGGAACAGGACTTTGTGTTCCTCTACCTGAAAGAAAGCTTAATGGACTGGCTGGTTATCAAAATGGTAGGGGAAGAGGAGGGAGGGGCCACAGAAAATACTCATTTCTAGTAAGTTTGAGATGGTTTCACATCCCTGAGGCAGACTCATGTTGTTTTTGGCAAGCACAACATAAAAAATAACACTGAGTCTGTGACTCGTGAGCAGTTTCCTGCATGTGCCCTGAATTTGCTTTGTTTTCTGTTGTTATTATTATTGTTAATAGATGGAGGTTGTGGAAAAGAGCATAAGAGCATGCAGGGGGTGAAGTAGGAAAAAGTTAATCTGTTGTGTCATCACTCTTTTAATTCAAAGCACAGAAACTCACAGTTTTTTATAGTGTGAGGTCTGATAATGATCATCCAGCACCACCTGAACAAACAGTCTGCACAGAGTGGGAAGCAAGTGGAAGGAGAGACCCTGCTCCGTGCTCCTGCTCTGAGAACACCAGCCATGGTTGAAGGGGAATGGGGCACACACCACAGTGCCCATCCTGTCAGGTGGACCAGAGCATTTAATTGCAAGGCTTATTTGCAGTGAAAAACCTTCTTGAAAGACTTATCTGAGAGCTTGCCCACTGCCAGCCATGGGTCTCAGGGCAGCCTCCCCTTTAGGAGATAAGCTCATGCCTGAAGAGGAATGAACCTGTTAAAAGTGTTCAGTGTCTTCCTTGCATTAATGTTTACCAAAAAAGTCAGTAGCAATAATGTTTCTAAAACAACTACTACCTACCAAGGGGAATGACCTCAGCTTGGGCCATGGAAAGACCAGGTTAGAAAGTATTTAAATGGACAGATGTTCTTAAATCATGAGTCTGAGGAAATTAATCTAAAAGGACTTGGAGAAGTAACAGAAGCAGTGATTAACAAGCTCATTAGTGATCAGCCCTGAGAACTTGTAGATGGGTGAAGGCTCAGAGTCTTGAAAAGGGTAAACATTAATCCTTGCTTAAAAGGAGGGGGGGTGGTGGTAGGGAGAGGAAAGCAGGATCTCCTACATGCTGGAGGAGGCTGCCTATGCCCCAGAGGATAGGAATACAATTCAAGTTGGAAAAACAGTCTGAAAATAACATACTACAATTCAGTTTGGATAAGGAAAGCTTCTGAATGAAGACTGGAAAAACCAGCTGCACTAGTAGATGACAGGGAACCATCTGGGCCAACAGGATGGAACCCTGTGGGTTGTAGCAGAGCACAGGGACTCTTGTGTTGCTTGGCTTAACCCCAGTCTAATAGCTGATATAGGAAAGAAAACTTTGAACGGAGCAGAGATGCTCTTTAATTCCCACAGGAAAACAAGTACAGGCAGGGAATATCAATGAATGAAGGTGGCCAAACTCACCCAGCCTCTGAGCCCAAATGGCACCCAAAGATGGACACAGAGCCTGGGGAAAAAATGAGACAATAAACTGAGGATGACAACCCTCCATCCAGAGTTTAGATGAACTCTCCAGCTTGCTGTGTCAAACTATGTAATTTCATTTCTCTCTCTCCAGGCTTCTTTGGAGAAGAGAAGGCTGTGTGGAGACCTCGTAACAACCTTCCAATATCTTAAAGGGCCTACAGGGAAGCTGGAGAGGGTTTCTTCATCAGGAACTGCAGTGACAGGACAAGGAGTAATAGGTCCAAACAGAAAAGGGGGAAATTTAGGCTAAATATTAGGAAGAAATTCTTTACTGTGAGGTTGGTGAGATACCGTAGGTTGCCCAGAGAAGTGGAAATGCCCCAACCCTGGAAGTGTTCAAGGCCAGGTTGGATAAGGCCTTGAGCAACTTGATATAGTGGAAGGTGTCCCTGCACATGGCAGGGAGGGTTGGGACTAGATGACCTTTAAGGTCCCTTCCAATCTGCAACATTCTATGATTCTATGAACAAAACAGATGGGAAATTCAGTAAGCCCAGTGCAAGCTAAACAAGATGCATATTAATTTTGTCTCTCTATCACCAGGTTGTTTAGGTTCAATGCTTCTTTAAGTGATACATCCTTTAGATGTTTCAGTCTACACAGCACACTCCTCAGGGCAAGTCTTTGAATTTGCCAGAAAAGCATGTTTTATGCATTTGTGTATCTGTACATATCAGTGACATCATTAGTGACATAATTGTCCAGATATGTCATCAAATAAATACAATTAGGCATTTGGGGTTTATTTGTTAGAGAAAGTAAGGAAGAAAAAGAACACCAGACCAGAAATGGAAAAAATGCTGTGCCTCGAAGGCTTCCATGGGTAGCTTTTGTCTGTAATGAAGTATAAAGAATTAGCAGTTAAAAGAGGAAGCTCAGAGGAGCAGCTGTGCCATGTCATGGCAGCATAACTGCTGCAGACATCTCTGCAGTGCTGGATGAGAAATGGGCAGCTGGCACTTTGGGACTCTACAGAAGGGGCTCTGCACCATTTTATCATTCATGCTGATGTCTCCAATGTTTTAACATGAACAGGAGCAGTCACTTCATAAATGGAGACTCCTGTAGCCTAGAGACTCTCCCTAGTAAATCACTGGCATTGTAAATTCCTGGGGTTTTACAGGAACCACCAAACTGATCCCATTCCCTCTCTGTTTGTCAAGCTCCTTGATGCTATCTTAGTTAAGAGAGGAAGAGAGGCAATCCTGAGTCAATGTGAGTGAAAAGAAGTGATTTTTAAATAAAGAAAAAACCAAACCACCACTTCTTCTTTAATTCTTATTCTGCAAGTGAGGAGCCAGTGCTTCTTTCACAGAGAGCTAAAGGCTGACATACATGATAGTCACCCTCTGGGTCACCCCACTGGTAGATCACCATACCTTGAAATGAAACCATCAGTAGAAAAGGGTCTGGATTTGTAGAAAACCTCTACAGGAACTTTATAGTTTAAGTGTGAACCTCACAGGGCTGAGGAGTTGGGCAAGCAGCATCACAGAAGCTGAGAAACCATATAGAAAGAAACCATGATTTTTGTATGAAAACCAAAGGTAATGGAGGAGATGGAAGTCCTGAAGGAGTTAATGGGACACAAGGAGACCATTACAACACTGAAGTGTGAAAGCCCTCTAGATAAATGATAAAATTAGGTAATCCAATAAATTAGATACTGCCCACAGATGCATGGGACTAAAGGTTTCCTCAGCTCATAGTCTCGGTGCAAACTCAGCTCAGTTTCAGTAACCCACCAGACATCCTTAGGTTATTGTGTTTCATCTCCCGTGCAACACAGGACAAGGAAAGCCATACAAGTGTCCTTAGGCTGAGTTTGCCAATTTACGCCTCCAATTAAGCCAAGTCAAACCCCTAACTGTATATCCTTCCCTCTTCCATATGAAACACAAGAGCTCTTACTACTACTGAAAATGCAGGAATGCTTTGCTCCCTGTTTCTTTACCATTCTCTGACACAACATTAAATCTGCTATTTATGGCACCAAACCGACTCAAAAGTTGCAAAATTCTTACCTTTTCTGTGATTGATGTAGCACCTGGATAACCACCACTTACCCCAGAATTTCTCTAGTAGAAATGACCGTGTTACCAGCCAAGTTACCACCCTCAAGTTAGTCTTCATTATCTTGTATTTTGCATATGGGTTTGGATTTCCTTTAAAGACATAAGATTATTTTTATTTGATGGGAAAGAAGCTTTTCCTACCTTCTCTCAAAAAACTGAGAAAAAGTCTTTTCTTTTTTTTCCCCAATGCTAAAGGTGAAACAGGAGTCTTATTTCAACAAGGTATTTAAGAACATGCCTAACTTTAAGAAAATTAGTAGTTAGGCTCCATTGGAATGAATCATCTTGACACCGTCTCCCATAGCACACTCCTGAAAATGCTGGCAGCCCATGGCTTGGCCAGGGGCACTCTCTGCTAGCTGAAGGGCCAGGTCCAGAAATGGTGGTGAACGGGGCTGCATCCATTTGGCAGCTGGTCACTAGTGGTGTCCCCCAGGGATCAGTGTTGGGCCCAGTTCTATTTAATATCTTTATTGATGATCTGGATGAGAGGAGTGAGTGTACCATTAGCAAATTTGCAAATGACACCAAGCTGGGGAGTAGTGTTGATCTGCTGGAAGGCAGGAGGGCTCTGCAGAGGGACCTGGACAAGGTGAAGAGCTGGGCTGATTCCAACGGGATGAGGTTCAACAAGGCCAAGTGCCGGGTCCTGCACTTTGGCCACAACAACCCC
>JAWMRA010000001.1:99390825-99498694 GCA_035584735.1 Pseudotriccus pelzelni | reverse complement strand
GAGTGCTGTGTCCAGTTCTGGGCCCCTCAGTTCAGGAAGGATATTGAGGTGCTGGAGTGGGTCCAGAGAAGAGCAACAAGGCTAGTGAAGGGTCTTGAACACAAGTCTTGTGAGGAGAGGGTGAGGCAGGTGGGGTTGTTTAGGCTGGAGAAGGCTAAGGGTAGACCTCATCCCTCTCTTCAACTACCTGAAAGGAAGCTGTAGCCAGGTGGGGGTTGGTCTCTTTTCCCAGGCAGCTATCAGTAAGACAAGAGGGCACGGGCTTAAGCTCTGCCAGGGGAGGTTTAGGTTGGATATTAGGAAAAAATTTTTTCCAGAGAGAGTAATCAGACACTGGAATGGGCTGCCCAGGGAGGTGGTGGATTCACTGTCCTTGGAGGTTTTTAAGATGAGACTCGATGTGGCACTTGGTGCCACGGTCTAGTAACTGTGGTGGTGTTGGATCACGGGTTGGACTTGATGATCTCAGAGGTCTTTTCCAACCTGGTTGATTCTATGATCTACACCTTGATGAACTAGGGTTAGGAGGTTTATTTTGATGGGTAATAAGTAGATGCAGAAAATCAGAGATAAAGTCCCTACTTTCAGAGACATGAAACAAATCAGCTGTTTTCAGAATCCAGTATCTGTTGGTCAATTCACTCTTGAATATTTATTTTTCTTCTTATATAAGAAAAAATCTGCAAGATCTTTCAGACTGGTTATAGCAGAAAAGAATTGAAGCATGTCCTTGTGGCACATTTTTCCATCTCATCCCAGACTTTTTTAACCGAAGCATGGGTGAGCCAACAGGCAGCAATACATTCCTCTTGAATACCACCTATGGACTTGAGATTTTTTTCCCTTTAGTTTCTTGATGATTACCGAAGCTTATCTGTGCGCGGTCCTGCTTCTTCCACAGAAACTGTCAACTGTGTTCTGCAGTTATTTCAGTTCTGATAACAGCTGCTCCTCGCCTCCCTGCTTCTCCAGCCTTTTCTAAATTGCAGTGAGGTTCCTGTGGTTTACTGGTTCTTCCAGCTCCCAGAAATTGCTTTCAGTGTCACTGAGTATCACATCTAAAATCTATCCACAAAAAAGGAGAAGGAGAAAATGGGGACTGGAAGAAAACAAGGAAAGAACGAAAAATGCAGTTGGTGATGCCTCTTAATTTGATCCTCTCAGGAAGTGTGCTATCCTAGAAAACAAACCAAAACAACCCAGCCCAGTGAAAGAAAACATTCAGAATTCCCTAGATAATATCACACAATGTGGGGGAAGCTGTGTTTTTCCTCAGGGCACAAGCTGCAGTCAGCTGGGAGGAGCAGGGGCAGCGGACAGAAAGCAATAGATAGGTAGCAAGGCAGGCTGTGGGTTCCCCTGGAGGCTGGGGACACAGGGTGCCTTTGCTCCAAAAGCAAAGGGTGTCCTCTGCACACAGGGTTTTCCCCCTGCACCCCCCCACAGCACATTCATCGCTGGCTGCCAGTGACAGCTTCTGCCTGAGAGGCCTCTCCGTCTTCGAAGACACCAACTTTGTGGTTTATAGGTCTGTTTCAGGTTTAAGGGTAAATTTAGGCAGGCCTATTTTCTCCAGTTTTTCTTGTCTTTCTCCTCTGGCTTTTGGGGACTTGGAGAGAAAGCCACCCCTCCTTTCAAGGGAGAGTCAGCAGAGAAAATGATACAATCTCAAGTGACAGGATTTGAAAGACTCAGTCTTGGCTAAGAGACAGCAGGAGAGGGGAAAAGAAAATGGCTGTGCCCCTGGTTTAACAGATTGTGTCGATCTATGGATATTTCTGTAGGGCTGAGCAGTGAATTATAAACATCTTTCCCACTGCATGCCTTCCAAGCCTTCCTATGGGAATAATGAGGGAGGTGAGGAGGTGGGGAAACTGCCACCTAACTAAAACTACCCTTGCCAAGTATGAAAATTAGGCTTTCCTCTCTGCTTTTCACCTAGATGCTGTTTCCAATAGGATCTAGAAACAGTCTTACAGTTTTAGTGGAAATAGCTCTATTGTGGACCAGAGCACTCTGGGAGCAAGTTCAGTGTCTGGATGTCACGTCTGCTGTTATTTGAATCCTCACACTGAAAGAGCGCTTCTCAGAGTTTTAAATGCCAAATTCACAACCTCTTCCCCTCTTTTCCTAAAAACACATAATTTGTAAAGCAGTGTGGTGTGCTGGGAAATGACCCTCATATTCCATCCTGGCGATGGGCTAAATTTTGTGGGTGAATTACCCTGGAACATGCAACCAACAGTGTCCTCTATGAAATGAAAGAGGCTGCCTTGAAAAATAATATTGAATATTTAAATGTGCTTAGTACTGCTGTTCTGTTTCCATTTATTAATTTCCCTGCTCTTCCTCTTACTTGTGCATGTCCATGCATGGAGTTGGCAAACCCCAGGATGGAGTCTGTTGTAATAACAGAATCAGTGCTTGCTTTCCTCCCAAATATAGAGGAGATGGTACCTCTTTTGCTATTTCTTACCCTAAAGCTACCAGAACAAACACACCCACTCCTTGTCTCCAAACAGGGCCAAAAAAGTAGTATGTAATAATATACACTGGAACTAAGTGCTCCAGGGGAAAATAAACAGACAATTTGGTGCATGGCAACCTGGAAAACAGCTGAAATGAAAAAGGACATTTGATGCTAACTTCTGTTTTTTTCCCCCTTATCAAGGCTGGCTTGTACTTCTGCTGCACCCTGGGAGAAGTAGCTGTGCACTGTGAAGATAAGCCTTCGTGACAGACCAACCCACAGCACGTATTCCCAGATCCTCACAATGCCACGTGAGCGCTGAGAAGGAGCACTACATCTCCCTGCCTTTCCTCAAGCTTTTCCAGAGGAAAAGCAGCTTGGAGATGGATTTACTGACTTGGTTTCGTGCAGCATGAACATTTTTCATAGTTCCAGTGAGGAATTAGTTTTTCATCTATCTGCTTTCCTACAAGACATCTGTCTCAATGTCTTGTTCACAGGTCTTCTGTCCCAAGAGTCCCACATACTATTAAGTCACTGAAACATATTCATAGGAAAGACCCCTTTACCATACACCTTTCATTATGGCAATGTCACCTGACTAATACAGCTGTCTCCTCAATTCCTACCAGTAAATGGAACCATCTCTTGTGGCTTCATCTCCCCCCAGGCTTTCAAGTCTGCAAAGCCAGCATTCTGGTTCTGCTCTGATGCAGAGTGAGATACACGCAAAACCCTTCAAAAACCTCAATAAAATCCCTGCTCGGACCTAAACAAACACATACTCACTTACGAATGCTCACAAGTGTGCTCCAAGTATTCAGTGTCTTAAAATTCAGTCTCATATATGGCCAAGCTAAAACCGGCCAGAGATCTCCTCCCTCCAACTCATCAACAGCTGTGTGCACATCAAGAACATACAGAGCTAAGGGCAGAAATCGAAGCAGTGCATGTTTTAAAGACTCAGAGTCTGACACATGAAAAAACCCTGAACTTTGCATATGCTGCACGTATCTAAACTCTGTAGGCTCTGAAGTGAGTAGGCACAGATAGAAAACAGAACCAGCACATTTTTTGATAGCCATGGCATTTGTTTTATATCTCATTGGATCTGGAGGTGGGGGGAAATGAAAAAAAGGGATGATAGGAAGGTGGAAATAAAACAAACTGCTTGTTATTTCTCTCAAGACCATCTGCAGACCCATTCAGCAGCACTCACATTTGCTCAGCTGCTGTGCTGCAACATGCATGACCTACATTACAGTGCCAGGTGAGTGTCAGTGTTTTCTCTGCTGTGGCAGGAAGGAACATGCCACCCACAGAGATCCAGGTCCTCCAATTCTGGATAAGTTGGTTGATTCAAGAGATGGATCAGTGGTCATGCAAAATTCAAGTGTGATTTTCTCTGACATCTTGTTGGCATTTCTAGGGAAATCTGTTCTTTGGTGTGTTTCTGAAAACTTCATGTGTGACCAAGAGGGGTTGCACCAATGTGTGAATTCATCCGTTTCACTGTAAGGTAAGAGTGTAGCCATCAGTAGCTCCACTCCACCTCCTACCTTCACTTCCCAGTGCCAAGGAGTGCCCCACTTTGAGTCCCACCACAGACAAAGGCAATGGCACCAGCTTGCTGTCGCCAGGCCTCTGGCATTGAATGGGTTCACAGCATGGCACCTTTGGTAACAGAGTGCTTGCGTGCCATTTTTGGGCAGTTGGCAGGATAGGGAATGTGAAAAATGGTGAAAAGCAACAAACTGTAGGAAAGCCTCTGCACAGAGAAACCCCTCTGTGAGGTGCTAGCCAACCTACCTGCAGACTGATGCAGGATGTGGATTTGTTCACAGGTGCAGTTTTTAGCCACAAAACACTTCATGGCAAAATCATAGCATGAGAATACTCAGAGGGCACAACTAAATGCAGTGACTTTCCTGGAAACCCCTGTCATACAAGAGCAGAGAAGGCATAATTATCTATATAAGCATGTGGTCAAAATCTGTGCCATAAAACTAGGCAGAATTTCCTATATCATATCCTCTAGTTTCTTTCCTTTTTTTTTTTTTTTTTGAAAATGAAGATAGAAAATTATTGATAAAATTCACTCAAAGAAAGTGTCTTGTTGCCAGCAAAACTCACAGTTGCATTTTACAGAACTGAATAAATGCCACATAAAATTTTCATGTGGTATGGATAGGAAATACATTCAATGACCCACCTAAACACCTGTTATTAATTCAATATTCTTTCTTTACACCTTCCTGCAGCCAAAAAAAAAAAAAGATTTCATATACCACAAAATTATGCAGATTATATCACATTAGACTAAAACCAAATCCTTTGGTTCCATTTTGGTTTAAAGCCTTCTTCTATGATTTTTCAAAATTGAGATCATATATTTAAATTATCACACTGTTTCAGAATTAAAGGTTGAAAAGTTTCATTTATCAAATCTGAAAATTTTTGTATTCAGAAAATTGCTACAATGAAATGTTTTGACTTTGTTAAACCTTCAGTTCCTCCTCTTTTCTGTCAAAAGTACTAATCAAATGTAATCCATTTTCTTGAACAATTTTAGTACATCCAAAATTACATTTTAGGCAGAATAAACTATGTATTGACACTCCTGAAGGACCGGATGCTATCCAAAGGGACCTGGACAAGCTCAAGAAGAGGGCCCATGGGAACCTCATGCAGTTTAACAAACCCAGTGCAAGGTGCTGCACATGGGCAGGGTATCAGTATAGGCTGGGGAACGAATGGATCAAGAGTATCCCTGGTGAGAAAGATTTGGAGGTGTTGGTGGGTGAGAGGCTGGACATGAGCCAGGAGAATGTGCCCACAGCCCAGAAAGCCAAACATCTCCTGGGCTGCATCAAAAGCAGCGTGAGCAGCAGGTTGAGGGAGGGGATTCTGCCCTTCTATTCTGCTCTGGTGAGACCCCACCTGCAGTGCTGTGTCCAGTACTCAGCACAAGAAGGACATTGACTTGCTGGAGCAAATCCGTAGGAGGGACACCAAGACGATCAGAGGGTTGGAGCACCTCTCCTATGAGAATGGGCTGAGAGAGTTGGGGCTGTTCAACCTGGAGAAGAGAAGGCTCTGGGGTGACCTTATTGTGGCTTTTCGGTACCTAAAGGGGCCTACAGGAGAGCTGGAGAGGGACCTTTTACAAGGGCATGTAGGGACAGGACAAAAGGAAATGGCTTTAAACTGAAAGAGAGTAGCTTTAGATACTATGAAGAAACTCTTTACTGTGAGGGTGGTGAGGCAGTGGAACAGGTTACCCAGAGAAGCTGTGGCTGTCCCATCCCTAGAAGTGTTGAAGGCCGGGTTGGATGGGGCTTTGAGCAATCTGGTTTAGTGGAAGGTGTTCCAGCCTGTGGCAGGGGGTTTGAAACTGAGTGATCTTTAAGGTCCCTTCCAACCCAAACCATCCAGTGATTCTATGATTCTATGATGTATTGATAAAACTACCCCCTACTGTACTATCACCTTTCTCAAGACAGTCCTAGTAATGATATAACAGCAGTGCACTTGGCCCATTTTTGCTGGCTTTTTATTTTTAATTATTTTGATCTTCTCTAACTTTCTGTGGCCTTGTGGATCACAAGTGTTCTTTAAGGGTGATTTTCCATCTTATTCTCACACACTATGTCTTGGTTAACACCACAGAGTGCTTTGGGAGCATGCAAACTGGATTTCTTTCATGCTAAACCAAACTGCAAGACATATTGCAGCTGCTGAAGGGTGTTCAGTCCATGAGGCTGGATCTGGTGAGCCCCAGCAACAGGCACACTGCAGGGACAAGTTCTCAGCACTGACTTTTATTAATTTGTGTGCCTACTACTGCTGCCCTACACTACTGGTGTGCAGACAGAGCCCAGAGGCCCCCAGGGAATGTCTGTTCTCAGCTCTTGACATGTTTTACAAACCTGGCTCAGTGACACCATTCCTGTTTGGCACATGGAGAAAGTGCAGCTGGCACAGCGCATTTACAGTTGGTATTTTCCCAGGTGCTTGCTAATTTTGCATACATCATGGCTAGGCAGGCACTGAGAGAAACTTATAGCAGGAATCACCCAGCTGGGGGAATCTAAAAGCTAAACATCTACATCTGAGTTGGTCAAGAAAGGGAAACAGAGATCTTCATAACCTAACTCATATCTTATCCACCTTAAACACCCAGCATACAGGAGAGGTGGCTCTTCCATAAACTGACACCATCATGGAAATCCAACGACCAGCTGAGATTTAAGTGTCTAACTTTTAAACATACAGCAGAAGCCAGAACATTTTCAGACAGTCCTGCAGAAGAAAGGTTTTCTGGTACAGTGTTGACAAGCCACAGGGGACAGAAACTCTCTGGATCAGATTCACAGAAAAACAGAGACTGGAGAGCACATCTGGGGCACATCCAGCCCAATCCTTGCTCAGGGCAGGGGCAGCTGCAGCATGTTGCTCAAAGCCATTTTCAGTTGGGTTTTGAGTATCTCCATGGGTAGAGACTACACAACCTCTCTGAGCAACCTGCTCCAGTGTTTGATTACACTAACCATTGAAAAGCTTTTTCTTGTTTTTGGATGGAATTTCCTGTGATTTGAGTTCGTCCTGTCACAGGATACCAACGAGAAGAGTCTGGATCCATCTTCTTCTAATAGTCAGTACACAAGTAATCAGAATAAATTGAGAAATTGCTTTTTAAATTTAGGAATGTACTCATTTCTGCTGGTGATCAGTAATTCCTAAATTTATACATCCCATCAGATTTTTCTGACTATGCTATTCCATTACATGAAAAAGTCAAGTAGCCATTTTCTCAAGCCTCAGAATCAATCTCCAACTGCTTGTGTTTAGAAACTTCACAATTACAATGTTTATTCATGTTTCATAACTTCAAATTCAGTGTTGAAAGATGCAATAATGCACCAATAAACTTCTATTTATGCTGTTAAATGTTTATTGCATAACCCATTCCAATTTTCATTAGATTTTTGCTCATAAATTTTTGCAATTAATTTCATCGTTGACGTGTGTGCACAGAGGGAGAGAGAAAGATGACAGATAGACAGTCATTTTTATGCTTAGTCCTGTGTAAATGAAACCTAAAATTCAAGCTGACTTTGTAGATGCATGCTGTGAGATTCACGTTAGCACTGAAAATATGTATGCAGAGACACATGAGATGGTGCAGGTGTGAAACTGTGGTGCACCACTGGGCACACATTTTTAATTTTTATTTTCTTTCATTTTTCTTAAGAGTGTCATCAAACTTTATGTCTATATCCATTCTTCCTTTGACAAATTATGATTCCATCAAAATTAATTGTGTGTATGCATCTTCACTCCTGTTTCTCCCACATTATAATCTGAAAGCCACTTTACAAAGCAATTCTAATGGTTATGAAAAGGTTTCCTTTGCTACGTGGCAGCCACCTGCCACAATGTGCTCAATAGAATAAACTCCCTTCTTGCCCATATTCAGGAAATCCATTCATTTTCAGCCTGGACCAGATAGGCAGGTCTTGGTTGCCAGCTGTAAACTGTACGTTGGATCAGTTCAACAGTATACGGACAAAATGAAAGATCTTCTAACATGAACATTTTTTTATGAATGCACCATATCTCCTGGCTACAGCTTCTGTGAAGGGACTGAACCTGTCCCTCTTCCAGTAACAGGGCAGGCCTCATCCACCCTAAGACCATGACTCTTGTCCACCCCATGAACAAATGGATGGATTATTGACCACACAATGGTGATACAAGAAAGGCTTCCCTAAGTGTTTTCCCTAAGGCTTGATGTTGAGTTGAGGCCAGGCCCCTGTTTCAGTGCTGCCTCCCTGCTCCTAATACATCCAGATTTTAAGGGAAATCAATGGAACTTCATTTGTTAAGTGCAACTATTTATGAAAATAAAAATCACAGTAAAAAATAAAGGCTGGAGTAAGCCCCCATAGGAGCTGAACTAACACCAGGATTTCTGTGAAGTCACGTTTCATGAGCAAGAAGACCTCAGGACCAGAAATCAATCTACCAGTATTTGCTTAATGAACGTTGGTCCTAGGTCTGAGTAAAAATGAGAGGAAAGACTCCTCCATTTCTTCTTAATTCTTTCTTTTCTTCTTTTGTCTAAGGAAGCATAGCTGGCTGCCAATAGTATTTAGCTGACAATTTTGTATTGAGCTCATAACCAAAAAGACAGCTAAAAGCAGTCATAAACAGCTTAAGGCTGATCCTAATTTTCCAAGTCTTGGAGTGAGTGGTAAGGCTGTGTTCAGTCTTCTCTCCACGCTGAGGCTTCCAGGATTCTCAGCAACAGCAATGGAAGTAGCATTTTTTATAATTTTTGTTTGCCTTTTTCCCCCTCTATATCTTTCAATCTAGAATACACTTTTCTCCAAAAAAGGCAGCAGTAACTATGCCATCTTATCTCAGGTGACTTTGCCTTCAACAAGATGATCTTTAATGCTATATTTAATGCTAATTCTACATTCCTAAACTGGATTTTCCTTGTAAACCTCCTCAGCTAAAGGAAAACAGATTGTGCTTCAGAAGCAAAATGAGATCTGTTCATACAACATCTTTCAGATGCCTTCAGTTGCTCCCCTGCTTTTTTGTTTGTATCTTTAACAACGTAGTATGGTAAAGTGAGTACTATGTGACAATGTGAAGTCTTTATAAGTCAGAGACTTTAATGGAAGTTGTTGGCAAAATGCCCAAGCAGGCAGAGATTTCTATGTTCAAACTCTGAAACCTCACTTGATCATTAAACGCCAGACCACTTCAAGGACATACTAACACCTTTGGCTCTGGAGACCCACCATATTCTGTTGAAATATGCACTGCATTTCAATCAGTTGGGATGCCCTCCTTCTTCCCAATATAATAGCTATTGAACTCTTGGCAACATGACACGCTTGGAAGTTTGCTGAGAGCTCTTGGGAATCATATCACAGGAAAATAGGAAGGTCTCTAAACAGAGCTCCTTGTGTCCTTGTTCGGTACGATCATCAGGGGAATGAAACTGGCACATTACAAGCCTTTACTTCTATTTTATAGAAGCAGATGGACCTTTCTCATAATGCACAACTTTAGAAAGCATCCCTTGCCTTATTGCCGAGATTAGTGATCTCAAAATGACTACCCTGTTTATGAGAAGATTGGGGACTAAAGTCACTGATAAAGAGCCTGGCTGTGCAAAGCTCAAACATTTTTTGAGAAACAGCACAAAGCCCAAGCATCCTTCCACTTGGCCAAGTCCCTTCTTCTTGACATAATTACCAATTGAACTTGTGGGTAGCCAGCAAATGGCAGAGCAGAACACAGGCAAGAGACAAACTGGATCTTGGTCATCTCTAAGTTTCAGTACATAACAGGAGATCATATATTTCTCCACTGACACTTGCACAGCATCAGTGTAGGATCTCAACTTCCACTACTGTTGCTTTTGTGAGACTTTAACACCCTGGTTTACCTCTTCAGAGACAAAATGGTTTAATTCTGGCATACAGAAATGAGATCCTCTGTAAGCTGTCTCTGCCCTCAAGAGCAGATCAGGCCAGATCCCAAATGCAGGCAGATAACAGCATCTAGTTCTTCTGGCACAGGCATTTCCAATGTCTCTCTGGGAAACTGAAGTGTGCCACAGGCTGGGTTCAGTATACTTGCCACAGTTAAACCGCTGCATTGTAAAAAGACAGATAGAAAATGCAGCATTTTTACACATTAAATAACATCAGGTGGCCCTGGCAACTAGCTGTGGAAGCAAACGTCCTTTGGAGCTCAGTGAGATGATAGCTTCCATATGGAGGCACTATTAAGAAGAAGCATGCCTAATGCCCATGGAAACCAAAACAAAAGGATTTCCCTGCTGGCAGCATGGCAGTAGTTCTGAGGCACCAGGATCAGCTAGGAAGAGCTCACCTCACAGGACCAGGGTGCAAAGAAGAGGCATTTCCAGTGGCTGCTACCCTTTGCTCACAAACATAATTTGATTCCACCTGCTCTCATTTTTCAACACTGCTTTAAAACAACCCTACTCCCAAATGCCCCACCATTCATGACGCTAACACTCTTTGCAATCAAAATTAAAAAGACCAGATGTCAAAATAGCCTGTTTTCCTTCTCTCCAGCACCAGCAGCTTTAAAAGAGTAACTTTTTAAAATTCCTCTGAAACTGTGTATCTCTGAAATACCAAGTTCCCTGGAAACAGTTTCTTTACTTGCTTCTCTGACAGGGGTAAAATTGCTTCCTCAAGTATTTCTCTGTAAGAGATGAAAAGTGGAGATCAGTGGGATTTCCAAGGCTGTATTTGGTGCCTTTTCTATATTAACTGTAGCATGTAATTTTGATTTGGGACTTTCCAAAATTACAAAGTTACTTGTGTTCTTTGATATAGTAGGAAGTAAAAAAGATAATACAGGTAAGTACGAAAATGTGATATGTATAACAACTCCCAGACATCTCATCTGCGCTAGGCATGTGTGTGTGCACTCTACATATTCGTACACATGTTTATGTTAGCCTAGTAGAAGTGACAAAACATACAGGGATGTATCACTATAAAGTCCCACAGTCCTACTGGTGTAATATTTCCGAGAATGTTCTTAAACTAAGCTCTGGAACCCAAAAACTACTATGAACTGAGGATTTATGAACCTGTTTAACAAGAAGAGGCTAGAAGACTTCAACTTTACTCTTCCAAAAGGAAGGCTGAGGGATTATATTAGTGCCTTCTCTAAATTCATTGTGAAGATAAAAGCCAAAAGCAAAGGCAGACTATGGAAGTTGTTTCAAGAATAAATGGTTATAAACTGGTCAAAATTAAATTAGGCCAAAAATTAGAAGTCCTGTAAGTTTTAGAGTAGTAAACTGGAAATTCTTCAAAGCTACTCAGAAGACTGCCTACATAGTTGCTATTTTTCTTAAAGTCATCTCCTGGCTAGGTACAGCCAACCCTTTCATTGGCAGAGTTAAAACTCTAGTGACCCATGACCTACTCCATCACCAGGGCAAAAGAAGATATTTTGGTGTCTTCAAAAGGAAGGATTTTGTTCCAACTGGGAAAAAAACCCAATCCAACCAATATCAAGTCGGATGATGCTTTGAGCAAGCAGATCTAGAGGAAGGTGTTCCAGCCTTTGGCAGTGAGGTTGGAACGAGATGATCTTTAAGGTCCCTTCCAACCCAAACGTTTCTCTGGTTCTGTCAAAAAGCACATTTATAAATGGCTGGCCAGACAACAAGGCACCCCTCCACAGTGTTTGGTACCTTGATGCCCCAAGCAGGCAGCTGTGTTGGGGCCTTGCCCTGGCATCTTGCTCACATGCCTCTGCCCCAGACCTGTATGATTTGCCAACAAGAGGCACAGATTTGCTCCCCACGTGCACTCAGTTCTTGGCTTGTAGCGGCTATGTCCCTCACCTGGAGCAGAGAGAAATCAAACACTCTACCTGCAAAGATGCCTTCTCCAGCTAACCCTGGTGAAAAACACCATTTTACCTCTTGGGAACAAAATCAAAAATTCCTTGGAAGCCATAGCATGCCCACAGAGGCACAGGATTTACAAAAACCTGCTCAGCTCATTGCAAACCTTAGAAAACGGCCGGGCAAGTATGAGGGTAATGCCAATCCCCATTGGGATTTGACATTTCTGAGGCTGAGAGACAGCAGGCAAGCCTGTTTTCATTCTCCCCATTTAAAACGAGGGCTGAGTTCTTCCTCTCAGTGGACCTAAGTTACTGCTAAGCCCCACTGACTCCACAGCACCCACACAGGCAGCTCGCACGCCGGCCTGGGTGCATTGTCCTGCCCCTCTCCTTTCAGCAATGTGCTGGCAGCAGCTTTACTTTTGTTTTGCTGGCTGATCCCTGCATCTGCACAGCGGCTGGGCCCATTCAGCAGCCGTGTGCCTGTCTCCCACTGCTCCGAGCCCCGACCCCAGCGCAGCCATTGTCTCTGGAAAAGCAGTCAGTCTTTCCAAACAAAGGTCCCCAGAGCTGGGTAAATCCTTCTGACATCAGCCCCACAGCAAAGGCAGCTGAACTTGGACGTTCAGCTCTTTAGGACTTGTTCAGCGGTGCTGACCTCATGTCAAATAAGCACCGAAACAAAGAGTATCCTCACCCCAGTGTGCACTTAAACATCTCTCCTGACCCACACTGGGACCCACCAAGGAGCTGGTGTCCTTTTGAGCTGTCTCAGCTTGAAAATTAACAAACAGCAATGCAGGAAAGGCAACATTGCTGTGGAACTGCATCCCTGCATTCCCTGCAGTGATGGATCAGAGCACAGCCACACAATCTCAGTATGGAAGCATGGGATGGAAAATGAAGGTCTCATTTTCAAACTAAGGATAAAAGGATAAAAATGAAAAAAATCTAGAGAAAGAAGAGATTAAAACTTTTGGCTGTCCAAAGGGATCTGGCTTGCACTTGAGAAGATAAGAGAAAAGCACTGAAAAAGAGATGCAGGAAATACTTATTCTATATTATAGACACCTACTTAGACTTTTTCTGTTCTTGACTGGGAATTTTTGTTAATTTTCACTGTGATATCATGCAGGGTACCTACTTATACAGGACCTACTGTACCAGTCATGCACAAATATATAATGATCAAGTTGCTGCTGATCCAGAACAGAAAACTGGGAAAAAGAATGGATTTTACAGTAAGAAACAAGAATTCCCAGCCAAAATGAGCTAAGGATTAGTTCAAAATGGGGATGGTAACAGCACACAAAGATGTACAACAGACATTTACATGTACAGCAGAGTTCTGATGGAGAGAGATATTAGACGAAATCTGCCCCATCGGAAGTTTCCTGCACAGATCAGGACAAATCATTTATCACTGCCACATACATACCCCTCCCCACCTCTCAGGACCTCTGAGAGATAAAAGACCTTAAGAGCAGCAACATATTCGAACATTACAGCATCATGGGCCATGGGAAGTGCTTGGACCAGGTACAGGCCAAGACTCCAGCACAGGGCAAATCTCTCCTCACACTGTGCTGGTAAAGTCTGGCCAGAAGGCTGAGGAGCTGAGCTGGCTTCCTCTTATCTACATCACCCCATGCCATTTAAGCTCAGCATAGACACTGAGCACTCACAGTCTCAGAAAGAAAATGAGTCCTGAGAATCATCCATAACTAGGGACGTTTAATCAGCACCTAGCCAAACCATGGGATTTATTTATTTCCATCCAGATCCTTGGCAATCTGAAATACTCTCTAAGTCCGTTTCTACAAGAAGTCCATGAGATTTCCTATGACCACGGATACAATCACCTAAGAGCAACTCTGTAATGCCATTGCCATTGAAGACCACCAGACCTGCTGCTGCTAAATAAGGGAACTAAAAAGGCTTGAAGGCAGGCAGGCAGGAAGGAAGGAAGGAGAGAAGGAAGATTCATTTAATCAGACACATAAAAAACTAGAAAGGGTCAAGACTGCCAAGTCTGTAAATACAGAGTTTGGTTTGGTTTATCCACATACTATCTTCTCCCACCATAGTCACTGAGACTGTGATGTTGCTATTCAGCTGCATTTGTGAAGCTGTGACTGAGAGCTAGGTAATGTTCTCCAAATTAGCAGAAAAAAAAAATATTACAAAAGTCCTTCACTAACCCTTCTCAGCCAAGCAAGCCTCTCCAAGCTGGTGACAGTAATAACTTGAGAATTCCAAGTACTTCATATTTACGAAGTGACAGTTTTCATATAAGAAACTTACAGCACTCCAGGGGTAGAGAATATCAGAAATATTTCATCAGCTAGCAAATTTAGCTTTTCTCTGACTTCCCCCTGATGCAGCCAATGTAAACTTTTCCATTTTCTGCCTTTTTTTTTTTTTCCGCTTGGAGAACACCATACCTTACAACAGAAACATGAAATCCCATAATTCCAATTGCCGTTGTCCCAGGGGTACTTTTAGAATCATAGAATCATTTAGGTTGGAAAAGACCTTTGAGATCATTCAGTCCAGCTGTTAACCCAGAACTGTCGCGTCCACCACTAAACTTGTCCCTAAGTGCCACATCTACTCATCTTTTAAATGCGTCCAGGGATAGTGACTCCACCGCTTCCCTGGTTAGCCTATTTCAGTGCTTGACAACCCTTTCAGTGCATGAAGATTCCTACAAAATTGTGGCTTTGGGTCATTAGTATGCCAAGCGTTTTATTTATTTATTTTTATAGACAGTTCACCTTCAGGTTTCTTGGGATTTCAATGCTGTTCAAAGGCTTCAAAGAATATTAGCAGTTTCGGCATTACTTACTTCTGGATTTGTTTTCATCCTCCATAAAGATGAGAGAGGACTTTGAGTGTTTTCTCTCTGTGTCTGACAAATGTTAACAATGGGTATTTGCATAAGAAAGGCTCATGATTTATATTTTGATTTTCAATCTATAGTCAAGATAAGCCTAACCAGAGATCATTTGGGGAAGATAAACATTTATCCCATTTTTCTTTTGACAAGCTGGAAAACTCAGAAATTCAGAATATATTAAAAGGGAGGATGCAGCCTTCCCACACTAAATTTATAGACTACATTATCAAACTTGGCCTTCACATTTCCTCCCCTCCTCTCCTTTTCTGTGCAGAAAATCTGTAGAGCAGGGACTTTATGCTCCTTTTTTTTTAAGGCTCTTAGCAATTGGTGATGATGTCTGAAAAATTAATCATACTAAATGGATGTAAAATTTGTGTATGGTTATGCATGCATAACTATTAGTACCAGAAAAATAACAATATGGACATGCACATAAACTGTGTACACGCTCTTTTGAGAGACTGCTTGGCCTATGTGCTCAGTATTGTCTTAGAAGGAATGAATATCTTAGTACACAAAACCTTTTATGTGATAGGAGCATTGTATTTGTTGCACAAATCCTAAGAGTTCAGAATTCACAAGAAAAAAACGTGTTATGGGTAGGATGACTTTTTTTTTTCTCCAGTGTTTCCCCTGAAAAAAAACCAATTTTGCAAGTCTTTTCCACCTATTTCACTTAGAGATGCTCTCAGCAGATAAGGTTAGCACAGTACATATGTTCCTCTCCAAATCCTCACTCAGTTCCACTAATCATACCTGAGATTCAGATGGCTGGTCATGCCTAGCATTCATTCTCCATGGCTTACTGAGTCTTTGTGGAAATCGCAGCTTCGAAGTCATTGTTCCTTATGGTGTTTTTTAGCTGCTGCAGCATTTTTCCTGTGCCCACATCCTTTACCTGCAGGGCTTTTCTTAGCAATTATGATTTATGCTACTCTACTGCACAGCATTTTTAACTGTGGGATTTTGCCCTACCTCATTCCAAACACTCAGTTCCTACCTTCTTCAGTTATAACTGGTGTGCTGGCATCTCACCCAGCTCTTCATCTGACAGCCAAACTACTTACTCACTTGAGCTGGTGCACACCACTCCTAGATCCTGCAGGCTGTAGGATATAAACAGCCATTCCTGCTAACATCCCTTATTCCTTCTCACCTTCATCTCTGCACCCCAGCATGAAGCTGACACTGGAGCACTGTTCCCTTGGGTATAGTGTTACAAATCCACTCTCTGCCACCTTCCCTATGTGCCATAGTTGTTGTATGGAGGTTATCTGGTAGGGCACGCCCCAGCAAGTCTCAAGGGACACACATGAGGTCTGCAAGAATGATATGTGACTCTCACCCAGCCTGCATGCTCCGGCTCCTTGGCACAGTAGGGAATGAGAAAGAGAGGTGCATGCTCCGGTCATGCCCCAGCACGGAGTTTGGACATGGCTGTGACACCCACCCAGGCGCAGATGCCTGGAAACCTTCCTGGGTTCATCAGCACGGGCATTCCACTGGACAAAGGCTGTCATTACACTTCATAGCTACTCTTCTTGAAAACACAAGATAGTGAAGATTATTAAATGCCTCTGAAATATGTGCCATGAAGCGTGGCATTCCTTGCTGGCTGCCAGGACAAACAAAACCAAGTCATTACATTACCATCTATATCCCCCAAGAGTGTCAGACATTGGCAAAGGGTGATGCTGGGAAAGGAAGGAGGAGAGGAGCTGGAGCTGCGGACAGGAGAGAAGAGAGAAGTCTTTCCTTACATACAGACAAAAAAGTAGTCTCAATCAGAGCTTGTGATATTGTTCTTTCTGTAATCTTCTCCAGCTTGCGTTTACCAAGAGCTTTGCAGAAATCACTCCAATCACTATGCACTAGAGTAGAAAGCTCTCACTGGCATATAAGCATGTGCCAGAGATGTCAGAGTCACACCTTTCCAGACTAATGTAGTTCTCAAATGTGCCCATCACCACTAATAAGGGGATGAGCAGAGGGGGAGATAAAACAGGCTCTTGCAATGCAACTCTTCAGTTTTTCAGCCTGAAATAATGCAGTCTGTCCATGGGGTACACTCCGGTAGCTCAAATGTCTTCTCTTCCTGCCCCCAGTTTCCATTCCCCTCTCTCGCTGTGACTTTGAACGCTCTCGCTTGATATGCTTTTGAAAGACTGCCTTCTTCCTTCACAGGCAGGGGAGCACAACTCACCTGGAAGAACAGCTGTTACCTACTCTCACCCTCTTGCCAAGCAATGCCTTTTGCTTTTCCTTTTGTTGATAATTTGCAAGTTGGAGGACCCCCTGCAAGTTGCCTAAGTGTTGAATGCTGTGGACCCTGGGGATGTGTGGTCCTGCAGAGCAGAAGACATCCTGGTCTGTACTTGCTCTGACTACCATGAAGGTGGATGCATTCCTCTAGGACTAGTTGACAACTAACCTAGGAAGAGATAAGGGATCAAATTAAGCCCTTAGGTGGATTAGGTTACAACACAGGAGAAAAGAAAGCCAAAGGCAAACAAAAAAAATAACCTTAACTCACTCTACTGTTCTCCCGTGCTCCAGAATGGATAAAGAGATCTACAAAAGTACAGTCATGTGAGAGGATGTGATGTCTTATACCAATGTCCTAGATCTCCTTTAATGTCTACTTACAGTGACTATTCGGCTACATAGCAAAAAAAAAAAAGTTTAGTGAGATTTTATGTTTTTTATTTTTATAACAATGATTGTTATTGATGCTGGAGAATTACTTCATATGATGACTCTATCCTCAAGCAGAGGTATGTTTGAAAGAAAAAAAACCTCATCTCTGAAGGTGGGATGAGATTCAGTAGAAAGGAGTCAGATACAGATAAACTTCCCAGAAAGTATAGCCGGCTATTACTTTATTATTTAGGAGAAAAGCAGTGTTAAAGAACTGAAAAATTATGATGTTTTTCTGTAGGTGTCTGTGAACAAGTACCATCTTGCGAGCCTTAAAAATTCTTTTTCTGTCCATACAAGTAAATTTCTGAAAGATCACCTGCATATACTCATTCACTTGGAAATGAGGGACAGACTCAAACCATTCAATTTTAACAACATATTGGAGATACTTCATAGGATTCCAACAGAGAGCTGAATCTCTGTCTCTGCCACAGTAGTGGTATGAGGGGGAATCCAACAATGGAATCCAGGGGACCTCTTTCTTCATCTGGGTTCTGCAGGGAAGTGTTATAAGTCAGGTCAAATCAATACCAGGTTCAAGTCTGCCAAGACCTATTTGAGTAATCAGTCTTGGCAAAGGTAGCAAATGCAACAGCTCCACTGAAAGCAGCCAGATGTCCTCCAAGTAAACATCCCACTCAACCTGAGCAAGCGCAGTGCGATTTAGCCTAATCTGAGCATCACTATTAAATCTTATTTACGTAAATATGATATATTACTCGCATAAAACTTTGCAGCAACAGGCCTCTGGTTATTATAACTTCTACACCCTGCAGTAACCTAGAAAATATTAATTTTAATACAGTACAATGAACAGCCTAATCCTCCGTTCAGAAGGAACTTTGCATGTCAGAGCACTTCATATACTTGTTACCAACAAGCATGGGCCCTTCTGGTACAAGAAAAATACTTTGGCAATAAAAAAGCAACAGCCAGCAGCTACAGACACTATTATTTAAATAATAGTGACTTTAGAGTCACCTTTTGAAAGGTAAAATAAATAAATCCTTACTGCAAAGCCAACACAGCAAAGCATTCTGGGCTTTGCTATCTGCAACACCACAGCAAGTCTTGAGTAATTTTGGGCTCTGGGAAATGAAGGCACTGATAGAAACAAAAGGACACCAGGCAAAAAAATGAAAGTAGTTATTGCATGAACTAACAACAGAGGGAAAATGTGGGGATTTATTTGGCAATCCTTTCTACAACACTCCAGCAATCTGATAAGTGGTTGGGACTTTTCTCTGTAAGAAAGAAGGAGTTGAGTATGACTTATTTTTTAAGGATAACATGGAACTAAATCTCTTTTTCTTGCTACTGCCAAAAGCCCCATTACGAAAAAAAAAAAAAAAAGAAAAGCAACAGTTATCTGTGAAATGCTGCAAAGATTCACTTACCCACTCACTCAATGATTTAAAAACTCTAAACTTGTTTTCATAAGGATCCTGAAGGGATTAGCCCATATGTTGTAGGAAAGGTGGTCACACTTTTCCTTGGAAACCAACTGGTCAGCCACCCTTTTATGGCTAGAGCTGCAGTAAGAGGAACAACACACCATGGCCAAATATGGAGCCTGTCTGAAGTTGCTGCAGTCATTTCTTTCATTGGACTCAAGCCACTAATTCTGTTTTTTTATTGCTTGTTGCTTTCAGCTAGCCCAGATGTTACAGAGGCATTGAGATGCAGGAATACTGTGCCTTCCCTTCAAAATACTTCCTCTGAAAGTACTGCACAGCCTAATTAAATAATGACATTTACAACTAGAAAGATAATGCAAAAATTAGAGCAGTGCTTCAGCTTGCACCACACCCCTCCTTGACAAGCAGCCCAAAGTAGTTGACAGTATGCAGAATATCACGCTGTGCTAGAAGACCTGATGTGCTCAGAAAAATAAATCCCATCCTTGGTTTGCGCTGCAGTGAAGGAAACAGGCAAGGAGCTCTCTCGGGAGTCCCCAAATGAAGTGGTCCATCACCGGGACCTGCACAGGGGTGTGCTGAGCACCTGAATGTCTTCCACAGGCAAGGGCACATGGCAGCTCATGTGCTGAGAAGGGATGCTCAGAGACTTACAGATCACCATCACATCACAGCCCTGGCTGCAGGATGAGAGCTGGGGTTCATCTGGGGCAACGAGGGGGCTTGTGGCACTGATGGGTGGCAGGTACGTAAGGGGACTACTGGAAACATGCTCAGCCAAACTTGCCAGGCACACTGGGGAAACCATTCAATGGTGAATATATGAAGCCCTGGAAGTAAAATACTGTAACTAAAAGCTCATCCAGAAATAAGCTTTAGGTATAAGCCTTTAGGTATAGTAGCTATCACCATACCTCCATTTCTACAATCAGGATGAGAAAGGATATTAAAAGCAAACAAGGAGACACAACAGCAATACCTCTTCATCAAACAAGGAGAAGCAAGTGAGAGCAAGAGGCCAAAAATTCAAAGCTGTTTTTCCCCAGCCATGCTTCTCAAAGACATCCCTTTGCCCCCCTTCAGCCCCACCTTTGCTCTGCTGTGTGCTAGCACAAGCATTTGCTCAGCTCTGCAGTGAGCCAGACCAGGGGAACTAATCCAGGCTGAAACTAATCTAGCAAAAACGAATTACAGCACATGAGCAGGAATGCACAGCCAGGGCAATGGGAAGGGTAAAATCAGCCTCCCTCAGCAACAGTACCCCCAGGAGTCATCCTGAACAGAACAATGGTGTTAAGAGTCCCTACCTGTGAGTGCAGATGCTATCGTAGCAGGGAAGGGATTCATGTGGCCACAGGCACACAGGGTACTTTAAGCTCAGTGCCTTGGATGCTTGCTAGCATTGGAGACGAGAAAGCACAGAGCTCAGCACATGCAGCAGATCCTGCTTGACAAGGCAGCTAAATATTCAAGCAGTTAGCTCTGTGCTGATGCAGCTACAGTTAGCCATGATTTAGTGCCAGCTCCGGTGCATTTGCATCCATCACAGTCGCCACTGAGAATTAAGCACTGCAAGTATAGGTCAAGAACTAGAGCTGGGCCCATTTCTTCAAATTCAAATTGACGTTCCAAACGCAAAAAGCAGCAGGAATTTAAACTTCTTTTCCCCCCATTTCTGCCATTTGTAAACGGCCTTTAAGAACACTGAGAGGAGCACTGCCTCCCCAGAATCAGTCACAAGAAATTATTTCCTTGTATTAACCATTGATCTCCCTTTCCAGACACCTCCAATTTAAAACAGCATTTATTTATGGTATAGCCATGTTGGCTACCAAAGAATTACAGCAGAAATAAACTCAACCCACTCCTCATTAACCTTGTTGTATCTCCTTCACTTCAAAACCTCTCTGTTTGTGCCCAGCTCAGCTCTAAGCCACTGTGTGGCTTTCACCAAATCCAGGGCTAAATCTGTTGCTGGCAGAAACCAGAGCAAACTGGGGGCTGTTAATGACTGCTGACTTGCAATGGTTTCTCAGGAGCCATTATGTTGTGAAGGCAGATCCAAGTGCAGCGCTCTGCAGCCACTGGAATGCAGTATCTGTCGCCTTGACATGCTTCTTGCAGCGGGGAAAACCAAGGGGAACTGGCATCAAACTGGGCTGGCTCCATAGCAGCCAAAAATGCCCGGGAGATACTAGTCAGTTGATCTGATAAGGGTGCATTTAAGACCCATATGTGCTCCTCTAGCAGTTCATCATGATGTGCAAGGAAGGTCACTGCTGTAAACTTCACTCTTAACAAAGGACGGGGGAAAGAGAGGGGAAAGAGCTAAAAAAGGAAGGAAGGGAGGAAGGAAGACGATTAGAAGAATGAATTTTCTGGTAATTAGTTTGCAATATAGTGTAGGTAAATAATACTTAATCCTAATTTAATGCCATGGAGTAAAAAAGGAGAGGAAAAGACAGAAGAACGCACAGACACACAAAGGTTTGCTGTTAACTCACAAGTTAACTCTTAGGCTCTCTCTGCAGAGTCACTATGGCAGCCACAAGCAGTTCTGTGATGCAAGGGGTGGATGTTCCTGATACCTCAGAGGAGGGTTCAATTCTGCTTTCAGTCGCACCATCAGAAACTCTGAGTATCTCCCTTTATATCTGTGAAATGAGATCAAAACCAGATCCAAGGTCCCTGCTCCACAAAGCTTGCTGCGTACTGTTGACAGTTAAAACGCTGAGCAAAGACATCAAACCTCAGGGAAAGAGGGAAAAATAAAGGTGACCAAACAGCAGGAAAAGGGGGTGGGGCAGAAAAATCACTCAGAGGAAAGCAATTATAGCTTCTGTTTCATGTTTCTTTCTTTATGATTAGTGGAGACCAAGGTGTCTTGCTTTCAAAAGCCAGGTGTGGCAGAAGGAATGTCACACAGATGTTACATGAGGCTCTTTTAGTAACAGAGCACACAAAAGATACTATGCAAAGGGAACTGGTGTTGCCATAGCTTGTTCCAGAAATCTAAGCCTGAAAACGTTAACCTAGGGGTGATCTGTACTTCCATTTTGAATTGGAATTTATACCTTCAGCAGGTATAAACTTACAAACCCCAAGTAGCAGAGCCCTGCTCTTCCTATCGATAAAAATTGGAGCTTGTATGCACCAATGACTCAGATACACGATGGAAATTCGGTGCATATGCACACATAAACATAGTTGCATGCACGCATGTGCAAGTGTTCAAATTTAATTTTGGACAGTGTCTTAACATTTCAGGCTGAAAAGTAAAATAGCCATAATCATAAACTGCCAATCACTGGCACTAACTTAGAAAGGTAAAATATGTCTAACACTGTAACTTCTGGCTTATGGTGCTGTGACTTCACTGGCTATCATTAGTGAATGGGCCAGAAGTCTTCTGAAATGCATAGGGAGTGGAGCCACTTGCTTGTTCCAGCAGTAGGGATACCCTCCTTCCAGTCCATTTTTGGACAGCCAGGAACTCGCCCGTGAGGGCTCTTTGTAACGTGGCACTGCATAAATGCAAAAACACTTTAACTTTTCTGCACTACACAGATCAGCAGGAAGAATAAAAGCCCAGCTCCTCACCTGCTCCCCCTGCTCACCTGGAGCTCCCCGTCTGGGGGTCCAGGGCAGGCAGGCTGAGCCAGGCTACAGGGCTGCTGGGCTGGAAGGAGTCCCTCCACATTGCCGCCCAAGGGAAGAGCATCCCATTCACAGGGGAGATCCTGGAGAGTGCCGGGACCTGGCAAAATGTTTCTATCGTGTGGTGCCTTTGGAGGTGCAGTTGAAGTAAAATGAAGACTCTTGGTGAATTTTTAATCAACTGAGACTGCCACAGAAGAAAGACTGCAGAATTCAGTGACACTTTACCAATATGCTGACTAATAGCCTTGATTAAAATCCTAGGGCGCTTCTTGTAGCACACAGGAACACTAATTCCAGTTCAGTTAATCACCTGTGCCTAAAGAAATGCCACTTGCAGCTTCAGCCACGCCTGAAATTCTTTACTTCCCCTCTTAAAAAAAATGGTGCTATATTCAAACACACAGCTGACCCATCTTCCTGAGATCCAAGGTTCCCTCTGCCCCTTCCCAATTCACTTGGGAGGAAGGATGGTGCCTGCACAGTGACTGTAGATCCACAGATGAAAGATGCGCTACAAAGGCAAGAGATACGCACTGCCTCCCTGACCTGATTTTGTCCTTTTCTATTTATCAGATGTTGGGTTTTGTAGCTTATGGCTGTTTTGGCTTCTTCTGTAAGCACTGCATTTTTAAATGGGAACTCTCAACTGCACTGCAGTGGCAGCTGCCATTTTACATTCATGTGCAGGGAGTGAGGCAGAGAAGGAGCTCTGAAGAAAAACTCACTTCTTTTTTTCTTCTTGTTTTGCTGTTGCATTTAAATATAAAGTAAAGGTCATCCTGACTGAAAGGATAGAATTGCTCTATGGAAATATATTATGAATGCGCTGCATGTAAAAAGGGCAAATGTCCTTTAAGCAAAAACACAAATCAAATTACTTTTCTTTTAAAAAAAGCTTTTTCATCCTCAGACAATTTCTTTTTGTGACTTGTGCAGGTTAAAGCTTGAGAAATTACAAACTCACATGAGCTGCCATAATTGCAGCAAAAGAAATACTTCCACTGCACAGGAGCTCTTTTCCTCTCTCAACCTTCCTAGTCACAAAGTGGAGAATTTTAGGAAATAATAAGACTGTAAAATTTGGAGAGAAAAATTACTTTTGCATGTTTGACCTGTTCCATGTGCTACTCAAACCTAAGATAATTAAGCATCTCCAATATCAGTATAAGGCTTATTGCTGTGAGGTTTATCCCTATTTAAAGGCTGTGGCACTTATAGAAAGGAACTTAAACAGCAGAAAGGAAGACAGTGGCAGAAGGAGTTTCTGAGTGTTCCTGAATTCCCACCTAGTGTCTGTTGCCCCACTGGTATGGACAATAAATAAGCTGACCTATAAAAATCGTTTGGCCATGTCATGTTTTCTGCCATGTGAGTTCTGCACAAGGAGGGTGCAAAAGGGAGCACAACATTGGTCCACCATTGAGCAAAGAACACCCTGCAGCCCTCTTTCAGTAGTTCTTTTTTGCATTGCCATGCACAGAAAAAAAGGCTTTTATCTGGTGAGACAGTCCAAACCTATACCATAAACCCAACTATGCTCCATCAGCAAAAATGCTGGGCTTGTAATACCTACAATGTTTGTAGTATCTTTTCCTTTCTAGACTTCCCCATCCCATTCCCTACAAAGACGTTCCCAACTAGAGCAGCAACTGCTTGTTATGAATCAGAAAACTTTGGTGGGATGCAAATTGTGGAAAGTGGAGCTCTACTGAATGCAAACACAGCAACACGTCATTGCAGGCCAGGGGCCACTTATGAGATGCAAAATATATTTAAGAACCTGCTTTATACATGCACTGAGCAGAAAAACAAATGTGAAACCTGATCAGTCCAGCCAAGCATCACCCTGGAGTTTGAAAAAAATCCATTACAAAACTTTTGAAAACAACGACATCTAAGCACTTCTATGCAAACTGACTTTTTGCTCCACACATTATGAAAGCCTTTTCAAAAGGGGATGTATAAAGACAGGAAAAGGGAGGAAATTAAAACAAATGGGAGTTTCAGATCATAGTAAGAGGCTTGGAGGAGAAAGATCAATCCTATCTAGAAAGAGGATTTTAAGAACAGTAATAGTTACAGTTAAAGTCACATCTCTACTACCACTTTGGGGACAAATCATTTAAACCTGTCTTATCAGTTGTTTATAATGTACCACTTTTTTCTCTATTGGCATATTGTGAGGATTAGTGTTTGGCAGATTCATTTTCCATAAATATAGTTCAGTATTTATACATTCAGACTATAATGCAATTAATACAATCATGTATACACATAGCAAATGACTGGAAATTTCAAAACATAGATTATGCAGAGTTTTCTGCCCCAGGCAATGCAAAAACTATGACTTGCACTTCAAGTTGGAATGAGAGTAATTTTAAAATCTCAATTAAAAAAAAAAGTTTGGGAAATTGTCTTGAGGAGATCTTAATTCACATTCTGCCTTTTGAAACTGCAGGATTCCTATTTGCCAGATTTTCACACAGCCAGGAGGATTAACAGATGCAGCCAGAATCTGAGACTGAGAACTATGTCAGGAATTTGAAATAAATCATTAATCTCCAACAACTCTGGAAAAGGCTGAACTCAAGTGACATCCTCATTTATTTCATTTTAAATACATGTCACTCCCAGACCCCAGCTGGGTTTTTACAGACTCAATAACCCTCTGTGGGTGATTTTCCTAGTGAAAATGTAACCTACAGCAGACACTGGGCACAGGCTGTGGGGTCCAAAATGTTGTCAGCGTCACTGATCTTCCGGCAAGCACCAAGGTTGGGGTTCCCAACCACCCCCACACCACCTCCTGCCCCATCACTGCCTCACCACAATACTCATTTGAGCAAAGAGAGAAAATTAAAAGAAATCATGTGAATTTCCTAAAACTAATTTTCAGAGAGGAAGCATGGAAACATCCCTGCAGATGCTGCCACAAACTAGGATGCTCTCCTGCTGGGGCTCTGCATCTAGAATCCAAATCGAGTTTTTCAGTGCACGGCAGCTTCAAGTTTGCAGGCCTTGGCTGTGGGGTGGACGTTCAACAGGTTGTTCCGTTGGTGCAAGACCTCTCTTCATGTGCCAGCACTGGCAGTTTTGGCAAGGCAGCTTGCTGCTCACAGGGGAAACATGAATTTTGGAGCAGCCTGGAGAGAAAAGGTCACCTGTGGGAGCTTTCAGCTTTTGAAGATTTCATCTTTTCGCTCCAAGAAGCACGAGCATGCTGCTGGTCAGGCTGCAAGCAGGCAAGGGTGACCCTGTCAGATGGGGCTCTGCCCTCTTGCTGAGGTGCCTGGAAAGCTCATGCCAGCAACCAGCTGTGGTCAGTGGGGCTATGAAAACATAGCAGCTGAAAATCCTTCCCATCTGTGTTTCTTATGACCACCTTGCAGAGCATTATATTTATCATCTTCTGCTTCGAGTTCTTAGAAGTTCTGCTCCCATCTTCCCCTGAGTCACAGTCAATGTGTACAGTAAACAGCCAAACAAAACTAGGTAGGACCATGTCTCAACTGCACATGCCACTAGCTTGGGAAGCAGTCTTTTCAGCAAGGCAATGTAAGCAGCACTGAGTAGGTAGGTAATTCTGGGGTGTGGAGAATCCACAGCCTGCACTCGGAGTTGCTCACGCCAACACAAAATATGGTGTTACTACTTCAAGAACAGTTTGGGAGACAGTGCTCCCTTACCTCCATCTCTGCATATACTACTACCAGAAACTTATTAGTCAGCGCTTCCTTCAGATGCAGTCAGTATGAGCAGTGCAAAACACACCTACTGACACCTGGTAAGAATTTTAAATTCTTCAGTATCCTCACAAGCCCTTAAATCTGCATCTGTCTGAAAGCAGGAAGATTCATTCCGTCACCTTTTTTTTTTCAAACGATGGGTTTTTTTTGTTCCTGCCCATAAATTCCCACAGTGTCCCCATTTATCAAAGCTGAGGGGAGATTTAGGAAACTATTACTGCCGCTGTGGAACATCCAAGTTCCTTCACTGCTCCTCTTGCAACTCTTTGTTTCTTTTCCTGGTAAGAACAACATCCTAATGGTTGGAATCAGTGATCTTAGAGGTCTTCTCCAACCTTAATAATTCTATGATGTACAGAAATGCATAGTAGTGTACACTGACCCTTGCTATTTTAACTATGGTATCTGCTGCTCTGCCAGAAGCCTCGGGTTTTGAAATCATGTGATTCCAAGAGACCCTGTTTTAACTTAAAAGTAAGAATTTTTCTAGTTAATCTCACTGTAGATTAATAAAAAAGACTAGAAACACTTCAAAATGTTTCAAGACCTAGAAGGAAGAGGAGAAGGTGAAAGAGAAGGAGAATAACAGAGAGAGGAAGAGGTAGTTATTTTTGTTGTTATTACAAATCTCAGGTGACTTGGGTATGACTTCTGCACGTCTGAGGCTGCCAGCAGAGTAGAAGAGCTGTCTGCTCATTGTCTCCTGATGGCAAAGAGTTCTTGTAGGCCCAGGAGGCCAGAGAGCTCAGCATCATGACAATTACAACGATTACGCTCTCTTGTGAAATCAAGAACAGAACAGAGGTACAAAGAGATGTAAATAGCATCCGATGAATCATGCGAGAAAGGTAAAGCCAAGCTGCAAAACATCCTCTCTCTTCTTGGCTCCCAGCCTAGGAGCTCAGTCTTACCAAAACAGTCCTTCACAGACTATCTAGCAGCAGAGCATATAAATCTCCTTTTATTTCAAAGCAGTAGGCAATCAATACCCTAAATAAGATAAAAACACAACTCTCTTTAGAAAATTATTTTCTTGATAGAAGACAGGGAATAAATATTCCTACTAGGTACCTACTTGCTTTTAAATAATAATGGCATCAGCTCAGTAATATGTGATGCCTCAATTAGAGCCCCATTGTGCTGTGAGATGTACAAACAGGTCAAGCTGGTTCAAGCTATTCTCGTGATAATTTCTGAAAATAAAGAACAGAACATGGGAAACATCAAAATGCTGAATGTGAAACCTCCTGTCCTTCTGTCAGACATCTTGAGTTGAGAAATCCCCAAGAAACAAATCAAGCAAACTACTGGGACAGGCAGTCCTTAATAAAAAAAAAAAAAAATTAAAAAAGGGGGAAAAAAAGGCATTAAAAACTGATTTTACATTCATTCTTGTATCATGGATTTCAGGGATGACAGACAGTGAAGAAGTGTGACTAGTGAAGTAACTCCCTCTTTTGATAAGGCACGCACATGCACATGCACATGCACATGCACTTGCCCTCTTCCTACATACAGTAAAGAAAATCACTCAGCTTTGATTTCCATACGTAATCAAGTGAGTCACATCTAGATATAAATTAACATGATTAATACAGAAGAGCAATACACTACTTTAAGTTTGCCCACTGGCAGTTGCACACACAGATACATTCAGTGTTTTTTAAATATAATTTTGCAAAAAATAAACGATCTCTCATCCCTCAGTGTCTGAGATATGAATGAGAGGTGATTTGTGCCAGTAGCCTCCAACACTGAGAGATGGTATTTCCCAGGTCACTTTAAAAATGGGTTAGAAATATGATGACAGAAAGAATTTCCAAACCTCCCTTGATCCTGCTGCTAATTACACAGATAGTTTGACCACCTTTATTTTCTCCAAGGATAGCTCTTCATCCCCACCATGTACAGTAGGACATGTAGAGTCTTCAATACTGTACAGTTATGTCCAGACTTTAACAATGGCTCCCAAGATCCCAAAGGATATAAATACAGCAGCATATAAGGGTTCAGATATTGTTATTATGGGAACTGACAGAAATTTTTCCTCTGGAAGACAAGTATGCAGAAAACTGGGTTTCTGCTTAAGGAATACTTTCTACTAAACTTCTGTTTTCTATTGAAAAATGTCAGTACACTAAATCCTGTAGAACAGAGGTGTTCAATGCTGTTGTAGTGAACCTGGGAACTATTTTCATGTGTTGCTCATGCTCTCACCTTGGGGTTATATCCTACACCCCTCAACAACCCCGCACTAGGTGCCTGTCCAGGATGGGCTGTGTCCCTTTGTCATGTGGGAGCCATTGGTTCGACCAGGCTAAAGAGAAGAGTGGAAGCCTGAAGTATCTATAACTATAAAAATCATAAAGTGTTCTGGCAGTGTTTGAGAAGCAATATATTTAGATTTTAGGGAATATACTTCACAAACTTTAAGTAGGGGAAAAAAAATCTCTCCATTTTCAGGTCCAATCACCATCATGAGAAGCTGATGGGATAACAGGGCCAGTGCCAAGTAAAAAGCAGATAGGAGGACCTGCTCTCTGCCTGGGCGAGTTTGTGATCTAAGTATTTCACCACTGTCTGCCAAAGTAATATGCAAAGGTATGGTAAGAAAGATGTAAGCAAATGCTTCAATTTGTATATCTGAAATATTATGAAGTGCTGACTCCTCTCAACCGGTGCCTCTCAGCTGCGTAATTTTATGTAGAAAACAGGGTTAAGGAGTGTCTTCAGGGCCAGGAAATGACTTTACTTACAGATCAACTGCAGATTTCACATCTAAAGTATGGATGGTAAAAGGAAAAGAAAAATCCGCAGGCGAGGTTAGCAGCACTGGTGGGGCAAACGAGTCAGAGGACAGTGTGGAAGAGAAGCACGCAGAGGAGTGAACCTCTAATGGGATAAGGGCTTGAGTGCGAAGGGATGAAACAGAAGCAGCCATTCAAAGTGGATGGCAACGTGACTGTAGACAGGGAGGAGACAGAAGTACTGCTATGGAAGAATAGGTGTGGCTTTTACAGAGATGGGCAAGTTCTGGGTGGAAGATGGGAATCTGACCAAAGCTTCTACTGCAGGTGGTTTGAGACATGAGAACAAGAGAAGCCAAAGGTAATCAAGGCATGAGGGTCAGGGTGGTGGAGAAGCAGGATGATGAAGTACAGCCACATGTTTCTAAAACAGGTACCTTTGTCCAGTCCTCACTGCAAAACTACCTCCAGCTTTACATACTGAGCTCAGGCGGCCTTGGCCTCTCTCCAATCACCATCTGAGCTTCATTTTACAACACTGATGTTTGGGCAGTTGTATTTGGATTGTAAGGGGATAGAGATCATTGCTGTATGCTTTCAATTGCTATATTCCTTGCAATGCTAGGACTAACATCTGAGCTTTTCCTTTCCCCTAGGGAACGCTTGATGTCAACTTTCACAACTTGCAAAGGCTCTGCAGTCAGAAGGTCCCCTGGACCTACAAATCCTCCTCCTGTCTTGCTGGCAGTGACCTGCCAGGAAAAGCCATGACCTGACAGGTCTCCTGCCCAAAGGCTTATCCATCAGAGGCAGCCATGACAGCCAGGACCCACATGGCCAGGCAGCAGAGAGCAGCACTGCTGGGACTTCTGGAGAGCAATCACCACAGGTTGGTGGGCAGTGTGTTCAGGAAGCAACCGTCTTGAATCCAGAGTTTAGGAGAGACTCGGATTTGTCCTAGAAACTGAAAGGTCCAAATTTGCCATCAGTTCTAGAGAGACTGCACCAAAAGAGAAGCTGGTATTTTACAGAAATCTCCTAACTCCCATGTCAATCCATGTGTACAGTTACATAGTTTAAAGGAGGAGAATAAACACAGACACCTTCAGAGAGGAACAAAGTGACACCACCACCATGAAAAAACCTTTCCTGTAAGTGACTTTGTCCTTTCCTGCTCCCAGTCTTGATCCCCAAGGAAGGAAGTGCCAAGCAACTCTGTCAGAGCAACCAGATTATAGCACAAGTTTTCTCTTCAATGGCTGAATTTAGGTCACGCCTCCATGATCATTAATCCTGGCTCTTTGCTCTCAGTACACATTTGATCTGGATCAGCCCAGGGCACATAATCACATTTAAGATGAATTAGCTAGAACACATGATACAGAGTTTATGCTGGCCTCACGCCAGCTGTGGGAGGACAAACGACACCCAATCCTGCACAAAGCCTGCCAGCACAAAGTTAGCCCAGTGCTGTTTTTGGAACAAACGTGAACCAGTAGAGCCACATCAGTTCTCTGGAACCAGCCCTGCACACAGACTTGTTGCTGCATTTTTGATTCAGTTATACTTAGTCAGAGGCAGACTGACTAAGTCTCATTTAATTACGGAGTCAGGGCAATCAGACTTAGTCAAATCACATTTCAGTCCTTAGAGCAGAGTTGTTCCACAAGTTAGAAGGATCCAAATTCACCTAGACTGGGTGTAAACAAATACACAGTACCTTCTTAGGTTTGGCTCCTTCCCTGCTGGGTCTGCTCAGGGCAAATCCATGGTCTCCAATCTAAAGCAAGCAGAACCATGCTCTTACTCCTCCCTCTGCATTTTGGAAACGAACTGTCTTACCTTTTTGGGCACATAAAAGAAAATTAGAAAACTCTCTTGATACGTAGATGATTTAGCCTGTGGCTTTACTGTTGAGTTTTTGCACTATCAAGCCAAATATTGGAAGGAGGAGGCAGGATGAGAGATCTCTTGTCCAGTGCTTACTATTCTATTGCACCAAAACAGTCACCATCAACGGAAATCTCTGCTTGAAAATGAGTTCCCAAAATATCTGCTCTGTGTGCCAGTGCAAACCATTTTAAAATACCATATATTATATAACTTTAATTGAGTTCAACATTGTAGTTAGCTCAAATATAGAAAACTGGCAAGTGTTCAAAGTGGAGTGTGTCTGTAGACAGACAACACAATGAACTGTTTTCCTGCTAATGTCTGGGTGACAATATCTACACATGCCATTCCAACATGAGCTTGTAGCCAAATGTTTTCATATTCAGATTAAAAATAGAATAAGTTTTCTGAAACAACCATCGCACCAGTTATCTTTTACTAGATGCAATTAAACAGTACTCAAACTTCCTGGATTGGATTCCAAACAGATAATTAGGAGGAAAACCATAAAGTTCTAGAAAATAAAAGCCATAGGTGCCTCACATGGGGAGGCTCATAGAAGTGAGATAGTTTGACCAGGGCCCTAAACAGCAATTCTGCCATTCTTCATGTGACAATGAAGGGAACAAATGGAAGAGAAAGCAGAGAGACAACCTGGCTCATCTCCTGGCCTACTGCTTTACTTTGTCTTTTGCCTTAGTCTGCTTTTCCCTAGTAGGACAAATAATTTCTGTCCTACATGTTGAATCACATGATTCTTTTATTTCTAAGTTGTCATAACATTTCCTTATTCCTGTCAGTTGTAAAAGAAAGCTTTCCAGAACCCTGGTGAAACATCTTCTGTTCTAGCCTAGCTGATTCATGAGATAATCTGTTCTTGATATATACAGTCCTAAGCCTGTAGCACTTAAGTTTTAGATCAGCACAATATTCGTTTCTTGCTGTGACTCAGTGGAGGCTGCAAGAGATGGCAGAGAGAAAAAAAGAAAAGTATTTTTATAGCAGGTTATTTTTATTAGAAAATAGTGTGTTGTATAAAAACAGCCTTATTGAATTGAGGTGTTCAAAGCAATTCCTGCAGAGTAAGATTATAGTGAGCAGAGTGCAGGTGAGAAGGTCAGAACTGCAAACTAGATGCAATTTATTCCACTGGTGCAGAAACCTAGGAATGTACTCCAAGGTAATCATAAACACATGTGATACAACTATCTCACATGCACAGATGTACATCCCACCACACAAATCTTGAACTGTACTCTAAGGCAGTAACAACAACAAACATAGTAAAAAGTACAAACTTTTAGTCTCCTTGCAAAATCATATGTAATGGATTGTGTTCAGCACAAGCGACAAGAACAACTACATGGCTTAAAAAGACTACACTTGTCACAGGTTTAAATAAAGCATTAACAGAAAAAAAGGTAAGCATACAGGAAAAAAGGATGGGTTGGGGTGTGTCCATTTGAATCCACAGAAAAGCCCAAGACACAAAGGAGATTCAGCTTGAAAATAAAACCCAGGTGGTACATTAAGCATACATAAGCAACAGAGAAATATAACACAGTGGAAATACACAGGTATGGGGATTAAAGCCAAGGGGAGATAAACCATCTGTAAACTGCCTAGGGGAAACAATGTATGAGATCATACTAAAACTGTAGTTGTTTGAATGCCTGGAAACCAGGTGAGCCATTTCTGCAGAAAGAATGATCTCACATTCACTAAGGCCTGAGCTCTTACTGTCCAGTTGCTCTCTGCTCCAAGCTCATCTCGAATTAATTGTTTCCACCACAGATGTAGGCAAGGGAACGTGCAGGGAGGGAGTCTCGTAAGTTCATTTGTACTGCTTTGAAAACAGAGGGGATTAGAATGAGGATGGGGAGAGCAAGAGCAGTGAAATCACCAAACCACTTAGCGGAGTCTTATATTTTGTGTGAAGATTACACTGCTCTGAATGCCAAACCAAAGGGTTCACCAGCAACTATTTTGACCAGTGGCTTCAATTAAACTTAGTCAGCCAGAAAAATCACATTTATATATATTGACTCCACACCAGTCACCCAAGATCAAAGCAAATGAGAATGGGGGTGGGAGGGGCACAGGGAAAGGAGTCACTGGGAAAGGACATTTTTCTCCTTTATTCTGGGAAAAGAGGTTTTCCTCCATTATAACGCGGCTCATTCAATATATTTTCTGAGTGGCACGTTCTTGCCCCTACCAAGCTCATGACTTGTCATCTCTAGTCATGCTTAAGCCTTCCAGTTTGCCAGTGGAAATCGGATGTACAAGTCTTGCCAGCATAGATGCCATGCCCATCAGTGAAAGACCACACAGACCTTGTTCGCTCCACTGACATTTCATCACATTAAGATAACTGTGAGCCTAAGAAAGCTGAGAGTTATGTTAGCACAAATTTCTACTCACCTATATTTTATCCTGCTTCAAAAAGAAAGACAAAAGGAAGGCCTACAGACTCGAAGATTAACACTGTAGAAAAAGGCCCAAAGAAACCCAAGACACAGTAAGTATCTTGAAGGAACAATCCCTTTCTCTGAAGAGCATCTGTAGTATAGTATCTCAGTCAGAAACTGGAATTTCCTGCAATTAATCAATTTAATTAAAAAAAAATTTGACAGCCTTCCTTCAAATTCTCAACATGGTTTGGTTGTGTTTCTGTTTCTGGATCTTTTAATCAATCACAAAAGAAAACTGACCAGCTAGACTTGCTCTACTGAAAATGAAAGATGAATTGAGAAGCTCATTTATTTTTCTTGTAGAAAGAAACAAAGACAGACAAACTGACCAACCAGCCAAACCAGGCCACTGGCCAAATCAATTATTTGTGTCTTGCCAGTCATTTCAGTCCACATTTGTTACTCTAACAAAACTAAGCAGCCCGTTAATACAGTTATTTGCCTAACAATGATGAGGCAATCCAAATTCTTCTGGATTGTTTCTAGACAAATACTGAATATAATTTTATGTGCTGGTAATTTTTAAAAAGAATTAGTTGGAGGCTTTCAGGCCTCCACACTTATTAATATCTATTAAACAACCAGAATGAAGCTGACTCAAAAGAAAAATGTCTTCTCAGCTGATGGAGCCATAAAATTTGGTATTTCTGGTTTATGGCTGGAGAGGAGAGTGATTCCCTCTACAAATCATGCTTCAGATATTCCACTCTCCAAACCAGAATTACCCAGCAAGCACAGATAGGGGATGATCGAAGAACAGGACAAGATCCTACCGGACACAACTAGACAGTTTGCACTTGATTTATGGTCTCACAGCTTGAGCACACCTCACTAGCACTGCTGCTCTAGTAATGAAACAGACAGGTATGCAGGTTTGTGGTTATAATGTTTGTTGAAAGAGTTATTCTCTGTTGCGTATTCCTGCTTCTATTTTTTTGGCATATCGCTAAAGGAGATTCGTATATGAAAGCAACAAATGCAAAACTGGAAGGGGAATAGGTCTGTAAAGGCTTTGTAAGAGAAACACATAAAACTATGCAGTTAGTTCCCAGAGATTAGGGACCAAAATGTTAATGATTATTTGGGAATCTCCTAGGCATTTCAACCATCCTTTGGGCTTTGAAGAGCCTGACCTGGAGGCACAGCCGCCCCCCCCAGCTCCTAGAAATATCAGCAGCTTTCTTAGTGAAGCAGCAATTAATAGGAACCAAAGGGAAGAGGGCAAGACTTGGTTTATTCAAGGCCAAGTTCATCCTATGGCACCAGTAACTCAAACCCTTACATACCCCCACTCTTTAAATGCTACAAACAGCCCCTCTTCACACAATGACAATCAACAGCAAAACTCGCATCACTTGTATGCATAAAATTATCTGTGAGCTTTTGCTCTTGTGTGGACAGACTAAATCCCATTTATCATACTGACCCATGGACTGAAAAGAAAGAGTCTGCTGTTTGGCCTTGATTCAGCAAGTTCCCTTATCCAGAAAAGATCTCCTGTACTTTATCATAGTACATGTGCTGCTGATCTGAGATCTTAAATACATCCCTTAATTATCACAACATTAAGTGTATGGAAGTTAATTAAAAAGCAAATGAGGGCACTCCATAAAGGCCATTCCAGTTGCTCCAACCTGTAAAGGCATACAAGGCTTTTGCTCTGTGTATTTAATAGACAGGGAAAGTGGTTTAGTTAAATATTATCATGGCCTCTTGAAGATTATAGCATTTAGTATGGAAACACAGGAGTATGCTTTCATTTCTCAAAGAGGTAAAATGGGCATAATCTAGTATTTCAAAAAGAGCCATGAATTTGAAAATCAGTGAAGAATGGCATTTATCTTTACTAATATGTTTTATAACACATATTTTCAATATTTCCTATTACGATATGAGATAATCTCTAACTTCATTCTTTCATTTCTACTCTCTGTTTCTGTAGAGTCAGAGAGACGAACAAGGCCCTGCCACACCTACTCCCACTAATTATCTGTCTTGGCACTGATGTCTCACCCACAGTGATAAGATAAGAAATGTGAATCTTTGACTCACTGAGAAAGGTGAATGGAGATCCATGCAGCTGGTCTGTGGTTCAGTTTCTCCATTCAAGCCTCCATCTTAAAAGTAAACCAGTGTGAAAAAAATATTTTTATGGACTATAGTTCTTTAGCACATAAGAAGAGAGGAGTTAAGAAATTGCATGGCTTTCTGCAATAGGAAATCTAGACTGGAATCTCTAGTCTGGCATATGGAAAGGGAAATACTCATCACCTACAGGACAATTCACCTTATTTAACAAGAAGAAGAGTTTCTGCACTGCAGGTTTTTTATCCAAGGCCAAAACAAGGTACTAACACCATCATAACTAATGCAATTCAAAGAAATAAGCCATCCAGCAACACAAGTCTTTGAAAAAACCCAAGGCGCTGCATCTTGGTGCAGGAGTCTGAGCCATTTTTTCACCTTTAGTAAATAAGGGCAGCTACAACACTGTTCCTTTTGAGTACATCAGCTTTGGCCTTTGGTTTTCTGGCAAGGCACCAAGGTATTCTCTCACTTATAAAAATTTGTGATGCCTCTGAGACACCGACTGGTTCGAAAAGGGGAATATGGTTTAAGTGCCGATTCACTGTCAGGCCCCATTAATGAGACTCAGCAAGAATGGTGAGACAAGGGTAAGGAAGATACTGTATTAAAGTACCCTGAGTCTGGCAGAAATCTTAAAGCTTAAGGTTGCACTTTGGCTTCTTTCCCCCAGCGCCCCAAAAAAGTCAGGAGCAAAAAAAGGAGGCAGGATTAACATCTGGCACAGGAAAATTGTCAGGGATGTGATGTGACAGCACCTGTAAAGACAGTTTGATTAAGGACATCCAGCACACATTTAGACACAGGAGGTCATGCTTAACTAACCTGCTGGATATCTTTGAAGATAATGCTGCCTTGGCAGATAAGAAAAACATGACAGATGCTGTATAGCACATTGAGGTTAGATTTTTCAAACAAAGTTTTGACAAGGTTCAGCATCAGAGATGACTAATGGAGACAGAGAGTTATGGATTGCAAAGTAAAAGGACAAAACAGTGGCTGTGGAAGAAGTGTTCAAATAAGATATAAAAAAGTGTGTTGGGAAAAGTGTACTGAGTGCAGGGTTCAAAGGTTTGCAGATTTACAAGGGTTATCCCATCCCACTTGCCCCAAACATTATTTCTGTGTCAGCATTTTCCAGACCAAAATGTCCACATGGCCTACACTACCTGTGATTAAGGCTCTTACATTATGGAAGTGATAAACAATGGCCCTTAGAGTTGCTTCTGGTTCACAGAACCAAATTTGTACTTGTACACTGATGTCTATACAGAAACACTGAAAGGAATACCTTCACATGGTGTTCAAGCTCTCATCTAAGCATCAAATCTAGGCTGAGGACACTCAATGCTGAAGAATTTGGTTCAGTCAGCAAATCATAGAATCACAGAATCTGTCAGGTTGGAAAAGACCTTTAGGATCATCAAGTCCAACCATCAATATAGCACCATCAGGGCTAAACAATCACAGGTCCCTTAGCCACTCCTCATAGGACTTGTGCTCCAGACCCTTCACCGTCTCAGTTGCCCTTCTCTGGACATGCTCCTGCACCTCAAAGCCTTGTAGTGAGGGGCCTGAAACTGAACACAGGATTCAAGGTGTGGCCTCACCAGTGCCAAGTACAGGAGGACATGCCCTGGTCATGCTGGACCCCCTATTTCTGATACAGGCCAGAGTGTCATTGGCTTTCTTGGCCACCTGGGCACACTTCTGGCTCATGTTTATGCACCTCCAGGTCCTCTTTTGCCAAGCAGCTTTCCAGCCACCCTCCTCCACATCCTTAGCAGTGCATATGGCTCTTGTGACCCAAGTGCAGGACTCAGCACTTGGCTTTACTGAACCTCATACAGTTGACCTCATCCCATTAATCCAGTCTGTCCAGATCCCTCTGCAGAGCCTTCCTACCCTCCAGCAAATCAATAACCCCACCCAATTTGGTCTGCAAGCTTGCTTAGGGTGCACTTGATCCCCTCATGGAGGTCATTGCCAAAGATATTAAACAAGGTTGGCCCTAATTCTGAGCCCCGGGCAGCACCACTTGTGACTGGTCACCAGCTGGATGGAACTCCATTCACCACCACAAAGTGTAGCTCAACACAAAAAGCACAAAATAAATTACTCTCCAAGAAAGGAATCAGTTAAAGCTCTGTATGTTAAGTACCATAACAACATGACACTTTGTCAAGATGAAGGATTTTAAGGGTTGTAGTGGGAAAAAACCATAATTAAAGCCACCAATATATGGCAGAACATCAGAGAACATTAATAAAAAAAAAAGAGAGAAATGGCATATAACTTGTGCTAGTAGCGATATGGCAATAACAACTAGAAATCAATGGCTTGTCCTGGAGATGGAGGCTTCCCAGATGTTCTCTATTAGTCACTGTATCACGGAGAATATTTTTGCCTCAGAGGGCACAGAAGCAGGGCAAAAGAAAGGCAAATCAGATTTTGGCTCTTACTGGGCCCTAATTATCAGGTGGGCAAAGTGAGGGCATGTTACACTTATTCTCATTGTTAAAGAGAATACTTTGATGTGACCTAGTAGATGATTTTCAAAATCGTGGGGATCAAGGTAAGCTCTACCAAGCTAGGATGGAGCAGCAGGGAAAAGGAAGGCAAGGTATGTCAAAACAGACTGCAAAAATTTCAAATAAAACAACTGGGAGAAAACAAGAAAGTTGTCAGGCAGAACTGCTCCATCTGAAAGTTAATAAACATGGGGAAGAAGTTACCAGGAGAAGCAGAAGAAGAAAAGGCTGTATATAAGCTCAAAAGACACCTGGACTTATTTCAAGGGAGGAGAGGGATTTTGAGAGTTTTGTGAAAACCAGAATCTTGGGATTAAGATGCACCGTAAAACAGTAAGTATGCCAAACCAAGTCAGGGTGCCTAAAACTGTTCTTACTATCAAACACTTGAGACAGAATTCCCTGTGTTACTGCCACACCTTTGCCCTGGAGACACAGTTAAGAGTAATATCTCCACATAGAAGTCTTCCTTCCTGCAGCTTCCTTTGGTCAAACCACTTAACTCAGAGCTCAGAGCTCTTCTCCCAAATACCTTGAGGCTACAAATAGCTGAACAAAGGCAGAAATGAGCTGCAGGAGTGTCACCAAATCCCAACGGCAATGACTCAAGCACAGACCATGCCTGCAGCTGCTGCCACATTTGCTGTATGGCCCCCCCAAACACTGGCTGAGGTCCAGGTGGAGCAACCACAAACAACCCCGTGCTCACATTTCAGAGGGATCTTCCCAGGTCCTTAGCCTTTCAAGACCTGAAATGGTCATAAGGTTTATGAGTCAGGCTCCCTGCAACCCCAAAGCTGCCACAACTCCAGGCTGCCACAGACACAGGCAAAGGCTCTGAACTGCAGGAGGGTGAGGGGTGTAGGACTCCCTGCTGCCACGCGTACATTGCAGGGACCCTAACACCAGTCTGTTTACCTGCCTTCTTTACTGCATTTTGAGCTAAAATATAAAAGAAAAGAAGTGCTGGACCTGTGCAGTCCGGAAGAATATGCACTCACTGTTCTGATCCCGAGGACAGGATCTGATGCCCTCAAAGTTGAGCATCAGGACAGAGTAACATCCCTGCAATACCAACAGCTATGAGATGCAGTTTTCACCAGAATCATGTCTAGGTAAGCAGGATAATTAAAAGGAGGTATATGAGGGTCTTAACTCTTTCTGCCTAAATTTCCTCCTTATTTTAGAATAGCCACCTCAGAATTAGCTTCGGTTCTGTTAAGAGAAAAAAAATAGTGTTTTCTGGTTTAGAAATTTACACCCACCAGTTTAGCTTCAAGCTATTTCTTGTGAATGAGCTGTAGCATGCAGAAATTAGGTCACTGTTTTCGAAATGTTCAAGTGTTTCTTTCTAATAGAGAATTCACCACCACGGAAATTTTTGTTTTTATATTTGCTGTTAGTTACAGAAATATGTAACTCTGAGATTGAAACAGGTTTTCTCATCTGATATTTCTTCTGCTATTACCTGACACCCTGATTTCTTACTCAAGAAATATCATTGGTTCCTAGCGTTTGTTTCATTTTGTTATAAAAAAAGCAAACATCAGAGTTGTGCAGAAAAGCATAAATAGCAACGAGTATCACAACTACATACAAGAGGAAGAATAAAGTAGAAGGAGCTGTCCTATCAAACATGAACATCCTGTCCTAACTACAGTGGTAATAAGAGAAAGAGGATTTAGAAGAAGGCACAAGGTAAATGATACTTTTTTTTTTTTTTTAAATTGTGTTACTGTTCCTTCAGACACAGCTTAGCTAAGGATGCTACCTTCAAATATTCCTTGTCTGGGTGCGTTATCCTGTTCAGTGGGCACTGAATCCAAACAACCAGGAGTTCAAAAGCCCAGTATTCTGTTTTCCCTTCCAAACCAGGGCTGTATCTCCCAGCTTGCTTTCCTCAGGCTGTCCATAGTATTGCTTTCCAGAAGACCTGCTGTATAATCCACATCAAATGTGAAAGTCCTTCGAGTTCTAGCTCGTAAATCTCAGGCAAAGGATTCCTTATCCCTCCTGATCACATCCAGCTCCCCAGAAAATGCCTTTAACTGGCCCGAGCCATCACACTGTCACTGACAAGGATAACAAACAGAGACCTCTGGGGAAAGTTAATATTATTAGCCAGGATGTGAAAACAATTAATGTTATTTGGAGTAATGACAGACCACATTCCCCATAGGTGTAAAGGGACTTTTGACCATTTATGGGAAAGTGGAATTTGTCTTTTGGAGAGCCTATAAACTGCCAGCATCCTCCATCTGTGCTCCAGCATTCACTGCACACACCTCGATGATCATCTTTATTTAGAAATGTAAGCAAATTCCTTCCAAATCCATCCATTCATCCATTAGAAAGTTCTCATGTGAGTAGTAGTATTGAGATGACCAGATTAAATACCTATGACTCCAATTGCCTACAGAAGACAACTGGCATTACTCAGGCCTAGATACAATTGGTAAGAAAATCAAATGATGGGTAATGTCACACACCCCTTTGCTCAAATGTGTTGCTCTAGAGTAAACCATCTCTAGTAAAAATGTGTATTTTGCATTTGTTCCTGGTTTGAGACAAATTTTCTCCATGTCCAAGATTTATTTAGGATATGTCTTTTGACTGCAAGAACTGAGTGATTAATTTCAGTTCTCCTGTTTCAATTATATGCTGATAGATTATATTGATAATCATGATGACTATGTTGTGTTTTGCACAACTAGGTGTAGCTTGAGAAATTATCCTTCTGCCTTTCTCGAAGTCATTCTGGAAGAGAAACATGAAGCACATATCTGGCTTAAGCACTGAGAAAAATGGCACACGTAAGTGGCAGAAGCATTGTAAAACAAGATGGAAAAGATTAATTATACCCCAGGCTGCTCTTAACAATCTTCAGATGACCTGAAAACCAGAAACAGTTTGATAAATATTTCTGTGATGCACGTGTCCAGGATGGAACCTAAAATAATCAGATAATGTCCTCACCATAATTTCCACCACTAACAACTGCTCATTTCCAAATATGTAAAAGTGTGTGTATATATATGTATGTATAGATAATAGATATATAGAGATATATATACATCCAAACTATGAATCTATTTTGAAAAAGAAGAGGAACAAAGTTTATTGTTCCATATTGGCACAGCAACTGACAGAGAAACACATCATCTACTTCACACGGCAGGAGCGCATGGAGCCAACTGCTTGTGATAGAAACAGGAACAGGCAAGGAGCCCACTGAAAGGCAGTGTGGGGCTTGAAGCCTCCCCTCTTCCACCAGTCTCCATATCATTTAGTCCCAGCACAGTGAAGTGGGTTCCATGAGGAATTTTTTCCCCCTCCTCACCTTGGCATACAGCAGTGCTCTGAGAAGGTGGGAGGAGTTGTGGTTATAATGAACTATCTGCATCAAATTTTTTGCTTCCCTACAGTAAGTGTCTATAAAAAGCTCTGATTACCTTTTAAAGAAAATAAAAGTGAAGTCTGTTCTTGCTTAGATGCATGTGCAGGCTGATGGCCAAAATCAGCAGTGAGAGCAAAAGCCCTATCAAAGTTTAAACAAAAAAAAAAAAAAAAAAAAGTAAAAAACCCCAAACAAACAAACATATCCCAAGATAGATACTTAACTGAACCCACTGTGACACAATATCCAAGTTCCTGTCCTTTCCCACTTCCTTCACTGCTTATCTGGGGCTTGACTACACTACAGTCTTGCCAGTCCACCCAAGGGAGTCTCAAGGGGTGCACTTTCCCATTTCTCTGAGTAGAACTGGGAGCAAAGGTATGGTAAAAGGAAAACTGAAGCCACTGAGCCACCCCATTACCTTATAAGTCAGCAGGCAGCAAGGGCAGGAGAAGGCAAGGTAGAACCATTCCTTCTTGCCCTCTCCAGTGTGCCACCCCAAGAATTGTCTGGCCACAAGACAGGGAGCAGACCCTGAACTTGGTGGCACCACATCCACCCTCTCCCTCCTACCCACTGTAGCACATGGGGAGGAGGAACAGGAGACCTCAGGATTCCCAACTCCCAGCTGGGGCTGTGTCTCTTGGAGTGGGAAACAGCAGTGTGTCCCAAGGGAACTGTCAGGTTTACAAGGCAGAAACCTTGTACAGCAACTATGGCACAATGGGTATAAATAATCAATGTCAACAGAGGAACAGCAAGAGAAATGTTCCGTTACAGCAAATCAGCACCTATGTCCCACATGAAAAAGTATCTCCTCTCTTTCTTAATGGGAATAACAAAAAAATACATTTAATTCTGCTAGGGCAGTAAAACAAGCGTAAGTATTCTCTCCCCATCTTCATAGTTAGCATTTTATAGAATGATCCATGCCAGCACATGCTCTTCTCCTGCAGGTCCCTAGGGATAGTTAAGAACATTTTAAAATGAGCATTTATTCACTCATACACAGAATGCACATTCCAGTGCTGCTGTTTGAATACTGCAATGCCAAGAAACAACCACACAGTTCTCCTATTCAGGCTGCTTTTTCAAATGGAACACAGAGTTTTATCCTGAACTGTGTGCTTTTGGCTGAAATTTTCTGATTTTCGTAGAAATTCACCAAAGAGATTCTGGCATCCAGAAAGCGAAACTGGTTCTAAGCTATGAAGTGAAGTTTTCTATTTCAAAAGGCTGACAGATACTGGTGTGTTTTGATACAAAATAAACTTTTATATTTCCGGTAACAAGACATTGTTTGGTCTTGACGCTTCCTTTAAAAGTTTCCTCCCTTCTTTCTCACAAGAGAAGCCCAAGATTGTCTGTCTAAATACTTCAGTCTCTTTCTGTAACCCCTGCCCTTTGCCTAGCTGATGCAGCTTTGATCATGCAGCAACATCGTGCCATTCCCCTCATGTACGTGCAGGCCCAGCTGGAGAGCCTGGTCAGCAAGCTGGAGGATATGGGAGAGCAGATAAGCCATTACAAGAAAGGCAGCAAGATTTAATAAATGCAAGTAAATGTTCTGATTTTCCTGACGAAAATTGTTTTTATCCCTTTAGAGAAAAAAAAGGGGAAGCTTTCTTTGCCCTATTGCTTCTTCTCAAACTATATCACCTCAGCCCAGAAAACAAATAAACTTGGACACCTGATTAGTGGGAGTTAGACTTGCAGGTTTTTTCATGCAGCTGAGTCTATTCTCTTAAGCTCAGTTGCAGTGCCTTTATACACATCATATCATGTTGCACAGTAATGGTTTAGGAAGGGATTTCCAGATTGTCCCTGAGAAACCAATTTAGTCCTGAAGGCAAAGACACTGAATGAATTCACATTACCTCAGACTACACTAATTGCATTAAAACCACGGACATGGTTAAGACACAATTCAGGTCTTCATGACAAAGCTGCTCCTAGATTTCTCTGCCCTTCGTACCCTTCTTTTGTGTTATTTCACCTCTCCCTGCTCCAGTGGAGACCAGAAGCTGCCAAACAACCAAGAAGGACTTTAGTCCAGCAAGCAAGAGCTCAGTTCGGCCACATGGAGTGTCCCAAGGAAGCTACCGCTTATACAGCTCACACAACAGCTCAACTGTCATTAGACTCATTCACAGGGAAACCTGACAAGCAGAAACAACAATGTCTAGAGAACAAGGAAGGTTCAGCGTCCCTCTCCTCCTCTCCCCCCACTTGTGTCAAGCACTTAGGTCTAGCAGTGGCAATTAGTTTCACCAGCTGTGACACACACGCTCACAGACACAGGCACTACACAAACACCGTGGGAGCAACTCTTATGCCTTTGGATTGCATAAATGGGTATGACAGAACCTGCTCAAGAAAAGTGCAGAGGTGAAACAGCTTGCCCAAAATCTCAGGGTAAAGCTATGGCTTGACCAGACCTAGTTACTGGTCTCCACCTCCTAAGGCCCTGACCACAGTGGGACTGTACTCTCAGCAGGAAGAGAGCGTGAGGACAGTGAGTGTTTCATGGGACAGTGCACTCTCTTCTGTCCCAAAGAATATCCTGTCTTCGTTAGGCCATCATCTGCCCCAGCTCATAACTCTGCTGCACCACAAACTCCAGGCTGGCACAACAGAATCTGGCAGTGGCTGTGCAAACACAGCAGTGCTCTCAGGGAGCTGTGGCAGGTCCACGAATCAGTCTCAGGTAGGGCCTCTAGCAGCCACTCCAGGGTTAACACAGAGCCACATTCACATTTCCTGTCCTTGGTGAGATCTTCTGACACTTGCTAGAAACCCAGGCTCATTTGGAAGACATTAGGATTTTGGGTGGAGGTGCAGCTCATGTCCTGGACCGGCACTCAGAGCTTTAGCTTTTCATTTCAAACCTCTTGAAGCAAGACAGATGGGATTTTCCCACCCCTTTGCTTTCCTCATAAAAGGGCTTTCTAATGACTTTTGCAAAGCCAGCTCTGCCTGCAACATGCAGTTCCCCTCCCTCAATTGTTTCAACACAAGGCGAAGTTACAGCCCTTCACCTGCTCTCTGCCCCGCTGCAGCAGCCACCAGTGCCCCTGCCCTGATGCCAACATCTCTGGGGAGAAATGAGCCGGTTGGGAGTGGGGCAGCTGGAGATGAAGCCATGAAGAGGCCCTGCTGCCTGCACTGGGGGGGCTGTGAGAAGCAGGTCAAAACCTGGCCGTCACACACCACCCATCTGTGCGACGCCAAGGAGAGAGATGCATGAGGCTTTCAGGGCCAGTGGGTGTTGCCTCCTTAGCAGACCACAACAGCAGTGCTCTGGAAAGGCTTTATTTCACAACAGCATAAAAGCAGCAGAAGGTGGGGTTAGGAAGGAGGGCAGAAAAACAGCCTTTTATTTACATGGAGAAAAAACATGAGAAGACCGGAGGGAAGGATCCAGCCTTCCTAACATACATGCCTTAAATCTAAGCGGGACACAGATGACCTTTCTTAGAAACACCCACCTCCTTCCAATGAATATGCAAGGAGCCCAGAGTACTGCTTCCCTATCTTCCTAAAATAGAGCTGGGTGGGTCTACGGCACTGTCACGCACTCCTTCCAAGTATAAAAGGCCTTCAGTCATATTAATCCTCCTGCACCCAAGAGTGCAACATGTCATTGCGTGAATGAAGACTGCAGCATAACTCACATATCTCTGTTGGCTGAAGTAAGGCTGCATGAACAACAGCAGTTCTGGCATTTTCCACCCATTCTTTTTGCAACCTTAATTGTATTCATTCAAAAAAGATGTTCATGAGTTTTGGGGTTTTTGGGATTTTGTATAAGATATTTAATAACAGATGCTGGACAGGAGCCTCTATGTAGTAAATCAATGGGTTTTTTTCAGCCCATTCACAGAAAACCCCACCTTCTGAGCTGATGAAATCAGAAGAGGCAGAGAAAACTGAAGAGCTGTTTGGTGTTCAGCAGATCTCTCCACAATAGGAGACATAGTAGGAAAGGAGTTGACTTTGCTTTCAGGGAGTGGTGACACAGGGCTGAAATGGTGACACACAGTGAAACAATCAGGTAGAAGAGTGAGACTTGCCTGTGGGCCAGCACTGAATATTAGCAAACTGGTGTAACAGGGGTTGTTGGGCTATTCAAATAACTTAAGAGGCACTCAGTGTGTGAGATGAGTATCCTGTACAGTATTTCAGTACATATTTTCCTTTACAAAACAGTTGCTTGTACAATTCTCAGGGTATTTTGTTTATTCTGTAGGTTTCCTGGGGTGACAGAAAGGGCTGGTTTACTTCTTTTTAAACGTCATGCTTCCTATCTCTGGTGAGACTGGTGATGTTTATGGTGCTCAGTGTTCTACAGGTGTTTAGCGGCTTCATACAGTGCAACAGGCCAGAGAATAATCCTCACATTGCTATAATTAGGCCCCTTCAAACTCCATCACTAGGTGAATTCTTGGTGAGACTTTTGCCTCTAAAGTAACATAGTTTTAAAGCAAATAATTACTTGTGCTGGAGAGGGGAATGAGGTCTGAAAGAGCTGTCTAGAACAGATTGTGTATTAAGATTATAAACAAATGTTTCTCTGACCTCCCTCTTGAACCCTGTTTTTTGGTAGCCACCTAGCTTAACCTGTTTAGCATGAAACTAAGGAGTCAATCAGAGTCTTAAGCCTCCATAAATGCATGCTAATAAAAGAAAACATCAACAGTATTTATTTTTGGCAGAAATCCTTGAATCAGGAAGACAGCATAGCAGTGGCACGAAGAAAAGGTATCAAAAGCAGAACTCCTCACCCCCTGTGCTGGAAGACAGGCTTCCAGGTTATCTCAGGTACTGCTGGTGGCTTGTAGGACAAATCCCTCTGGTCCCTGAGTGCCCTGACCATTTATTCTCACACTGGTCCATCTCCTTCATGTGTGACATAAACACTACTGCAACAGTTCCTCGACAGTGTTTCTAGACCATTGCTTCAAATAGGGTAGGATCTAACTTCAGGAGTTAAATTTCAGCATCCATGAGTCTTTGCTTACCATTCCCTGACAGAGAAGCAACATTTATTGATAGCTGAAGCATGTATCAGATTAGTGAGTGGTTTCAGACACAGCCCACTGCAAAATGGGGTACAGCTATCAGGATCCCAAAGATTAAACGTGACTTTTCTTAGACTAAGGTTTACCTTCCTCCCAAATCATGCACATAAATCAAAACTGAAGGAGACAAGAGGGTAACATTTGTGACGACTAGCATTTTAACCCAAAACTGACAGCAAAGTAGAGAATATATTTATCCTAAAAGACAAAAATTACTTGGTAGAAGATGGGAAAAGGACTGTAAGACAGTGAAAAGCTTAGAAGATATTTAGGCAGAGGAGAAAGAAGAGATAAGTTCCCTTTTCATGCCCTAAAAATGCAGCACCATGCAGTAATTTCTATGATGCAGACCAAAGACCCTTCGTTGCTTCACAGAGTTTGAAAGAAGGGAAGAAAGAGCCAAAGAAGAAATGGAACTTCTCTAGCAATGTGGGTGTTATGCCAGGGTGCCTTTCAAGAGCTGCAGTGCTGGTATCCAAGTATTAATTCCTCTTCACCACACTGCAGAGAGCCAGTGGCATCTCAGCAGATTCCAACTTTACCTTAGCGATGCCCAGCAGAGCAGCTGCACTCCAGAGAGCATCTCGCTTGCACGTCCCTGAGCTGTCAGTTTGCAGCACATCACTCCAGACATCCAAATGGGAGGCCAGCAGAAAGGGGAAGTCTCACAGTGACCTGCCCAATAACATTTTCTGCAGACTGGAAATCCCAGTCAAAGCTCATCCAGTCCCATCCTAACCTCCCGCAATCAGACCTGACAAGGAAAGCCAAGTATGGAATGCATTTCAAGCCTCACCTGATCTCCCATGCTTGAAGCATTTTGATGGGCTTCCTGAAACACCTGCCTGGCTAAAGTGATCTACAAACACCAATGCACAGCACATCCTTTATTTCACTTGCTTCAGCTTTGGAACCCAAGTGTTATATTTAATGTTGGGGGGGAACCCAGAACAAATCAACTCAGAATGAGGAGGTGGACAGCAGAAGAGCATGGACCAGCTACCAAACTCTGGTGGAGGTAATTATTACCTGTTGAAGGGTATGTTGATAAATATGATAGGGACTATTAATCCTTATAATGAGCTATAAAAGTGCCTCCAGAGTAGAATTGTCTTTACTCACTGCCTCTATGGCTATAAACCCAAAAGAAGGAATAGGAAACAGCTGACTTGCAAAACTTTACTGTCTGATCACAGCAGCCAATCCCTGCTCCACCAGTGTCAAGCCCCACATGCTGGCGCATGTGTGTGCCAACGAAGAGAGCAGAATGCTGTGTGCACAGTTCTGATCCTCAGCAGATACTCAGAAGGCAGTAACCTTCTGCTAATAATAAAGTAAGAATCATTTGAGGACATTAAAACAGGCCAAACAAACAAAAAGCCTGGGCTCATGTTCTCAGGTATAGGAAATCAGTGCAGCTTAAGTGATACTAGTCAAGTTACAACAGTTTATTCCTACTAAAGGTCTTGTCCATTAAATGCTAATGCTATCCCTGGGTTTTATTTTCCTTCACTGGATTTGGGGAAATGGCTCATTTTTTAAGAACTTTATAAGTTTATAAAATTCCTCCTCACTGTCAAGCATCTGTTTTGGAATTCAGTGAAAAGCGAGCAGAGGAAATTACTCATTTTTCAAAAACACTTTTATCTGCATATGCAATAATAAAACAAGTCAGATTGTGTATATATATACATGGATAGATTAAAAAAATCCCATGTATGTGGCATATGATATATATGGCATACACCATACACATACCATATATATTCACATGTATACCACACACACACACACACATGCAGAGTATATACATGGGCCTGCATGTTTGTATGTAGATACTTGTGGCAGAGATGTCTGGAGAGAAGGCACAGAGAAGTCATCATGCAGTCCAGACTTTCAGGCATGGCTTCACCAGGCCCCAGGACTGACATCACTCAGTGACCTTGTGGAACAGAAAATGGTGCGCCATCACCACCATGACTCCTGCATGTCCCTCTGGAGTGGGGCTGAACAAGGACCAGTGAGAGCAGACAAGTGACACAAGGGTTAACCACAAGGACAGGGTCTTACACTGAGAAGGAGAGAAAGTTCTTCGGAGAAGGGTTTACTCTCAGTGAATGTTTTGTTTGTGCCTTCTAACTCCTTGTGCTAACATGGCAAACCATAATTATTTGTGCATTGTAAACTATTTTGAAAGGGAAGCAGCAGTTACAATCTCAGGAATTTCTTTTTCATTGTTAAATATGTTCTAGGAGAAGCAATGTGTTCTGTGTACGATGGAAATTTCTCTTGATGTGTGCTTGTCACACCCATACAATGGCAGCTTTCAGCGTGAGTACCAAAGCCTGTTCCTTGGAGCAAGAGAAAGACAGATCCTGTGTGCTTCCCTCCCCCTGAGTTACACACAACTTTGCTTAAGATGCAAAAAGGGAATAAGCACAAGCCAGTTGTACACAAGGAGCCTAAACTTATGCCCACATTGGAGCAGACTTATCCTTCGTGCCTGAGATAAATGCTTTGCTCAATCAACGTTTCAGAGAATTTTGTTTTTCCAACATAAAAAGAGAAGACCTGTTGCACAGTTCCTCCAAGCAGCCTCCTGCAAGCAATGGCAAAAGTGTTCTGGCTGGAGCAGATCCAGGTTCCCAGGGGTGTCTCTCTTACCTCCCACACAGCAAAGAGGCAGGGGGCAGTGCCAAAAGGAGTGCCAAAGTTTGCCTTTCCCTTTTTGGAATGTCAGTGCTTATTGATCACTAAATCACTTCAACAGCTTATTAAGTAGATGTCACAGAGAGTTACTGCTAGTCTTCTATTAATTTAAAAATACTAATGGAGTTTTTTTGTTTGTAATTTCTTTCTGAATGAAAAATGCTCCCTGTGTAAAATATGAAGATTTGAGACCTCACTAACCAGTGTGCAAGGCTGTTGATAACACAGAACACACATTTAGTAGAAATTTTAACACTGCAATAGGTTTTTAAGGTTGTCTTATTTTTTTATCATTTCAAAGGATCCCTTCCATTTGGTTTTTCCATTTGCAGGCAAACTGACATTCTTCTGATATATATTATTCACAGGTTCATGTCAATACCAGCATAAGCAGAAGCTATCAATCACTTCTCTGATGATAACAGTAAATAAATAATGCACACTTTAAACCTTCAAAGAACTGCATAAATATCAGTTTGTTTTCACAACATCCCTCTAAGCGTTGAGGAAAGTAGTTTAACCACTTCACTGGTTTGTTTAATCTTCTCTGGTAGTTTAACCATTTGGATTCATGTGTGGCTTAAGACCCGTAGGAATCATTTTGTATATCACCCATAGAAGAACATGCCTTCTGATACTCAACCTATATTTACAAGACTGGGCAAAGCATATTTGCCCCCTCCCCCCCCAGAAAAAATGAAACTGAAGCCAACTGTTTCCTATTTTAGAAGAACGCCAGAAAATATTTTCATAACAGAACTGCCATGCAGCATTACTGGGCTGTGCTGCCTTTCCCTCTGGATACTGAAAGCTTCTGTTTCCCCACAAACACATAGGAAACAGGAGACACCACTGTGTGCTATCTCCTAGTGCCTTCTTTCCCACAGGACATGAGGCTGGGCAGCAGCAATGCGTCTTTCCGGCACCTGCAGGTACACCTTTGTGGCTACCTGTGCTCTGCCACTCCCACACAGGGACAGCACATGTCTGCCACAGGCAGGTACGTGTCCTGGGCACAAAATTAAATACAGGGAAAAAAGCTTTCTTGTGGTGAAGGGGGTCAAACACTGACACAGGTTGCCTGGCAAACCTGTGGAGTCTCTGTCCTTTGAGATACTAAGAATCCATCTGAACACAGCTCCGAGCAACCTGCTGCATCTGCCTCTGCCTTGAGCAGGTATTGGCCTGGATAGTCTCCAGAGATGCCTTCTTTCCTCAGTTTTCTGTGTCTTTTGCATAAAGAAGTTGGTAATTTCTCGTTTGAACTGCTACATGCTCATGCAAAATAAATACCAAGGTCTGAGGATACCAAATCTGTGAGTACAGCTAGAAATGTCATGCCTATGGCTACAGATGTCATCAACTGCCCACTCCAGAAACAAATGATAAAGGGAGCCAGACACATGAAACAAAAAAGCATACACAGAGGACCAAAACTAGACATCTGATTCCAATATTCAGTGCAAGGAGCGGACGGGTGTTCTTTGTGTTTGGAAGCCTTTCAGCTCTAAAATAAAACTACTGTTCATTCTCCAACAAAAGACTGGGATCAAGTATCAAACTTTTCTCTTTTTTTTTTTCTCTTCTTTTTGTTCAACAGCTAACAGCCAGACTTCGTAGCATCCTTCTCCCACAGTTTTCCTTCACTGATAAAAAACCCCTCCTACCCATTACATCTTTGGTTATTTCACATCCATTGATCATTCAGCCTGTCCATCTAGCAGAGCAGGAGCAAATAAACAAGAAAACTAAGATAAGGATAGATTTTTGTCCTGGAAAGCTGCAGACCTGTGCTGCCTCCCCTGTGTTCTCTCCTTTTCCCCCTCCTTCTCATATCTGCTTTCATCCCTAGAGGCATTTCCAATAGCAGATAAATCAGCACTTTGAATTCTTCTTCTGATGTTGTAACAAGCTGGCAACTGGCATGACATGTTGTAGAGAGACATATGTGAATAGCTAACTCAGAAATAATGAGATTTCTCTCTCATATTCAGTGTGAAATGAGAGGCAAACGACAACATTGCTGAAAACAGAGGAGTGCAAGAAGAGGTGTGGGGAAGAGAGGTAGAAAGAGCGGATGTCTAATCCACTTTGCTCACTACAGTGGATTGCAGAAGAAAGACTGTCTCACAGGCAGCACCCCGTGAAACACAGACTCAGAAGGATGGGACAGTTGCAGAGTGCAGTGTCTCAGATCTGGGCAGCTCCACCCTATATCCCAAGGACACATCCCCCATGGACAGGCACTGCTGCGCGATGTGGCCAAATGAACCAGCCCTTCAAATAAAAACATAAGAGACAAAAGAAGGAAACAAAAGAGAAAGGGAATAAAAGGTCCCAGTAAATCAATTAATGCAAAAGTCTGCTTCAGTTTATAGCCAGCACTGGTAATTGCTGTGTGTGTTGCCTGTGATGAATAGGGGCTGGTTACCGTTGCACAACTCATCCTTCTCTGCACGGCTGGGAACCGGCAGAACGCTGATCTCCACTGAAAGTCTTTAATTATTGTTAAATTAATCAGGGCAGGGTGTCAGGTCTGGGTTCATGCCTAATTGTCCCATTTTCTTGCAGTCTCAAACCCCTGCCTTCCTCCGTTATCCTCCCACTCCTGCCCCTGCCTCTGCACATGCATCATTTTTGGATCGGTGTTGTTTACACAGCAATGAGCCACACAAAGGTTTTTGAGATCCTGCACTTCCACTACTCCAAGGACTTAGTGTCTTTGAAAGACACAATGTAATACAAAACTCTGGAAAGCAGAACTGCAGACATACTTAAAACCACAAGACAGAGAGTATTTAACCGCCAGTACAGAATTCAAAGATACTGTTGCTGTTGTTACTACTTAACACTGGGCATGCAACCACTTCCCAGTCATGATTTTCTTCTCCAGGGTGGTAAAGAACACCATCTTAAACTTCTTCATTCCCATTAGGGATCACTCCACTGAACAGCTTTTGTCTAAAATGAACATAAGCAAGATGGAAAACTGGTCCAAACTGTTTCACATTTTAGTGTTCAGAGCAGAGGTCAAGAGCCTGTCAGTGGTTAGAGATGACTTCCACGTATTTAGAAGTCTTCTTCACAAAGTCTTAAGTCCCTATTTTCTCTCTTCTTTGTCTCCCCAAAATGCTAAATGATTAGTGGAATTTGACTAAAATATTCCATGCAACTTTCATGTTAAGCCACAAGTACATAAAAGATTACAGCAAGGAGAAAGAGACTGTGCTCCAAGAATAGAGAGGATAGGACAAAAAATAATGGGAGCAATTAAGGAATAATTAAGTTGTAGCAGAAGACATCTAGGTTAGGTGTAAGGGGAAAAGAGCAGTAAGCACAGGAAATTACTTGAATAAATTTTCAAGGGAGGCTAGGGGATCTGTCACCAGGAGTTTTTAGGAAGAGTATAGACAATCAGCTGTCAGGAAGGATGCAGACAGACGCAGCCTGAAGACACTGAGGTGGTCTGAATAACTTCTTCCAGACCTACAGAGGAGAATCAGACTGGTCTAAGGGGAGGAAACTTACAGATAAGCCAGGCAGCAGCAGGGATCCTGAAGATCTGCTCAAAAAAACCTGCAGTGACAAAAGCAGTACTCAAGGTTTGGCTCTGTAGAATTCTGAAAATCACCCATGCTGTGTGGGTCCAGCCTTTACAAAGCTACATAAACATGATGGAATTTTCCATGATTCTTATAATGCAAACATATGACTTACAGCAAAGTTTGGAGGGAAAAAAAAGTACATTAAATTCAGCAGTTTATTTATTAATCAAAAAGCATAACCATCCCAGCAGTCTGAATTCACCATTTTCCATCACTGTGCAGAAAAAGTTAGTTATTTCTATAATGCAACCTGCATGACATAATCATACTGCTCCCCTTTCCCACCCAATTGAAATGATCCACACAGCAAGGCACCAAGGGAAAGCCACAGCCAGTGTAAGCTATATTTTACTATCCTTTTTTAGTATAGTTTAAAGAATACTTCACGGAGATCATTCAAAAAGTTCCTTCACTATTTCTAGGTCATTTCCTAGTTTCTAGAAGCAAGTTTACTGTTTTGAAGAATAAATTATCAAGAGATGCCCAATCTAAGTAATCTAATGAATCTAACACTGTGGGGCTGCTCACAAAGAACTTGGCCATGAATCTGAGAGCAGGAGAAATACTTGAACTCTGAAATCTCAAGCAGAATCTCTTCAGTCCTTCATGTTACCATGAGACTCCTTTACTTGTGGCTTCTCAATGATAAATGAAAAGTCTTCAACCGCTGAAGTTAGTCTGTATGAGAATATATCTTTGTATAATTACATTTGATAAAGAAGCACTTTAGATAAAATATGCTACAATGGTTCTTTCTTACTTCCTAAAAATGGAGACAAATTAGCAAGTCTTTATTATCCTAGAAAAAGGCATCTAGATTTTATTGGCCCTCCCATATTTGCTTGGCTCAGTTTTACATTCATCAGGGGTGACATCACTTACATATTTTTATTTGCATTAGAATGGTAATTTAGGCTCATTGTGCAATCCCAGCAGTATGTATCACACTGCACAGCTATGATCTCCCCACTGTTCCGGTAGTAAGGAATCTAACACCAACGTAAGTGATGCAATAGTTTATCTTTACCTAACTGAACTGCTTTCAGCCCAATACATTATTTTGGGAGGGTTGGGAGAAGGGAAATTGTGGGAAAGAGAAGGACAAGAAGGAAGAAGAAGGACAACAATGAGATTCACTCCCTCAAAACAAAATGTCTTGGTTTTTTTTCAGAGGTAAAGTAGCAGAGTTTATTGGTTAAAACTGGTCTTTAAAAGGTATTTTTTGGTCAGCCTGTTTTTTCCTGCTGAAGAGCAGATATGGAATGACCTATTTCAGTGACAAATGTGTTGGGGTCACACTGTGGCAGATAGAGGGACTGTAGCAGGCACTCCCACAGCACTGCCCTGTCTCTTTCTTCTCAAACCCAGAGTCATGAATTCCTTTGTTTTCTCTTCAGTCCCCAGACAGCTCTAGTCTAAGCAGGCCTGACAACTGGGCTTCAACTGGCTCATTATCTTGGATTATTTTGGTTCTGAAAGTACTTCTTCTAAAGAAGATGAGTCCCATTCAAATAGTATTATCTATTTAATAACAGATGCTCTCTCATACATGTGCATTGCATGTATCACCTGATTTTCTGAGGGTCTCTACACATCTTACCAAGAATGGCATTTGTGGGAGGGTTCTTACTTTTTCTTTTTTTTTTTTTTTAACATATACTAAAAGATCTGTCTATTTCGCAGAAATCTGTAGCTGAGATGTTATTGATTCCTTTTTATCTGTGAGACACTTGTATAATAAAATCACTGGGTTTCATACTATGAGGAGAGAGTAAAAGGACAGAGTGGGTAAAAGCAATTCTAGGCACAGCACAAACCAAATCAGGACATCATGATTTTGCTGGCACTTGTTATTCTTCTTTTCTTGTCCATTGTAAGCATCATAGCATTATTTCTGAAAAATGTTCTTAAAGTCTTTTTCTGAGTTTGTTTACCCCTGGGGCTAGTATTTTGTACTGGAATTTTAGCTCTGCCAATAGAAGAGTCAGTTAGACAGTGTCAACCAATGCTAGAGCCCCCATGCTTTATTCCCAGATGCCTCTTTACACTGTAGCAATTCCTGTGTTATTGTTAAATAATCAGAGGTGGAGAAGACGTGAGAGGCAAGTTACATGTATTGGCTTCCACAGATGAGAACATAAAAGATAGTTAAACTTCTCTCAAATTGATAATTTCTTAATTATCTATATAGATTTTCTGTCTGTCTTGCTATTGCAACCACTGCATCTCATTAGGGGTTCTTTAGCTTCAGATCGTCTCACAATTGTTGTTCCACGATGCTTTTGAAAATTACTGTAATTTGTTACTTGTGTTAAAAAAGGCTTGAATTACGAGCTTTTTCAAACCAATGTTTACCAAGTATTACAGAAACCATAACGAAATTTCACTCTGTAACACTTGGTGGGTTTATTTTTTATTATTATGTTCTTTTTTTAATCACCTGAAACATAACAACCCTAAGCAAACAGTTAAGCCCTAAGTAGAGTTCTTAAGAGTTAAGTTTTTGGTTAGCCTAGAGTACTGGAAGTAGGACTTCATTAATTTGAGCAGTATGTTATTACAGCTTATACATAACAAATCACAGCCATTAGTAGCTGAAAATTATTACTTGAAGGCTAAGCAGACACAAGATGACAATCTTGCTTGACCTTCCAGGACCATGAGTCACAACTCCTTGCCATGAACAGGTTACACCGGATATAGCCAGAAGGGAGGTCAAAAAAAGATTTTTCCCTCCTGTGAGGGAGGGAAATGAGACAAAATGTGCTTTAGCAGTTTTGTGTCTGGAGAATGGAAAACAAGAGACGAGAAAATGCCCTCTCCTGGTACCACTTTTCTAAAGTGGGGACCCAAATGGTAACTGGAGGACTCCGCTGCCCTCTTTACAGTGGGCAGCACTTGTTAGCAGTGAACAAGGTAACAACAGGGAACACTTTAGACAGCCCAAACTTCCTCCCTGAGCTTAAGATGTGGGATATAAACAGCCCTACTCTGACGTGCCTGAAGGTCCGTAAACCCCAGACCTTTCAGCAGTGAGAACAGAGTTATTTGTCACATTAGAATATCACTTTTCCTTCTCAAAGTACTGTGTTAATTTTAGTTTATATATATATATATAAAGAAATCCTTAACATGCTAGCAGGATTTAGCAAAGGTGTTGCTCTTCTCCATTTTTAGTCTGTTTTGCTTGTGGACTTGACAACAGGAATCTGTGACTGGCCTTTTTCACTGCATAATGGAAGGTGCGTGTTCTCTGCGGGTTCTACAATAGGACGCTTTCCAGAAACAGCAGCAGCAAATCTGAGAGCAAAAGGCCCTCAGGAAGATGAGTAATGCAGAGAGAAAAGGGAGAGATTTCTGTGGCACGGGGCCCAAACTGCAACTCTTCATGAAGATCAATCGGGTTTGGATGTCACTAAGCCTGAACGGAGAATGCCTCTGAGTATGAAAAAAGTGCCTGCCCATCACTCACCGCTGTCCCGCGGGAGTCAATTCAGCCATTGGGCTGTCCAGTGCCTCTGCTGTAGAATTTGGTGTCAAACCACATCAGCCTGAAAATTGTATTTCCCCAGGCTAGTACTGACATTCATAGTTCAGAAGAAAGACTGCAGGCCTGATTCATCCTCATTTTATGCCACAGCAGTTCCACAGAAGTCAATGGAGCTGTACCAGCACATACCTGGAATGGGTCCTGCTTAGCAGTCAGGAAGAGCTGGGCTTTCTCCTAGACAGCTTCTTGGGAAGAAAAGCTCCTTCAGGGAATTCCCACCAAGTGAGCAACAATGGTGCTTCTGAAAGTCTGTGCACAGGATTTTTGAAAAGGAAAGATTCAGCATTGTGGGAAATATAAGCCTGGTATGAGCACTTCGTGTGGATATCTTATACAGAAGAAAATATGACTAGCAGGGCACGGATTTACTTTAGATCCTAACATTACTTCAATGCAATTGCCACTGCATTTGGGTGATGTTGTAATCTCTTCAAATTGCACGTTCCGGAAATCATTCTCAGTGCTGCTTTTCATGTTAATATTTTGAATTATTAAGCTAAGTACTTTGAAATCAGCCCTGTGCTGATCCTCTGTGAGGCTTGACCAGGTTACCTCCAGAGGTCCTTTCCAACTTATAGTTTTCCCTGAATTTAAGATGCAGAGATTATTTGCTTCTGGTGATGCTTATTCTGCCAAGGCCTATTTCAAACCAGACTCTAGTCAAGCTCTGCCTTTTGTAACCCTTTTATAACAAAGCACTAACTTTCTAGTTACTAACAAACTACTAATTAGAGTGTATTACTGCAAGATCATTTTCAATCTCACTCATCTACACCAAATCTGCTTCCAAATCTGCTTTTAATACTTACATTTCTTTGCATACAGGAGTTCCTTGTAATTTCTCCTTTCTTAAACATTCCATACACCTAAGAAGCAACATGTTGCAGACTGCCATCATCCATTTCCCCAGAGATTGGCTTTGGACATCTCACCATTTCTCTTATCCCATGGTAAATGAAGAGAGCTTGATGGCAGCCAGAATAATGAAATAAATCTCATTTTGTTTTGCTTTTTAATTAAAAATAAATGTATCTACACACTGATCAGATATGTGGTGATGTCTCACCGTGCTCTATTCCATGCCCATGCCTATACACCATGTACATGTAAAGTCTGTACAAGCAGCATTCTTTCCCAGGCAAAGTCTGTCTAAGCTCCAACCTGACACACCCTGTTCCTCTCTGGATACACCACTCAAACACAGGCAAATTACAAATGTGAACATGCTACATCATTCCTGTTTCTCTTGCCAGTTCCCAAGATTTTTTATGCGGTGCACCAAAAGTGCTTCTCTCTGCCAGTATCCAGCTCCTCACCACAGTGGCAGTGGCTGAAGTGATAGAGTGGGCTCAGCTTTATTGAGGGAGGATGGCAGGAGCAAGGGGCTAGGATAAGCTTCAACGCCTCCACTAGTACTAGCTGCCTTAGCCACACTTCTCCAGTTACTCTGCTGTCCTCTCACCTCTACCCATATTCTTTTCAGCACTACGAACAACCTGGTGCTTTCCTAAAGAGCTGCCTCTCCTGGTGGCACTGCTTAGGAAAACCAGTAGATTCGAGCTGGTGAGCCTGACAGTCATTATTTAAAAGATGTTCTGGTTTTGCAGTATATAAATTAAGATTGACACTACTGCAGCAGGACCTTTACTTTTCCTGCACATCCAGTTAGACTTGATGGGAGTTAATAACTGCAGGCAGCAAGACCAAGATACTGCTTTCAGGAAAAATAGTGAGGAATAGCTTTCAGGGGACATGAAGATGTTCCTTACAGTGCAGAATTTTAAAATTAGCTGACAGTCAAATACCCCAAAACACTTACTTCTGTATCCCTTTGATCTTTGGTGCTCAGCCCTGTGGCTTGCTGGACGTGGCATCTTTACTTCTCCTGCTTGCTTTGTGCAGGAGTTGTATTTCAAGGCATCAGAGTGCTGAAGGATATTAGTAGAAGGTATCATTTGTGTGGCCCTTATCCTGATTAGCTGTATTTCCACATGTCCTTTAATTCACCCAACTAATCCTAGTGATAGCATGACCTTTATCTTTCACCTCCTTTATCACTCTCAGCTAATGAACTAGTTCCCATAACCTAGGTCAACCATTACAAATAATCAGACAGGACTGAGCTCTACAGCTTTTGTCTGCAAAACCAAAATACCTTTGCTTTGCCAAATTCAATGCACAGATACAAGTTAGGAATCAGCTTGTAATGTATTTGTAGGAAATATTTTACGCAAATTCTGAGACTGTTTTTTAAAATTAAATATTCAATCAGGTATTTGTCTGTTATTCTAGACTTTTACTTACTTGACTGTAAAATAATATATTGCAGACATTTGCCACAAGTCATTGCATTATGTTTAAATGGACACTAATGTAAAAGTAAGCTGGAAGAAAGCAGCTCTGTGACAGGTGAAGACATCACTTGTGTTTGGACTGTACAGCCAAATCTAACCTATGGGGAAAAGATACAGCATCACATCAGGAGACTCTCCCCTATTGTACTTTAATGCACACACAGCTTATCAGCAAACAAACAGGGCAGTATTAAGCATGAGAAATGAGGACTTATGTGCTCAAGCCCTGAGCATACCTCCTGTGCGGAAAGAAAGCTAAGAAGGCAGAAAACCCAGCAATCTGCAAAATTGGGCATTATGTGTTTCACCTGGAAGAGTGGAGCCCAGACCCCTCCTCGGGGTAAGGAGGTAGTCAAAAGACATCACAACAGCAATGTGAAATGTCAAGATATGCAACCAGACAGCAGTCATCCCCTTGCTGCATGTAGAGTCACCACGAGCTGCCATGCACCTGAGCAGAGGCTTCCTGGGCTCACCACCAGCAGGCTTTGGAGAGCAGCCACAGATGCAGGCTGCCTTTGCCCACAAGAACTAATCCAGTCTGGAGAGTGAACCCTTAGGGGGGGAGCAGACCTGGGCCAGGCTCACCTCCGTGGGTACTTGTATATCTGCCCCATCGGCTACATATATGCTAGATTTTCCCCCACAACACCAGGTTGCTTTATTGATCTAAGCAAACTAAAAGAGCAAACCCGAAAAACACACCAACCAAAACCTAAAAAGCGTCCTTCTTCTCCGTAATTTGACAGCAAACTCGGTGACTCGCAGTGTCACTAAGCGAAGTGATGTTAATAGGACCAAAGCACACAGAGACCAGTGACCCACATCAGCAGTTACCAGCCTGCCTGGTATGGTCTCTGAAAGAGGCATCCCCCCTCTCCTGCACAGCCTGGCTGCAAACAACATCCATTGTGTCTTTCCAGTGATCCATTCTGTTTGCTGAAAGCTGAAACAGGGCCAGTGGCTCTTCTGTTGGCATCCCGGCCCTCTTTTCAGTTGCATGCCTCGTTCTCTCCTTCTATCCCTAGCCGACCAGCTCGCTTAAACAGCCGACAGCATTCATTTGGATTTATCGTGCAGTTATGGCCCGAGTCCAGCCTCGAGCTGGCAGGATCAGTGGAGGACCAGCATCGTCCTATTCAGCTACACACAACCTACTTGTCATCCTTTTAGGAACCAGTGACTCAGACGTAACTTTATTGCGTCCTGGCAGCTGGTGGGACTGGGTGAGACGTACAAAGACAATAACTCTGGCACCCATCAAGCCCTGGAGCGCGGAGCAGAAAGCCTGCTTGCAACCCTCATTCAGCGCTGGCACAATTAAAACAACATTACCATTCTTGGTGGCAGATTTTCACCTTCTGTAAACCCAGACTTTCTGTGAGTGTTTTGTTTTACCAATTGACTATGTCTGAAAGTCAATGGATTATAAAACAGAAGAGTAAGTTCTCTTTTTTTCTTTTGTGCTACTGCTGTTAGCAAAACCACTGCAGTCTACCTTTAGGGCTGTACCTATAGTGATTGCTTGACTGCCCCCCTGGCAGCTATCTGGAAGAGAGCAAATGTATGTAAGGATTTACTCTTTTGTAAAGTTCCGGACAAGATCTATTTTCAGGTGCTTTACCTAAAAGGGTCAAGTAAGAAACATCTTACATTTATCATAGGCAATCTTTCACTCTTAGGTTGTGGTTTCAAAGGAGAGCTGGGCAACCCCATAAGTTCCCTGTGCTGCCACATTCTTTCCTCCTTGCCCACTGCCTGCTCCCACCCACTGCAGTGCCCTTCCAATCCTGCTGATAAAGCTGGTTCCGTAGGCTTACTGAGACCGGACCAAGGAACTCTTCTTGATGGATGAAGAGCAGAAAACAAAGTATTAAGTCACCCTAAACTGAAAACAAATGGAGCTTGTTTTTCTCCATGCAGTGTATTATTCCTGGTACCTGCTCCTTCCCAAAGGGCTAACCCCCCACCGTAAGCTCTACAACATCCCTGTAATGCCCTGCAGAGAGCATGTCCTGCAGGTAGATTTGTATATGCTCTAGCTAGAAATTCAACTCCTCTCTATCTTCTCAGTTACCAAAGATCCAACTAGTACTAAAGTACATTTATGTTTTTCCATAAATACAGATTTCAGCCCTGCCTCAACACTGCAGATACCAACAGAAGAGGATTAAGGAAAAGGAACCATCTTCAGAGAAATTGGAGGGGGGAAACGAAACACATCTCCCTCCTTTTCCCGTCCCAGAATGCAAGACGATGCTGTTACTACATCCCCAGACCTGTTTACATGAATGTGCAGCCAGTGTATACCCCATTCACCTGAGGCAATGCCCACTCCCAGTCTAGGCAACTCCAGCAGCTGATCTCCCCTCTCCTCACACTGCTGCTTGCTATCTAACCCATCCCCCAGCTTCAATTTTTGTCTGCTCTTCTAGAGGGAATAACTCCTGCGGTTGTCTCAGCAGCTGCTCTTCGCTTTCCCAAGCAGCAGCAAAAGCTAAATTGACCTAATTCCTGCTTGTTTTCCTGCCACCCACAGAATCTGAAATAGCAGCAGTGAAAACTGCCAAGGCGCTCGTCAGCGGCTGCTCTGCTGCAGCGCGGGACCGGCTCACGTTCACTCCATTTTCTGTAGGTCCCGCAAGGGTTAGAAACTTTTCAGACTGCAAGTTTCAAAACCTGCAAAAGTGGAGGGCAATTATTGCAGACAGCTCTTTAGGCAGCCTCAAGGACAAGTGGATTTTTTTGTACCCTACGGCACATCCTTACCAGTGTTCTTTATACTGCAAACATCAGACATATCTATTTGTAGAAATCCATGGATAAGTCTCTCAGCTACTGTCTCACCTCCTTTTCAGGTGTAGTTTGGATTTGTAGTCAGGTTTGGACTATCAGGCTGATTTTTTTTTCTTTTAATGAAAGCTGGATCAGTCATGATCAAAACTTTGTCAAGAACAGGAATTAAATTTGTATATGTAATTCTGTAGTGAAATTAGCTGTCACCTGTCAGGTAAGCTGAGGGACTTGTTACAGCTTCATCCAGAGCAACCTCCCTTTGCTGAAGTCTACAGTCTCAGATATTAAAAAAACATATAAAAAATTTTTCTTTCCCTCTCATGGAAACACACTGCCACAGCCCAAGCTGCTCAACTGCCCCCAGAACTTAACAGGCTACGAAGTAAGCAGGAGTGGGAGCATTTATGTTAATTAGTATGTGGAAAGGGAGCCAAAGATATGGTAAGATTTGATATGGCATATGGGATCTGATAACATGTCATTAGAGGCAGAAAGCAACCCTTCCCAGTGTAGCTTTTCAGCTGCTTATTAAGGCTTTCTCTTCAAACTTCTAAGTGCACGGGCTGAAATTTTCCGTGCCATAATTGCTACTATTCTGGTAATTAAAGCTTGCTGTAGTTCAGAAACACAAGGTCATTTCCTAACTTCTGAGTGTGTGACTCTGCAACCCTACTCAGTTTTGTTTCTAGTAACAGCTGAAGGAGGAGGAAGGTTTAAGTCTCTCGGCCTGAATGTGAGCAACGCTGGCATTCAAGTTCTCCCAGACTTGATGGGCATCAGCCAATATCACACCGGGATGTAAACTTTACCAGAACATATTTTCTGTTCTTGCATATGCACTGGATTTTTATTGCTCTTGAGACTCAGGGCAATCTCAAATATAGGTGGAACTCCTGTATCAGTCAGACAAGACGTCACAAAAAATAATGTGGCCTGGCCAAGTCCAAATAATCCTCCTTCCCGTACCTTTGGCAAAGGGAACTGTTACCAGCAGTAAAAAGCTCATAACTTATCATAACATGAAACATCCTTTTGGATTCAAACTGAATGAAGTGACACACTGTGCACCATTAATTAAACCTGCAAATATTTGTAGGATAGTGAGAGGGCTTCATTCTAACTAAATCTTGAATTGTTAAGATTTCAATATTGAAGTTTCTGTAGGTATCTTGCCCACTTCGCTATCTCAGCCCTCATCAGCATAGTGACCAACGAATGTCATTCACTTAAAGCTTGCCAAAGCTTCCACTAAGAATTTCTGGCACTGCTTAGACTCTAAGGAAACCTCAGAGCCAAACAGCTTGTGTAATAACTATGAAAATTGTATTATTAGCTTCTAAACAGAAGCAGCATGACACTCAACAAAGGAAATATGCAGGCTGTCAGAGGCACAGAGAGAAGATGTCAGCTACAAATTAATGGCTATTTAAACATATTATTTGTTCCAAAGTGTTAAAAATGAGATTTTTAGCTTTGACGGCAGAAAAGGTGGTGGTGTCAGGTCCCATACCGGCATGCCATCTCTCCCAGCTGCTGCTGCCAGCATTTCAAAGCTGTTGATTGGTACCATTTAAGTACTCACATGGGGAAAGGAAGCCTCAGAAGCAAAAAGAGGTTTATTCCTTCCCCTTGGTTTAGCTGAGGTAGAGACATTCTATGTTTGGCTCTGTTGGCAAACATACGTGATTAAAGAAAAAAAGGCAAAGGAACAGGGATCAGCTTAAGTTAACACCGATGGACGACTTGTACACAAATCTAGCTCCTCAGTGAGAAACCGAAAGTACAACTAGTTAATCAGGTGTTGGCTCAAATAAACAGCACAACATGGTCTCTAAATCCCAAACTCAAGGTTCTGCAGGTTTCCAAAGAGCACCGTGCAAGCAGAAAGGCCCTCACAGTCTCAATTTTTTACTACTCTTCCCATTTTGCCTATTTAAAATTTACCGTCCCCAAGCAGCACTCTCTGATATGAGAGAGCCTATGAAAATTAAATGGGAAAGCTAAAAGCTGAGCCAGTGGCAGGCATAAATGTCTATATTTTCTGTAACAGGCACTGTCTTAGCTACCATACCAACTCTTTTTTGTGAGGTGAGTATGTAGGGGGAGGTGTCTTAATCATTGCCATTGTAGATGGAATTAATTCCACACATGCTGCCACTGAAGGTACTTGGGGACTAGAGGCTGGTACTGCTAGGTGGAATTACTACTGAAATATTTTCACAGCACTTGCAAAGAGAGAGAGCAAGTGTGGCACGCACTGGTACTGCACAGCCCACAGGTGATGAAAGAACCATTGATTTTAATCTATTTGAAAATGTATTTCTTAAACCTACTGCAAACATATTGATGGAGACTTGTAGGTCCAAGGTAAACAACTTGCCACCCTCATCTGCAAGAGCAGGTTGGCATAGTCAGTGCTTGGCATGGCATGCAATACCCATATTTAATGCGAACATTTCTTGAAAAATCTTCCTACAGCTCCCTGAGCCATCCAGGGACAGAAATGCTCAAGGATATGGCATGTGCAGAGCTTCTGAGGAATTAGGCTGATTTCAGAGCATTCTACCACCTGGGTCTCATTGTAGCCACAGCTCAGGCACTGCAAGACCAGGCTACCAAGGACACGGACCTGAGACTTCCCTGCTGCTGGCTCCCATGTGACTGCTGCCTAGGTGGGGATCTGGCAGGGAACAAGGCAGATTTCAGATCCTGCATTGCAGAGAAAGTTTTTTTGAGAAGCTGACTGGTGCCTGTCAAAATTACATCATTATCAACGCAGAGCCACAGGCTTGTCTGATTTCAAGTTGGCATTGTCTGATCGAAAAAGTTTTGTATCAGAATATGCCCAAAAAACACATCCAAATATAAAATGACGAGGGAATTTTGTTGAGTCCACTGTGTCATCTGAAAAGTCTAGGGTAGTCCACGTATTTCTCAGTGATCTTTTGAGCCTAAAATCCAACAGCAACTTTAAAACACTAGCCTTTGAAAGCCATTTCTGTCTAGACAACTTTAAAGAAGAACTCTAGAGAATTAACGAACCTTTTGTACTTCTGGCACACCTTCCTTACCTGGTCAAAACCACCAAAACATCACAGTATTGGTGCATCCATAATTACAGTGACACTATCAGCTTTTGAAAAATAATAATAATTAAAAAAAAGAAAATCTAAGAAAGTACCATATAAACTCAATATGCTATCTAATGCCAAATAGCAGCCATCCTAGCCTAGTTACTAACTCATTTCTCTTTTCAGTGAATTACATCTTTCTATAAAGTTGCACAAACCTCTCACATCAATCTCAGACTCTTACTAAATGTCAGTCCATGCAGAACTTGGGTGCTTGGAATAGCTGAGCTGATGAAAGGATGTAATAGTCTGAAGTACAAAAAAAGGGGGCCCAGGGATAGAAAGGGAGACAAATGCAGGCAGCCTGCACTGGTAAACACTCCAGAAAGAAATCACACCATGGAAGCTAGAAAGGGAGTTTAAATTAGAGAGGTACTGTTATTCTTAAGGTTTGTAATAAAAAGCCTGTGGTTCCAATTAGGAAAGCAAAGATGCCTGACCAACATGCTATTACCAGCTTTTTGGCAGGCAAAGCCATTTACAACAACCAGGCTGCTTCTCCTGCACTCAAGTATTTGTTTTTACGTTCAAGCATTCTCAGACTCGATAGCTCTTGGAACAGACTCCAGCCACACTTGTATAGGGCAAAGTCTATATCAGATGGATCATCAAGCAGAACAAAGTGTTATTACTTTCTCAAAGCTGCTATTCAGTCACACCCCTCACATTATTTCTGTGAAAATGAGGGAGTGATTTCAATTATGGAAGTATGGAAATTTCAATTATTTGAATATGGATAGAAAGAGCCTGAAAATTGATGAGCATGTTGCTTTTTTTTTAACCTTCAAGGCTGAAGTTCATATTAAAGCTCCCCAGAATAACATAAAACGACTTCCTTTCAACTGTGCTCTTCCATCTATCAGTCTTTGGAATGTGTCTGGGAGCACGCCAGTGCTGTGCAAGTTGTTGAGTGTTGGAGGTGTTTGGTTATACTGGAGAAGAAACAAGGAAAGGAAGGGATATTCAAAAAGACTAGCCTTTGTCTAGGAAGAACTGGGGCTCCTAAAGTTAGACTCCTGTCTGCAGGAAGACCACTTCTCTCTCTCTCTCTCTCTTTCTGTCTTGATATGTCTTGATCTTCAGTGACTTGAGACCCTTGGGTAAGCTCCCTTTCAAGTTTCAGTCTTCCACGCAGTCTCAGCCCAATGCAGAACTGCATGTGTTCAGCAGAAAATGTCCTCCACTTTTTCTTCCATGTTTATTTAAAGCTCCACTTCATTATATTTACTGATATCCTGACTTTAATAAATAATAATTGCATGCTTCTTGGAGGCTCTAGGCATTTTAACGCATAATTAATCATAGTATCAAACCCCATGAGCCTTCAAATCATCATTAGAAAGAAAATCTTCCAGCCAAACACCTTGCTAAAAAAGTGAGATCCTTCCCCTTAATTGCTCTGGGAAGCAGAGAAACAGCTTTTAAACTGATATCTTCCTCACAGTACTCACAGATCTGGACTCAGACCAAATCAGGAAAATAAATTCCAGAGATGCACAGTCCCTATTGAGGCACCTCTCTGCAGCACAGTGTGTCAGGTTGAAATGATCATGAGGAGAAGGAAGAGTGTAAGAAAAAAGGGGAGCAACTTTTCTCCTCAAGTTAAGTAAGAATAACTATATTAAGTGATACTTCAGGGACAAAACACTACACATGGTCACGGGTGACTTCACAAAGCTGCTGTTAACTGATGCATGCTACTCTTCTCCGAAAGGTGGAAGCGTAAGAGTAAGGCTTCAGAAGTCCTTTAACTCTTTCACTCAACACCTCCTTAAATCTGGAATTTAAGGAGGTGTTAAATCTCCTTAAATCTAATTTCCTTTACAGTAAATAATCAGCCTTGATTACAGCTGGAGAGTCAGCACTTATCCCTAACAATAGCAGAAGGTTGCTTCTGGTCTATAGAATAATATTAATCATAATCTACCCTAAATGAGCACCATGTCCACAGGATGGGAGTTTTCTCTTGCCTGGACACAGGTCCAAATTAGCTCTGTCCCTGTGTTCTATGATAGCTCAGAACTCAGGGAGGGCTTGGGAGCTTGAACCTCCCTGTCAGCCTCAATAAGCAGTGCAAAAGTACAGCCATCTGGGAGTAGTGGCATAATGTCTCCCATGGCCTTGGAGCATGTGGACAGGCTGTGCTTGCTGCACCCCCTGTATGCCTCACTGGGCTCAGCCACAGCCACTGGTGAGTCCCCACAACAGATGTGGTGCAAAGCTCCAGTTTTCCCAGTTTATAACTTCCAGCTCACTTCATTCATCTGCAGTGCTTGCCATTGGCACAACCCCATCACAGGGGGGTGCACAATTCTAACAAGTAAGAGTAGACAACTTAAAAGACAGCTTATTTCCTCGGTATTATCTAAATTCCTCTTCAGTTTTCACTTCTGCTACACAATGAAGTGAGGTCTAATATGTAATGGATTACCAGCAGGGCAGAACGAGCAAATAGCTAACTTATTTGTTTTAGATGGAGTAACACAATAAAAAGCGTGCAACCTACTGTATTGTGCCCATGAACTTTATCCTTCTGAATAACACACAGTGTCCAAGAAAAATTTCCTGCTCTGGGAGTCTGCAACCTGGGATCGGAGCCCAAAGACTCCCAAGAAGCTCCACCAGACGGTAAACAGCTGCATGTCCTGAGGGAATGGCTAACCTGGCAGTGGTTTCCCATATACTAAATCCTTATTGCTTTAACAAGGTTGCCTGGAAGTGGCTTGAACAGAAGTAAAGGGAATGCCACTCTGATCAAGTGACTCATAGAAAGAGGGAGGGAGGTCTTAAGATACTCTCTGGAAAGGATTTCAAAGCTGAGCATATTGTTCCAGGAAATGTTTACAGGCTGGAAAAGAGGAAGTTTTGACTTTCATTGGCTTGTTCTGTTGCAACATGGCATGTTTACCAAAAACACATAAAGAGAGGGAAAAGAAAAGCTCCCTTCTGAAGAAGAGCTGAGCAGGAGGCAAAAGAAGCACAGCTCTGCCTGCTTTAAAGTATCAGCCAACAGGAGAAAATGAACTCTGTCCTGTCTCCACAAGGCACGCTCATACCTCAGCACCAAAAACATATCAAAAAGGAACAAACCCCAGAGTAAACCAGAAGAGGTCAGAGCCTGAGTAGTATACTGTCACTGCAGGTTTTAGGGCCATACCTGCCATATACTACTTGTTCCGCAGACACCAAAGACAGTGTTCCTCCCTGGAGATCTTAGCAATGACTGGGAGATGAAGCAATTAGAGGGAGACTACATTTGGGGTTGTGGTGGGGTGGGTAGGTTTTTTTTTGTTTCTGCAGATTGAACAAATTCATAACAACCAACAGAAAAAGCAGGACTTTATGGATGTTCCTGTGGAAGGCCTCAAGAAAATCATATTATATTTTAGGTCAGTGGCTCCTGATTTTTTTACAGCTGATATTCCTTTGAAAAAATGTGCCTTTCTGTTTAGTCCTGCAGTTGCTGCTTCAAGTCCCAAGTCAGTGCAATTTAATTCCCCTAATCTAAACTGGATGCCTCCTCTCATCTCTTACCAAGAAGCCGCAAGATTCTCCTTTTGCTGCCACTGTTTTTTTGACAGCAGCATAACCCCAGAGGCAGAGTTCATGCTCCTCTCTGACCTTGAAGAGGTGCCAGGTCCCAGGGCTGTAAGACAGCCACACTTCAGCTGCTCCTCACCCTGGCTGAGCTCCTGACTCTCCAAAGAAATGCTGTTCTCCCACCAAAAAAGCTTCAAGAACAAAGGCCTCTAGAGGAACACACTTTAACCCATCAGAAAGTAAGGGCTAAAATAACAGTGCAGCTGCCTCTCAAGCTGCACTGTGCCCCCCGCTCTGAAGCCTCAGAGCTTCTCTTTTTCTCCCGACCCTATAAACCTGACTCCAAAAAGGATGTAAGCACTTTCAAATAGGTCCCAGAGCTTTTTGGGAGGAAGAACAATGAAAGCGAAGGGTCATCACAGGCCATGACAGCAGAGATAATCCAGTGCCCATCAAAAGGTAAAATGATGTTCATTTAGACTGACAAAAAGACAAGGACCTTGATCTAGAAGGAGTGAAAGAAAGTTTGGCGAGAAGGTAAGCATTTCACTCCTGGAGATGTGTGCTGAAAGATGACAGGAGGCACAGAAGTCATCTTCTTTATCCTTAGCTCTTTCTGTAAACCACATATATTCGTTTTCTTGCACTGCAAGAAGCGTAATGAGGGATAGACAAGAAAAAAAAAAAAAAGTGACTTTGTTCTGCAAGCTATTTTTTTTCAAAAACAGAAGTCCTTCATATGTCAATACCTAATCTGTGAACCCCTATGTAGACGAACTTTAGCTTGGGAAATGAAGGATCCCTGACTTGGACATTTTGAAATCCTAACCTATTTGATGAGATATTACTCAAAAAGCAGTGCCAGAATGTGTGAATTAATAGGACCCATATGTAACTGCTTAATAGTAACCACGCGCTTAATACTGTGTAGCTAAATGGTATAACAAAAGAATTAGCCAGTGACATCCACTTAGGAAATATGATCCAATCGATACTGTGATTTCTTTTTAAGTGCTGAACTGGTTTTGACACATATAAAAATGTGGTTTCAATCAGACCAAACTGCACCACAAAAAAACCTTGTAAAAAACCCCAGACCTGTGGGCTTTAAACAATGCACTGAAGTGAAGAACATTCACAATGGGATTGAGACTGGGAGCATGGGGGGAAAAAATAAGTGGTCCCTCAGTCATTATTACCAGCCGTGAGATCACACAGACCTTTCATCTTATATTATCAATCTCCCTTAGTGCTAGACCTACAATAAAATATGTAGTGTTGGGCAGAGCTGTAACAGGAGGAACAGTCAAATTCCCCTTGCTTTTCTCCTCCTGACTGCCCTCATTTACATTAACTCCTCAGCAAACAGTAATAGCTAATGGAGCAAGACTGTTACAGTCCTGGTTCAGTGACACTGGCTAACTGGGAACACTAAAAGGTTATTCAGAAACATAGACCAAAATGACAGCAACTGGCACTTGGGGGGAACCAACTAAAAAATAAATAAGAAAATAACCCCCAAGACTAAAATAGCCCCAACACCAGGGCCAATGCAGCATAACATTTTTTTGAAGAAACCCCACTGACCACAGCTGATCTAATTTTCCGTATGTCCAAAGAAGAGCTGAATGAACTTTCCTCCTGGCAATGGTCTCAGTCCAGCCTCAACCCACCAAGCACTGTAATTGTCTTGGCTCAGGCAAGACATGGCGCCTGAACAACACCCCACCTGCAGTTTTAAGATGGCGTTTCATTAAACTGAATTATTTTAGTGCAAAATGTACAGATTAGCTCCCAGGCTAGGTCATATTCATAAGTACATCCAAGCACCAATGAAGCCAGTCAGGTTTGATCCCTTGGAGGGACCAATGGCAAAGCTAACTGAGCCTTCACAGACCGACCGAGAGTAACACAACTGTGCACAGAAAGGCGAAGAGGAAGGGCCAGAAAGAGCAGACACACACTGAGCAGTATGTAGGGAGTGTGTGTGTGTGTCCATCCCCATATTTGTATGCATGTATGCCTACCCTCTGACTGCGCTGGCAGATGACAGAGAACAAATATGGCTATGAGCTCTGCACACATACAGGGTGCTTAAAAATCATAAGAGCTATGGTAGTCCATGGGAAACAGGGATACTTCAGTTTAAGAGCTGAAGTTATCATAAGGACCTCAAGAAATAGGCTGCCACACTTCCTTAAACAGGTTAATACTTGTTTTACAGCTTCTGACATTGTTCCCCCTGGAGGGGGAATGGGTGGACACCTGCAGCCTTTGAGGGAAGCCAGCCCATGCTGTCCTCAGGGTGCAGCTGCAACACAGTCACTGCCTTGTCACATGTACCTCCACAAGATTTATGCTAACTGGGCTTGTGTCCTTGTAGTACTCTGGTTGCATCAGGGTTCTTGAGTGAAGCTGCCTGCTGTGGTATTTGACCAGTCTTTTCAGACTCTTTTGCAGGACGTAACAATGGGGTTGTGGCAGGCAGACAGCTATCAACATCAGTATGGCAAAAACGTCGCTGTATTTAAGCAGGCTCTGCAGAGCACAGGAGGTGTGGTCCTTCTCCTCTGTTCAAGTTAGACGATGAAGTAGTCAGCACTCAGTTACTCAAACTAGAAAACATTAACTTTCCCAAATCCTGTCAGGATCAGAAAGAGATTAATTTAAAAAAAACAAGTAAAATGCTGCATTTATAAAGTTCCAAGTTTCTTGGCTATTTCTTTTCAAAGGTCACATGGGGTAGGTTTTAAGATTCAAAGAACTGTTTTCCTTTTGGAATACTGCCTACTAGCTTCGCAGTTGAGGGAGGGTAGATAGACATGAGCAGGCTTCTTTGATTTGCTTTCTGAAACAAATATTCATTCCCAGATATCTAAGTCAAACATTAACAGTAATACCTTACTCTAGGAGCCCGTAACAACATGAAAGGTGAATGTGCAGATATAGAAGAGTCACCTTTTAGAAGAAGACAAATAAGGGTGATGCCAGCAGTATCCCTGGGAGGCCCTCATCCCTTTGTACAGAAGAAGTCCCATGTCACCCAGCTCTGTACTATCAATACATAAAGAACAATTTCTTTGTTGCTTTCATCGGTTTCTTTCATTTTATTGTTCTTTATTCATAAGGTTTCACTGGCCATGTAAAGATGGCAAGCTGTCCTGAGAAGGACAACATTTTGCCAGTTAGGATAACAAAACTTTCACCAGAAAAAGGATGATGTAAAGATCAGCACAGCCCAAATCGAGTCCTCCCTCTTCAGAAAAAAAAGTGTTAGGAAACTCAATGTTTCAACAAGAAATTTTTGCCCTAGCAACTTAATATTTCCTCCATTCATGAACTGCCTAGCACAAAGAAGAATCCCCACAGCTCACATGGGACAAAAAGAGGGGACTGTGGCACATCTCTTCCTCTGGAGGTACAACCTCATACAAGGGGGAGAGATGAAAGAGGTTCTGCAGCTGGAGCTACCACATGGGCTGCTGAGATTGAGCCCACTGCACCATGTCAAATTCACAGAGGAAAACCAACATATTAATAGCTACAAATTAAAAAATACCAGTCAAATGTTTGGCAAAGCTCTCCTAAGAAGAACCAATAAAGGTTATTGCACAGTTACTGCAACCTAGAAGCAGATTAATAATCTGGTGAACTGGCAAGGACAACACCCCTCTGTTTCTGAGGATGGAGTTACTAAAGCTTCTGAAATCACAGAATCACAGAATCAACTAGGTTGGAAAAGACCTCTGAGATCATCGACTCCAACCTATGACCTCGCACCATCTTGTCAACTAGACCATGGCACTCAGTGCCACATCCAGTCTTTCCTTAAACACCTTCAGGTACGGTGGTTCCACCATGTGCCTGGGCAGCCCATTCCAATGCCCAATCACTCTTTCTGTGAAGAACTTCTTCCCAAAGTCTAGAACTACTTCCTAAGGTCTTCCTAATGGCCCACTGGTGTACAGATACAGCACCACAGCAACAAAAATAGAGCAGGCATATGTGAAGAGCTGATGGATTTATTCATATTTATTTTGGGGTGAGCTAAAAGCAAGTGTAAATTTCAAACCGTTCCCCTCAGCTACATCTCATCACTTTTAACCTTACCCATTACAAAAATCCAAATGAACTGTAATGAGCTTAGGACTCGCATTTGCAATTCACTGGTCACTGTATCAAGATCCTAAGTGCTAGCAGGACTCAGGCATGTTTTTATTTATCAATTTACACATTTCAGGCATAGCCTAATGTTTGGAAGAGAAATTTTCTATTTTATACAACAGGCTGCAAACAGTGTAGGGAGACATCTTCCCCTCTGTTCAAGAGAGTACAATAATATACCACCACCAAATCCTGCAATAGTGTCCTTGAGAAAAGGCACGCTATACATGCTTGGTACACATTTAAATGCTTGTTAACATGGCTGAGTCCTTGAACAGTAGTCTTCCCATGGATACAGCTGCTTATGGGAGCGATCCTCTACCACTGTCTTCAGCCACTTGTCACTATACTGCAGTTTCCAGACACTCTTCCCTACTGCACCCTGAAAGGCAAGGATCTCCCTCAATTGTTTCAGGCAAAAATCAGCTGGGTTAGTTTAAAAAACGTGGTGATTCAAGCTAAGCCAGTCCCTCTGGGTTTTAGTTCCTCTACGACTTGTTCTACCCAAAGTCTCCATAATAGTCTGGGTACTTCAGCTGGGGGTATGATGCTTTACTTGTAAAATTAAAGTGGTAGCACAGATGTAGTCACACTGATAGAAAATATTTCACGGCACAGTAATTTATTTCTCCTTTGTGCTGTGAATACCTGCAGCAGTGGAAACACCTTTGCATTGTCACTAGAACATCCAGGAACATCATGAGATTCAACAAGTCCAAGTACATAGTGATGCACCTGGTCAAGGCAGACCTCAGTATCAGTAACAGGCTGATGGATGAACACATCAAGAGCAGCCCTGCTGAGAAGGACTTGAAGGTCCTGGGCTGCATCAAAAGCAGCATGGCCAGTAGGTTGAGGGAGGAGATTCTGCCCCCACTGCTCTTGGAGTACTACATCCAGCTGCGGGATCCTCAGCACAGGAAACACATGGACCTGTTGGAGCAGGTTCAGAAGAGAGTCACGAAGATGATGTGAGAGCTGGAGCACCTTACCTATGAATATAGGCTGAGAGTTGGAGTTTTTCAGCCTGGAGAAGAGAAGGGTCTAGGCAGACCTTATAGCAGCTTTTCAGTACTTAAAGTGGTCCTACAGGAAAGATGGGGAGGGGCTCTTTATGAGTGCAGTGATAGGATGAGAACTAATGCTTTGAAACTATAAGGAAGAAATTTTTTACAGTGAGGCTGGTGAAACTCTGGAACAGCTTGCCTGGAGAGGTGTTAGATGCCCCATCCCTGGAAACATTCGAGATCAGGTTGAATGGGGTTCTGAGCAATGTATCTAGTGGAAGATGTCCCTGTTAATTGCAGGAGGGTCAGGCTAGGTGAGCTTTAAGAGTCCCTTCCAACCCACACTATTTTATGATTCTATACCAAAGAGATGATGCCATTCTAAGACTTTCAAACCAACATAATGAAAGTACTTTCTAAAAAAAAGCCCCAAAGCAAACAAACAAAAAAAAAACCCACACAAAACAAAAAATAGAAGAAACCCACCAAAAAACAAAACCACAAAAACAAGAAAAAAACCAACCAAACCCATGCCCTGCAAGCAGGCTTGTTCAACTGCTTCCTGCCTCAACCATTTGTACCAGCTGCCGCTCTGTATTGCAGTCCCTGTGTAACTCAGCAGCTTCTGAAAATGCTCTCTCATGTGCATCTGTAGGTGCCACAGTGATGGAAAGGCAAAGGTGGGGATGAGCCCAGGTGACAGCAGCCCTCATTTGATGGCCTCCACAGCTCCAAAGCAGTGGGACCACGTCCCTGGTAGGTTTTATTCAACACAACCTGCCTTTCCCCCTTACCTCTGAGCAGAGCAGGTGCATTTCCCATCATGTAGCACAAACATGGGCAGTGTGAGTATGAAGGGGCTGAGAGAAAGGAAACTTTTCTCCTAGGTTTTCAGTGTCACTTTAATAGGTGATTTCTTTGAAGAGACGTGAGCACATGCTGTTAGGAACGAAGAGACGCTGGTTGCTCTAAGCAGGGTGTGTGCACATTCAATAAGACAAAAGCAAACCCCTCTGTCAAGAGCAGTGCCAGACACATTTGCCTACCAGCAGGCAGGAAACCAGCTCTGAAGGACACATTTTAACAGGGTGAGAAGATATTAATGCTCCATTTCAATCCTGGCATCCCCACCAAAGCGGCCAGAAAGAAGCTGCCAGACAGGACTGTGGGGAATGTGTACAAATTTTTCTGCCAATTATCCAGACAAGACCACCCATCCATTTCATTGGAGGCTTTGCAGTCATCACTAGTGACTTGGAAAGTGAGGTTATATATCCTAAGCCATCCCGTCTAGCTTTTAGATTTTATAGTTTTTAATTTAGATTCTCTTGATTAAGCTTTCCATCTTTCTTTCCTGCTGTGCTGGAAACAGTAATATATCATGGGCAGAAAACAAAAAAGAGGAGGAGGGCAGGAAAGGAAAAAGAACAACAAAACTACGAAAGTGATCAGGTCAGCCAAAGCAGGCAACAAGAAGAAGAATATAAAATGTCAGCAGTAAAAGCAGAGGCTGAAGGGACTGGCAGGGTAGAAAAGCCAGCAGTGGGATGTAGCAGTTTTCAGCAGAAGATAATCTTTAAAACAACAAATCAGTTCGGGGCATTGTCATAAAATACGCTCTGTACAGAGAGTACAGGAGAAACACAACCCTCCAACCATGAGTGGGGAATAACCTCTCAAGCTGTAGCTATAGTCACCCCCTAATCTTTTCCACAAAGGACAGAGAGGGAGACTGAAGTGGACTGGCCAAATATTGGCAAAGAGTTGTAACTCCACCCGGCCTTTTAGCTATTGGCAAGGAAATGTACATCCAACTGAATGCAGTGGATTTTTTATCAGAACTATTCTTTTAATACATCTGTAATATTTTTTTTAAATAATCTATTTAAATTTTATACTGATAGAGACCACAATTACGAATCAGGATGACACCCCTCAAGAAAACCCAATAACCACATCCAGCAAGTTTATTAATTGCATATGGTGGTTTTCTTACAATCCAAGCTTCTGGAGTCAGGCGATTAAGTGGAAGCTACAATTATCATTTAGTGAGAGGAAAGGAAAAAAAGGTATTAAAAATTAAACCTTATAATTGTGGAGAAGCAGTTAAAGGTGAGCAAAAGTTTCAAAATAGAGAAAAATTTGAAATAAACTAAAGTATTTGCAAAATTTAGCTGTGTTTTTTATTTTAAATAAATGTCACTGTTTTAAGACTAGATTTTTGACTACGATATTGAAACTCACTTCAAATAGACTAATAAGGTCAAGCATAATGAATCTGCTTCTCTGCAATTCTTGACTGCTTGACATTTCAGAGCAACCTGCACCAATCCCCAGTTTCAGAATTTGAAGCCTCTGAATTAAAAGGAAACATCAAGAACCTACACTTTGTTCACCACCCCTTCTTACAGGCTGACAGATAAGAGACCACTCTCAAAGAAATATTTTTTGCAAATAGTCCAAAGAAGAAAAATGAGAAAGATGCGCTGTCTAGAAAAATTGTATGATAGTACAAAATGAAAGAACTGGCATTGCCTAGTCTGAGGCAAAAGAGGGGATCTAGGACAACAGTCTTCAAATACATAAAGTCTGTTGTGGAGAAAAGTCAATTTTCTATATTCATGACGAACAGTAAGTATGGGGTTATATCATGGAGAGTACAATTCCAGTTGGATAGCTGGGAACACTTTCTAATGATAAAAAATAGCAAAGCTCTGGAACATGCTGACCATGAAGACTTCAATATCACAGGCTTTGCAACAGAGGTTAAACAAACACCTTCTGAGAAATGACATTGGTACAGTTGATCTGCCTCAGGGTAAGGAGATGGAGTGCATGATCCTCCAAGGTCCCCTCCAGCCTGAGCTGTCTGTGACTGCATGAGTTTTAACAGTTGGACTTGATGATCTTAAAGGTCTTTTCCAACATAAATGATTCCATGATTCTATGAATAGCTTATTAAACTAAAACTACTTGCACTTTAGAAATGCTGTGTTTTACTCTGCCACATAACATGAAATAACCTCTGAAAACATGTTAGTTTGTGGAAGAACTATCCTTTGCAAATAACTCCTGTTCATTTAAAGAGAAAAAAAATATTTTCTAGTTTTCTTCTTTTTTGTAGCAACAATATTTACTTACTGGTCTCATTTCTGTAGCACGGTGAAAGGTTTACAGAGCATTCTTTTTAATAACAATGAAAGCTTAAAATTACTACTGTCTCCTTCCCTAATATTTTGTCTGGTTTTCAGACCACTTGTGGGCATCTTACCTTCTCTTTCCTCAGATGATTCCTGTCCTCACAACAGCTATACTACAAGGGAACTGTTCCCTTAGTTTCGTTTCCACCTCTCTGCTACACTGTAGAAGTAAAAGCATGTCCCAATTGCATATGTAGTTGACCTTCCCCCCATTTGAAGATTGATGGCACCTCTCCCTAAAACACTCTCTCTAGATTTTGCTCACATGGACGTTAAGAGAGTAAAACACAAGCAGATCATTCAGGAAGAGGTAAATGAGAATTTCAGAATGAGAATATGCCAGAAACTCATCCCACTTTCAAGGAGCCAGTCAGGAAACGCCTCAATACTCAAGCCCAGGCAGTGATCTGCAACCTTGATTCAGTCAAGTATGTAGGAGCATTTGTCAATAGTACTGTGAACTGATGGCATGATATAACAAAACCCTTCAAAGGTGGCCAAGTCTCCCTTTACAGGATTACCCCTCTCCTTCTCAAACCCTGACAAATGAATCTGAAAACTTCTCTCATTCATAAGTTCAGCCCAGCTCTGAAACATCACAGGGACTGTACCACACTCTTTCTCTCTCTTCCACTGAGAAAGAAATGGGAGGCACAGTAAGTTCTCTCCATCGTGACACACTGTATAGGCAAGTTTTCTTCCCAGAAGTGCCACCTTTCTTTTAAACACATTTGTGAGAAGAGGTAAGGGAGAGGATGCTACTTAATGTGTCAGACCCAGCTCTACCCTCTCAGGCAAAGTTCTCCTGGGAGACAGTAGTCAATGAGACTGCCATCAAAATGTGGGTTCCCCAAGGGCAAGGGATCAAAAAGAGGGAGCATTTGGAGAAAAATAGTTTAAGACTAGTAAGAAGAGAAGATAAGGAGCAAAAAGGTGAAGCTGTTATGTTCTCCACCAGAGTAGAGAAATGGTAAATGCCAGCACCTTCACAAGTCTGGGAGCAAATAGTTTGAAAGAGAGTATTTAGAGGTTACAAAAATATGGTATGATGCATGAGGGATTATAAAAGCAGGAGACCTCCCAGGCATCCACACTACCTCCCAACCAGCTAGAATTATTTCCCACCATTCATCATTAATGTGTTGCACTTAAAACAAAAATAAAATAGTTTTGAATACTGTTATCTTTACTGTAGGGCTCCTGAATAGCTAGGTTCACAGGGGAGAGAGTGAAGAGATTTAAATAAATTAAGTGAGCAGAAACTATATAGTTGTTTTTAATTGTTCTTACAGACTTCTGCATTCTACTGTAATGAGCACATCTGACACTTAGGAGGTAGCTGCTGCTCTTTGGAGGACAGTACATTTTGGACAATTGGGCTCTTGAGGGACTATTGAAACAACTAGACCTGAAACAGCTCTATTGTGTCAAAGGTTGATATATCACTGACCAGACAAACCTCAATGTTTCCAAAGAAATCATTGTGTTCTCAGGTTGCTGAAGCATGCACTGAAAGTTTTCTGAACAGGACATGCCCATTTTGGATTTAACAGCTCTGAAGAGCCCAGAGGAAGGTCGCATGCCTTTCACTTACATTGTAGCTTTTTGATTAAACTACACAGAATCACGAAACTGCTTAATTTGGAAAATATCACTAAAATCATTGAATCCAACTGTTAACCCATGTCATGGTCTAGGAATGGTACTCCCCAACTTAGAGTTCCCACCAAACCACATGCTGCTTGCTTGCTCCTTCTCTCTCTCTCCAGCGTGTGGCTGGAGATGAGAACTGGAGGCACAAAAGATAAAGATCATGGGTTGAGATAAGAACAATTTACTGGAAGCAGCAATGAGATAAGAAAATTAACAGTAAAAGCCCCAATATTAATAACATTAATTAAGGTGTATAAAAGAGAGAGTGATTCACCTGCAAAAATGATCACCATGAAGGTCGACCTGACTGCAGCCATGCCACCCTGATTGTTCCTTCTGTCTCCGAACTGGAGCCATCCAACTGCTCCCTCCAGATCAGAACTGGTGTTATGCAACCACTCCTTCTGGGTCAGAGCTGCCACCACACTTACTCAACTGTAAGGAACCCCTTCTTCTCGGAAGAGACTCTCTTCTCCTGCCCCAAATAATGACAGGAGGTGGTACAGAATAACCTCTGGGTCCTAGCCATGCTGCCTCCTGGCTACTGCAAAAATCAGCACTGTCCTCACCAGAACCAGGACAACCCAGCACTGCCAAGTCCACCACTAAACCATGTCTCTAAGTGCCCCAGCTACAAGTCTTTTAAATACCTCCATGGGTGGTGACTCAACCACTTCTCTCAGTAACCTGTTTCAATGCCCAACAACCCTCTCAGTGAAGAATTTTTCTTAAAGTCCAATCTAAATCTCCCTTGGTGCAACTTGAGGCCACTTCTTCTTGTCCTATCACTTGTTACTCTTGAGAAGAGATCAACCCCACCTGGCTACAAGCTCCTTTCAGGTTGGTGTATAAAGCACTAAGGTCTTCCCTGAGCTTCATCTTCTCCAGGCCAAACAGCCCCAGCTCCCTCAGCTGCTCCACATGAGACTTATGCTCCAGACCCTTCACCAGCCTTGTTGCCCCCCTCTGGACACACTCCAGCACCTCAATGTCTTTCTTGTAGTGAGGAGCCCAAAACTGAACACAGGATTTGAGGTGCAGCCTCACAAGTGCCAAGTACAGAGGGACAATTGCTCCCCTAGTACTGCTAGCCACACTATTTCTGATACAGGCCAGGATGTCATTGGCCTTCTTGTCTGCTGGGGACACTGATGGCTCATGTTCAGCTGCTGCCAATCAACATCCCCAGGGCTTTTTCTGCTGCGCAGTTTTCCAGCCACTTTTCCCCAAGACAGTAGCATTGCATGGGCCTGTTGTGACTCAAGTGTAGGACCCAGCATTTGGTTTTATTGAACCTCTTACAACTGGCATCATCCCATCAATCCAGCCTGTCCAGATCCTTCTGCAGAGCCTTCCTACCCTCCAGCAGATCAATACGAACAACCAACTTGGTGTCATCTGCAAACCGACTGAGGGTGCCCTGGATACTCTCAGCCATATCACTGATAAAGATATCAAGCAGGGCTGGCCCCAACACTGAGCTCTGAGGAACACCACATGTGACCTGCTGCCAACCTAAGAAAGTGACTAAAAAACTTTCCCAATTAGTGTCACCTGCTTGATCAGCAGCCATCACAGATTATAAAATATTAAAATCAGACTTTTAAACATGCAGAGTTGGCCTTATTAACCCTAGTAAATGGAGGTATATCTGGGTGAAAATACTACTTCAGTGAAACGACGAAAACTTGGCTTTATCTTCAAATGATTTTCCATGCAGCATTTCACCTCAGCATCTTACTTCCAGTGGTCAGGTACTACACTGGCAAAGGTCACCTCTTGCTCTACCTCTTGAACTGTTTCAGCTTTTTTTTTGGAAACACTCTCTCTTGCAATAAGCCTGATTAGAGACAGAGAATGCAGATGGGTGCTGCAGAGCTAATAACTAACTTTGGGGGCATAAGAATGACAAGTACAGATTCCTGGTCTGTTTTGCTGGTACTCCCATGTCCCTAGATCTATCTTATTAACAATACCTCTGAGTTCTCTTTTTATGAAAAACGTCAAGCAGTTTTTCATGTCACCCACATGCACAATAACAAAATGCTACAAGTTGCACAATATGGCAAAGCTGAAACAAACCTCCTCTCTTCCTTACCCTTTTCAGCAGTTTTTCTATCTGCAAGATGGGGGGATGGGAAAGGTGGAGGGTTGCTCTCTCTCCTTGCTCTTGTTTTACCCTCAACCTCAGCCATAAGCTGCTGACAAATATCAGATTGCTGGCTCAGCTGGAGCATTCACGAAACAAGAGATAAGGATTACTTATACAGGAACTGTAAACCCATCATCAAAACACCTATAATTGCACGAGAAACCAGCTGTCCAAAACGTGGAGGTCTCACATGAATTTTGCACACAGCCTGGGGCTCTTGCTTTCCCCTCCCCCTTGTACTTGTTCAAAGAGAAGAAAAAAATCCACCTTTAGATCAATTAGTAGGAGCCATTTCCTCTGCTATTCTATGCCTCCAAGTAAGAGAGCAAGCATCTGCCAATTAACTATGTAAAGACAAATACAAAATCCCTGATTTTGAAAGGCTTTCAAAGGTGATGCCTCTGGTCAAAGACTTGCCTCCATACCTACTTCTGCAGACAGTGCAAAGCACTTCATCTCTCTCCCTTTGCTCTGTAGCTTGGCTTCTCTAAAGTCTACCAAACACACATGCTTACAAGGAACTTTTCATTAGAGACAGGGCTTTTGCCAGGGTACGCAAATACAAGAGCAGACAGGAGTTATCTTTACCCCAATATTGCCTCTCTCCATAATCTACCTTCCTTTCTTTGCACCTAACAGTGACCTAAACTGTTCACCTATAAGATCTGGAATAGTATTTCCAGCAACTCATAAAAGCCAAAGTCAGGCAACAGCCCCTCTGTTCCGGTATGTCAGAAGTGCTTGATCTCCACAGCACACCAGCCCACCTGTGAGTAACAAGGAGTCATTTTTCATATCCTTTCACAAAAAGAAGGATAAATGGAGGTTCACGCCTGATAAAGCAGCCATCTCAGCCTGTGATTGAGTCATGATGGCTTCTTCAACCATGATAGCATGGTATTAAGGAATTCTATTTCTGTGCCCCTCTCTCTTTCCTCTGTAATCTCGTTTTATGTTTTAAACTCAGAGATTTATTGGGTTTTATTTCTTCAGCCATTACAAAAACTATGGATCATTTGTACCTTTTGAAATACCCAATGACAGGTACAGTTCGTCCTGATCAATGTTGACTTTAACTTGTTTTGCAGAAACTAAGCAAATGACAGGCTATGAACAGAAAGGACCAATTAAAGAGGACAGAGAACCTGAAGGCTGCAAAGGTGACCACTAGTGAGATGAAAACTAAATCTCCAAGTTTAAAAACATGAACGGAAGCTTATCATAAACAGCTGGTTTATGCATGACTTAGATAAGGGGTTAACAGACCACCAGTGCTATTAGTGAATTAATTATTCATTATTTCACTAATTATTATTAATTAGTGAAACTTACTTCATCGCAACTTGTCAGAAGAAAAGAAGATGTCATTTCTGGCCAGCATTTCACTCCCTGTGCTGTTCAAAGCAGTAATAGACTGACAGAGCTGTGGTGAAGTAAGCAAAGAGCAGAAAGCCATTCGGAAACATCCAATGTCCTTATCCTGTATTGTTTGCATCCATCATACGGCAAGATAAGAAATGAAAAAGCAACTTCCTGTTCTTGTGAACAAAAATAGACATTTGAATTCAGTTTTTACAGCTGTAGTGTTCCCCCACTCTCAGCTCTGTGCCTTGTTCTCCATACCACCCACAACACTAGGAACAGCTTCCAATTTCCTTTTTACCTAATGACCTAAATCTCCACAGAACCTATTTTCCCCTTGAAACCTTGCTACATCTACCAGATTTGGTCTAGTGTCTTTGCACTGTTTCATAGCCCAAAACGTCACCCTGGTGCCTGTAAACTACCTGGAAGAGGGCTGCATTTCCTCACACCAAGCCCAAGTGCATTTATACAGTGTCGTATGCAGTAGGAATCTTGATGATAACTTCCTGCATTATGCGCCATCTTACAGCGCTCTCTAGATTTCATTACAAAGAGCCCTAATCCTTGCACAGTCATGCCTAAATCTGTCTGCTGCTACAGCTATGACACCAGCATGGCGATGAAGCAGCTGCATGGGGGGAGTCCAAAAAAGTGCACAAGCTTCTTTTTTGTTCAACATACATTTTGTCTCCCTCACACTTATGTTACTTGCAGTAAAGCAAATAATTCATGGTCTCAAATATATATATGTTAATTTTGCTGTTAATGTTATTATTAATGTTTAATTAGTCTTTGCTCTGAAGATGAAAAACAGTGAAGCACATAAGTTAGGCTCCTGCAATTACTGTGATTGCACTCACAAAACCAGCTAATTGCACTTGCAAATTACAACTTAGCTATTTGCACATGTACTTCCGCAGTCTGCCATGATAACTGTGGAGACAGACTGGAAAAAAATAGGGTGAATTATAGTAATTCTCTGGACCATTTATTTCCCTTCATACACACTAGGATTTTCTGATTCTGTTCACATGGCACAAGGGTTTTAAGGTGATCGCATCCTATGATGCGTGTAAGACCTGGAGCTGATCCAGGGGCTGCAAGCCCCAAGAGGTGCCACTGCGGTTTCCCTCAGCCAGAAAGAGCAAAGAGAGGTCTCCAGGCGAGCTGATGGCCATGGGCCCTCTATCCTTACTGTGTCAGCCCTAAGGGGCATTGCTTCACTGCCTCCAGGTGTGAAGTCCAGCAGGTTCATCCCCTCCGTGATGCATGAAAGCCCGGTGGCCTTCAACCTCTGCTTTCAGTGTGCAAGTATTTCCTAGTGCCATGGTGGCCCAAAAGCTGGGCGTGGGCTGAATGAGCTTGATGAAGCTCAAACCAAAATTTGTGGGCATGTCTGCTGCAGAACTTTGTATCTTGAGCTAAATGATTGTTAAAAAGTAGTCTTTTTGGGATCCTCGTACATGCTTTTCAATCCAACACAGCACACTCAGAAACTCCACCATGTCCTTTAGGGAGCTGGAGACACTGAGGGAGCTTTGGCTCTTTACACCTTTCATGGTATCATGCCCTAAGGAGGAACTGAGCATTTGTACAGTGCATGGGTAGCACATCTAATTGTTCAGAGCTCCCTGATGTCTCTATCTGGAAACCCTCGAACCCTTCACAGCGTCACAGCAATGCAGAAAGGACTAGACCCATCAGTAGCCTTCCTAAATGAGAACTGGAGAGAGTCTGCAGTGTCTCTGTGGCATGATTTGTTTGTAATTGACCACATATTTGACAGGACATTAATATAAGAGTCAGTGGTTGTTAATTTTTTCCTGATGATTCCTTATGAAATGCACATGACCTGGATGTCTGAAGGTAGCAGGAACAAAAGGGTTGACCACAATTCTTTTTTCTGATGAGCATATTTCAATATGTCTATTTTGCAGCCATCATGTTCCCCAACAGCAGCAGGGCCTTTGAAGCCTTTCCCCTCCCCCCTCAAAAAATTAAACATTTGCTTGTTTTTCTAATCTTGCTATAGACAGCCTCCACAGGTCACGCACAGAAATGAGGACATGATATTAAAATCAATCTGCCTCGCATACTCATTTAAACGGGAAAAAACAAAGCCACAGAGCAGAACTGCAGGACTGGAATAAAAACCAATAAAGTGCCCTCTCTCTAATTTCTCTGAAGGTCTTTCTAGAGTTTTATTCCCAACAGTGCTCCTTAGATGCCTCGGTTTGCCTGCAGAAACACTTGATATTTCTGTAGTGCAAATCAAAGTGAATTAAACATTAAAGCACAGTGATAGCATAGCAGGTCTGCTATAGGACCGAAACTGGTTAATGTTGCACTAAAGTTTATGAAGCAGTGGACTGGACTTTCCCCTTCCATTCCTTCTTCTTCTTCTTCTTCAGACATATTTACTTATTTATTAGTTCATTCATGCATCCTTCAGTGCAAAGCAGTGAAATCTTCTTCCAGTATAACTCTCTCCTTATATTGGTCTGGCACTTTGAATTTTCTGCATATTGCATGACACAGTTACATACACACAAGCTGTGGGACATGCTGCATTCTGTTGTGTCCTCACAGACGGTGCTTTCCAATACTCCCTCATTAAAAGGCAGCACATTAACTGCATCCCGAACATTGCTCGGAAGAGGAATCCCTCTTCCTTTAATGGAAGCATAAACACCCACTGTTTGAACACCATTACCACCAACCTTCTTCCATTCCAGGGTATAAAAAGCATCAAAGAAATGTGTTATTCACAGGTGAGACTTTGGAGCAGCTTGTACTGACTCCCATTCTCCTATCTGACTCACAATGGGGCTGGCAAGCTGACCAGAGATGACCAGGTGTTTACTGTAGTTAGATTTCTGCTTGGCTCCTTCTGCCCCTTTCTTGATCATAGACGCTCCCTGATTGTTTTCCCTTGGTCCCTTGGCCAACCCTCCAAGGTTACAAAATGGGAGAGAAGCAAGGACCGGTAAAATGTCAGGGGGAGCTGGCACTCACACTGGTACCAAAGGGTCTACAGAAACCGACTCCACACTCAGATGTAATGAAGAAGAGTTTGGCATCTGCACACAACCACTGCAAAAGCTGGAGCTTCTAGAAAGAAATTAAAGAAGTCATTCAGGGGAGCACACTAGAGAACCAGCAAAGAGAAATAATTCTTAAGGCCAACTAAAGGGAGAGACTCTAGCCAGTGCCTTGACTTCTGTATAGAAGAACTCTGCACTTCAATTAAGCCCAGAGGAAGTTTATTCACTGGAGCTGAATAATGAAACCATCACTCAAAATGATTTCATGTAACTTTTGCAGTTGGTTGTGGGTTTTTTTCTTTTCAAGAGAGAAGCTGCAAGGCAGTTTAAAGCTCAGCTGCATTAAGGTTCATGGGGGCTAGGTCATCTGGAGAAGCTCTGATTCCCTCTGGGCATTTTGATGATTCTCTCCCCTCCCACGCATTTCCCTCTCTCTCAGCATGTCACATCCATGGCTATCAAGCCCTGACCAGCAAGAGCTGAGCAGGTGAACATGATTCAGATTCCATCCTTATTGTCTTTAGAAATACTTAACACATTGTTTAAGATGATTTTGATTAATTATTATGCTGGGAAAAAAAGTTCAAAGCCTCTTTCAGCACTGGTAAACCCATTCCTTGCCCTGTTTTCATACTGCAGACCTTAATTTCACAGCTAACTTTATTTCAGAAGAATGATTTCACATAATCAAAGAGATTTACATCTTCATTATGGTCCCCTCACCATTGCAAAAGGAGATGCAACATGTATATGTGTATATCTGTATATGTGTATATATGTATATATCCGGGTCAACTCCAGTTGAACACCTCAGCCAAATAGTATTCAGCCGTGTTCCTGAAGAAAGGACACAGTACTCAGGCATAGATCCCCACTGTCACTAGGATACGACCTAACTTGTACTATGTTTGGAAACAATATTTCCACATTGGAAAGGAAAGGTGGGGAGGACATAGAAACATCCCAGGTGAGTGTTTCTTTTTATTTCAACAAATAAACATAGAGAAATGCACTGGAAGTAAGCCAAAAGGCTCACACATGACCTTGATCAGAAACTGGCAGATCAGATTCCTTTTTTCTCCTGTTATTATTATTTTGAGGACAAAGTCTTGTGGAGCATCACCATTGAGAAAAAAGAACATCAAATGTGTTTTTGTAGTGATACTAATGTGAAGACAGGATGACATTTTATATCTTAAGTTCATCTATTATCTTTCAAACATTCTGTATGCATTCTTCCTCCATCTTCACTTTCCTTTGAGAGCATAGCCACAGCAAGTATACACTATCAATTATTTATGAAAATCCTTAGCTTCTTCTGCTCTGATTTCTGACTGTGCTTAATCAAGATGAATGGGGTCATCATTGATTCAAAAAATTGCTTCTTTAATTGATAAGCAGCTAAAATGGCCTTCACTGCCTGCTTAGTTTGCTTTACATTAAGTGCCCAAACTCCTCACTAACATCAGAGCCTCTTTGACCCAAGTATTAGCCAGTATCTGTGAAAAAGATTACCTCTCCCTTAAGAGTTTCATAATCTAAACACTCATGAGAAGTTGAGATACAAAGGGGAGAACCAGCCTGCCTGCCAACCAAAGCGGGCTACTAGCCAGGCATGGAACATAATCCATATCTCCTGCCTCTCAGCAAGGATGGTGGCGTCTTGCCACATTGCTGCAAGTTCTGCAACAGCTTTCACCAATATACTGCCAGTGCTTCAGGTTGACCCAATGAAGCTTGCTCTTCTCCACTGCATATGACATGCTGGAGTTCTATTAACTCACAGTTTCTTTGGCCCTTTCACTGGTTGACATTATCCCTCAAGAGAGGTTCTGCACCTAACAAAAAAAATTTACTTGGTTAAACAGGGGATACAAAAATATAGAAAAGTGTATGTATAGAGATTTGAAGAGAGCTTGTTTAAGCTTACCAATCTAGGTATTTAACTTTGGGTTTGAAGTGTTCTCTCAGAATGAACATTTTTAATGACAGGAAATGTTTGGTCTTTTTCCCCTGAAAATCAATCCTGAGAAAAGTCTGTATACTCCTCAGGCAAACTGCTGACTTAGAGAGCAACAAAAGGATAATAATAATCTGACACCACCCTCTCTCAAGAAAAAAAAACCAAAAAACAAACACAGCCAAACAATAAAAAAGCAAGTATCTTGATTCCCCAAGACACCAATATGTGTAGTGTGGCTAGTCCCCTTTTTTCACCCCTGTAATCATTGCACTTCTCAGCAGTCAAGGACATGAATTTTTAGTAAGGATATTTCAAAAGATCTCCCAACATTCTACCCTCCCAAAAGGGCAGCAGCCCCTGCACACATAGAATTTCTGCTGAAGCTCAATTCCAGCTACAGGTTTATGTGCCATTTATATGCCTGCGCTGGACCTACCTCTTCTTTTCTCTCAGGAAGCACCCCAGGTTTATCCTCTTTCCTTACTGTATTCTTCCTCCCTTCCACCCCAAGCATCCTGACCTGTCACACAAGGCTCAAAGAACATCCAACTACTTTCATTTGCAGAGGTAATGCTCTGAGCACAAGCAGGTGAATGGAACTAGATGGAACTACACTTTTGCTATAACATCACGTGGGTGACTTCCACAGACCAAAGCACTCCATACGTAAATAGTGGAAAAGTACCAAGAACAACTCAGGCCCACCTTTATCTCAGACAGGATCTGTTTTGCAGCATAGTTGTAGCATAAATTTGAGTGTAAGATTTCTTACCTTGTTTATTTTCAGGAATTATCCAGCCATAAGTAATTTTATACTGGGAAAATCTGACTTAATAATGGACCGCATGAAAGCACTCAGTTAATACAGTAAAGGCCATATTTTGATGTCAGAAGTTCAAAACTCATTGCAGAAGGACAGAAACATCAGAAGCCTCATTTGAACTGCCCTCTAGATAAAATTCCCAAAACTTCTTATTTAGCATAACTGTGACAGATAGACAAAGTATGTTCCATATTACAGTATTACATGAGCTAATGCAAATTATTTATAGAATCACAGCACCATAGAATGCTTTGGATTGGAAAGGAACTTAAAGATCACCTACTTCCAACCCTCCTGCCATAAGCAGGAATACCCTCTGATAGACCAGGTTACTTGAAGCCCCACCCACCCTGGCCTTCAACACTTCCAGGGATAGGGCATCCCCAGCTTCTATGGGTAACCTGTTCCAGTGCGCACCACCCTTACAATAAAGAATTTCTTCCTAATATTTAATCTAAATCTACTGCCTTTCAGTCTGGAGACATTCCCTCTTAGTCTATCACTAAAAGCACTTATAAAAAGTCCCTTTCCAGCTCTCTTCTAGATCTCTTTTAGGTACTGCAAGGCTGCTATAAGATCTCCCCAGAGCGTTCTCTTCTCCAGGCTGAACAACTCCATCTCTCTCAGCCAGTCTTCATAGGAGAGGTGGTCCAGCCCTGTGATCACTTTTGTGGTCCTCCTCTGGACTTATTTCAACAGGCCCATTGTACTTTGCAGGAGTGATTGTGGAACTGTGTTCCATTGACAGAGTTTCTGTCACCATGGGTTTCAAATGTTGCAACTCACACCTAAAAATACAAATAAAAAGTGCCACAGAAGGCACTAGAAACAGAGACCACTGTGGCAAGGGTTTATGATTATAATGGAAAACAGGAAATACTTTCATAGGCAAAAATCTGGGAGACAGCAGAAGGAGAACTTAAAATTATATGCACACACTTTCCAGGGATGCAGACCTTTTTAAGGCACATTTCTAGCATTCTGTTATCAAAAACCTTTTAAAATATTCAGACATGATTAGATCAAACATTTCCCTACAAAGCCCAACGAATGAGGTATGGCATTTCAGCTGTCTGAAAGACATGACTGCAGAGTGAAGCCTAGGGGAGGAGAAGAGACTTTAAGCTTCACTGACATATACTCCATATAAAAGGCATGCTAGGCAGACTTTTTGGGTCAGTGGTAATCAGCAAGAACATTAAAGACTAGCTGTACTGTAACCATGGAAAAAAATCTCTTTTTATTCTCTAATAGCAGAAGCAGTCACAATGGCTGTGCTGAGCAGCCAAGTGAGAGGCCACTTACTCTCCAGCCCAGTCCTACTGAAGCCAATGGTTCTACAGCAGCTACGCCAGTGAGTGAAGTCAGCTCACCAGAGTCCCAAGACACCATTGTGCTCCTAAGCTGCCTAGGCACACTCTGCTTTTGCACCACCTTGTGAAGGAAACAGCTTAAGCAGAGATGGATCTAATGAAAATGTTCCTCCCCACCAAAACCACAGCAGTGAACATAAAAGTGCACCAATAATTGGTATTGAACTAATGTGTCATCACTCCCCTTATTTGCACACGAAGGAAAACTGTTACATTATGAGGAGCTTGGTGTTGCTAAAATCAGATGGCAAGAGGCTCGTATCCCTTGCTCAGGTTTCTATTCTTTTCTCCTTGCTCTGTTTGTATTTCTTCAGCTGAAAGCAAAACTGTCTCACCGACTGTCAAGTCATTCAAATCCCAGATTTCACTTCCTATCAAAACAGCACACAATGACATGAAGCAGATCCTTCTTTTACTCCAGCAGAGTTTTTCCCTCAAATTAATCACTCACCCTATGAGCCATTAAAGAAACTGAAATCTATACACAGCACTTGAATAGATACTGCACTTGAGTATATGTAAATAGGCTCCACTGTTGCCTGATCTGCTGTTTGAATGGGATTTCAATTACCTCACGATCAATTGGAAATCGTACTTAGATGACATAAGGCCCTTTCTCAAATGTAAAACATACAACTTTAAAACTAGCCCCATTCCTTCAAAATAGACCCCAAATAAGCAGACACAACCTCTTCAGAGGTTGTTCGTAGGTGTGGGTGGCTTAAAGGTTTATATCTTTGATAAACTTGCATTAACAAAAAAAATCAGAACTTCACCATGAGTAAGACAGTATAGAGGCTATCAAAAACCTTCCAGCAAAATACACACATCCTTGAAAAGAGTTTGGATATTCCCTCCTCATGCTTAGCCCCCTCTTATACCTGTCTGCCTCATCACTCAGTGCTACCTCAGTCAAGAGGCACGATGGGCCCAAGCAAGTTTGATTTTAAATATTATTGACTGCAGCAGCCTCAGGAGAATCAGGAGAAAACTTCATGAAGAGGTCCCTTGAAGAAAATCCATGAAGCCTTCCATCAAATGGTAAAGACTTGCCCCCACTGAGTACCCAAAGGGTCTGGCTCCAAATCCTGCAAAGATTTTGCAAAACCATCTCATACTTTTTGTCTTCCCCAAAGCCCTCTGACAGGATGATGTTACAAACGTGGATATTTGCTCACTTGTTCCACAGTCTTAATGATGTGCACAGCTACTTCTAGGAGGAAAACAAGGAAGCAGTCACCTGGCACTCAGTGTGTGGGGAAATATCCAAGCAGATACACAGAGCTGAGGAATGCAGCAAATAATTCAATACAAAAAGCAGAAGCCTGGGTATCTGGAGCTACCAAAATTCAAATTCTAATAGTACAGGCACAAAATATGGAATGGATCATGGAAAATAACAGGAGAGAATGCTTTGTCTCAATGAAAGCATCTCCTAATGTTCAAGGAATGACAAAATTACCTACATGCATTGCAATTACTGACCACCTTTCCTTCCCTCTGTTTCTGGAGCCAGAGCACCTGCACACCATCACAATGTTACAGGTCTCATTTTGTGTGTGTTATGAGCATTATTATGTAAGACTGAGCTAACCTGGAAGAGCTCTGTGTTTTGGGAAGCTGCTAGCTGGTGTTTGTTACCCATCAGGACCAAGGTGTCAAACATATAATGCTGCTTTTTGAGCAAGTAAAGAGGCTCTTGCTGGCACAGAAGCAAATGAGCAGCTTTCCCAGGAGTGTTTTTATAGGACACCAGCTCAATATGTAAAAAAAATTAAAATAAGTCAAGGATTATGTATGATGAACAGCTGGAGAATGTTAAACATATTTTACTTTAGGTTTGGCAGGGTTTAGTAAATCATGATTTAATCACACTCCCAGGCCATCACTGCAAGTGAACTCTGGAAATGCTCAATAAGACATAGAGAAAGGATAAAGAGAAGAATGGAAAAGACACTTTACCAGGAAGGACACAGTCATTTGTTATTCAGCTTTGGAGTGAAACAAATGCGAAGAAGTCTCAGAAAGCAGAGATGAGAACAGCTATGAAAGAAGACCATGTTACCTTCCTCCCTCAATCACGGGCACACTTCAGCTGCAAACCTGGCCTGGACCTCTGTGTGGCTGTCCCCACCCTGCACACACACAGAGCTGTAGGCTCCAGAAAGCTTTAATGTGAACTGCCTATTCCTTACTGCAATAAGACTTCAATGTCAGGAAATGCTGCCAGCTTTTTCAATCAGCTAGGCAGTGCATAAGCCCAGTTAAATTAAAATTAGTTCCACGCAAGTTTTGAGGAATACTGTCATATGCTTTCCTGAAGATTAAGGGAGAAGTCAGTGAAAGCTGTGAAACTGACTTCAGTTGCACAATATTTAGCTGTCTGAGCACTGCATTTACCTTATTCAAGCAATTTTAATAGCTGTAATAACTAAGCCAATGCTCTGATTTATTCTTTATTAACATCACTCGTTCATTATTTGTGGTTTCACTACCTTCTAGAAGCCAGAGGTTTATAGATTCTGGGCCAAATCCAGAAGCAAGGCTTGTAATACTGATATAAACTATACTTGCATAAATTATATTCTACAAGACTGTCTTAATCCAAAAGAAAGGCGAAAACAAAATGTTAAACTGGAGGTCAAAGTGATCATGTGTGAGCCTTTGCACAAACCACAGCATCTTCTGCCCTCCTACCAACTGCTTAAGCTCAGCACCCTGTCTTCAGTCCTTTGACCGGGCTTCTGGATTACAAGACATCATTTCACATGGGCCTGTGAGACAGTGCTTGCTCCGTCCACTCACACAAACCTGATGTGGCAGCACCTCCAAAAAAATAAACAATGTCACCAGAAGTTGACAAAGCCAATGTAAAAGAATGTGCCATGACTTTTCTCCAGAGCACCCCATTTCCAGCAAGGTGCCCCTCTGGAATTTCCTGGAACAGAGCAGATACCCCTGTATTCACCACAGCTCAGTAGATCTCCCTTTCATCAGTGGCCCAAAAGTTGAGGTGAGGAGCTCTCCAGTTACCTGAGGACCCAATTAGTTTTGAACTTGTCACTTCCTAATTTGCTTCCATGTTTCTGATATCCCTGTATTGTACCCAACTTTTCTGGTTTCCTCCGTGACAAACTACAGTAATCCAGGGTTGTGGCCAGTGGCCTAATAGTGTAATAGTGTAAATTTTATGTGGCTTTAAGTTCAATATGTCTGCTCTTTTTTCTTTTTTATTTTACATTTACATTATTTTACAAGAAAATAGCATAAAAATTAAGAACTCATTTTCCTAGTCCATTTTTCACATACTTGTGACTTTTCATATTATAAAAAATGTTTACACCACAATGTAAACATTTTAGAACCTTGTTGTTTTTTATTCTTCGTATCTCAAGTTTTTATAAGAACTTCACAGAAATTTTGGAGTTTTCAGTAACAAAACTTCCATTCTAATGGAAATTTTTGTGGAATCACTGCTTCCAAACTGTGCTGATGTAAATGAAAGAAGAAAACCCTACCTAGTGTCTTTCATTCTTTCCTCTGCACTGAAACAAACTCCTCTCCCTTGCTTAATCATATGCAAAGTACAAAGAAAATAAAGTTATACGACATTTTACAATAAAAAGATGTTTGCCAAGCATTCTGTTTTAAAGGATAGCCTGAGACAAAGTGGCAAACATCAGCTCTTACCAACACAGCTAAGGCTCCTAGCAAATAGCTAGACTGTCTTCAATTAGCTTTTTTAAGCATTTATTTTTTAAAGCATTCAGGTACAGCTGCCTGAGTACTTCTAATGGTTTGGCCAGAAAGATTATTCAAAAAATCATAGAAGTGAAGGCTTGAGGGCTTTCTTATCTATGTGAGAACGATATGTTTTTCAAGCTTACTCTTACTGAACATCTACACTCCACAACTTTTGAAGAAAGATGGCACAGTTGGCAGAATACAATGAAACCAGTCAAGGAGGTCTGGGAGAGCACAGTTTGCAATTACTAGTTTAGCACTAACAGGGACTGCAGTTGGGCCATGTTTTGAAAGTCAGACACTTGAAACTTAAATACAAGTTGCTCACAAGTCAGTTGTGATGGACCTGTATGTTACCCATGGAACAAAAATGTCATGTTCACAAAATATTATCAATTTTGCCCCAGAAAAACACAGGTTTCTAAAAATTAACAACCGAATTAATAACTTCAACATGCCCTCAATTTATCCTGTCTTGGGACTACTTGTGCTCAGTCAGATTCCTGCTAGGAACTGGCTGGATTTCCGGAAGGAAGATATTAAAGACTGTGGTGGAAGTTAATCCTTTTCATTTAAGCACATTTTAAAGGCTGCTGCCAGCCACTAAGTTATAAGACAACACATGCCATCTCTTCAAAAGGGAAAACTAGGAAAAAAACATAATAAGGAAAGGAAAAGCCACAAATTGCAGCCCTCATCTTAATCCTTCTTTGGAGAGCAGTGGCCACTAGGCTGAAACACAGTCTCCATTCAGAATTAAGTCAGTTTTTCACTTCAGAACCTACACTTCAAAAATCAGTGTGCTTACACATTATCAGGACCTAAATACGATACTTCCTGCCATTGTAAGCACTAAACAAATGGTTTCAGTTCAGATACATAAGCTGAGACAGTGTGTAATAAAGGCTTTCCTCCCAGCCCTGTGGCTTGTGGTGGCTGCAGGAGCCCCAGGACAGAAAAGATGAGCTCAGTGGGCAGCTGTACCCCCACCACACCCAAAGCCAGTTACCAGAGGCCCACGCCAACCAACAGTAACAACAGCTCTTGTGGGACCGCTTATTAGTTCCATCAGTGTGGACAATGGCCAAGATGGCATCCCCACTGACATTAATGGTAAAACCCACACGGCCAGGTATCGTGCGGGATGCCCAGTGGAAGCTGAGACAGCAATGCCATCAGTTCAGCCACCTCAGGGAGCAGGGAACACCAAAAAAAAAAAAAAAAAAAAAAAAAAAAAAAGAAAAAGTATTAAACCGAATGGAAGATATTTGTGAAGTCTTAAACTGAAAGAAAACTCCTTCAGAGAGTGATAAATATGATTCGCAGCTTTTATCTAAGCATCAGTTCAAAGTATTTCCTTCTTTTCTAATTAAAATAGGGATTTGAGTACCAGAACAATGATCTCTAGTCAAAGACTCTCACAGACGGAGGGATCACACCAACTCATTTCCTACTGGAACAATGAAATCAAACCAAGGTTCGGGAGACCAGCATTTGTTGCTATTATTTGAGCTGGCACCATGTGCACTCTGCAGTACTTTGATGTGGCTGCCTTAGGCAGCTCATAACAGGAGTAATAATATTGTAAAATATAAACAATCCCAGTTAGCAGTTTGGGAAAGGATAAAAAAAAAACAACTCCAGAGCCCCTGCTTTTGGAGCAAGAACCAACATACCGCCTTCTCTGCTTGCAGGGCCTGGTAAAACTAACCCCAAATTTTAACAGTGCCAAAACTGTGCTCCTAAACATGATGAAAGGGTATATGGGTGCCAGCACAGAGACCCCCCTGAATCAAAATGAGCAATGAGTCCTACCCCAGAGTTACCCCAAGCGTCCCCATGACTGCCAGTGAAAGGGCTCTCCTGCTGACATGGAGGCTTTAAAAACTTTAGATTGCCAGTGAAAGTGAAAATAATTGTGAAAATAAATTTAAGTGCTGGGAAAATAATGCTCACATTCCAATGCATCCCTGACACATAGGAGTAGATAATTTTTTAATTCATTTAGTGCTTTTCAAGTGCACATTGCAATGAAAGGATGAAAAATTGGGCACTGGAAAGAGCCACAGAGCACACCTAATGGCAGACAAACCCACACAACACACACTGTGTTACCAGCCAGGCATCCATTCTCCCAAATAAATGGAAAACAGAACAGATGTACACAACAGTAGTACTTAGGAGTACCACTACTTTCCTGATTCTGCAACAGCTCCCTTTTACCTCTTTGGACCTTCTCACCTCTCTTCTTTTCACTGCCAACCTCATCCAGTGCCTCCTGAAATCAGCAGGCTTCCTGCTACTGCTTTCAACAGCCTTCAGTCAGACTCAGCAACAATTAAGGCTCTGCCATTATGAGCAAACCCCACCAAATGAGGAATTTCCATCATGAGATGGGATATGCATGGGAAGGCATGGCCAGCAATGCTTGGAGACAAGGTCTGCCATAGCGGAGTTGAACCAGGAGGTGGAACAGAATTACTAAAATCACAGAAATCCCAGTTTAGAGAGGGAAGACATAACCTAGCCGTGAGATGGGAGGGCAAAATTGACTTTGTTTTAATAACTGCAGTTCTGACAGAGACAAAAAACCACAGCACATGTCACAAAAGTAGAATACATTTAATGGCATTAATGCTAAGAAGCAGAGGGTTCCAAGTGAATCCAAAGCTGTTATTGTTCTTCTACTATCAATCGCTGTGCTAAAAGCCTTTTGTATTTTAAAGCCTGAAGCCAAGATCATAAGTCTGAAGATCCTTTAGATCAAAGGAAACGGTTTATAGAAAAACAGACAGATTTAAGGTCATAACCAAACATACCTGTTTACAGGTCTAATCCTAAAGGCATTGGTTGGATTACTCAGTCTGTACATGGACAATGGTATTGATGGTGGTGCTGCTCCAACTCCCTTATTAAAATACATTCAGATGGAGATGTAAACATTGAGTTGTGTTTTCTAGAAGTAAATTTATAGCTATCAAAACCAGACAGTATTCCTCACTTCCTTTATCATGTTATTTCCAGATAGATGGAATGCATGATATGAAATGCTGGTCATAAAATATGCAACCTCTGGTTCATAAAATGAAGACAGGTTTTAACTAAGTATTCAGTAGCTTAAGAGATTAAAATCATTAAAGAAGAGTGTTGGGGGGAAGAATTAAAAATATGGCGGCTCCTTACCATTCATCCAGATTCCTGTAACTTAGAAATGAGTTAGCAAGAGGAATATCAAGAGAAAAATATCCAAGCACTGTCATATGCATTGGCCAATTTTGAAAGAAAAATATCTCAATTCAACCAGTTTTAACTGTTATTCTTCTATAATTTTTCACTTTCTTTGCAAAAATAGAAGGTACTGTCACTGCCAGGTATCACTACCACTTCCAGATTAAACAGCAAAATCTACCAAGACCTCCTCCATAAAAATAGGGGGGAAAAAAGTATACAGTGAAAGCAGCAGCGAAAATCCTTTGAGCAGGATGGAAAACTGTCTCTTACTGCAATTACAGAAAACAGCAATATGCCTATCAGGAAGTCCTCTAGACAGACAACCCACCATTTATTTATGTTCTGGATTTATTTTAAGGTGCTGAGATCAGTCTCAAGTAAATTCACCTTAAAAGGGAGATCATATGCTAATCTCTGTCCGTTATTGCCAAGCCCAAGTATTCAGAGATCAGTAGTCAAATGTTATTGGCTCCTAAACAGAGTCTGCATACATATCATCTAGATAAAAGTGCCAGGGCTCCGTAGGTTGTTTATTAAAGGGTAGTTTAGTGCTTTTCATTTACCTTCAGGGCCGTGAAACTCTAGAGTTCAAAATATAATATAATGCTTACAAACAAACTAGCTAGTAACTTGTTTCTTCTTAACCATGAAGAACTAATGCTCAAATAAACATATGATTCTGGTTTTTAACAGTCCAAAATGGTTAATAAAATCACAGAGGTTGGCAACACTGCCCAGAGTGACAGCAAGCCTTGAACCAAGGGCAACACTTCTTCTACCATTTTACAAGGTCTCCTTCCATCAGTGTTTTTCCAAAGAGTTACTAGCAGCACCTCTCAAATAAATCAGCCTATGCTAGCACAGAGTGAATAACATTAATAAAAGAGCTGTTAATGGCATTCAAGGGCAATGTTGTAACAAAAAGAGAACAAAATGCTTTAGCTTCATTTGCATGCTTAGCAAAGTGTGCATGACACACTGTGTTTTTCTTGTGCACAGCTTTCACTTAAACCTTAGAGAGTGCCTCAGCTTCACTGTTTCACTGATCCTCTTTTGGATGCCATTCCTAGGCTATCTGCTTTTTCCTCACATCATGAAGTGACAAAGGGTCCAAAAACAATCAAACTAATTTCCACACAGATGAGGCAAGCAGCACAATGACATACTTTTTTTACTGCAAAGAGATATCTCTTAATGCGTCAGTGTTTTGAGCACAAAACTGTGTCTCTGCTTGCAAAAAACCAAAGATACAAAAAAACCCAAGGGGGAGGCGGGGTCAAACCATAGGCACAGAAATCTTTGGGACTGTGCCACAGGTTGTGGAGTGGCCACACTGCTCTGCCATGCCCATCCCACAACAGCAGACCTCTCAGGCATCTTCCTTCCCAACAAGCAGAAAAGCCCTAAGTCATGTCATGGAAAAGGGGATGCATCTCAGTACCACACTACTTTTCGGGAGATGTGTCACAACCCTTGCCTCTGGTCTGGCACTGAGCAGGCCTGCCTCTCATTAGAAGTTTCGTGTTAGGTGGTGTAACTCAGCTGCATCACAGCAATGCCCTTCCACCAGACCCAGCTAATTCCAGTACCTATGGTCAGTCACAAGATGCTACTGAAATATGTATGAAATTCAGGCCTGGCTGCTAGGAAGGAGCAGGCAGAAGTCCAGCATGGGTCTCAATGTAAGAGAAGCACCAGTCTGCCTCAAGCTAGGCAGAAATCACACAGTGCTCTTGAACCACAGTGTCTGAAGCCAGAGTATTGAGGCTTTCTCCAAAGCAAATGCATTTATTTGTAGCTAGGAATTCTACACCTAGCAGCTCTAACTCTGTGATAAAAGTAAGATAAACACAGAGGAAGTAACAAGGTATGGGTACTGGGAGGTAATGAAGAACCCATTAGTTTGATGTTCTGACTGCTAAGCTAGATGACTTTAGCCATGCACACAGTACATAAAGGAGAAAAGTTAGCACCAATTTTCTCAGCAGTCCACTACAAGGTCATAATCATGCCAATCTTCAAGAAAAAATGCCATTCAAAGGGGCCAGCTTCTAGAAAACAATGGCAACCCACATGAAACACATGGCCTTGTGCTGAAAGGCTGCTGCAGTACTTCCAAACCCCACAGGAGCTCAGTTCCAGCCCTAGCCTGACTTTAGGCCTGCAGAAGGATGCAGCCCCACTCCACACACTTGTAACCATATTCCAAAAACAGCCATTAGCCTCTTTCCTCCATGAATATTTGCAGACATCCTCACTCCCCCATCACTGCTACATGCAGCCTAAGTCTCCCAAGCCAGGTTACCCTTTGAGGGCAAACACTTCCTTCTGAAAGGCTCTCCCACATGCCTCCTGTCATTGGAACGAGAAATCCACCTGCCCTGGTGACTGATAGACAGTAGGTGGCTGTTCTGCTATGGGACAGGGCGTCTCGAAGCTGAGTTCAGGCCCTTCAGGCTCTAGACAATCAATTCCTAGCTGCATACTGCAGCAAGTGGCCATCACTGAGATCACTTCTACCTCCATGCCAAGACAGGACAGCCACTTTCTCCCTGCACTATCACCCAAAATGTTCCAAAAGGCAGGTCACATTTTAGGAAACCCCCAGCAGGGCTAGAACACCATTTTATCCAGTTCTGCATTAACATGGGGACAAAAACACAACTGTGAGAGAGTTAATTGTCCCAGTGGGGGTATTTTTCTTTATTTTTACTTTAAGAGGAGTAAGAGAAGGTAATTCTGCATCACATGTATATGCTAACCCAGGTCTACAAGGACCAAAGCCTTTTTACCTCCAAATAATCCATTCCACCAAATTTTTTTTCCACATGCTTAGAGTTAAGCTGATTTGTTTGAGCTTAGTTTTTTGGTTTGTTCTTGAAATGAAAAATGGAAAATTGCAAAACCGAATGTTTAGGAAGTTGTTTATATGAAACAAAGTATCCTGCACTGTTTTAATTTTCTTGCTGATATTCACATGGGTTCCTCATGCCATATTTGTCAAACATTGCCCTTTACATTGGCTCGATAAAGCCATATTCACAGCCAAATTTACCTTTATAGCACTTAATATAGAGGATAGCAACAGTAGGGTGCATATTTTTTCTTAAGTTGCTGAGTTGTAGCAAAAAAGACGTGGTTTTGAACATCTGAAGACAAAGATGTAAATACTGATCCCTTTGATACAGATAGGAGGAGGCTTGTCCCTACTGACTGAACTCCTAGCATTCAGTAAGAAAACATGTAAAACGAAGCAAGTAGCCCACTTTCTCAGGAAAAGAAAGGTAACACTGTTCCCAAGCTCAGTACCACTGATTAGCAGAATATACCCTTATCTACTGCTACTGTATAGCCTAGACATACATGGGCCCAAAGTTCCATAATTAGTGCCCTCTGTTACAAAGATAGAGTATACATTCATGTCAGAGTAGAGGGGAGAAGGAGAGGGGTGGGGGAAGATACTTTTTCCACATAAAAGAAGCTACTGTATTTCGCTGGCTCTCTGCAGACGGGTTCTGTAGGTGGCCATTGAAACAACAAAGGAAGTTCAAGGGTTCAAAACAGGCTTCTGTTTCTTAATACACAGAAATCTGCATTTTTAAACTCAGTCTCCCCACTGTGCAATTATGTATGAATTTAAGACTAGCCGTTTTCTTACAAGAGGCTGTGTTGTGCAAGTGGGAGACAAAATCAGGTCACTCAATCATGAGAAGTAAATTTCCCCCCACCAGCCACTGCACTCCTGAGAGAGACAAAGAGGAAAAGACAGATTTTATTCCCTGCTCAGACTAGTCCAATTTCTAATCATATCCATTGGAATTTTGAATACCTTTTCCATTTCCCTTCAGTCCCAGGTACTAACGTGGGAACCTAATTAAACCATAAGTAGTGCTGTGTAAAGACCAATACCTTGTTAAGATTTGACTGAAAGGAAAGATCAGCCAAGGCTGCTGCTGTAAAATATACATCCCCTGTTTAAAACAAGGCACCTGTCCTCCCTGAGACTTCTGTGTCTATTCCAATCTCATTTTCTTTCTCTTATTTGCCTTTGAACATTTCATTTAAAATTGTTTCTTTCCTCTGAGACATTTTATATATCCACTCTGTGTGTTCATAACAGTTTATATTCATTGAAGGTAGCTTTTTTGCTACAGAAGAACAGACTAGTCCCAGTCAATGTTCTTTGCCCCATTCCTCACCTTAGAACCCTTCAAACCATCAGCAGAAATTCCTCCAATTTCACAGCGGCTTTGTACAGGCGAGAGAAGCCACAGCAGCAAAGCCTGACCCATTAAGAAGTCTCCCCCATGCACCACCCTCTGATGAATATCCACACATATAGAACATTAATATTTTACAACTCTCCAGAGAGGACTAAAAAGCAAATAAACAAACAAAAAACCAAAACACACAAACAAAAAAAATTATCTCCTGGTGTTGAACCAGAATTCAGTATTAGTGAACATCTCTGAGACAAAATTTCTGTTGCTAAAACCAGATGTATGGTTGTATGCTTTCACAGGGAAACCAGTAATTAGGGGCAAGGCTTTTTCCAGAAAGACATGACAAAGGAAGTACATCAAGCCTAAACTATATGACTATGTCTGTCTCCTCTGCTCCCAACATAAAAGGTGTTTCGAAGAGCCAACCTGGAAAAAAGTTACCTCCTTGACTACCTTTGGGGAGATTAGCTGGCAACAATTGCTTCTATAGGGGAGATATGACACAGGTCCATCAGCATCATTTATGGCAGTTCTGCTCTGTAAACAGTTCTGTTACACAGCATAAATTCAGGGTATGCTGCACTGTCTCACACAGATTGGTTGTTCCAGGGCTGCCAAATAGTGTCTTATTTCCCTTATGAGCAGTCATTCTTTCATTTCTGTATCAAAAAATGAGTACTATCAGGCACTTCTATTTATTAGGCATTCAAAAACTATTTTGTTGTTGATCAAATGTCAACAGTAACTATATTTGGTTATTCAAAGCTTATTTGCGAAATAAATTGATGCTGTACACTAGAGATTACAAAGTTAATTCTGTTTAGTTTCAACATGTGTAATATACTGCACGAGATCAAGAAGGAAAAACAAATCAGAAAATGTGTTTTCCTCCTCTGATCCTCCAACACAGCCCACAGTTTCAACCCTGACCCAGTCTAGTTCAGTGCTGAAGAGCTGTGGACTAATTCATGGTTAGTGAGTCAAGAAAGAAAATCAATCACTGGATCCCAGTAGTATCCTTTATCTGTAAATAAGAAAAAGCCTGGGGTTTACCCTTTCTTTCCATATACTGATGACCTGATGCACAAACTGACACAAAGAATCTTGAAAATTGAAATATGTGAATAAATCTAATAATTGAAGATACTACAATTTAAATATACAGGTGGACAGATATTTAGCCTGCATGTATGTATCTGTGGGAGTTAGAGCTAAGGTTGCCATGCTCAAACCTTGTTAAAGACCACAGTCTGACAAGCTGCCTGCTTTCCCAGCTCCCCAGCTCTTCCCCTTGCTGGGGTCACAAGACTAGTTTTTGTGAGAGTGGAGAAAGTAAAAGGAAGAAGAATTTTGAAAACAATCTTTTTGTTTCAGTCTGATAGAGGCATCTGTGCACGGTGTACTGAAAACAACCTTTTTCTTCTCTAATTTTCTTCCTAATTTGTGGAGCAAATCTTTTTCTGACTGTACAGGACAGGTATCATAGACTATATTCAGAGGGAGGACAGACCTCTGGTAGCCCTAGAAGAGCTAATAAACATCTGTGTGTGACTCCTACTGAAGTGTTCTCCTGAAATAAGAGTAAATTCCAACACTACAGGCCTAACTGCTGCTTTTTCAGCAAATATCTCTCAAGGGCAAGTTGAGGGACAACTTCTCTCTGAAACTGTCATACTCCAAGCACTTCGCAAGCCTCATTTTATTTTGAATGCATTTCAAAGTCTCCTTCTCTGGGAGGAGCTTTTCCATCGGCCATTTTTGTAAGAAAATGAAGGTTACTCGCCAACTGCATATCCATCTTTTCCTGCGTGATATGTCCTGCTCTTATCGAACCCAGTTGTCCCCCCAGCAGTGACACGGCCTCACAGGTCAGGTGCAGGCATTGCACAAATGAGGGGACTAAAACACTATGTTCTGCCAAACCTGTGCTAGCTTTGGGACTGCAGCAAAACATTCATCTCCAGATGCAGAATTGGCAGCATCTAGCTGTGTGTACTAATGCTGTGGTGAAGCCAGCACTGCCAAAGCCAGAGGCAGGGACAGCCTGAAGGATGAGGAAAGCATCAGCTGTGCTACAGGCAATTCAAGGACGGAAATGGTAAAGCAAGGTGAGAAACTGGACCCACCCAGGTCCAGGACCCACTGTAAACTGTTTCATGTGAGGTATGTGACTGCAAAAAGATTAGGTGGAAAAATTAAAAGCAAGCCTAGCATTAAGAGTTCAGATGATAAATCCTTCCAGATGGGACCCATGCACCACTGTTCTTTCTGTCCGATCTCTTGTTACAAAGGACTGAAGCCACAAAACTGCTCTCAGATCCCACTCATCTGTAGTGAACTACATCCTCTTCGAATTCAATTTCAGCAGGTGTTAAAAGGATGAGATTTCTCTTTCAGCTCTTACTAGCATTCTCATCCCATTCTGGAATTTGTCTATCATTTTTATCTTTTGATTTAGAAATGTTAATAAAGATTGATGGTCTCCCTGAGGAAAAACAGGTGAGGAGATAGCACAAGTCGGATTATATCATCCCAGTAAATCTTCCTTTCAAAACAAGCACAGCTTTCTCTTCTTGCAAAATACTGCTTTTTAAAGACTGTACTTTGTTTTTCAATAAAGAAAAAAGTCTTTCACCTGTGCTAACAATTAGCAAATTAATATGGCAGCTCACCAAGATGCTTAGGCCTGTAGATTCAGTCACTTATCAGATTAATATGTATAAATGAAGGGGTCTGTAGTCTTCACTTACAATGGCTGAAGTCATCAGAATTAGATGGCACAGTGAGGAAAGGCTACAGCACTGAGCCTAGAGAAATGGGAAAGATGGAGAGAAACTAAGGAACAAGGAGCTCCCGGAACACACACATAAGGATACTGCTGTCTGCGGCCTCCTTTGAGCAGTGAACGATACCAAGAAATAAAAGAGTTCCAGAAGCAGCTTATAAAAATAATTAGTGGCATGAAAAGATCTACAGATGGAAAGACACTGAAGAGGTCTGATGTGTTTAATTTAGATATAAGGACACATGAAAGAGGTACACAAAGTAATGAATAGCACAGAGAAAGAACTCCAGGATTCTTTAATCATCCAGCTTTGTAATGCAAGAACAAGTGGGTATTCAGAGAAATGAAACGAATTCCAGAGAGTTCCCAGGCAATGTACAGGTAACCTGCAGAGCTGCTGGCCATGTTTCATCACTGAGGCCAAGAATTTAGAAAAAACACACACACACACAACTCGCTCAATTAATAGTAGCTTGTGCGATGACAACATACAGAGTCAACAAACAACACGTAAGAATTTCATGCTTCAAAGACCTGTAAAAGCCAAGTCTTCCTACTCTAGGATAAAGCTTCATGTGTGGGCAGTTGTTACTACTTTTTACTACAGTACTTCGTACACTTTGCTCACACCATCTGGTACCAGCCACGATATTTCTGATCAAAACTATTTTTCTAAGTATCTGAGAATTGCCATTAGGCTCATGGTAGGAAGAATACTCTTCCCCTCCCCTGATGCCTCTCCCTCTGCTACCTCAGCCTGAAGCAGCCCAGGCCTGTGATGGGGGAGACCCTGCGCTGCTTCCTCCACTGGTACAGTGGGAACACTAACATTACCGTGTGTTTGTTTCCATGGTCCTGGAACACCTCCCCAGAGGCACTTCATTCCTCCTCCAGGAGCAGGAAGGCTGATGTAACATCCCAACCTGGCTGTCATCCTCAAGCGTTTTCACAATAACCGAAGAGAGTGTGCATGGACACAGCTCCACAGCTTTTAAGAGCTGATAAAATGGGGAAGATAATGCACGTCTCCTGCCACTGGCCATAGCTACAGAGTCCTCCTCAAGCTGTAGAAGCAATTAAAAATGTCTCGGTAGGCACAGGAACAGTGGTCTGGGCTCATTTTCACAACTGAAAAGAAAACCAGGTTCTCCCCAGGGAAACGGGCAGAGGAGTCAGTCCTGCACCACATCAGCATCTGGGGAGCACAGGGCAGAAGGGGCACCCTCAGTACAACTCGGGCCATAAGCATGGGACAGCTTTTGCGTCCAGAGGGCAGAGAAACATAAATGGAAATGATCCAGCTTGACATGACTGCTCCCTATGCCCGGTTCTTTTAGTGAGCTCCCTCGGAGAGGGAGGGAAAGCAAATCCCAGAAGTGATTCATGAGGGAGTGAAGCTTTGTCCGCCTGAATAATGAACTAACGGTTGGCCCTGCCGACAGCCCCGCGTCCTCGTACAATCGCATCAGTCTGCGCTTTGTTCTCGGCCCGCTCAGCCATCAGCTGAGGAGGTTCATCTGTCTCAGCAGTACACAGTAATGATGGCAAGGGTTAAATACCACTTACATGGAGGTACAAAAGGCCAGTATAATTTTATATGAGGCCAGACAGCTGGTTTGGATAATTCCAGTTTTCACAGAGTGTTTTCTTTCCAATAAGTCCCCTTAAAAAAGCTTTTCCCTGCGAGTTAATTCTCTCACTGGAGAATGCCAGCACAGCTCCAATTATCTGTGAGACAATCCAAAGCTAAGTTCACTGTTAAACTCAGAGCCAGACTAAGGCTTCAAGAGAAAAACCCTTATAGAAGTCCTCACCCTGAAATCATTTGAGGACAAAGTAGAAAGTTTGTTTTGTGTCTATCCTGTTGGGTTTCTTTTCCCTAAAAAACCTCACCACTCAAGGTTTCTAAAGGTTTCCAGATAAGAACATCTGTTTTTAAATAATCTCAGTGCTGCATTGGAGTTTTCACAGCATACAATGACACAATCAGCTGCTTTTTATTAACTTATTTGTTTGTGCAACAGCATTGGTGAATGTTCATCCATTCATCGCTGCACATCAAGCAACTGGGGCAGATCCAGTAGCAGGAGTGCTCAGTGCTTGCCAATTCTGGAACATCAGCACTAACTAGTAGCTGAATCATGCTTGCCTTGCCTGAGCAGGCCCTAACTGAAGACAAACACACACACGCAGAGTTGCTTACTCAGTCCACTTTCCTTCACATTTTAGCAGCTAAAAAGTGAACTGAAAACATAAGTCAACAGCAAGGTATTCAAGGTACACTTGAATCCTCCTTCCCCTTGCTACCTCATCTCCAAGATAGTTCCAAATCATGAAAAAATGCCCTTTTCAGGAATACCTCTGCAACCATGAGTACAGGGAGGAGCTGATCCATCAGGAGTCCTGTAAATAGATTTTCACCTACCATACAGAGCTTTGCAAAGCTTTGAAATACCTAGAAGATTTTGGGATTTCTCACAGTGTGAGCTAATAGTCTCTGGCTGCCAAAGAACCAAGAGGGGGAAGGGACAGAGCAAAGCAGGCTCACAGTTTGATAACATGCTGTATGCTCTTCACCTCAGCCCACTACTTGAAACTTTTGGCACGTGACTGCTGTTGAGAGTCATCATCCTTGGATGGAGGATACTAGGCATCACTCTTCAATTCACAGGACAACAGGACAGGAGCAGTAGTGAGACCCACAGGTGTAGGGTGTGCCACAGCAGCCCTCAGAGAGCAAAAAAGAAGAGCTTCATCAACTGAACAATGTGCATGTTACCACAAAAGGGAGGAAGTCCATTTACTGCACTTGGTCTGACTGACAAGCTACTTAAAGGCAGGTGGATTCTGTCTTCCTTGCAAGTGTTCTAAATGACTCAGAGCAGTGGAATTGGTGACTTCCTTTAAGAGGATAAATGAAAAAGCATGGTCCTAGAAGCTTTTAATTAAGGCATCTCAAGCCCTTAAGTGCTTCAAAGGATTATTGTGGGGTACACAAAATAACGAGAAAATCCCATGAAGTCCAGTCTGATTTCTGTAACTATCTTATCTGATCTGATTTTGAATTTTTGAAATAAATAGAAGTGGACAAGCTGTTTGGATGCTGTGAAGATGCTGTGAGTGATGGAGCGAGGGGGTGTTTCAGTGAAAGGCAGGTTTCAATTTGTCCTACAGTGCCCGATGATCTTACAAGAAGAGATTGCAAGCAGTTTTGAAATGTCTCGACCAAAGCACTATTGCTGTCCCTGCTGGAAACAAAAGCACCTTATAATCATGCCACAAACCAAGAAGTTTGATAACAAGCCCTCTCCTCTACCAATCTCCCACTGAAAATCCGAGAACGGGGATCTCCACCTCGAATAAAATGAAAAAAGCTGTAGATTTTTGGGTTTAAAAGGTAAGGGGGATCTGATCACACTTTACAAGCCACCTGCAGATCTTGAGTAAACGACTATTTAATTGAACCATTTTTCTGAAATTTCCTTTAAAGAGAAAGAAAGATACTGACTCATTATAGTTTCTTTGATCCTTTCCAACATAAGCAGCTATGTGAAGAAAGTAATTTTCCTTCCCTGTGTTCTCTCCTATTTGCTTTCTGAAGTGTCATCTTGCTCCAGGAGGCAATCCCCACTCATGCAGTAACACTGCTTATCCTACCCACCATCTCTTTTAAAGTTCTAAATTCAAAACCTTGCATTGGGAAATTGCCCTCCCCACTAGTGGTGCTGCTCTTTTGTGCACTTTTTGCTGCCAAAGAAATGGTATAGTCTCCTCTTTTTTGTCTTTCTTAAAAAAGTAAATATTCAAAACAAGTTCTAATTAGGCAGGTGGTCCCGCTGTCCATAGGGGGCCGGTGGTGTCCCTTTGTGACACGGGCACCTTCCAGGGCCCTTTGTGACATGGGACATGGGACTGCCTGGAAACCTTTATGACATCCCATACCCCATACCCTGCCTCAGGGGTATATAAGGGGTGCAGAGATCAGCCCATTCCAGGGGCTCCCCAGGAGCGCCTCCTTCTCTTTTCCTCTCTTTCTCTCATTGCGGGAAAGGACAATGGATTAACCATCCCATCCCATCATGTGGATCGACGCTGGGACCAGGATTAACCATCCCATCCCATCATGTGGATTGTCGCTGGGACTTGGACTATTAACCACACCATCCCATCATGTGGATCGACGCTGGGACCAGGATTATTAACCATCCCATCTCATCATGTGGATCGACGCTGAGACCAGGATTATTAACCATCCCACCCCATCATGTGGATCGACGCTGGAAACAGGATTAACCATCCCATCCCATCATGTGGATGGACCATCCCATCCTATCATGCAGATCAAAATTGGGACCAGGATTAACCATCCCATCCCATCATGTGGATCGACGTTGGGACCAGGATTATTAACCATCCCACCCCATCATGTGGATCGACACTGGGACCCGGATTATTAACCATCCCATCATGTGGATAGACGTTGGAACCAGGATTAACCATCCCATCCCATCATATGGATCAGTGCTGCACCGGGATTATTAAATATCCCATCCTATCATGTGGATCGACGCTGGGACCAGGATTATTAACCATCCCATCTCATCTTGTGGATCGACGCTGAGACCAGGATTAACCATCCCATCCCATCATGTGGATCGATGCTGAGACCAGGATTATTAACCATCCCATCCCATCATGTGGATCGACGTTGGGACCAGGATTAACCATTCCATCCCATCATGTGGATCGACTCTGAGACCAAGCATATTAACCATCCTGTCCCATCTTGTGGATCGACACTGGGACCAGGATTAATAACCATCCCACCCCATCATGTGGATCGACGCTGGAAACAGGATTAACCATCCCATCCCATCATGTAGATCAGCGCTGGGACCAGGATTATTAAACATCCCACCATGTGGATCGA
>JAWMRA010000001.1:99375916-99390725 GCA_035584735.1 Pseudotriccus pelzelni | reverse complement strand
GAAAGGATTATTAAACATTCCATCCCATCATATGGATCGACGCTGAGACCAGGATTAAACATCCCATCCCATCATGTGGATCGACGCTGGACCAGGATTATTAACCATTCCATCCCATCATGTGGATCGACACTGAGACCAGGATTAAACATCCCATCACATCATGTGGATCGACGCTGGACCAGGATTATTAACCATTCCATCCCATCATGTGGATCGACGCTGGGACCAGGATTAACCATCCCATCATGTGGATTAATGCTGGACCAGGATTTACCATCCCATCCCATCCCATCATGTGGATCCATGCTGGGGAAAGGATTATTAACCATCCCATCCCATCATGTGGATCAACGCTGGGATCAGGATTAACCATCCCATCCCATCATGTGGATCGATAATCATCCCATCATGCAGATCAAAATTGGGACCAGGATTAACCATCCCATCATGTGGATCGACCATCCCATCCCATCCCATCATGTGGATCAACCATCCCATCCCATCATGTGGATCAACGCTGGGACCAGGATTGACATCCTATCATGTGGATCAACACCACCACCTGGTAACCACCTTTTTCTATCTCCTTCCCTCCCTTCTTGCTTTCTTTCTTTGTTTCTTTCCTTCTTTCTTTCTTTCTTTTTTCTTTTCTTTCTTTTTTTCTTTTCTTTCTTTTTTTTCCATTTTTCTTTTCTTTCTTTTCTTTCTTTCTCTCTTTTCTTTTCTTTTCCTTTCTTTTTTTCTTTCTTTTCTTTTCTTTTCCTTTCTTTTTTCTTTCTTTTCTTTTCTTTTCCTTTCTTTTTTTCTTTCTTTTCTTTGTTCTCTTTCTTGCTTTCTTTTCTTTCTTGCTTTCTTCTCTTTCTTGATTTTTTTTCCTTTCTTTCTTGTTTTCTTTCTTTCTCTATTTTCTTTCTTTTCTTTCCCTATTTCCTTTTTTCTTTCTTTTTTTTCCTTGTCTTTCTCTCTTTCTCTCTCTTTCTTTCTTTTATAAATTTTTCTTTTTTGAAGATGCAGCAGTTCTGAATAAATACTGTCATGGGTGAATAAGCCAAAATGATTTCTGATGTCTACCCAGGTGCAGGAAAAAACTACCACATCAGGATGCTGCTTGTGACTTTTCCAGCATCTACCAGCATTTTGGGAAAGGGCTGACTCCTAACATATCCTGTTCTGGCCACATCCCCTCAGGAATAGCAATCAAACTTACTGTTATCCCCTAACATTTTATGCTGGAGCATGTCTCTCTAGACTTCATACTTAGATGATCATTTAAATATTCTTCTGCATGTGAATGGTATCGACAGTCCCTCTATGCTTGTGAACTACAGAGGAAAAGGAAACATTAGTTTAATCATGCACTAAGGTGTTGGTAACAGAAGCAAAGCTACAGCTTTCCATAACGTTAGATTTAGTATACAAAGCTTTTAATACTTGAAGATATTAACAGTGACAGATTCTCTTGTAGACCAGCAAAAACTATTGCAATTCTTGCAACTTTCACATTAATCACATTTAAACATGCTGCTAACAGACGGGCATCATGGAGCACTAGGTCTCTCACAAGCCAGTACTAACAAAAAACATGTCAGGAGATCTTGTGGCTTGTGTAGTTCAGAGAGATTGTATATGCAGGGACCTTGTTATTGTTTTTGTTGTATATTATCTATGATTATTAGAAAAGCTCAAGTTAAATAGATGACAGGCTTCAGCACACATGAGTGGGAAGGGAAAGGGAGTAGGGCAGAAAGAGTCAAAACAAGACCACCCACACAAAGTTTTTCTAAGTCCACATTTCATATGCATGATCCTGACTTTTCCACTACACAGGGAAAGCCTTAGGTTCTGTACTGCAAGTTCTCCTCTAAAACTACTACCCACACAAACCTTTCCCCAAAGCCCAGACATAAACCTGAGCTGTGCAAAGCAAGCTGCCAGGCTTTAACCTGGCTGGACTGAGAATGACAGTCTGTCCTCCCTCCGCTTTTGTTAGTGCAGGTGTCAAGCTAAGATGGTTCTTTAGGACTGAAGCTGGGAGAGTACCCGAAGAAAACATCAGTGTTAGCACTTGGCACCCAGATACAGCATATCAGACATTTAATAAATTTCCCAGCACTGTTTTTTAATTAAACCAAGTCCCAAGGTAAAACCTCATCTTTCCATGACTGTAATTAACCAAGACTGTCTGTAATGCAAGAAAGCTCAATCTCTTCTATGAGCCAGGCCTCAAAAGAAAGACTGGCAATTGCAAACTCAGACCAACTTAAGATTAGACCTCAGAGGGTAAGAGCTGCAAACCTCTGTGACAAGGACTCCTGCTTGCTGAAGGAGGACTGGAGAATTCCACCTGCAGATATTGCCTCCATAGGGAACTTGGAAGAGTTTGCCCATGAAGGACAGAAGCACTCTTTATGTGGAAGGATCTCAGCCTTGCGTGGCTACCTGTGTTAGAGCACAGTGCTACAGGCTGCCTGTGAGCAAATTTCAGTGCTACTCTGCCTGTGGCACCCTGCTCTAACACACACCATCTTGATCATAAGGCACATGATGGAATTCAGTGCTGTTCCACAACAGAAAACTTCCCTGGTGGTAAAAAAGGAGGCTCTGATTTCTGAATACCTCCTGAAGTGGCTCTTCTCACAGCTGCACCAAACTTGACACGTACTGTCTTTCACTCTCTCTGTAATTTATTTTTTTGGGTAATCATCTCCCCACTATGCATACACACTACCACCCACAGTAACATCATGGAAAAATGACCCCCCCTAACTTCAATGTTTCTTCAGCAGAAATGGAGTGCAAAGCAGAGGAGACCGATTTTAAGCCATAGTGCATAGCACAGCTTCTACAAACACCACTTCAGCAAGTGGTCTCTCAGGATGACAGAGACTGCTTCCTCACCCACTCCCTTCCCACTGCCAACTCCTCTCCCATCCACCGACACCATCCTGCTGGAGGCTGCACAGCACTCAGGCAGTCCTGCTGCTCACCAGCATTACACATGTGAACATGCATGCTTGCAAAGCAGAAAGGTTAAAAGAGGAAACAGAGGAGAAACCTCGGCTGCTCTTCATCCCCAAAGCTGCTAAGCAGCCTGTCAAGGAAGGGGAGAAGAAGGGACGGTGGGAGACACAATTCACTTGCTACAAATGGCATATGTAAGCAGGAAGACAAAATGCTGCAGGATGGCAGACAGACCCTTGATATGGTTTCCAGGTTCCTCAAACCCCAAAATCACAATGAGAGCTGCAGAGCCACATTCCAGTGTCCACAACGTGTTTGGCCAGGATCGTGCTGGCACGGGGCAGGGGTTCACATGACCATCACTACTAAACACCATGATCCCAAAACACAGCAGAAAAAAGACTGTACAGATATGAGGGGGAAATTCAGGTGAGCTTCCACAAGGTTGTAAAATGTTCCCGTAGTGGTATCAGGACACAAAGTAGTAGAGAAAGCTCTGTATTACATTGATGAAAATATTACTAGTATATAATTTAACAACCTTATACCAAGGAATATGATCTGAAAGAAAAAAACCCAATAATTACTTTGACATAACTTGAACAAAGAAATATTGAGGTATTGGCCAAAGTTTGCCTCAGTCAGCTCCCGCCTTCAATACTAGAGCACTTAATTATGCTATCCAGTATTTAGCTTTAGGGCTCTGTCCATCTGGCCCACGCCACTAAAATCCAGAAGCTACGGAAGAGCAGACTGCAGCAAACAAGGTCAATATGTGCCAACTTCTGTAGAGACATATTTACCAAGCCCAAGGTTGGACTGTTTCAAAAGTGAACAAAGAAGGGGGAAACATCTCTTTCAATAATGAATACAAGACATTCCTTCAGTGCAATCAACGCTGTAGACTTTCATCACTTTACCTTTCACTTACCCATCTATTTTCTTGGAAGATTTAATTTCATTAACTTGGCTTTTCTACATTTTTATTTTATTTTTCAACCCTTGCTGTAATATAGCAGAGGCAATTTATTCAAGAGCAAAGGCTTTACTCCTGCAAGTATGCAAGTACAACCAAAGAGGAGAATTCCCACATCCCCAAGCAAGATGTACCTTACTTTTGATAACCATTACATCCAGTAGAAGAGTTTCCATCAAAACCATCATAACCTCTCAAGCCCAAAGCAATCTTCCACTGTGAGAAGAAGATAGGAAGCATATTCAACTGTGAGATGCTTTTGGATGAGGATACAAAGTTAAAACAAGGAAAGAACAAGATACATCAAATGTTTTTAATTTTTACCTTTGTAATGAGAGCTATAGTACTGAATATTTTCTCCCTTGTTTGACCAGTTTGCTGCTTATGTGGCTGTAAATTTTTTCTCCTATTTATTAAGCTTTTCTAATCTCAGTGACAAATATTATCTTGTCCAGTCTTTCCACTGGTCTTCTTCCTTTATCTAGATATGTGTTTCTTGTGTGTGTGTATATATACACATATATTTCAACTATAATTTATAAAAGTCAATATAAAAATGACCACACTTACTTATTTTATGGTAACAGAACCTTTTAGTCTCACAGTCCAAGATGCTGCTTATCAAGACAGATCTAAAGCCAAACAGGATCCAGAAAGGAAATAAATATTCAACCTGAGTTGCAATATTTTGCAGTTCCCTTTCCCTTTTATTTCCTTTAATTAATTGCCATTCTGCTAAGTTCTTAGGAACAAGCAGATAAATGAAAAATACTTTTAATCTACACTAATAATTTGTGTTGAGTTCTACTTGGGCAACTTCATAAATGAATAGCCACATTACAGCTGCTGAATGTAGCTGTAACCCATTCACTCATTTATAGCAGTTCTCAAATAGGGATGTTCATTTCCATAGTGTGCCTGTAAGCAGATGGTTTTATCGCTGGATCTGATATAGAATTGCCCTGTAAATTTTGCATATACTGACAGAGGTCCCTAAAAATGTTTAGAGCACAAACTGGATAAATACCCTGGGTCATACTTCAAACAGTAGGCCAAGGGAAGCTATGAGCACAGGTCCTGCAGCTCTGCCTTGGCCTCTCTCCTCCTCCTCTGTCAAACACAGGTCAGCCTTATCTGTGGTCACGCTCTTATCCTAGCTTTGTCCTTCTGGCTTGCAAAGGGGCAGCTTGCAGGCTCTGGGCACCAATTCACACCAAATAACAGCAATAGAGAATTAATAATAAATCTTCAGGTGACCATCCTAGTCTCCATTAGGAGAGTTTTGTCCAGAACATAGCTTATCCAACCTCTGTCTGGGCACCAAAGCTATATCAGGACAGTGGCAGCTGTAACAGAGGCCAAAAAATATTGCTGAAATCATGAAGTAGTGATACTTATTTTATACCATTAGAAGAGTAATGACAAGATGATTGCCACAAAATACAGTTCAGTGAGAGTGCAATTTGAAAGTGACGAAACTTAAACCAGTGATGTTAATGTGCCAGGCAAAATAAATGCATTTACAACATCTATTAAAAGCAGGTTATATTTGGGGGAGGGGGATAATTACATCTTAGCAGGTTAATGGCAGTTTATTAACTGAACAAGACAGTATCACATTAAAGATAATCAATGGAGAATAAACCACAGTTGTAAAAATTAATACTCTTCATTCACACAATGATGGGAGTGAGGGGGGTTTGTCTTTGCCATTAAGACAAAGGTAAAACTTTAACCCCTGTGAAACCACCATGAAAAATGAGTAAAGGACAGGATGGCCCAAAATGAAAGTCATTTAAGGCATAAGTTTAAAAAAAAAAAATTAAAATTGAAAAGAAATAATCAGTAATTCTAGAGGGGAAAGAGGAATATGAACAACCAGTTCTGCAAGCAGTGGAACTAATGAAGCCTGGTTTTCTCCAGCTTTTATGCCATGCAAAGACTGACTTTCACACTGAAGTAAATGTGAGTTCCAACTGGAGGTTTGTTGTGTTTTTTTTAGTTTGGAACATTTATATGGGATTCTTTCCCTTGTGGATTTTCTAGTTTCTAATAAAGAACAAGCCCTTCCTTCAGATGCAGTAGGAATAATCTCTTCTCTCCTTTATCTGGCAGTAACTTTTATGATTTCTACAAAATGGTAATGGAGCAGAAACAGTAGCTGAGTAACAGATATAAACTTTCTGAATGTCTGGTGTGAGATACACAGGTGTGCCCACCCCTTCCCTGCCACACACACACAGAAAGCCATCCCCCCAGAAAAACAAGGGGAAAAAAAGGCTTGCATTCAAAACTTGGACTGCACAGAGCTATGTAGCTCCAGGATTAAAGCTGGGCATGTGAAAGTCAGTGGTCAACCCATGACAGATGATTTTCTTTTTTAGAAATGAATTATTTCACATCTCCTGACTCAGCTGTACACAACACTTCACCAAAAACCACTTCACGAAAGACCATGCATATGACAAGAACTGGCCCTCTTTTTCCTGTGAGTAAACAAACCTTACAGGGAACAAAAATGGAGCTGGGTAGTACGACTCTTTGCACCCACTCTAATTTGCATGGCAAGCATTAAATCATAATTTATCTCTCGTTTCACTTAAAATTAAATCACCCCTTAACATACCTCACTAAATACTTGATGCAGTGAAATGTGTACCGTTTTTTAAAAAATTGTGAGCATCACAATGAGCTAGTGCTGCCTATCTTGAATTTCATCATCCAGAAGATCTGATTTCTGCCATTGTGGACAGTCAAAGGCCAACAAACAATGCTTGGTAATGCCTTTTCTGGAAAAACTGTCAGGCAACACTGAGCATGCACGGAGAGCCCAGTTTTGCCTTTAGAGCAATCCAAAGCCTCCGGACACACAGGAATTTTTCAATGTGCCCTGCATATTCTGCTCCTAAAAATGGCCCAATTCTGTAGACACCGATACACACACCTTCAAGAGAAGGATTAGCACCTTTTCCCCCACAACTCACCCTCTGTCCAGGCTAAACATCACCAAGATAACAAAAAAAAAAAAAATCATCAAGATAACAAAACAACTTTTAGAAGGCAGGGAGAAAAGCCGTGGAGGCCTCAAGATGTTATGCATATTTATAGCACAAACACACTGCCTCATGCTCATTCGCCTTAATCACATGCACACGCTAGCAAGACTTCTCCAAACTTTCTCAGGGACTCGGTCTGAGTGGCTGTAGTTCAAAGTCCAACTGCCTTGGCAGCTACAAAGAAAGAGAAAACCATGGTGGCTTTGTAAGAATTACAGTGATCCTATTAAAAAAAAAAAAAAATGTCATTCTCTGCCAGGACTTAACATGGCAGTGCCACGCAGCACTCACTGAACAGAGCAGCATTTCAAGCACACAGCTCCTGGTGTAATTAGACTACAGGCTTAATTAGGTTCCTATCACTATTGCTTTCTTCCTGCCTTCAGCCAAGAAGGTATAAGAAAAGATTGTCCAACACAGACACTGCAATTTAAAGTCTCAAGTTAAGAACACAGTGGGTGTATATCTACTATAAAATCTACCCTAAAAACATGCCAGTTGTTAAACTAAGCAGTGCATTAGAAGCAGTTAGATATAATGAGAATGTAAATGGAAAGTATTCTAGGGAGATATTTCAGCTAAAAACAGCATACACTGTATGCTATCTTTTATTTTAATCATGCTCTAAGCCCTGCTTTTTTGAACTTTTTATAAATTCTGCTATCTCCCTTTGCAGTTACTTACATATTGGTATATAAATTCAAAGACAAGAAGCAATTAGGAATGAAGCGAAGACTCCCTCTCTTGATGCTAATACTTCAAAGGAAGTGAAAAAAACCTTCCCCCCCATACACACTGGGTAACACAGAGAGTTTCTGCTCTTCACAGCCTAATAGCTCAAGTAGTTCCAATCGAGAGTCTGATGTCAGCCTCCGATTACATGGAGATGCCAAGCGATTGGAAAGAGCAGCTTTTGAAAAATCGCAGCTCTCTGAGTCAGAAGACCACACAACCCTGCAACAATACTTTTAAAACATGCCTGTTTATTTCTTACATTAGCTGGTCCTATTTTTTTCCTCATTTTGGACATCATAACATTACTATTAAGAGTCCCCTGAAGGTCTCTGCTTGATTTGGGTACAACATGTCTTGGCATGTGTGAAAGAAATGTGTTAGATCAGAGGCTCTTTCGAACAGCCCTTTCTCCCCTGCACCTGATTTCTTTTGCTCTCCGGTTTGGAGAGAGGAAGAGCCAGGTGCTGCCTTTAAAGAGCCGCGCTGAAAAAGTCTGCCTTCACCAGAACAGAGAAGGAGAGATTGGGACCAGCTCATGGCAGGGAGCAGTAAGGGCCAGCTCCCCTCTTTTTTCCCCACCTTTGCACATCTCTGCCAGACTGGCCATAACCTGGTCCTTGAAACTGAAGCCACAGAACAGGCAAATCTATAAGAAATGCCAACAAATTCTGATTCTGCTGATCCAGAACAACAACTGAGTGGCACACTTAGACTGGGTATTTATATTTGCTTCCTGCAAGTTCTTCCCTCAGTTCAAGGACATTTGAGAACTGTGCAAGAGTTTTTTGGAAACACTCCAAGCCCTTCATCTTTCATAAAGGAAAATTACCATCTTTTATGCATCTGAATCAACAGGTGAATGACCTCCCCATGCCCTCAACAAGTTATCAGTCTGCTTATTTCTTAATCTTCAGATCTCTCCTGTATCAGCAGGGGAACTAACCAAAAGTAGGAATGACTCCATTGATTTAACTGCAACATTCATTTTATGTTTCTTTATGAACATACACATTACATTATAAAGGCTTTTGAATGGAAGCATGGAGTTTTAAAGAGGCTGTAGGAAGTATTTCTGTTAAACCATCAGATCCTCCCACAGTAAGTCTATGTTTCTTTATGGGCCTGATTCTATCTTCTCTGCAGTTTTATTCCTGTGTGAAAGAGATCTCATTGGTCTTAAAGGAGCTAAAACATTTCCAGCAGAATTTCTAATAAACTCACCAGAGCCCCTTGCTTGGTTCTTGAGCATGAACCAGAAAGAAGTTCCGCTAACTGTTATGATAATACTAAGCTATGTAGCAGCACTGAGGTGGGAATCAAGCACTCAATACTTTTTTATATTGTGCCTTTTAACTAGCAGGCTCTCCATACATCAACAAAATCCCCAAACATTCAAACTTGGTACATTAGTTTAGGTACTATTTGTAGAAAGAAAATAAGGGAGCTATAAAACAGGCAAAGGTCTTCTGAGCTACACCAATGGAAGATCAAGTAAATGACATTCAGCAAAACTTCAGAATATTTACATCTGTATAACAGGGAATGATTTCCAAGGAAAACCACTGCTGTCTGGTCTTCATCTGTTACCAGGCTGCACCAGGTAATGGCTAGTGAATCTACCTGAGCGCTGAGTTCTCAGAGCCTTTCCATTGAGAGTCTCACTGACCTTGGCAGGACAAAAGATTTTACACTATGCTTTTATCTGCAAAGAGGACAGAGTCTGCATTCCAGAAGCTAACAGGACTGATGGTGACAACCCCAAATTCCAAAGAACTGAATACATCTCTGCCAAAGCCACATGACAAATTCCATCCCATTACCTTCTATCACATACTAAGTGCATGAGAAAAAATACCTCAAGCCCAGCCTCTGAATGGTCCTATTCCTGTGTAAAAGGCCCTCTATCACTTTCTGTAAACAAAGATAAGGCATCTTTATCCTAAATGACAGTACTCTAGCTAATGGTGCTCTAGTTAATGTTAAGTAAGGTGGGGATGGGATCCTTAAATGAGCAGGTTTTTCTTCCTCTGTTCCTTTGTTGTTCTGACAGCAGTTAAGGTAAGCTGGAAAGCCGATGCTTTGGCCACCCGCTCCTTTCAACTCTGCTGACTTACCACCAGTCCTCTGCATTTAGAAGCTATGCACTGAGGGAAGTCTCCAACTTTCCCACACCCACAACTTGGGTTATTTGCATTCATGGACAAACTACAGGCGAGTGCACCAGAGAGGTGTGTTCTCTAACTCAAACGAGTACGCAGTGACCAGCACAACATCAAGAAACCACACCTGGCAAGTAAACCTTTCTCATTTTCCAAAAGAATAAGTGAAGAGGATGTGTCATTCCATAGAGGCAGGTGCAGGACACAGAGCTGAAGGCAATGGATTACTACATCCACTGTACAATTGGGGTTTTTTGGAGGTTTTATTTTGCACCCAACAAGGATTTGCCAAGTCATATAATTTCAGTGTACAAAGAAAGCTCTGAATACACCCTTGTGCCTCGTGTCCCTCAGGCTACATTAGTGTATACCTCTAAAAGTGTAATAACTACTTGGAAAGGCTTATTCACTATAAAGGACTATAATACAGAGTTAAGGGAAGCTAGAAATCTGTTCTGATTTGCCTCCAGCAGTATCTCAGATATTTTTGCATAGCCATGGAGGTCTACAGTTGTGCCTCAGCACAACAGAAAATCCATATAATGTAAATTTCACTTTAAATTTTCTAGGATTTCAAGAAGCTGAGATAAAATGCAACATATATCTACTCATTTTGCACTTTTTTTTTTCCCCAAGGTCTTATGTATCTACCCAAAGATCTCTGCAAGCATGCTCACCAACATTTAGGCTGGGATGGCCTTAAGAGGCAACCATATTCTGAGATGGAAGCATGAAAGTTTCTTGATTCCATTTCAACAGCAATTGAGACGTCATCTCGTTAAGTCAAGGAGGAGGAGATACATTATCTGATGAGCTTTGGGTCCAATATATGTTTTGTAAAAATGGTAGGATCATGGCAGAAAACACATGAAAACCTTATAATGGATTAAACATTTCCCCACAGTGCTCAAAACCCAAACAGAAGAGCATTATATCAGTGTGGTTAAAAACAAAAAAACAAAACAACCACACTAACAAAATCCCCAAACCAAACAAAATCAAAAGAAAACCACCTAAAAAGCACAATGAAAGAGACTAAAAGCAAGAGTGAAACTAGCCAGGCTGTTCTCAGTAACCAACTTCAATCAAAGAGAATAAATTAATGCAGAGCCTAAAATGATAAAGAATCAGTACAGAACTGTCTTTTTCATCTCAATACTGACACTTCAGGAAAGAAGAAAAACCTATAGGGGAGCTCACTGTAGAGATCCAGGGGTCTCTGAAGAGCAGAGTAACATGGGAGATCCCCACACTTCTAAGCAGGTGCACCAACTAACCGCCAGCACATAAGAAAATCAGGAATGGAAAAATGGAGCAGTGAAGATACAGCAGGCAGCTGCTGGAAACGATAGAGCTTTTAGAAAGATTGGCTACTGGTAACACATTGATGCTTTCAGAAAAAAAAAACCTGGAATGTGTGGAATTCTTGGGGATGCCAGGGTGCAAAAAGGATCTCATTAGCTAGGGCTTTCAAAATCTGCTACCCAGTCGTTGCTGATTATTCAGAAAGCAAGATGACTTACATCATCAGTTTCTGAAAAGTACGATATTCCACTTAAACTGCCAGATCTGTAGTCCCCTAGACTGAGAAATCACCTTTCCAAATAATGGAGGCACCAAGTCCCAAGTCCAGCACTTTTCCTACATTTCTGTACTACCAAGATAATCAAGCATCTAATAATAAAACTGGGCAGTACCACACTGCTCAGTTCTCTTGCTGGCAACAAGAAAACTCTAAGCAACACTCAGACTGACAACAATCGTGTTATTCCCACATGGTTCTGTTTTAGAAGCAGACCCTGGAGCTGCTCATGATGAAAAGCAGTAAAGTACTTGGAGTGACAGAAGGGCAAAGTAGTTAGTTCAGGAGCTGAGCAGGAAAACATTTCTCACCCTTGTTTCTTTTCCAGTTAGAGGGTGGGAAAGGATTCATATTCGCAAGATGCTAGCTGGCCAGAGGCTTAAAAGAAAGATGAAAGGACAAACAGCATCTGGGGAGGCAGAGGCAAGGGACCTTGAGTTTTTGAAGATGACCAGCTTGTGACTACCTTGAATAAGTCCTTTATTGCGCCTAACAAGATTTTCCAATCCCACTTTCTGAACAGTGACAAAAACAAAAGGGCAACACATAGGTAAATACCCTTACCCCTAGCTCAGCAGAGGAGTTTAAGTACTTTTCTTAATACAAAGTATACACATTCTTGCAAATGTTTACCACTGCAATAGAGACAGAGCTGAGAATGTTAAGGCCTCATGAAAGGGACACCAGTAGCGATAAGCATTAGTGGAAAAATGCCAGTTTTAATTAATTTTAATTCTTTGTTAATATTTCCTGAATCCAAAGAGATGTTTTATTTTAATACTATAATACATAATTTTCAATATAAAATACATTATTATACAAAATTGTATTATATGCTATTCGAGAGAGCTCCTCTCTTGCTCCACTTCCCCTCAGTATTACCTCTGTGATTGCCAAGGAATGGCATTCTGGACAAGGAATGCCTCTCTAACCACTGGCTCCAGTAGCTCTGGAGATGGCATTAGCCCATTATTTCCTTTTCCTCACCCAGCCTGTGCCTTCACAAGGTAATCTCAGAATCGAGCTGGCTTATGAAACATGGAGAAAAAGGACTTCCACTGTCACCGCTCAGTATCTAGGACATGTCCAATAGCATTATTCTCAAATCACTGTGCTGCACTTGAAGTTGGAACATCAAGAATGTCTCACTGCAGCAAGATATCCTAGTAGTTTTAAACTCAGTATTTAAAAAACGTGTGGTTGGGCTGCACTGTCATGGTGTTAACATCCCGGTACATGGTGTCTTGGCCAATGCATCACCAGCCCAGCCCCTCCAGACTCCTGATATGCAGTAAGGTAATGCAACTATTACAGTCATGCCATAGGTGCAGTGGCTGCATGCCTGTCACCAACTTGTTCCTTGTGCTTGTCATTCCAAACCTCCATCCAGTTTTGAATTATTTTCAGGTGTGTCATTTGGGTTGGACAGCCAAAAGACACCCCTGAGGCCATCCCATCATTCCCATGGTTGCCACGGGAGATAGAAGTCAGTATGCCTAATGTGATGCTGGTTAAGTCCTGGGCAGACCTGTGACCACTCACAATTGCTCTCTTGGTTTCTAAAAAACAACTGGGTGCAGTAACTTGAGTGTAATACTTTCAGGAGTGAATTGTATAGGCACTTCACGCATGAAACAAACATTAGCATAGTCTTGCTGAAAGTAATAATGAAGGAGGAGGTGTCAGCCCAGAAAGGACAAAGCACACTATCATTATACACTACAGCAAGGATGGGCAGTTTCTTGCCAGGGAGTTTTATCTGTCCCTTGGAAACAGTGAGTGGTCTAGAGCCAAAGGGAGGCATTGCTGTAGGTGTGTGTATATGGATTTAGGGCATGTGAATAGGGGATGTATAGAATGGTGCTATTCGGCTTAGTTGAGATATCCAGATGTGGCATTATGCAAATGCAGCTCTGCTGGTCCAACACTGGATGGGGAATAAAAGCCACCAGACCATGCAAAGAAGTTGACTGCTCATGCATATTTGTTGGGTTTTGAGACTTTCACCTTTAAAGAAATGTGGTACTACACTGCAAGGAGAGAAGTGATGAGGACTGGGAGATGCGCCTTCAAGCAGCTGTATAGCTGGAGGCAAGATACACTCCCACTGGAGGATGGGTGGTGGCAAAGCTTGGCATTGTGGAGGATCCTTTGGCTGACCAGAGCTGGGGACATCTGCAGCCTGTATCAGTGGCACTGTGCTGTACATAAGGGGGAGAAGAACAGCTGGCAGACGCAGGGAAGATCATGACCAAAAGTCTCTTCCCTCCTAAGGAGAGAAGGATTTAAAAGAAAACAGAACACCAAAGAAACGGATTCTGCATTTATCATCACAGGGATAAAGCCAGACTCTCTAATTAAGCAGATGACATAACTGTGCTGTAATATCAAGATTTTGCTCTGTGATTTGCAAACAAGCTGCACTTGCACAATCCAGAAAAAAAAAAGCTGTACGGATTAGAACAGCTAAGCTCTGCTCTCACTTACATTAGTATATACCCACAGCTACTCAGCTCAAAAGACCTACAGATGAGAATGTGATATGAGGAGTTTCATTTCCTCAGACAGTTCCCTCACTAGCTCAGCCAAGCCTCCTTCTCACCACAGTTTCCAATCACAGCCCAGCACTCTGCTCTGATTACACACTCATCCTGAAACCACAGAAAGCCTTTCTTGGTCTCATCTACAGTTGATGTATATTAATATATCACCAGCAAAGTCACTCTAGAGCTGCCGAGTATGTAGCTTAAATACCGTTGAACACTTAAGGCTTGATTCCATTAATCAGTACAGCTTCATTGATCCTAGAAGAGTTACTTATATTCCATACCACTCCAAAGGGGAGGAAATCCAGAACACATTTTTTAAATGGCACATTCATTAAAAACACCTAGAAGAGGAATAGTGTCATTTACCCGGGTGTAAACTGACTTTGCTGTATTCAGTGAGGGTACTCAGGATTTAGACGGGTACAGCAGAAGGCAAAAACTAAGCCAAATTCCCCTTTAAAGCCATTGTTTTTCCTAAATCAGATAATAACAGGTCAGAACCGACACCTATCTCTGCTATTCCAGACTTCCAATCCACAGCCCTACCTAACAAAAAATACATATCCACAAGTGCTTGGGAAGCATATGTATCAATGAGAGTACGAAATCATTACATTTCTGTGAACACGAGCCATATTCAGCAGAAATCAGCAGCTGTTAGGACTACGGAGGCTTTCACTGCTTTTATAGTTTGGGTGGAAAAGAAACAGGATTCAATCACTGCTCATAACACAAGTCGCATATTGCCTTGATCTTTCTCCTTCCCCTCCTCCCTCCATTCGTGGGCC